>OY282558.1:384558651-385758651 GCA_958295665.1 Tipula vernalis | reverse complement strand
TACGTACGAAGAAATTACCATAAAAGTTGGCATAAAGTTGCCTCTGATTATATTCATTGCATCAAATGAAGTCATTTGAAAACACGTATTGTATGTCTGGATATTTGTCAAGACATCCAGAAACCAATAAGCGCAATGTTTCTGGTCGAGAATTTAATGTCGTTAATTTGACTTTTCCAGTTTCGCAGCACATCCCTACTTAGCCTGCATCACAGTATTGTTTTCGCTCTGCGTTTCGATCTTGTTTTCAGATTTTAGTTTTTGTTGTTGTTTTTCTTCACGATATTAGCAAAGAAATGCTCCTTTACCATATAAAAAACTTATCGTTCCCGTGGAAAAAATCCAAGTTTTCTACCAATATTATTTAGTGGCACTAACAAAATATAGTGGCTATGGCGGTGAAAACAACATCGAATCCAAAAAAATTTGTCAACCATAGTAATTTTTGGTTGTTTTCGTAATATAAAATTTGAAACTTATCGACACGTCGATATTTATTTTAAAAATGAGAAACTGTCAATAATTTTTTTTTATTGTTTTGACAAATTGCCAACTTCAAAATTAATGATTAATGCCTCAACGGATAACAGACTTCGCTTCTCTGCGCCTTTATGATTTTTTGCAACCACATAGACGCCGCTAATCAGACATTTATTTATATGAAAAATGTTTGGGTTTTGAGAACAAATATTTTCATAAAAAAATATTGTATATAGAAGTTGTATCAAGCATCAGAACGGTAGTGTTATTGGGAAAATAAAAATGTTCCATATGAAATATATGGATATCCTGGCGCTCGCGCTAAAGGTATCCAAACATGGCAACATCTTGGCTTGTTTATGGGTTAGCCCGATCAATTATGTTTTTTGCCTTCGCGGCCTTTATGTACTACGGTGGATATTTGGTCGCCAATAACGGTGTGTACTATGCTGACGTATTTAAAGTAGCCCAAGCCTTAATTATGGGTACAGTTTCAATAGCCAATACATAGCCAAGCGTTTGCTCCAAATTTCCAAAAGGGATTAACATCGGCCGCTAAAATATTCCAGCTTTTAGAACGCGAGCCTAAAATCAAGGAACCCGAGAAAATCGACTCAAGCTTAGATGAATGGAAAGCAGAAGGAAATATATCATATAAAGACGTTGATTTCTTGTATCCATCACGTCCTGATGTAAAAGTGTTGAATAAATTAAATTTAAATGTGCTCAAAGGACAAACGGTTGCATTAGTCGGGCAATCTGGATGCGGCAAATCTACATGTATTCAATTAATTGAACAGTTTTACGATGTGATCGATGGAAGTATGTATTTCAATCGACAGTAAAGAAGTATCATCTCCATCGTTTAGACAACTGTGATCACAATTGTCTATTGTGTCGTCTCAAGAGCCAGCCTTATTCGATCGAACAATTACCGATAATATTGCTTATGGTGTAGCAGTAAAGCCGAAGTTTCACAATCTGAAGTTATTGAAGCGGCTAAAAATGCATATTCATAATTTCATTACGTCGCTTCCGCTTGGTTACGATACCCGAGTTGGCGAGAAAGCTTCCCAAATATCAGGTGGCCAAAAACAACGTATCGCTATTGCACGTGCGCTAATTCGTATACGATTATAATCCACAAATTCTACTGCTGGACGAAGCAACATCGGCGCTCGAACATGGGACGAACATGTATCACAATCGCTCATCGTTTGTGAAATGATTTATTACGACCAAATTTAAGTTCCAATAGATTTTTTTTACAATTGCTTTCTTATATGCCCATTTGGATGTAAATTTCAACTAAAATTACGATTTTCCAAGTATTTACTATAAAAACAACAACAACAAATCTAAATGTCATTCGTCGCAAAAAACGATCAGTTTAAAAAAAATAAAAAATTAAATAATTGTTGTTGTTGTATAACGATAAGTCCAAAACAAGATCGAAACGCAGAGCGAAAACAATACTGTGAATGCAGGTTTAGTGTTTCAGTGCTGAAACTTAATGCTTTCCAATGAGGCATACTTTGTTCATTGTGGTAATTATCACGGATGTATGCAAACTATAATCGATTGTGTTATTGTACTCGAACAAAGCTGTACGAGATCGAACAGATGAAAGTCATTCACAACAAGAAACACTTTTTGTTGATTAAAATCAAAGAAACGGTCAAATGTAAAGCGACAATTTATTGTTGTATTTAACAAAGTGCACACTGTCAACACTGAAATTTCCTTATATTATAATCTTCTTTCACAATATCACAAACTAAATAACGCTCCTTTAAAAAATTCTATAATATGTATTTATCTTAAACTTCAACAACAACACTTTTCTTTTCTCACAAAAATATTCAACTGATTTGACATTTCAAAATTAAATTATTGCACAATAAAATATCATGGCCTACTAAATTGAAAATGGATTATTTTTTGAAATTGAAAGCAAAGTGCAGTATTTCGATATTTCAAGAACCTTCGACACCTCATAAGGAACACAAATGCACAAAATTTCATCAAAATCCGACGAGCGGTTCGCGAGTCTATAAAGGACAAACGAACAACGTTTCATCGCTGGATGCTAGAAGATTTTGGAAAGCTGAGTGAGATTTATATTTAATATTTGGTATTTCTGAAAATCCAAATCGAAAACAATTAATTATCGCAAATACTACTTTAAAAACCGAACTAAAAAATTATTCAAAACTTTGAAACCCATATAATGTTCCTGGATTTATTTCTAAAAATGTAGAGTTGATCCAGATATCGATAATTACTGTAGCTTTCCTATAAGCTACTTAATTAATAATGTAAACTTAATAAACATCTCTGACCTCACCATGGCTGAGGGAAGGGGGCACTACCGTTCTTTTATGTTAACACTCACTGAAAAAAATCATGCATCAATGTAGACAAAAACTGCATTAATAGTAAGAAAAATTCGTTAAAACTGAGCCGATACGACCCTTCGTTAATAGAACGAAAATCATACGTTAATTTAGTGAAACAGATACAAATGTTTATCTTAATCTTGACTACTTACGTTGTCGTATTTATGATTCGATTCATATAAGATACGAAAAACGTTATAATTTTAATCCAGCTAATAGCATTTGTCGATGAATAGGTTCTTATTATTAACGTAAGAAATAGAAGAGAAGATGATATTTTTCATAATATTAATGAAATAGTAAATCACATTAACGAATAAATTCATACATTTAGGAAGGAGTGCGCAATGGTTATGAATAATTCACAAATATGATGATTATTTTCATAAATATATTGAAAATAATTCATAAAATGCAGGAACGGGTTTTATAATTGATAATAAAAATTACATAATATTTATATTTAGTGATTCATAGTAAGAATGAAAATTTTTGTGTTGTTTGATGATCAAATTCGTAAAATCTGTACAGCACAGTTGTAAAGAAATATAAAACTTAAAATTTCGTTTTGTAATTCCTTTATTTTTTGATTTCTTCTATTTATTCTTAAAAGCAGTCAATTTATTTCACAGAAATAAACTTTAATTTTAAAATAAATATAAAAAATATAATAGGATTAATAAACGCCATGTTGACAGGTTGCATTCGAAATTGTTGATTTCTCCCATTTTCCTTTTGAAATTCGATAGTAATTTGCTATTCTGTAGGTACTTTTATTTGCTTATGTTTGTTACCTGATCTGATCCAACTAGATCCTCCAAAAGCGAGTTTAATTCATGATTTTCTCCAAGTGTTGCTGAAATATCTTGATTTGCAGGATCGGCAAAATTTGGAATAGTAAACATTTTCTTACAAGCGCACTATAATAAAGCAGAGGTATTACTAACACAATAATAAATCATTTAAATTATAAATTTACACATTATTTATACAATGAATTTTAGGGTTTTTCACACAAAAGTGTTTTCATTTTAATTTCACGGAATAAGAATTAATCATCGATCACAAAAGCGATGATTTTATTTAAGTTCTTATTAAAACGAAAACACGGACATAAAATGCCATATTTACCTGATTTCCTGATATACACAAAAATTATTTTAATTTCTCACGATTTTTCAAACTATGTAAATGGTCCTTTCAAGCCGCACGATAATAGTTAATAAAAAGGCTTATGCAATTTATTTACTTTCGTTGTCCCAATCATGATTCAACTTTACGTAATTTTCGTAGATTCTAGAATAGATTCATCCAATCATTAATAATACGAACAAATTCATATACATTATTCAATTATGAAATTTGATATATTCGGACAAAAATAAATGTAACGGAATCGTTACGCATATGAATTTATTCGTAATATTCAAGTACTATAGAGCCACTTTCGTTAATATGATGAACAATAAGTATTTAAAATAAATTCTCATCATAGTCTTATTCATAAATATTATGAACTGTTCATAAATATGATTTTTTTTAATAAAATCATGCAAGTTTCACTAATACGCAAACAACATGTGAATGTATTATACGGATAGTACAATAAATTAAATCATTTTTTTAGTTATGATTTGTGACTCGTACTATTAACACACAAATTTTCATGAATTTTTCTAAGCTTGGTTTTTTTTACGTAAATATAGTAATTTTTACATTAATAGTACGAATTAGCGTTTCTGATTTCTCGACTTTTAAATTTCTCGAGAATGAAAACGAGAAATATATATTTCTCGAGAAATATATTTTCTTAGAATTCTTCGGTTATAACGTCAAATTAAAAACCAACGTATCGTTACACTAATTTTTGAACTATGAATATTAAATGAAACTATTTTTTTTAATTGCAAATAATAAATTTAATAATTTTATTCAAACTTAAATCTTTAAAATTATACCAATTCAGAACATTTTGTTTTGAGGAACAAATTCACAGCATTTTGTGTTGTATATATTTACATACTATATAAGAAACATAAATGATTTTGACAGTAAAAAAAATTCAATTTGACTTTCTTTTAAAATAACTTTTTAAAAAGCATAAAGCATTTAGAGCCTCGTTAGATAATTGGCTTCTTTTTTTAGTTACGAATTCATTAGCCGTGGAAAAATTCCGTTCATTCTTTGTTGATGTTGGTTTGATTGTTAAAAGCGAATTTAACAATAATTGTATTGCGTCACTTCTTTTGCCCATTTTTCAAAAATACTTATTTTCTTACTTAACGTTTTCATATTATCCGGACAATGCAGTTGAACTTGAAACTCTTTTGACATTTCCAAAATTGATAATTCCAACTGCTTTTGCAATGACAACGTATGATTTTCTGAACAGTCCGGATTTCCTAAACTTTCCGAGCCAGCGATAAATTCTTCTTCATTCGCTCCGTTCAGTTGAGTTAACAAATTCCTTGCTAATTTTAAAATTTCCAATTTAGAAGATGCACTGAAAAAAACATCCTTTTCTCGAATTGAAAATGATTGTGGATTTTTCAGATACTTCATTAGAGATACAAATACTTCATCTCGCCGTTTTGAAAGTTCAGTTTTTAATGAAAGCATCATTTCTTTATTCGACTCAGTATTTTGTTTTCCAGACTATTAAATAAAAATTTAAGAGCCCCTTCTGCCGTTAACAAAGTGGCATCTTCCCTATTGAGGCTTTTTACAGTAATAGAGAGAGGTTGGAGAATGCCTAGTAATGTATTTGAGGTCTTGATGTGTTCTTCATTTATCGTTTTCTCCAACTTTAAATCACTCAATGCCTTCTTGATTGGTCCCTTGAGTCGTACAAATCGTTCAAGCATTTATTCTAATGAGTTCCACCTGATTTTACAGTCCGCAATTAACTTTAATTGTTTTTTTTTTCGAATTCGGCGACGTATGTTTGAAAGATGTTGTTCCGTATGGGAGAGTTTCGAAAAACGTTTACAACTTTCCTAATTTGAGTGATGGTACCTGCCATTATTGGTCGTAATAAATTATTTGAAATTTCGACATTTTCTAGTTCTGAGTTGACTGTGAGGCTGATGATGATGGTGTGTTAATGACATATTCGTTTTTGTTAATATATAAGACTTAAATAACAGCCAAATGAATTCCATGCTTGTAACAAAGTTGTTGGTGGGAAGGAGACAACCTACCAAATTTTTGCATCACAGCAGCCCCATCCGACATAACGCTAATAATATCATTTTTCATTTCAATTCCAAATAATTTTAGTTTCTCGTTGACTAAATTTAAAATCATTTATGCCGAACAAATTCCATTTACAGGGATTAGGCCCAAATTATCCGATTCAATGATATTATAATATATGTGAACATCGATAAATATTTTGTTGTTGACGCTAATCCATTCATCCAGATATATGCTAAACTTTTTGTTAGTGTTTTTTAGAAAATTAATTTTATTTAGTAACTCAAGTTTTTTAGTTTCAAAAAATTTAATGACTAGTTCTGATCTGAAGGGTTTTTCGGAAAATTTTTAAATCCTTTAGCGATCATACTTTGTCGAATAAAGCTACTTTTTGAAATTCTGTGGAAAGAAAACCCATCAACAGCAACTAATCGAGCAATTACTTCATTTATCGACGGACACTGATTTGACATGAATTTATTGATTTTTTGAATATTTCTGTTGATTCAAACTCATCTCTTATGCGTGGGACTACTTCTTCCACTGGTGCTCGGCTCTGGCTCTTTTGTTTTCAAAGAATGTTTGGCATTCAAATGTATATGAAGACCAGGGCCCTATTGCACTAACTACTTATCACTTATTACTTATCAACTTATCATAAGTTAGTTTTTTTGATAATGATAAGTGATAAGTGTTTCACCAAAAATAACAAAATGTCACTCACTTATAAATTTGAAAACTTATCAAATTTTGATAATGATAAGTGATAAGCGTTGCACATCAGATTGTCTATAACTTATCAATTGACGAATTATCAAATTTTTATGATAAGTTGTAATGATCTATACAAAAATACTATAAATGTGATAGTGTTTGCAAAATAATGGTTTTGTACCTACATATATAGGCAAAACAATTAAAAAATTGTAATTCTGTAATTTAATAACAACAACAATTTTCCATGTATATAATAATACATGAAGAGAAACCTTTCTCAATTGAGAGTTCTTATTTCAGTGTTTAGAATCAATTGTAAAACTTTTCTTTTGTTACTTTTAAAATAAATCCTCTTTTCTAACTGTAAATAATTTTTCAGCAGTACTTAAACGTAAACAATTTATTTTTATAACAAATGAATTAAGAGAGTTTCTATTAACAAATAAATTGAATTTAACTACATTATACAAAAATTGTAATCGTCATATACAAACCAAAAAGATTTTCCACTATTCGTTTCGTCCGCTTATGAACACGATTAAATCTTTGCTCTATTGCATCATCCGGATTTCTTCGCATTGGTGGGATAAGCCAATCTTTAAGGGGAAGCACTGTCACCCAAAATCACAGCATCGGGGAACGGACGAAAACAAGACTCGAAATTGCTAAATAGCCTTGTATGTGGCAATACTCTGGAGTCGTGGACACTACCTGGCCAATTTGAATTTACTGCATAGAAGCTGCGATCTGGGCCACACACCATCATTGCATTCAGTGAATGTTTTCCATGTCGATTCGCAAAATGTTCTTCATTGACCGTAGGTGCATCTATATTAATCATTGTTCCATCGAAGCAACCAGCTACCTGAGGGTAACCACCCATCTCAAGAAACTTCTATTCTGGATATTCCTAACCAATGCAGTGTTGTCAGTAGCTGCTATAGAGGACTCAATGCGCAGTTTCGGTCGCTTCTATGTTGCAAATTTGCTGCGATTTTTAATAATACGTGCTCAATTTGTTCATGTGACAAACGAAAATGTTTTATCACTCGCGAGTCCAGAAAATATTTGGTTGTGGCTTTCACTATACGATTTCTTCTTTCGTTTTCATCCTCGAATAATCTTTCGAACCGACGCATTTATTTATAAAAATTATTTTTTCGTTTAATAAATTTCAATTTTTGTTCACTAAAGTTGATATACCTACATTTAATAGTTTTATATTAATTTTAAAATATCGAGAAACAACTGTCTTACCTATATGATAAATCGAAGAGAATGAAATTGTTCTTACTTTGACTTAATATTATAACTTATTAGAATACAATAAAATAGCGGTATAAATTTTGAAATTAAAGTTATTATACACTTGAAAACACATTGTTACATGTATTGTCATTATCATTTATAATTATTTGAATAATAAAAAAATTTATTGAAAAATGTGTTTGTACTCTTTTAAAATTGAACAAAAGTTCTCATCTTACAATAATAACAATAGCAGCTACAATTTGTAGCTCTTATCAATTTTTTTGAGTAGTGAAATTTTTCTTATTGATATTTTGGATAAGTTATCATTAAAGTAGTCGATTATTGATAAGTTAAAACTTTTGGTGCAACAGAACTATGAAAAAATTATCAAAAACGTCAAACTTATCGCTTATCAAAATATTACTTATCATTTCGCAAATTGGTGCAACTTAATTTTGATAAGTGAGTGCTTATCACTTATTATAACTCAATTAAATACTTATCAAATTTCAATTTGGTACAACAGAAAATTATCAAAAATTATGATAAGTTGATAAGTAATAAGTAATAAGTAGTTGGTGCAATAGGGCCCAGATCCTTTACATATATGGTTTTACCACAAATATTGCAGTTTAATGCATCTTTATTGTTTTTGGTAAAATGTTTCCAAACATCATCGTATTGATTTGGGTTGTTCATTTAAATGGCTATTTGATGAAAATGGTCAAATTTTTAAAAACAATTTTAAAAAGCAGCTATTTACATAAAATATTTTACTTACCTCAATAACTATTGTTTCTTGAAAATTTTTTCTTTATGATTGTTTTGCATTTTACACAAAATGTTAAACTATTTAGAGTGCAGTGGTACATAAATCTACCTTACCATCATTTTAGTTCTCGTTTGTTCCGACAAGCGGAAAAATTTATATTTTTGATTGTTTTTAGTATATTTTACCGTTTATTTTTTAAATGAAGGAAAAATATTTTTCTCGAGAAATCGATATTAGATGTTTGTTAAATTTCTCGAGAAGAAACACAAGTACGAATTATGATTAATGAACGCCATTCGTAAATAAAATGCACTAAATTTTTTCAGTGTATAGTTTGCCAGATTTAGCTTTGCCAAATTTGGTTTGTATCAGAAAAATCTGCCATAAAGCGCCATTTTCCTTTTAATACAAGCATTTAGTTACACTAAAACATTCACAGTGTATGACAATTTCGTGAAGTTTTTGAAAAACTTATTTTACTCCTTAATTTCTTGTGACGATTGCCTATTGTGGGACCAAATAACTATAAGTCTACAGTATGAATACTAGTAAAAAGTACTACTACGAATACTAGTAAAGAGGCAGTTTAAGCCAATACTACAAAGAACCTGTTAATCAGCATTATTTCATGCAATACATTCACTAAACTTAGTGGAAATGTGAATAAATTGTACCACTAATTTCTTACATATCCAAAGTTATCAATATTTTCGACCTCGAAATTATTTTGGTTTGGATATACTAAGTAACCAAGTGTTTCTCTAGCTAAATTTTTAAAGATTTTCTAAGAAAATAAATTTCCAAAAAAAATTGTAAATACTCAATAATCAAACAAATGTTTGTTAGCGCTGTGATTAGAAATGTTAACCAAGAGTTTTTAAACATTTCAAGATTTGTGAACATTTCGGAAAAAGTTTCAGGTAATTTCTTAAATGTGGTGTGATGATCAGATCAACGAATAATTTTAAACCTGGCAAGATCTACCAAATTTTTAATTGAACAATAGTTTTCCAGTAAAACAGTAATTTTCCACAGATAATAAAAACAGTAAATGAATTTATATAAAACGTACAAGCGAGAATGTAATAAAAATTCGGAACGACATTCTAACCAACCATAACATTTTCAATTTCTTTAATTTTAGTTTATTGTTATAGTTGTCGTCTTCTATTATAAATCAAATATTTTTCGATCGACAAATAAGAAAAAAATAAATTTTCGACCACAATAAATTTATTTTCAAACAATATATTTTAATTTAATTTTTTTTTTTAATTTGAACACAATAAAAATAAATTAATTGAATTAAAGAATTAAAATTTTGTTTTTATTCTTAGGTTGGTTCAATTTTTATTTTTTAAAAACGTATGGTTATAGTAATAGAGAAAATCAAATCGTTGAGAATCACAAATAAGAAATGGGTTTTAACCCATTTAATTAATGCCCTGCATAATAAAAGGAAAATCCTTTTCTTGTCCCGATGTGGTGTCTCACATACACCACAAAATTTAATCATGTTATTTTATTTGTAGGTGACACAGAATATTTTCGTTTTTTTTTTTTTTTTAACGATTGAGATTGTGGGTTGGCATAGGTTTGAGATTTTTGATGCGCGGTTACCCACTTACGAACATTTAATAAGACTTTTTTTTGTGTTTTCGTGTTAGCTTTAGTAATATAATACACACTTTCTTATTTGCGTATATGTAAATATTTAAAATTTTCTAATCTAATCTACCAACTTATGTACAATATCTTAAAAATCTGAATTTCGTAAGACAACATAAAGTAATTTTTAATATATAATATTACAAAGAAGAAAATTATGTTATTTTTCTTGTTCTTGTGTTGCAATATCCCCACAGTTTCTTTCGAGAATAGAAGAACAAAAAAAATTATTATGATCATATTTCTTAATTAAAGTTTTTCAGTTTTTTCTTATTTATAAGAAAATTCATTTATTATAAATTATTTTATTATAAATTATGTTTTGTTTATTTGTCTAAAACAAGAATACTATAATATGTTCAATTTTTCATAAGCTTGTCAGAAAATTTATAGGAAAACTGTGTACTTATACAGAACGGTTTAATTTTAAACATTTTTTTTTTTTTGTTATGAAAATTTAATTTTAAGTTTATATTGTCTAAAGATGTATGTATACTCATATGTGGTAAAAATTTATTCGATTGTTGCTGCAATTGAATCGAATACCTTATATTATTAATTTGCAAGCCAAGATCAACAAAACATTGTTTATTCAAACTTTTTTTCATCCCTCATAAAAATCTAATTAAATTTAGCATTTTGTTTATCCAATATAAATTTAAATAATTTACATTTGCATTTCGAAATGAATTTGCTAAAACATTGATGATAAACTTATACATGAGTAATTAAATTATTCCTACATTTACGTCAAGTAGAATAAAATTATGTGAATGCTAAGTACAATATTTTACTTTGCGTGTATATCATGTTACTTTTTCCTACAAACTTTTATTCTATTTGGTGTAAACGTGGTATAAAGTTAGTCATAATTGTAAATCCACTCAAATGAACGTTACGATATAGCCAATGGTTCAGATTCTAATCAAGTGACAAATGGCTTGTTTTGTCGCACACAGTAAGGCCTAATGTCGATTTTTCGACTAAATCATTGACTTTTCTAAATTGTTGAGTAGTTCATGCCAGGCATTCATGTAGATGGCATAAGGGGCAGAAAGACAAGATGTGCCTTGCTGTTTATTATTCTAATGTCGAATTCGATTATCCTGAGGGTAAAAAGAGTACTCTTTTCATTCCATTAAAAAATTTCACTGTGAATACGGGAATTACCAAACGGACACAAAACACCGTATGCAATTTTCTACAACAAATTTTATATTTATATTTAATTTATTAACAAATATTTATTTTTGTGATGTTACTGATTTCCACACGATTTTAGCTTGCCTCACACACACTGACCCTCTTCTTTATTTGCTACCTGCTTTTTATTTAGTTTGACGTGCACAATGAAATCATCATAGCGCACCAAGATGCTCTCTGTCACCTGTTCCTTGAATTAATTAAGGTTCAGTGGTTAAAGTTGTTGTTGTTTACAAATTTGACAAATAATTAATTATTGACAACTCTGAATTATAATACAATACAAGATAAGTTATACAATTAAAAATATAATTAATTAAATTTAAACTACAATTAATATTTCTTATTAATTAGAAGCAGAATAACATCAGCTCAACTCAAAAACATTAAAATCTCACCAATGTCCGTGTTAAGTAATGACTCACAGTGCTGTACCAATAAATAAATGTGTAGTGAGAATGTGTGTTTTATTTGTTTCATGCCAAATGCGTTAACATTGAGTGTAAAATTTTTGTTGGCACAGTTCATTTTTGGTTAATCCATCTTTTTTGATCGAGTAACCCCTCTTTTTACACACACCAACAAATAAAAGGAAACTTTAAAAGATATTTATTTGTCAGCAAAAAATTTGAAAACACGGCACTCGAACAAACACATAAAAAAGTGCAGTTTAATTGTTTTATTTGATTGACGTAAAGAATGATGGTACTCCGTAAATGAGGAGTAAAAATTCGGTCATCGGGATGTTATTATTGTTTGACAGAAGTAACCAGGCATCCTCTAAACAAAGTGAACCGTTTGTGAATCATAAACGAAGATAGTGTTTACGTTTTTGCCTTGTCAATCAAGGTTCGTATCACTGGATTGTGAATAATACAAACTCAATTCAATGTATCACCTTATTTATTTCACAAAATTTATTACAACACAGTTTATTAATAAAAATTCACAAAATCACTTTATATAAATTATTCTTAAATTTTACTGATCACTTTTACTTTATTTATCGCACTACAACACTTTTTAAATCACTTTTTAATTCCTTTTAATCTTTATACTATCGCTTACCAAATATTACTAATCCAATTCGACTTCGTTCGCCTTTTCATGTACACAAACCAAACTTCTAGAAAGCTCATGATTTTTCTAGTTAGAATAGTGTAGAACAATTTAACATTGAGCTATTAATTTTAACTTATTCTATTACACACTAGGTGTCACCGTCACAATAGGCATTTATATAATCGCTCGTAAACGAATCATTTTTGCGGCTCAAAAACGAGCTAATTACGGTGTTCCTATAAAATCGAAAGTCAAAACAATTAAGCAAAATATTGACCAAATTACTAATACAATATACAGTCGTTCAGTAAATATTTTTTTACTACAGTACAGTACAGTTTTTATTACAGGGTTTACTTTTAGAAAAAATATGCCCAGTTTTCTGGTTATGGCAAAATTGCTGCCCAGTTTCAATGATAGCGGTTGCAGCAGATTTTTCTTTGTCGCTGATATCTTTTCCACCCATTTTTTGGAAAACATAGAATTTAATAATTTAACACAAAATTCCACTTTAACACCGCTGTACGTGAGGTACAAATTTTAAACATATCTCAAAATATGACGAAATATCACGTAAACAAAACACAAAAAAAACGAATTTTGATTGTTGAATGGTTCACACTTATTGTCTACCAAAAAACACTTTTAAATAACTACTAACAAAACACTACACTTAACAAACGAATCTTAACCAGGCACGCCCACCCGATCGGATAATGCCCTGTATTAACGCGATCGGTTAAATACACTTAGTAACAAGTGGACGAAGCTGAATTGCATATCGCATAAAAAAAATAGAAGCAAACTTAAAGAAGAACAAAAAACCAAATTTAATTGTATTTAAAACGTTGAAATGGCGTAGCCGTGCAAAGTTGTTGGCCAACTACGACTGTAAGTGTGTACTCATCAATAAAAACTCGTTTTTTTTTTGTGATTAGTTTACGTGATAATTCGTCATATTTTGAGGTATGTTTAAAAATTGTATCCAACATACAGTAGTGTCAAAGTGAAATTTTGGGTAAAATGGGTGGAAGAGATGTCAGCGACAAAGAAAAATCTGATGCAACCGCTGTCATTGAAACTGAGCAACAATCTTACAGTGGTATAGGCAGGAAACTGGGCATATTTTTTCTAAAATTAAACCCTGTAATCGACTTTTAAAAAAAAATATTTATGTGGTTTCAAAAGGTACGCAAGTTTTTTGGCCAGTGGCTGTAATTCCATTTGATAAAAAAATTAAGTATTAGTCTAAAAATTTACTAAAAATTCACACTTAATCTAAATTCGATCCTTGGCGTATTGGAACCATTTTGTAATAACGAAGACAGTTTCAACATTTTTGCAGGATAGAAAATTCCGCACTGCTCATTCTGGGGAAGATTCCGTCAATTGAGTCATTGTGCAACCAAATAATTCTCTAAACTTGACAGAGATATGATCATATTTTCTCAATCCGTTGACTTGTTAGGCTATGTTGTTCAAAGTAACTTGTAAAATTTCCCTCGAATTACAATCAAAGCTCGTGTAAAGAAATTCTAGCTAGCAAAATTCTAACGATTTTAGGACAAATGATTTTACTACATATATTGATAATCTGGGAATCCCACGTGAAACTATTGTTAATACAAGTGATATGAACGCGATTTTGAAATGAAATTATCTTATGATCAACTAGCGGATACCCGGCGTGCGCTGCAATGCCATTTTGTAGCAAAGGGTATTTATATATGCAACATATAGCTGATACCCGACGTACGCTGAATCGCAGTTGAATGAAATGAAATATTTTTGTTTTATATGTTTGCGTGTTTTTTTATTGAATATAAACGAATGTTTGATTGATAATTATATTATTGTAATGCTCGTGGGTAAACAATATTTTTGGTTTTGCCATTTGGTGCATACTGAAATAAGTTGGCGGGTTTTCCGACGCGTTAACAGGCCACGTATAGCTGCCCATGTGACAAGCACGGATTTTGTAGATTCAATCCACAAACTTGAAGCGACTGTCCTTGAGCTTTATTAATGGTTACTGCAAATACGAGTCGCACTGGAAATTGCAATCTTTTAAATTCGAATGGCATATCGGTCGGTATCATTGGTATTCGCGGTAATAAGACATGTTCTCCTTTGAATTTGCCATTCAATATTGTTGCTTCGATAATGTTATTCATCAATTTTTTGACTGCAAGCCTTGTGCCATTGCACAGTCGTGACGGATCGACGGTGCACCAATTTTCAATATCAATTCTTGTGGTGGCAATCCTGGTAAATCAAGTGAATTCAGGAATTCGACCGGATAATTGACGACTTCGTCTTGATTCATGACGCAATCAACTGACTTATACGTTGTAGAATTGCCAGATATTTGATTTTGAATGACTGTGTTAATAGCATTAACATCATTGTTTTGGCCGCCAATATTGCACGTTCGCTTAGCCATTGGTGATTTTTGTAATTGCAATTGATATTTGAAAATACGATGTTGATCAATTCGTCAATTGTCTGTATAAAGTTACAAAAATCTGGTGGAATGGTAATGCAATTTTTGGTGTCGTAGATTGGCATCTTTCCGTTTCCAAGATCTAAAAGATGTTTGACGAATGGAGCAGCGAATTCGTCTTGTTGCAGTTGGACACGCATGTTGGTAGTCAATATAATTTTCTGAACATTATGCCAAAGAACAGATGATTTGAGACGTCCGTTTAGTTCATCTCAGAATGCGCTATTCTACCTCCATCCAAAAGATTTGCTGCAATGCCAGAAGATGCGACGGCCGCCAATGCAATGTTATTTTGTGAATGAATGGTCGCCAAAATCAATGATAAGAGAAATGTTTTGCCTGTTTCACCGGGTGCATCGAGGAAAAATAAACCGCCGATTTGTTGTGAAATTGCATTCATAATACGGTTATATGCATTGTGTTGTTGTATCGTCAGTTTTGGCAGATTTGTTTGAATTAATGTCTGCAGCTCATTGACTTTGAATTGTTGCTCTCTGAGCGTTTTGTTGACGATTGATAAACATTTGTACTCAGTGATTGCGTTGTTGCTGGCTTGGCGCACTCGATGTAAAATATCTTCACTCATTTGATCTTTGTATTTTTCCCACAAATCTTTCGGATTACACGGGAAACAAGTTGCCAAAATGATGGAAAATAATGTGCGAATCTGGTGCGGATGTATCCTGTGTATCATTTTCCAGTAATTTTAATTTCTGGCATGCTTCACGATAAGTTTGGCATAATTGTGCATCAATTGTTCTTAATTGTTGAAACGATGCTCGTCCGCGTACATTAACTAACAATAATCGCAAGTAAAAGCATTCTGCATTGTTGGGATGAACGGTATACAATCTACTCAATGCATCGGTTGAATATAATTTGTTGTATCCTTCTACAGCTTTTCCTTGTTTGCGTCTTTGAAATTTTTTGATGTAGCATTCCATGTGAAGTATGTTGGCACCTCTGAGTATAGCAAGGTCCTACCGAATTCATCTTCTTGGTTTAATGTGAAGAATGCTGTCAATGTTGTGACTGCAGTGAAATACACGCGCTGTCCATTTTCCAGATGAACAGCCAAATGAACAACTGTTGGATAGCGTTCATGTATGGGGAAGGCCAAAATTCGCCAAATTGCCTCATTACTACTTATATAGCGCTCCATATGGTATCTCGATATTTCATCGTTTCTGTTGGTCACTGCAAAGACAGCCATGTCCGATCCTTTGTTGACATATTTGCAGATATATTTAATCGATTTGACTGAATTGCAATATTCCACATTAATATGCGCTTTGTATGTTTTAGAGAGCAATGGCGAATACGGTACCACCCAGCGATTATCGACGTCGATGTCGTTGTTTCGCACTTTTATTATTAACGAATGTCTGCCATCGTCAATTGAGCGACGTCGATAGAGTGGATAACCATCGTTGCCAGTGATGGTTTCTTTAAATAATTCCTTTGGGTATTTTTTGCTGCATTTTCCATCTACCATACACGGAGACGTTGGATTGATGATTCCGCATGGTCCATGGATCATATTTTTGGTGACTACTTCAAATAAGTCTAGATCGAGTTGTTGATCGGGTATTTCAGCTACAATCACTTGATCTATTTGATTTGGTGTTATTTTGTGCATTAACCAAATCAAAATGTGTGCATGCGGTAATCCACGTTTTTGCTATTCAATCGAGTACAACCAGCAACGTGTCTCTCCAAATACGCGATATTTTACTATGAAATCCATGAGTGATTTTAACTTTTGTTTGAGATCGTGTCGATCTGAAGCTGATTGGCCAATTAATAATTGTTCTATAATCTCATCCTATGTGGGATTACATGTGAACGTTACGAACAGATCGGGGCGACCATATGTACGTACATAGGTCATGGCGTCTTGCGCATACTCGTACATGTGGGGGAGGGGCTGCCTATGAATGTCGCTGGTAGTATGACCATCGTTCCCAAATCATTGGCATTGCCGTCATTCTGTATGATATCACGAAGATGAATATAGTCATCTGATCGCAATTTCGCTTGATTCAATCGTATAAATAAAAGTCGTTCGTCATATAACTGCCGACGATATGCATAAAAATCCATCGCACTCACTTTTTTATTTGTTGGCTCATCTGTGAAATGGAAACAATATTCTCGATTATTATTTTATTGTGATTGTTATTTTGGTTGTCGAAGTACTTGTTGTTTGATTTCTTTGTTTAATATTAATGTGATATGCATCTTGTCCATCCCAGTAGATAATTGGGTATTGTAATGCATCATAGGAGCAAATGCATCACTTCGTCTTTCATGTTGTCCGAATGGTGTTCTGTCGGCTTTAATTACAATGGTGTGATCATCCGATATCATCATGTCTTTGGCTACCTTAAACAGTCGAATCAATTCGTTTGTATTATGGAAGAATGTTTGTAGGGATGCGACAATGTCACGTCTTGCATCGTTATTGCCGTTTGCTTATTGGTATAAATTCAGTATCAAAAGTTTGAAACCTATTGGATGAATGGTGGGGAAACTTAAGGAGAGTCGCCTTGTTCCAGGGGACAAACCCCTCGGATTCAAGCATGTCACTAATTTCATAAAAGCTCTTTCTTAACCTCATTCCCGTTAAAGAATTTTAAAAAAATTTCAATTTTAGGTAAATTTGTACCGGGGCCCCTAGACCCCGGGGTATCGTAAGTTTGGTTCTGGCCATGCAACTTATACATGGTAAAAATTGCGAGATTTGGTAGTGTGACTCGTGCACCATCTATTGTAAAAAAATCGCACTAACCTCACAACCTTCCTCTTGCCGAGATACATCTTGTGTGAAAGTTTCATGTTCATCGACCGTATAGTCTTTGAGATTTTTGGGAACAAACATACTGACAGAAATTGATTTTTATATATATAGATATAGATATTGAAGATGTAAATATCTGGGATGACTCCTTTAGATAGAGACCAGTCTAATATGTTAGATGAGTAATTATTAATTTTATTAAAGGTTTCAGAGATATTATCCTTAATGTCCCCGGGATAAATTGCAATGATACAAATGCTTACAAATGATACTTCAAGTATTTCAAAACCTGCGGTAGATCATTGATAAATAGGGAGAATAATAACGGCCCAAGTATAGTTCCCTGGAAAACACCAGGAGGAATACGTTGCGGACCTGACAACTGACCCTTTATTATGACTTTTTGATATCTTTCTGATAAATATCTATATATCAACTTAAGCGCAGTTTTATCAAAGTTAAAAAAAACATAACTTTAGCAACAGTTACTACTAACTTACGATTTGTTACTTCGATCAAGATGATACGCATTATCATCAATAACTTGAAGAAGAACGGTGCTTGTACTATGATTGTTACGGAAACCTGATTGAAACTGTGTTAAATATTAATAGTTTTTTGTATGGTCGTTGATTTGATCACCCATAAGAATCTCGAAAACTGTAGATAATACCGATACCATACTGATTGGTCTAAGATTATCCAGCGATTCATTATTTTGTTCCTTACTAACCGAAACTAATTGAATCGTAACCAGCTGCGTTAGATTTTATGCTGTAAATACATTTCAAAATATCTAATTCCATCACAATGCCAACTGAAAACAAATTAGAAGTGAAACTACTACCAATCGTATTAATATTTTCCCAAATTCTTGCCATAGGTTAGCATAGGGTTACGAAAGTAATAATTTTGGTTAGCAACTCTAATCAAAATCAGTAACACAATTTCGTTCATTCTGATACATTTTGCGGTACTTCATATCGGAAATTTTCTGAAATATAGCAAAGGCCTGATCCCAAAGTAACATTCTATTAGCAATTTTAAAATTAAACCAAGTAGCTGCAGATTGGCCATCCAGTGTTCGTTTCACCGGGACACAGTTGTCATGGTTAGAGAATGAAATAAGTACTCATAAAATAAGTGAAACATAGAATTAATATTATCGGTCGAACACATTTGACCCCAATCAGCGCCCAAAAGATAAAAAGAGATTATTGATTTGGCTCTGTAGGGGATGAGTAGCATAGTGTATTGTTTGAACCCCAAAATTCTAGCCAGCTTCGTATTAGAAACAATACACTGATCTAGCCGTGATGGGCCACGAGTTTTGGTGAAATGCCGGTCATACCAAGAGAAATGTGTATCTACTGGGTCAGAAATGATTATTTTGAGACAAGCTCGCACAAATTTATCTAAATTTTGATCTACAAAGTTTTCGAACCGTTTGATCTTTAAATACCAATAATACTAATTAGTACATGAAATAAAGATTAACTTCCTCTTCCAGGTTGAGAAACTCAACTTTTGAAGTCGCTGGAATTTGAAGTGTTCCAGCTCCTAGTAGGTATGGAAGCTGATGTTTGAAAATAAAACACCTTCATGAAATCATCACATTTGCTTACTTGTTGCTGGTGTAATATTTTCATTTTAAGCATAGAAAGTATTCCTTGTCATACTGAGTTGCAACATAATATCTGTAAGAAGAAATTTTATTATTAATTTAAAAGTTGTAACGAAGTATACGCAAAGTTTGTTTTCGTTGTAATTCTCGTAATTTTATTTTTTATCTTGGAAATTTTGAAAAATTTTAGGTCTCTATAATTTTCCTCGATTTGAGAATTGATACAATAAATTCCCACTTTAGCCGAATCTTTTGGATAATTGAAGTAATTGGTAATATTTTTAAGGGATATTCCAGCTAATGTATCCCCTTCAATTGTGTGTATTTTCATGATCTGATTTTGTATCATACAATAATTGTTGGGAAACCTAGCAACCAATTTAAATGAAGTAAACAATTTTTCTTCAAGGGTTGACTGAAATGCTTCAATTTTCTTAATTTTGTTGACAACTTGCTGCAACATTTTTTCAAACCAGAAAGCACTAAATCTGTCTAAGGGGCCATATAATTTTACATCTTTCGACAAATGAAGCAGACTATGCAAATTATATTAAGTATTTTTGTTGCCAAATAATACCGAAAAGCACTTTACGAATTCTATTCTCACTCATTAACAAAAAAAATTATCAAGTTTTTGGCTACAAAGTAGGGTAAACTAGCTCTTAGGTACTAGCAGTTAGGTAAGCGATACTTGCTTGAAAACAACACCGTGACGGTTTAGGCTAAAAGATTCACGCTAATAAAGCAAGTTTTAAACTAAGAAAAACTACGTATGAATATATGTATTGCAATTTTTACTAATTGCAATTAAAATTTAGTTTGGAATAGCAAACTTATACTTCTCGAATCATTTTAAAATGATAGCTGAAATTGTAAATTTTGCATTTTAAATTTCATTCAAAATTATAAATCAATTCCTCCTTCAAGTTTTTGTCAAATCGAGTTTGAAACTAGTCTACTTGTATTCAAAATATCACAAAGTTTCTATCTAATTGCAATCAAAATTTTGGAATTAAAAAAAAAAAATTCTCAGAATTTTGCCCTCACTATAATCATAAAATTTTGCTCAAATCGATTTTATAATTCTAACTTAATCTTTAATTTTTCTCTTGCCAGTTCAATTCGAAAAACAAACTCAACTTTAAACTAAAAACAATATTACAGTTATGTTTTTGCTCAAGCCCAAATTACTATCCAAATATAATTCCTACTCAACATTTTTTTTTTAAATTACGGCTTAAAATTCAAATATTTCAATACTTACTCAGATTCCTTTTCAAAATTCTGATACAAATTTAACAAACCTTTTGATTCAAACTAGAGGTTTAAATTCGACTTTAACTCAGCATTTGTAATCTAATAACACACAACAATTCTCAATAAATTTCTTTTTGTATTCCAAATTTCTAATCAAGCACATTTAGACAAATCTAGTTTAGAATTTTTTACTTAATTTATAAACCAAATATCACAAAATTTCTAGCTTAACTGCACCCATAATTTTGCGGTAATTAAATTTGGAAATCAGGCTCGTGTTTTAAATATTTTTTAATTAAATTGCACCAAAATTTTTGCTCAAACTCTCGATTAGATTGAAATTAAATTTATAGTCCAAGCTTTGTTTAAATGTTGTTCTAAATAAACATTTTGCTCGAATAATTAACTAAATTTTTAAAATTCACGCAAACTGATATTAAAGGCAGTCAGTTAAACTCTATTTCTAATGTAATCCTACTTAAAATTTTATTCAATTACGGTTTAAAATTGATATGCTTCTATTATAAAACAAAATTCTTTCAGATTTTTGTTGGATTCCTGATTTTCTAGTTGAACTAAAAACTTTGTTGAAATCGTGTCTAGAATTTAAGCTCAGTCACATAAAGCGTATTAAATATTTTGCTAAAATTGTTTTTGAAAATGTGTTTCCCAAATGCAAAATAAAGAAGACAATTTCTACTTAAAATTTCACTCTGGTTTAGAATTCAAACTGATTTTCTCTCTTCGTTCTCTTAACCAATTTCCTCTCTGGTCGAATGAAGTTGACCAATTTAGACTAGATTTATGTTCAAAATTCCATTTATCGTTTTGTTCAACTTCAAGAACTGCTTGGAACTAAATTTCTGATCAAAAATCTTAATTTTTTTCGCAAGCGCGAATAGCGAATGGAAGTAAACAATTCTACACTCCTGAACAAAATTAAAGCAAGTAATAGTTACCATATAAAAGAAAATTCCGCTTATCAATTTAAATAGAATTGGTGTCAAAACAAAGATCACAAAGTTATATTTGTATCATCATCAGCCTAAAGTGCAGTTTTACATTCTGAAGGGATTTAATTTTTTTTTCCTACATTGGTAGGACTGTCTTTCAATATGATGCCAACTTTGAGCGCGATCTGTCAACCAGTTTGTTTACAGTAGTTGGTTAAATCTGTCGACCTCATTGACATTGTTTTCCAGACTCAAATTGCTACTCTGTGGAACTCGTTTTGACTCGAATGGGGAATAGTATGCGGGCAACAAAATAAATTTTTATGATTGAATTTAAAATTTGGGTTTTATTTAACAATTCCGGGTACTTTTTTAACTGAATGTAGCATATTATGGCGACTATTTTTCAGTACCTTAAAAGGGATCGAAATTTTTATTTTTTTACTTTCGTGGTTTATAAAAATTTTAAAAATAGATTTATTACAATTTATTTAGACTAATTTAGAAACGTATATTTCCTCCTCGAAAATGCTTTGAATCATTTCTGAATGAGACTCCACTCTCCCTGTGTTGTAAACTCTCACTTGCTATCGATTCTGGTGCAGGATTTCTGGCTCTAATATATAGTTTTAGAGGGCCCGGGTCAAAATGCCGCGTTTTAAAATGTCGCGTTTTAAAATGTCGCGTTTTAAAATGTCGCGTTTCAAAATGCCGCGAGGTACAAAATGTCGCGTGGTACAAAATGTCGCGTCTTAAAATGTCGCGTTTCAAAATGCCGCGAGGTACAAAATTTCGCGTGATACAAAAAGACGCGTTTTAAAATGTCGCGTTTCACAATGCCGCGAGGTACAAAATGTCGCGTGATACAAAAAGACGCGTTTTAAAATGTCGCGTTTCACAATGCCGCGACAGACAAAATGTCGCGTGGTACAAAATGTCGTGTTTTAAAATGTCGATAAAAAATCGTCGAAAATATATAAGGACTTAACTTTAACATTTTAGTGAAGGAATATTCTAATAAATTTCAACATTTGCGTTCTTTTTCTTAGACCCACTTTATAATTACATAAAATTACATTTATAAATAATTTCCATTCAGTGAAGGAAAATTTTACTATATATGTTTAAACACAATTTGCTTGTTTCAAATAATTTTTATTAAATTATTTATTATTTCACATCATATTGTATTGATAAGGGATTTTTCAAAACGCGTCATTTTAAAACGCGTCATTTTGTAACACGCGGTTTTTAAACCACGCGGCATTTTGAAACGCGACATTTTAAAACGCGACATTTTGTACCACGCGACATTTTTTACCTCGCTGCATTTTGAAACGCGACATTTTAAAACGCGACATTTTGTACCACGCGACATTTTGTACCTCGCGGCATTTTGAAACGCAACATTTTAAGACGCGACATTTTGTACCACGCGACATTTTATACCTCGCGGCATTTTGGAACGCGACATTTTAAAACGCGACATTTTGTACCACGCGGCATTTTGAAACGCGATATTTTAAAACGCGACATTTTAAAACGCGGCATTATGAACGGTTCCCAGTTTTAGAATATCTCAGATGTGTTTACGGAATTCTCAATGATGATCCTTAGGTGCACGAATGACGAAATCTTGAAGGTACCGTTGCAGCCACTGGATTGTTATCGTACATCGCCGATATAGGCTAAAATGTTCCGAATGCATCAGTCGGCGTTGATCCCTCAAACCGATCTCCGATCCCTCAAACATATCTCTTACATTTTGCACCATGCTACACGCTCCGTAACGCTCTCTAATTCTGTGTACGTTCATTAGATTTCCGTATCTAGATACTGATTATATTTAAAAATAGTAGAGAATGCGTGAGACGTTTTGGAGTTAGATCCACTTATTTTAAACTTTGTTTAATTATTCTACCACTATTATTCGCTTAGCGGGCAATAGCTAACTCAAAGTGAAACCAAAGGCTGGGTCTTTATTTAAAGGATCCACAGTGTAATTTCCTTATAACAAAAATCATTTTAACAAAATTTCCAGTATAACGAACCTTTTCAACTTGTTTGGTTGGCCACAGTGCATTTCCTTAATGAAAAATTTCTGTTGTAGCGATTTGTAAATTCAGTATAATGAAGTAAAAGTCAACCAAACAAAACTCTAAACTGTTTAGATGCAGTTTTGAATGGCAATACATGTAAATTCCCTCATCTAGTAAAATTTCCTTAGGTATATTTTGGACAGTCAATATTTTAGTACATGTTGTGGCTTGTTCTCTGTCTGAGTTTGAGTATTTGTTTAATACGGGAAATCACTGCTGAAATTAAAAATTCTGGAAAAAATTGATTCTGGTCAGGCAAAACATAGTGTGGCGAAAGAAATTATTATCGTTCCATCAACATTGTCTACGTTTACTAAAGATCGACATAAAATTGAACATTAAATTAGAGACGGCGCTACTTATCTAAAACGAAACAAAATTAGAGTAGCTAAATTTGAGGACGTCGATAAAGCTGTTTTTAAGTGGTTTCATCAAGTGCGATCGAAAAACATTCCTACCAATTGTGCTCTAATTCCTGAATAGGCCTTAGAATTATCCAAATTGGCCACAGTAATTTTTAGGCAAGTTTCGCTTGGTTAAATCATTTTCGCGAGAAACTGGATACTACTGGATAAAGTAAATACTGCAGGTAAATACTTTTGACAGGTAGTAGATTTTTATATTTAAGGCAACGTGGAAACCATGTCTACTCTTTTAAAGTCAAATTCAAACAGTTTTAAAAAATTATGACAAGAGGGAAATTTTTAAGGCGGACGAGACAGGTGTACATATTTTATCAGCTTCTGCCTAATAAAACTCTCAAAGTCTGAAATTACAAGGCGCTTTTTGTAAAGGTGGAACAAAATCTACCGCTACGGGAACGGAAAAATTGAAGCAACTAATAATTGGGAAATCAATAAAAAAAATAGTAATCGCCGTGTGAATACCGTGCCAATAAAAGAACTTGGATGAGACAAAACCTTTTCAACGAGTGGCTTGTCGGGCTAAAAAGTAAAATAAATAAATGTAAAATTTTGCTGCTCATATGCAATTGCTCGGCTCATAGCTTAAATTGCCAGTTGGCAAATGTCAATGTTAAATATTTTCCACCTCACTGCACAAAATTTTACAACCCCTTGGGTTGTTAATAATTCGGTCAATTAAAATTAATTTTCGAAAATGTTAGTTAAAAACTACTCCTAAATTTATTGAGTGACGCCAAACTCAATGTAAACGAAGGTTGTGAGTTATTAACATTGGCATGGTGGGATGTTCCGCAGTCAACCATTCTGAAATGTTTTCTTAAAATCCAACTTTTTGAATCAGAATTCCTAACTGGTTATTTGTCACCAGTTAATAATGCCCTCGAGAAAGCATTTCAAAATATTTAGGCCATCGAAAATTTTATAATGAATGACAATCCAAACTAACCGATTTTTTTGCTCAATAACTATGTATGTATTAGGCACATAAGGTTAAGTCTGAATACGTGGAATACATGTACATATTTTAAATGTGCAAATTTATGAATATGTAATTTACTATAAGTTTAAATAATTATTTGAATTGTTTTTTTTTAAATGAAATCTGTGATTTGGACTATTTGGAAATTCCAGTTTAGGGAAGTCATTTTTCCGGTCCCTTTGAGTTCGTTATAACGAGATTTTACTGTATTATGTGGTTGCTTAAGAATAAATTTCGAAGGCACTCACTTACAAATAATTAATAAGCAATGGAACAAAAGCTGATCATTGCGGTGTTAATCCTTTTTGCTGTATGCCATATAGATATTTTGCATTGATTGTATGAGTACAGAAATTTAGAAAAGAAAACTGCAAAAAACATAACTTTTTATCTAAATATATATGCAGTAAGCAAACATATGATTTTATAAATTTTACTTAAGCCGGTTCTACTGACATGATAATTTTTAAGAATTATCCACTTAATTATGTAACAATAAAACTAAAAATTAACGCTAATTGATATTATTATTTAGACAATATAACAAGGTTTTAGCAAACCCACAAGAGCGTTATAAACTTATTAACGTATTCCTGAACAACTTAACATTTTTTACAGTTTTTCGTTGTATTCAAATTCGTTTGGAATATGAGAAAATAATTTCTACTTAAGCCCAGCTTATAGTATGCATATTCATTCACACACGGTTTTTTGTAAAATATACATTTTCCATTCATTTAGCATTATAAAAACGTGATTATCGTTTGTTTTTCTAAGTAAGCAAAAATTAAAATAATATTTTCTTTACATTTACCATAAAATTTTTAAATAATTTTATTTGCATTAATTATGAATTTTTTAATTTTATTTTATCGAAGAGAAAAACAAAAACTCTTCTTGTGTGAAAATTTACACATAATTCACACAAAAAACTTTTTCTGTCGTCTTTTGAAGCAAATAATTTTCTTGCATTTTATCTACATAACAATTTTTTTTTATAAATTTATTATAATTTAATCCAATGAAAGGAAAAATACACAAAATATAATTTTCATATTTTCATGCAATAATGTAAATAATGGTTTTGGTAAAGGTAAAAATGTTTCATTTTTAGGTTTTCGTACATTCTGGAGACGTAGGTGGTTAATATATAGTAAATTTGTATTACTGGTATATAT
The DNA here is from genome assembly GCA_958295665.1 of Tipula vernalis. Classification (NCBI taxonomy): domain Eukaryota; kingdom Metazoa; phylum Arthropoda; class Insecta; order Diptera; family Tipulidae; genus Tipula; species Tipula vernalis. The sequence goes on along the minus strand of OY282558.1, from coordinate 385,732,086 downwards.
AGAAAGGCGCTAATTGAAACAATCATATGTATTTACGTTCATTTTATTATTCGAGCATAAATTTTAATGTAAATAAATTGCGTTTATTCATACATATGCTTGCTATATACTTATACATACGTATGTAAGTAAACCATACATGATGATGATGATACTTGAATTTTTCCGACAAGTTTATTTTAAAATTTTCCATTGTACCTACGAACGCACATAACTAATGTTGAAATAACAACAAACATAAAATATGTGTTATGTGTACATTATGTATACGAAAATATTGTTTGGTTAAGTAAAAATGGTTGTTTATCCATATATGTATGTATAATCTGATGTATGCTATCAAAACTTATATGAAGGGTAGACAATTTTTTTTTTGTTGTTGTGTTGATATGTGTTCCTTTCTTTGGCAAAAACATAAAATTCTTAAAATGTTTAGATTTTTTTTTTTACAAAATTTTTTAAGGTAAAAGTCTTTTAACATTATAACTTAATCAATTCTGTGTATATATTTGTGTATATGGTTTAGACTGTTCTTAACAAATGGTCATTAAAATGTAATGTAAGACCCTAATATTTGATACAAAATTAGATTACAAACACTTAAACAAATTATTTTAGTGGTATAGGGCTTGAGCTTTTAATCCCAATTCGGGATCATTGTCAAAAGCATAATGAAAAATATTTCTAAAATAGTTCCTTTTTATATAAAAATTCCACATAAGTTGGGAATGAAAGCTTAAGCTTAAATAAGTAAAAAATTTTGAGCCCTATACCAATAAAATAATTTGCTTAAATATCAAGAATCATTTATTAGCACCAAATTTATACATTTTTACAAAAAAAAATTGATCTGCGATTGATTGACTGATCTGCGATGTCGTTAAGAGATGAGAGACAGTTTTGGACTACTTTCGACGTGTGGAGGTGTGATTGAAGCGCTTTAATGGCAGCCTGACTGTCCGTATATATGCGAATATCACAAACTGATATTACATTATACCTCAACCTGTCTACGACTTCCTTTATGGCAGTTAATTCAGCTTGAAAAATGCTACAGTAGTCGGGATGACGGAAGGAGCGATTTAACAGAAGTTCTTCCCCGACTTTCCCGTCCCGTTTTGAACCATCAGTGAAGAAGTTTAAACCTCCTGGTTCCAAAACTGCACCCATCATCAAGTCATCCCTGGATGGGATCCTAGTTCGGAACTCCACAATTGATATTCTATAACCGATTCTGGCTAAAGTATAATATGCACAAACGTGAAACTTGGCCAGAATACTAATTACACTTTGTTTTAATTCGAAAGTTAATAAAAGGTGGGATTTCTGGAAATCGCCCATATAACCTCTTCGAAAAATCACGATTTTGATCAATTGTGGATGTTCTATGGCCGATTCTGGCTAAAGTGTGATATGCACAAACGTGAAACTTGGCCAAAATACTAACCGCATTTGGTTTTAATTCGAATGTTCATAAAAGGTGGGATTTCTGTAAATCGCCCATATAACCTCTTCAAAAAATCACGATTTTGATCAATTGTGGATGTTCTATGGCCGATTCTGGCTAAAGTATAATATGCACAAACGTGAAACTTGGCCAGAATACTAACCGCGTTTGGTTTTAATTCGAATGTTCATAAAAGGTGGGATTTCTGTAAATCGCCCATATAACCTCTTCAAAAAATCACGATTTTGATCAATTGTGGATGTTCTATGGCCGATTTTGGCCAAAATAAACTATGTTCAAGGTCAGTTTAGTAACGCACAATCATCATACTCCGAAAAATACGTTTTATTATATAAACGGAATATATGGGATTTCTGGTGTGATAATCACGTGAGAAATCCCATCCTATTTCCTAAAGTATGCTATGCACAAATTTTCTAATTTCAGGCACAAAATTGCACAATCCCAATGGGCCGAATTATATATAGAAATCTTGGGTTTTCTAAAATGGGATTTCTGGTGTGATGTACACGATTTATTGGAACATTCATCATTAAAACAATATGAAACTGCCAAAATAGTTGGAACCAGTAAACATGTTATGTCTAGAATTAAGAAATCACTCCAAAATTTCGAGGTCGTGACTCCGCCGCACAAGGCAAATTGCAGAAAACAAAAGAAAACATCCGAAAGGGAAGACAGAATCATCTTAAAATAATCCTTACAGAATCGTAAACAATTAACGGCTTCAATAAATGACATTACAAAGAAATACGACATCAACATCTCGAATAGAAGAACATTGCGACGCGCTTTAAACAATTTGGACTAAAACAGTTGTCGTCCGACTATTAAACAAAAATTAACGCCCAACATAATAATTAAACGAATTGCATGGGGACGGGAATACAAGCACTTCTCAGTGTCAGATTGGTGTAATGTAAGTAAAAATTCCTGTTTGCCGTTTCGTTTTTACAAATTTTCTTAAACGGCCAAATTTTCAGGTTTGTTTCTCGGATGAATCTTCGGTCCAAATCATTGCAGAGAGAAATATTTTTGTTAAATGCCGCTCACATGAGCGTTTCATTCAATGAAGACTGTGTTGTGCAAAAGGTTAAACATCTAACATCTGTCATGGTTTGGGGTAAGGCATCCATTTTCTGTCCAAAATATGAATACCGGTATTTCGGTATTACTTGACAACAAAACCGAGATACCTTATCGATATACATTTCCCTTCGCGCTTGTGGGTTTCACTATCAACATCACTTTCTGATGTTGAGTATGCAGCTTCATCTAGAGCTGGGGTTGAAGAAAACCGCTTTATAAGACGGACAATTATATTAACTATTTCTTTTCTAGTTAGTCGATAAAAATTGACGTCCGAGCCAAAAATGCAAGATAAGTTCGACCTTTCTACGATTCTCTGAACCAAAGAGGTTTTCATTCGGTCATCTAATGATTCTGTCAACAGACAGAAGAGTGGGATTCCTCTGACACAACGCTTCTACTGCCAGTTTGTCTGGTAGAATCATAGTTAGAAAGCGTTGATTCTATACTCTAGAAACGCCCGTTTCGGTAAAGCTGATAGTTGATTTGACTTCGATCGGAGCTTTTAAGATGCAATTTCTTAATTTACAGAACCGTTCCATCATAAAAAGTAAGCTATTCCATCTTGTTTTTGGTTCTAGGATTATAGATAGTTCTTTTCCGAATTCAGTTTAACGTAAGATTTTAGACTAACATTTTTGGTCGGTGATCGTCGAAACAACTTTACAATCTTTCTAATTTTATTTTATTGGAACGTCCTTTTTGTTGTTTTTCATTCAGTTTGGTTTTTTGTAGGTATATGGTTAGATTGTACCAAAGCTTACCTAAATATACAAGGCGTCAGGTTAAAATTCGAACTTAATATATAAGGGGGATAGAAAGACAAAAAAAAAATGAATTTTTCATACAAATCATATGAAAAGTTATGTTTTTTTAATATCGTTTTTCTTAAATGAAAAATCTTACAAAAATGAATTTTGATTTCTACGTTAGCAAGAAGAATGATTGGTAAATATACGATTTGAAAATCAATTAATAAAATCTTGTTTATAGATATTTAATTAATGTTTTACTAAAACCCCTTTATTTACAAACACATCTTTACACCTCATGACGTCATACCTTTCGTTCATGTTTTTTTTTTTTGTAATAAGCCATTAGTGACACCTACTTATAAACTCGACTCATTAAATAAGTTTAAAAGAAACAAAATGGCCGTGTAGTTTTCGTGTTTGAAATCAGATAGCGGTAATAAGAAATTGAAATAAATTCACATTTCAGAAAAACAATTCAAAATAATGTTTTAGCAAGTTAGGAGTATAATTTAGTAAATAAAAAGTTTAACGAGCATGCGGATCTATTTCATCCGGACATTATTGACTTGAAGTCGAAAAATTCGGACGATGCGTTTGTTTTCAACATTCAAAACTTGCAATAATGATTTGAATGATTTTTAAAAATAAACTGTAATCCAACACTTTCCGAAAAGGTTTTCAAGTTTTGATTGGCTCTGATAAATTGTTTATTCTTTATAAACTAAAAAATATTAATAAAATTGTTGTTTTTTTTTTCAAATATGTAATTAATATTAATGCACATAAATTTCGCACATAAAAACCACTCTGACATTTGATTGCTCTATTAAGCATAATAAGTCCGGGGAAAACAAAATAAAACGGATTATAACTCATTCGAAAAGAAATAGTAACCGAAATATGTATTTTTTGTGGTAAACTACAGATGTCACTAATTCCTCACTACATTTGACAGTGTACAAAATGGAAAAGCTAATTTTTTGACATATTCTCAACGAATGTCATACTTGTCATTGGAGAAAAGTAGTAAGTTAAAATTTTTTTTTTTAAATTATTTAAATTAATTTATTTATTTAATTATTCAGAATTATGGTCTTCTTGAATTCGGAATGAAAGATCCTGGAGTTTATTCATCCGTACTAACGTTTTTACTAATTTTAGTACACGACAAAGATGATTCCAAATTTAGGTGATTCAGTCCAAACGACCAACTCGTGCAAACTGTTAAAGAAACTTATGTATGACTGTATTTTGGAGTGGAAAATTTTAAAAATTTTGATCCCATTACCGCATCCGTATTTGATTTTATTTATCAAGTATCACAATCACCAGATAAAGTAACAGAGGAAATATTATATGAAATTTTACAAAAGATCGAGAAAAAATCGATTGAATGGTTTCCCATTTAACAGAATTATTGCACTGTTAAAAATATTTTCAAAATTTAAAAAAACGCTTCGTAGCCAACTTCATAATATCAAAAAAATATTTTTTTTTTTTTACAAAACAAGATCTTACGTCATTGATTTCGTTTTTATAAGTTTATACTGTATTTTTCCAAATTTTTCACATAGCCATACAAAGAAAAAGTAAATGTGTACAATTTTATTTTAATTATATTAATCAAATTACTAAATTTAAGTTATTGGTTTTAAAATATGTTATACTCAAAGGTTTGATTTAAATATAAACCTAAAAATATTTTCTGTAACGAGTATTTTTCATTCATAAAATGTTAATCAAAAATGTTCAATTTTACATGGGTTCTTTTGGGAAATCGTAAAATGTATCCCCCTTAAATTAAGCTTCTTTTAAAATAGGTCTGAACCTAACGGCTTGTATATTTAGGTAAGCTTTGATTGTACCAACACTCACAAAATAAAAATTAATAAATTGCGTTACTCTTCCTGAACTTTGCTTTGTTTATAAATTTTCAAGAGTATATAAAAAATTTTACTTTATACGATTCCAATAAGAATTCTGACTTTAATTACAATTCAATGAATATTGGGCGAATAATCAATAAAAATGTAAATGCCGAAATACCGGTATACCGGTATTGGATGCCCTAGTTTGATGGTGTATCACCGCAAAAGGTCCTGGGCCTCTTCATTTAGTAGATGGCATATAAATGCTGATAAATACACTATATCAAAAAATTGTCCGTACAGCACTCGGTTAAGAAAACATTGATAAAAAAAAAAAAACAATTACAAATCAAACAAAAAATTCCGTTTTTATTTTTTTAAAACTCAAATTACATTTAAGAACCTGAAAATAATAATAATCATGATATAAATTAATTCACTTTTACGTTTGATATGATTTACTATTTAAACCACCTAAAACGATCTAAAATAATTGTCCGTACACACAAAGAAGTTGGAGGAATTTGGTAAAAAAGTTAGGTCTAATATTTGGTGTTGTAACCTATTCAGCAATGACACTTTGCAACCTTCTTTTCATTGAGAAAACCAACTTCCGAGTTATTTCGGGGGGGAATTTTTGGCCCATGCCTCCACAATGACCCGTTTTAATTGTTCCTTACCGTTAATTTAGTGTTCAGGGATCTTTCGCTCCAAATAATGGCATAAATTATCAATATGGTTGTGATCTGGTGGCTGGGGAAGATGAGGAAGTGTTCTCAGCACTTATTAACAAATTATCCTTTAAAATATCCAAATAATTATACCAGTTCATTATGGTTTCAATGAAGGTCAAATGTCCTACATCCCCTTCAGCTAAAAACTTCCCAAACCATTATACTTCCGCCACCATGTTTTACTCAAATTCAGTGTTAGGTTTACGCCACACCGTAACTCGCCCATCTGAACCAAAAACGTTAAATTTACTTTGGTCAAGTGCTTTTAATATTTTTTTTGTCGGCAAATACATTTCTTGCGTGTCGCATATCGACGATACTCTTGTTTATGCAAAATATTGCATATTGTCTGAGGTTTTATCGCACCTTTTTCACGTTGATAAACTTTGGCAGTGATCGCTGGAGCACTGAGCTTTCGATTCAGTTTTATTTCCTTCTCGATTACATGTATTTAACGTTTGTTCAGCTTTCGGTTGCGACCACGCCCAGCAACCATCTCTAGCGATTTGGTTTTTTGAAAGTTCTGGATGATATATGGAATCGAAGCTCGCAGGCGATTAGTTATTTTGGAAATTTCTTATAAACTTTTACCTTCACTCATCAATTTAATGATCAAATTTTTAATATGTACACTATTTTTGGTACGAGAATCACACATTTTTAATTAACTGGACAATATTTCATTCGCCATGAAAAAAGTACGACACAATAGTGCAAGTGTACGGACAATTATTTGAGATCGTTTTAGGATGTTTAAATAGTAAATCATATCAATTATTTTCAGGTTGTTAAATGTGGTAATTTGAATTTTTTGTTTGATTTGTAATTTTTTTTTTATCAATGTTTCTTTAACCGAGTCGAGTGGTGTACGGACAATTTTTTGAGACAGTGTATATTCAGATGTTGGGTAAGGTTTTTTTTACCAAAACTCCCCCAATCATTTCGCCGTAGGCAATGGTACATCTTTCAGCAGGATGGAGCTCCTTGTCACACCGCCAAGTCGGTTAAAAACTATTTGAGTTCAAAAACATACCGCTTTCAGATTGGCCAGGGTGGGGTGGGGGGGGGGGGGAGGGGAACTCTCCGGACATGAACCCAATAGAAAATATTTGAGCGGTTCTAAAGACGCAGTTATCGAAAAAACACATCACAGACAAATAAACATTGATTGAGGAAATTAAAACATATGGCTCGACGACCCACTTATTAAAAAAACCATAATAAACTCGTTCCAGACTATGCCACAAAGAGTCGAAATGTTGCTCAAGAATAAAGGAATGTGGACTAAATATTAAATAATAGATCTATAAAACTTTTATTTAATTTTTTTATATTCATTAAATCTTAATTTAACAATTTTAATGAAATATTGATAAATAAATTGACGCTATGATATTGAATTCTCCGAAAAACTAAGTTTTATAAAAGTTGGTAATTCAATGGCCATTTACTGTAAAATGATTTTTGAATAAAGTTCTGGAATGTGGCCAATTAAGGTGGCACTTGGAATGAGCGATGGAAATGGGATTCTAAAATGATTTTTGGATAAAGTTTTGGAATGTGTCCAATTAAAGTGGAACTTCACCGAGCAAACGGCGCAATGGTTAAAGCTGCGGCGGTTGGATCGGGAGGTACCGGGTTCGAATCCCTATAGGGGCGGGATGCAAAAGGGATTTTTCATCATATGATCACGATCGGTGATGAAGAACACATCTATGACCCCCTGTTGAGAGTGCAGAATCCATGGGCCGACCCACCTTTCATGTCAGCACTACAGGTTGGCATGAAGCAATGCAATGTGCAGGTGGTTTTTCAAAGACGGATCTCTAGCCGCCCGTCCTCGATTTGGCTACTCCAGGCGTAAAGTAGGACGGTAAAAAATAAATCAAGAACATACAACAACAAAGTGGAACTTCGCTGTTTCTTGACCGATTATGATCTAATTTGACATGGATGATATAAATGGGATTCTAAAATGGTTTTTGGATAAAGTTGTGGAATGTGGCCAATTAAGGTGGCACTTCTCTGTTTCTTGACCGATTATGATGAAATTTGATATGAGCGATGGAAATGGGATTCTAAAATGATTCTTGGATAAAGTTCCGGAATATGGCTAATTAAAATGGAAGTTCACTGTTTCTTGACCGATTATGATTAAATTTGACAAAAGCGATGGAAATGGGATTTTAAAATTATTTTTTGATAAAGTTCTGGAATGTGGCCAGTTAAACTTTAAAGCACCGAGCTAATTTTAGAACCCAAAAGACGGAGTGGGATCACTATGTTCTCCCCAGTTAAAAAGTGGATTTACATGTTTCCAATTTTTATTTTTGAGTAGTTTATTATTAAAAATGAGTTGTGTTATGCTTTTCAACAATATTTAATCATTTATTTTTAAAAAACAACATTCTGGCTTATTTCAATATTATTTCTAATTATTAATAACTGATTAATTGATTTAAATTTTCAGCGATACCAATGAACATGATGATGAACTTTTTTTTTTAATTTTTTTTTTTAATTTTATTGAATGTTAATTAATTCATGTAATTTCTAATATGCTACCGGTGATTAGACCGGTGAAGTATATTAGTATTTACGACTAATAGACAGAATTCTATTTATTTAATTTTTAATTTATATTATTTTAATATGTTCCGAAGATTGTAAGAGAATTCAATCCAGTTTCGAACTGATGAGCTTATGATTATGAAAAAATCAATCTTCTCATCAGGCCGCGGCGACTGGACTGATTATACCACAATTTACATTCTATATATACAGAATGTACTGTGCGTTAAGTACTAGCGAATCATACTAATACAGATAAATTCTCTTACAATTTTTTTCCTTCTTCACGACATTCACACAGCTCTATTTCTGTGTAAGCTAATTTTACTTTTTTTTTAATTTTATTGAATGTTAATTAATTCATGTAATTTCTAATATGCTAAATTTAATTAATTATTGTACTATCGAAATTTTAACTATTAAATGACACCTTTCTGAGTTTTGCTTGTTTTATCGTTTACATTTTTAAAGAATGTATAAATGTGTACAAATGGGAAATGATTGGAATGAATTGTTGTGATGAAAGAAAATATTCTATTATTTGAGATTCTAGTATATATACTCTTACTTTGGGAATTTTTACAACAATAATATCATGTATTTTCATGCCATTTGGAATATCTAGTTTGAAATCAAGTTTGTTGGTATAAAATTATTCTAGCAATAATTTCGAAATTTTAATTTTATTTTATTTTTAATGTCAAATGATAAAAATTAAAGAAATTATTTTCGGTTTTTTGTTCATAAATTGCATTTTTATTCTTATAACATTTACTGTTCCAGTTAGCAAAGTAAATCTTCAGATATATTGGTTTTAGTTTTTGCTGTATTACAGTTTAAATAGTGGCGGGGACGGTCGGCGAGAGCTGTAACGAAAAAATGACTTGGTTTTTATAAAATTGATTTTTATTTATTTGTTATGTTGGGTCGTCTCTGACCTACAGGGGGATTCAGAGCTTTAATAATTTTTAGTTTAATTTCAATAGCAGTATTTAGACATGATAACTTTCTTAGAAATAAGGAGTATCTGACTAATTGTGACTAATGACTATGTTGATGAATTATAGTAATTACGTCAAGACCAGAGGATTTAAGAGTATAATCATTTTTAGTTTATTTTTAAAAATAATAGTTAGGATAATTAACTAATTTCGATATTGATTTTCGGACATATTCGGAGAAACCCAATGCGGATTTCCAGAATAATTTAATTTGTTTCAGAAGCTAAGATAGTTCCAGAATTCATCACTCTTACATAGGGATTAAGTTTAATCCCAATTTCAGAAATAAAGTTATAGCCTGACTCAACTCTCCAAGAAGAAGAAGAAGCAGTTAACAATCATGCGTTTTAAAATTGTGTTGTCTTGTGCTGTCTTATTTACTAACTATCAACTACTTAGGTGCCTGGAACCGGGTTGATTCTTTGTTACTAACTTACCTTTCCTTTCCTTCGGTTTTGTTGCGTGTAAAAAGGTGTACGGTGAACCCGCCGTATCCGGGAAACTTGCCTTAGGCTTGTTCCTACACACTAAATCAATCAATTATTTCTAATTATGGTTTTTCCATAAATTATTTCATATTTCTCATATTATATTTCTTATTATTTGACATATCATTTTTCCGAAGCACATTGCCCATCAATTTCACCTTCACTATCAGACAAAAAATTGAAATACTCTACCGCATCTTCTAGACTCAAATATTCACTACGAAGTGCCATTTTTTAGTATAAACAAAAACATAAATAATAATATCGATCGAATAATTTACCTTTTTATAATAAAATAATCAGTTAAAACACACAAGAACATAATAAAAAAAATATTAGTGATGTAATTAGGGAAAAATCTTTTTTGGGGACCCAAATTACCCCGCTCCGTGCTTTAGAGGTTAAGATGGAACTTCCCTGTTTCTTGACCGATTATGATGAAATTTGACATTAGCCATGGAACTGGGATTCTAAAATTTCTATTAGAAATTTGAAGATTACGTTTAGTTTCAGTATCCGTGCACAATTTTTATAATTCTCAGTTAATTAAAATTTTTTTTTTATTATTCAATAAGCAAGTCAACCATATAAATATTTATTATTTTGACATTCTTCCCGTAGACCAACAACAGAGACATCTACTCCAATTGTGTTTAACCACAGAATATCCAGAAGCGACATAACGCCATTTTTATATGAAGAAACGTGGACTCATTTTTTTGACCTTGGTTTGGCGCAGCTAATCTAAAATGTTAAGATTGTTTGATTTTCAATGTTAAGTTTTAGTTCAGTGGCTGAAAATTCAATATTAACATGTAAAATATAATACAATAGCAACAATTTCTTATGGCCAAATCTACAGACCATAATTAATTCGCAACTACAACTAAATTGTCTCGTTTGGTATTTTGAAATCTCGTTATAGATTGAAGTTGCAGTCGTGGATATCGGCGACTACAACCAGTAAATACAATTAGACGTTTATAATCAAATTTATCATTTCTAATTTCGATGTTAATTTATTTATTTAAGGTCATACTAAATAATACGATTATTTATATTGTGATTTTGGCCTTTAAAAAGGCAGAATTTATTTGAAAAAATGTATTCTTTGAAATTTGTACTAGTGGTTCAAAAATACGGTATTCGAACATCAATTTCGAAAAAAGAGTGACTGAAATTCAAAGTTGTAGTTGTGTCTATCGATTCGGGCCTTAGTCCACGTAATATCCTTTCTGATTGTTTATTATTCTGTGCCCTAACTTTTACTACATAAATTTCGTTTTTCGCTTACACTGTTAAAAAAAGGTAAATTAGGCATTTACCTGAGTTATCGCCCGTAGCCTTAATTTCTAATTATCAGTTTCTGCGATATAGAATAGACCGTGTTTTAGTACTACTTAACATGTTTTGTTTCAATTAAATAATCCGTTGACCCTTTAATATCCCAAGAAAATTACAAATAAAATTGAGGCGAGTTTTCGTATTTTATGGGGTTATGTCATTTAAGCGATATGGGATTTAAGCGATTTTTGTATATAATAAAAATAAATAAAGAGAACGTTGGAAAGTTGCATCGAACAACATAAATTTTATAATAAGTTTAGTTGGCAAATCAGCTATAAATATGTCAAAATTAGTTGTTTTAATTTATCGTTTTCCTGGATATTAACGAGTTATGGATTATTTGCTTTTTCAAAATACATGTATTAATCTATTGTAAATTATTATTATTACTTTAAACTTCATATTGTGGCATTTTTTATTCAATTTTATTGTAGCGGTTTTTAGCAAAACTCCATATAAAAAAACGTAACCGGTTAGGTTTATGAACTAATTTCACAATCTATTGAGAGGTCAACGGTTTATTTTATTAAAAAAATAGATGAAACTTAAAATTTTTTAATATAATCTTCAACATTATATCTAGACTAAATTATCTCACAATTTTATTAGAGCTGTTTTTAATGAAACTACATAAAAGAAAAATGTACACAAAAATTATTGTACACTAACTTGCGATCCATGTGTAAATATATGTGAAATTGAAGAACTGCAATAAGATCTTTATAAATTTTTTACACTAGATGGCAATAGCACATTATCATCATTTGGGGTGCGATTATGCAAGCATTACGATTTTCGAGTTACGAGAAATTGGGGCAAAACGCGATTATGTCTAAGACATTACGAGTTCTCATAATTGCGACTCATTGTTGTTGTTTTACTCGTACAACCTTTTAAATAAGACAGAAAACTCGTAATGATTAAAAAGAAAATTTGTCAACATATTTCGAGTTGGTTTAAATTTAATAGAGAGCGAACATTCAAAGAGGACAGACGTGTTTTGTCTTTCCTCTTCAAAGTTTAATTTTATTTTATTTTTATTTTTTATTTATGTGTTGTTAGTGTGAAGTATTAGGTATATACTTTATATATGTACCTACAGTGCTGGGGAAAAAAATTGGGTAATCATATTTTATTACAAATTGGAGTCTTTTTTTGTTAAAATTACAAAACTTTTGGAAGCAATTGGCTTATTGTTTCATTTTAAATGACATAATTTTTTGAAAAAAATATTTACCTACTATTTAGGGGGAAAACCCGAAAAATGCCAAAATATTCAAAATACGTTGATTGGAGTTAAAGTAATGGAATAAATTAAACACTTATTTGTTAGACCGCCAATTGCTTTTAATACAGCGATACACCTCTGATTCATTGAATTTGATAAATTTTTGCAAGTCGTAGAAGGTATGGATTCCCAAACCGTCATCAACAAACTTTTTAGAGCTTAAATTGATTCTGGGGCATTCTTGCTATGCCTAGCTTCATTATAGGCCAAACATTTTCTATGGGATTTAAGTCTGGACTGTACGGGGACCAGCTCAACACATCGATATTTGTTTCTGCGAAGTACTTTTTTATTTTTAAATGAAGTGATAAGAAAAAAAACAAGTTTTTAACAAATTATTTATGTTTATCTGAAAGACAATACAACTTTGGCTTTATGGCACGGAGCGTTGTCCTGTTGAAAAATAAATCTGCAAGTCTCGCCACAAAGCTTTAACACAGAAGGCTCAAATTCGTTATGTAGGATTTGCAAATAAACAGCTGCTGTAATTTTGGAACTAAGGAAGCACAATCGACCGGTTTCATTTCCAGAAAAGCATCCCCAGACCATAACTCCTTCATTTTTCGGTGGAAGTCTTAAAAGACATTCGTTACTAAGCCTCTCGCGAGATTCTCTCCTTACGAGAATTCTTCCATCGCAAACATGCAGCTTGAATTTTGATTCATCGGAGAAAATCACATCATTCCACATCTCTTGAGTTCAAGAAACATGCTCCTGGGCCCAAAGCAAAGGTTTTTTTTTTAGTCGTAATGTGAACTCAGGCTTCTGGACTGGTTTAAGTATTCTCAAACCAGCTTTAACAAGTCTGTTTCTCACTAAGCTGGCTGAAATTTGTTTCCCCGTCTCTCGCTCAAGATCCCCTCTTATGTCCGATGAAGTTCTAAAACGGTTCCGACGACATTGTAATATTAAAAAATGATCTCTGGCGTTGTCTTTCTGGGCCTTCCAGAGCCTTTCCTTGTGTACTGCCCATCTCTCGTATTTTTTTAATATTTCGCGCGACAGTACTTTTAGGAATGTTTAATCTTTCTGCTATTTCACGCGTGATTAAATTTTCCCGCACCAAAATCAACATATTTCTTTTACACTGCTCACTAACTTTTGCCATTTTTTTTAACTAAAATTGCACTTTATTCTTTATTTGACTAGGATCACCTACAGAATAACTTAATCTTACAAAATATGCACTATTTATACTCTATAAAATACTTGCATGCAATAAAACGTCTGGACCCTAATTACGGCCAAGAACGGCAGACGTAAAATAAACTAATTGCTTGACCAATTTTTTTACATATCAGTTGCGGGTTTGTACCGCCGTAATAGAGGCAAAAGGCGGTTCAACAAAATATTAGTATTGAAGATATAATTTCCACAAACCAATAAAATACGAAAAAAAGTGTTTATTTGATTCTATTACTTCCACGCCCTTAATTGACAAATGTGATATTGTGAATATTTTAGCAATTTATCGATTTTGCCCCTTAAATGGTAGGTATTTTATTTTTTTTTTTAAATGAGTCATAAATGTATTTAAAATAAAACATTAAGTCCGTAAATATGTTTGTCCTATTTTTTTTCCCCAGCACTGTATGTATATACAGTAGTGTATTTTAATTCTAATTCAATTTTGAAATAATAATTGAAGTGTAATTTTGGAAAATGTAATCCAGCGGGATGCATTTATCAGGCAATGTTTTATATTTATAGCTAAAGAAATCAAAATTCTTGATTAAGTGCATGATTTTAACTTTTGTGTGGTTGTACATGGAATTTAATTACTAAAATCTAATAATTGGATCGTATTAAAATTAATTTTAACTTAATTTGATATATGTAGTTAATTTCATATCTCATTTTATTTTTACGCATACTTGAATGTGTTCTTGTGTTTTATTTTATGTACAACTGACACAAATATATTCTTGATACATAGCAAAACCAACAGAAATGTTTCTACAGGCCGTCTCGTTCGCTCTTTAGACAGATCCTATCAAGAAAATGTACTCTATATTATTGGTTTTTGTCACATAATATTTAAACAACAACAAAACAAGACATTTTTGTTGATTTTGGTATAATCGTTACAAATATTTTCCTGTATCTTGATACATAGAACAGGAATGTTTATATGTTCGCTATAATGGTTGAAAATATTTACCTTCTCTATGTGTGTTGGTGGTTTAGTATCTACGATTCTGTTATTTTTATTTTGGTGTTGTTTTCTCTCTTTGTGTTTTTTGTATTCATGAGACCACTATAGTGTTCTTGATAAAACATGAACTACACAAACACAACGAAAATTTTAATGTATTCGATTCAAATAGGATTCTTATACTTCGTATAATCGAGTAAGTTTGAGTCGAATCGGAAACTGCAAATTGTTTATTTAGGTATGATTATTTTTTTTTACAGGGTATATTATAAACTGCATATTATATTATATTAATTTAATTAATATTAAAAGATTATGAATTAACTATTTACTATACTATTTATACATGCTAAATTTAAATTCAATGAATGTGATCAACTTGGCATTATGTAAATGAAAATCGAGATACTAATTATATTGAACTTAATTAATTAACTTAATAGATTTATTGAAGTGTAGGTGTAGTTTTCACATACAAACGTCAATATTACTTATATGGTACACCTACAAAATTTTTCAGAATATAATTTTTCTATTTCCTCTTATTGATTTATTATTTTACTGACTTGTATTTTTAAGTGGTGATGGTAAATGGTGGGGCGGATATCTCTTCAATAGGTGAATGGTACAAATAACGAATAGCCAATTAATTTGATATACATTTTCAGAGATATTTATGACCATGATACTTTTAGTAATTTTAACTGTTGAGTGGTACTTTTCTGAGTTTTGAAGGTTTTATAGTTTACATCTTTAAGGGTTGTGTTTGTGAGTACAAATTGAGATAAATGGAAGGAGTTGTTGGATTATAGGATATTACCAGTTAATTTACTAAGGTTGAGGGGTAGTATGGTTGTGGAAAATTTGCGGAATTTCTTCAACTATAAAAGTAGTATGAGCTTAACAGTAATTTTAAGTTGCGAAAATGAGTAATGTGAAGGAAATCATTAGAATATGCAGCTGATATAAATTATACTTAATTATATATAATTGTTAGATCGTCTCCGAGCTACCGAAATATTGGTGAATTCTCGCACAGCGAGAATCCAGAAACTTCAAGCAACCAGCTGTTATGTAGCGTAGAAATTGTATTGCATTGTGATAACTATTTTATTTTATTTATCACTAACTAATTTAAATAAGTTAAATTCTATTAATTAAGTAGTAAAGGTATGGTATAATGGTGAATTATTAATTTAATTTAGTTTCTAGAGATACCTGGGAAATTCTATTTAAGCTTTATTCACATTTTACATGATAACGGTAACTAATGAAACAAGCGCTGTGAATTTAAATCGTAGCTTAGTAATTTAAAATTTTTAAACAATATTTTAGAATTTTTAGCTTAGAATTGAGAAAGTCTCCATATTCGATTCCATAAAATGTTAATTTTTGTAATATGTAATATATTGTGTTTTGCTCATTAATGTATATTAATTAATTTAGTTTAAAGAATATTTAAAGTTTGCTAATAAATAATTCAATTTTCAGAATATAACATAGTGCCAGCCAAATAATAATAGCTGCCTGACGTTTTATTTGGTAGTATGAAAGGAAGTTTGGGACACAAAGCATAGTTTTAATAGAAAAATTAATTTGTCTTAAAATTGGGATTTTGGAAGAAAACTTTATTCAACTTAATCTTCGACAAATGAGGTTCATCAAATTAATTTTTTTTTTTCACATTTCAAACCTTGCGTAAATTACTTGTTGACACCAAAACAAAAATTAACCAAACTTCAATAATGCATATATGTATAATGTTAACGCAGTACCATATATGGGCTTGGTTCATTTGCACTCAATTATCTAATGTTTTTTTTTCTTATTCGTATAGCAACTATTAATAATCCATTAATATAAATATTCGTTTCTATCTGATATGGATAAAAATGCAAATTTTTGACTTTTTAGCATTAATCGTATTCAATATTGTGCTGAATAGAATAGCGCGGCGCACGTACTAAAATTGGGCGAATATTGTGTGTATGTATACGCTAATAAGTTAATTTATATTTCTTTTTAAATACTCTACTAATAGTTTAATATCATAATTTAATTGGTTTGTCTATGGCGCTATTTTGTTCAAGGATAACTACTTTTCATTACACCTTTAAACTAATCGAAATATTGTGTACGTTTTGTATGAATATTTATTAATCTTAAATTTTATTTTTATTTGTAGAACAATTTCTGGGATTACACCTTCAAGCTGATAACTTAATATTCTATGGTAAGAAATAAAGTGTTTTAATATTATAATAAAGTTACAAAATGAACAGAATACTTATATTTATAAACTTAAAAAGCGCCGACCAATTCTGTTACCAGTTATAATGACAGCAAAACTGATTTATTTTGTGAATTTAATATCCTGCTGTTTTCTAAATTATACACGTTCTGTGAGTGTGAACTATCGCGTTTGCTTTATAATAATTCTATAGAAATGCATAATCAATCGGTCAGTCCATTTTAAATGTATAACAGCTGCGGTTCAGATTTTTTGAAACTCATTTTATTGTGCCTCAAATGCATTTTCTAAAACACCCTTTAAAGGCTAGAGCTACGCTTGAAAATGAGAAGATTTAATTGAAATTGCGTAACTAGAATCTTGCCATTTGGGTCTTTGGAAAAAGGTGTTTTTAGTTATAAATGAACATGATGATTTTAACTCTAAAAAACTTAAAAAAAATTAGTTTTGGGAAGCTCTAAAAAGTTTTTCAATAAGAATCGTATGAAGTTTTCAGGCTAGGTATGCCAGTTGTCAAATTTTTGTTTTTATTTGACCTTTATCATTATTCGCTATTAACCAGTTTGAGTGAATCTAGATCAAAAGTTAACTCGTTTACTACGGTATTAACAATTTGCCTTAAAAAGGTTAAATTTTACTCATAAAATAAATAATTAAGTAATAATAAAAATTTTTTGTTTTAAGTATTTTTTACTAAGTTCAGTGTTAAAAATCCGCAAAATTTTTTGAATTTGAGGTATTTATCCCTCCGAGCCTCATTTGCCCAAATACTTTATACGCACATAACATAAGTATTGTGAGTAAAAACATGGTAAGGATGGGGTTACGCAATTCCGGAATACCGAGATACCGGACATTTTCTTGATGATACAATAAATGATCGGCATCAGCATGGCGAAACACCGGATTTTGGGTATTGCCATTTTCCCAAAATGTATGTCGCCAAAATGGCTTAACCGAAACAGTTAATGAAAGAAGCAAAACAAAACCAAAAGATAAACCAGATGTAGAACTAAAATATGGAGAATAACTATCGAAAGCCAATAATATACAATTAAGAATTGAATTCTCCAATGGTGCAAGATTTAAAAGATTCGTCTGAGATCTAATAGAAATGAATAGTTACCATTTCAACAAAAAGCCTTGATACTTTATCCTCGCAATCCGACGGCCATTTGATGCGAGTGTATCCTCTTAAAAATAAAAATTTTATTTTTGGCTTCCTTTTCTGAAAATTGTCTTTTTCATTTTAGTGTCTAAAACACTGACTTAATGAAAATATGTAAAATAAAAATAAAATACTCTCGTGAATCCCCGTAATGCTGAGAGAAAATACTGAAATACCGGGATTGGAAATTTTATCCAGTATCGCAGGCCCTAGGCGGACTCTTATTATCAATGAGGTTTTTGTTTGCGATATTTTATCGATGTGAGGAAAGAAATAGAATATAACTGTTATTCTTGAAACAAGAGACATAAATTCTATCGAAAACTAATCGGAACGGACGTTACAACATGCCACCCCAAGTTTCCTTCCTTCATAGGTATAGATATATGAGATAGAAGGGAAGAAGGACGAGAATATATTCAGAAATATAGATCTGCTAACTATACAGCAGCAATGCTCAAACCGAAGCCCTTTGGCTAAACCTGACCCTCGACAGCTCCAGAGCTTAAATATGAAGTTTTGAAATTAACATTTTCTTTAGATTTTGTTGCAGTGTGAAATGGCTCGCTGAATTTAGATAATTGGGGGAAAAGGCCAGAATTAGGAATTTAAGTCAGATTCACTTGGAAAAAATGTTAGAAAATTAATGGAAGTTTTTAAAGATTTTGGCATAATCAACAAGAGAAGATAAACAAAAACGTAAGAAAACAGAATATTTTTAATTTATTTTATTGTAGAATTCAAAATTTTCAAAATTTATACAAATACTTGAATGGTGACAGAAATCACTTCCCAATTACATAAACATTTTTTAAGGAAATAATAGTCAAGCCGAATAAAACAAAAATCGACGTTATAAATTGGTAAAAAAGTTGTTTACACGTTGTATTTTTTCACGGGGGGAATGGGGAAGGATCGATAAAGGAATTTTTTACCCCTTTTATAAGGTTGTGGTTACGTTTTCGCAAGTAACTCGGTTACTACGTATCGATATACGTAGTTGGTTAATAACTAACATTTTCAATTAGATCGATAAGAAACCAGGCAGAAAATAGGACAATATGGGCCAATTTTTAAATTGGTATAAAGTTAAAAATTATTTTGAAAATTAGAAATTTATAAAGGAAAACCAGGAACTATAATAATTTTAAGTTTTCTAATAGAAATTCAGACAACAATTTAAAAAAAAAATTCCGACTATGACGTCGATAGGAAATTTCCCGTAAAACCACTTTGCCATTTTATATTTTTTTTGTATTATTTATTTACAAAAACGAAACCGTAACCCCAAAAGGGGGAAAGGATCCCTTTTTTCTACCCCTTCTCTATTTGACCGACCTCGGGGCGTAACGAATACTTAATATGTGTAAAAAAATATATCGATTAAAAAAAAAGCTTCTGACCAGATTCTTTCTCGATTTTTGTCTAATTCGGCTGGACCTCTCCTTTTACTAGAATTTCTTTTTTTATACCAATGATGAATTAAATAACCAAGTACGAACATGGATAAGAAAGTTCCTGTACAACAAGTTTGTCATTTGATATTTTCTCCTCAAATGTAAAATAAGCGAGGTATTTGTGAAAACGTCACCGCGACTTCTAAAAGGGGCGAAACCCTAATTTTTTCGACCATTTGCCCATTCTTCCTAGCTCGGGACTCATCGAACTCTTAATCTAAGTGGAAAAATGCATCGATTAATCGATGCATTTTTCCACTTAGATTAAGAGTTCGATGAGTCCCGAGCTAGGAAGAATGGGCAAATGGTCGAAAAAATTAGGGTTTCGCCCCTTTTAGAAGTCGCGGTGACGTTTTCACAAATACCTCTCTGATGACCTCGAGAAAACAGATTTTTGACCAATATACATATGTTCATTATAAAACCCTAATTTTGCTGGAATTATCTCGAAAACCAATCGTTTCTGAAAAATGGCCATACAAAAGTTGTTTGGAGGGTGAAGGAGGATAATATTATTAATTTTATATTGTTATCTTAAAGGTTATTTTAAGGTCAAATTAGTTTTTTTACATATAAACCTAACATTTTTTAAACTGTTATGTATTGTACGATGAACATCTTTTATTTGAAATGTTTTTTTTATTCAATTGTCCGACGTCCATTTTTCAAAATATTTAGCAAAGTTATATTAAATTAGAAAGTTGGCCAATATTGGTCCTACGAATTTGTTTCCGCCTTTTTCCTTACATATCATACAGAACAAACAAGATTTTTGTATTTTAACATCTGTTTTTTATTTTTTTTACAGTAAATTTTTGAAATGCTTGCTGTCTTAATCTAAACCAATATCAAGCCTATTTTCAAATTCGCTTTTTACTTTTTCAAATATTTCTTTTGGCGTCTTCCTACATTCTCTTATAATTCTAGTTTTTAAATCTTCAATGTTCGTTGGTTTTGTTTTGTAAATGTCCTCATAAAAAAAGTCTAGTGGCGTTAAACCTGGAGACCTTGATGAGATCTTATTCAATTGTATCTCTTTTAGCAATCCACTGGTAAAAGAGGTACAATTGGAAGCCAACGGAAAGCCTATAGTGAGACGAAGCACCATTTTGCTGTAAATGTGTTAGGTTTTTGGTTAAGTTCCATGTTACCATATTTGTCCTGTACCAGCCCACACGTTTAACTTCTCTGGCCATTATGTGTGCCCTTCAGTGAAAATGTGAGGATTTTCATAACGCCAGAAGGAGGCGTATGTTTTCAAGGTTGAAAATTTTATATTCTTTGCACTTTGTTGAATATGGTGGTAAGCGAGCCACATTTTGATAGAAAGGTACGTTATAATCATCAAAAACTTTCTTTGTATGCTTTCAATTCTCTTGATACACACATCATTGTAAGGATTCCATATGATTACCATCGCTTTACAAAGACAAACATAGAGTTTGCTTTAGAAATACATTTATCGATGTACCTGTTAAAACTAACGTTTTCGAAGAAGATGACTCCTAAATCAATAATCTCTTGCACTCATCGAATTACATTGTCATTGATGTTGTAGGTCGTTATTATCGGATTCCTTTTTCGATGAAAAGACAGTTTTGCACTGCTTGATGTTGAATTGTAATGAGCACTCACTAAGTCTAGCTGAGTCTATTTTGCAGTTTGTCAGCATCACAAATTTGTTCAATCATATACAATAAATTTTTACATCATCAGCAAATATGAGTAAATTTGAATTTTTTACAGAGTTTAAAAAGAGATGGCATTTCGCTCTTCGCTCTTAATTTTTTTCAAGAGCGATAATAAAAACTAGTAAAAACTCTTCATAAGGAAGGATATTGCAAAAAAAAATATCGCTCTGAAGAACAGGAGCATTACTTTTATTATAAGGCTCTTGCTCTTCCGATATTGCGTTTGTATTATCATTTTTTCGCTCTTTGTTATTGAGCTGTATTGAAAAAACAAATACGCTCTGCTCTGATGAATAAAAACGTCA
The DNA here is from genome assembly GCA_958295665.1 of Tipula vernalis. NCBI lineage: Eukaryota > Metazoa > Arthropoda > Insecta > Diptera > Tipulidae > Tipula > Tipula vernalis. The sequence goes on along the minus strand of OY282558.1, from coordinate 385,710,450 downwards.
TTAATATGATACTACTCTTGCTCTTGTTATTACGGCAAACGGTTACATTCAAAACCTTCTAAAATTCTCTTTTTAGAACGCCTGATTGTTTTGTTAGCGAGCAGATAATTGGCTGTTCCTTAACCGACTGTGATACACTTCGACTTGTGCCTTAAAAATGGGATTCTAAAATGGTTTTTGGATAAAGATCATGGCCAAGTAGGATGGAACTCGGCTATTTCTTAACCGATTTTAGTGAAATTTGACATGCGCGATCGAATTGGGATTCTAAAATGATTTTTAGATGAAGTTCTGAAATATAGCCAACTAGGATGGAACTTAGCTATTCTTCAACCGATTTGAGTGAAATTTTGAAAGCGTAATAGAAATGGGATTCTCAAATAATTTTTGGATAAAGTTCTGGAATATGACCAACTAGGATGGAATTTGGCTGTTCCTTGACCGATTTTACTGAAATTTGCCATGCGCGATGGAAATAGGATTCTAAAATGATTTTTAGATGAAGTTCTGGAATATGGCCAACTAGGATGGATCTTGGCTATTCTTTAAACGATTTAAGTGAAATTTAACATGCGCGATGAAAATGGCATTCTAAAATGAGTTTTGGATAAAGTTCTGGCAAATGGCCATATGCCAATTAGAGTGCGATTTATTTATTCCTAAGCCGATTGTGATGCAATTCGACATATGCGTTCGAAATTGGATTCTTCAATTATTTTTAGACGAAGTTCTGGAATATGGCCACCAGGATGGAACTTGGCTATTTCTTAACCGATAGTAATGCAATTCGACATATGCTTTGGAAATGGGATTCTAAAATGATTTTTGGATAAAGTTCTGGAATATGGCCAATTATTATGGAAGTTAGCTTTTTTCTAACCGATTTCAATGAAATTTAACATGTGCAATCAAAATGGGATTCTACTTGGCCATATTCCAGAAATGTATCCAAAAATCATTAAAGAAACCCACTTCAAATCCACATGTCGAATTGCATCACCATCGCTTAAAGAAGCTAAGCTATCGGTTAAGGAATAGCTAAGTTCCATCCCACTTGGCCATATTCCAGAATTGTATCTAAAAATCATTTTAGAATCCCATTTCCATCGTGCATGTCAAATTTCACTAAAACAGGTTAAGGAATAGAAAGTTCCCTCCTACTTGGCCATATTCCCGAACTTCATGTAAAAATCATTTTAGAATCCTATTTCCAACAAATAAGTCGAATTGCATCACAATCGGTTAAGGAATAGCCAAGTTCCATCCTAATTGGCCATATTCCCGAACTTCAACTAAAAATCATTTTAGAACCCCATTTCGACCGCGCATATCTAATTTCACTAAAATCGGTCAAGCCAAGTTCCATCTTACTTGGCCATATTCCAGGTCTTTATCCAAAAATCATTTTAGAATCCCATTTCCATCACGCATGTCAAATTTCACTAAAACTTGTAACGCTATGACCTTGTGGTCACGCGTTATCAGACATCCAGAAGTCACCACCCGCAGCATTTGACCGGCTCACGCTCATCGTGGGGGTGGGAGATTGGTGGTGCCCTTGCTGGATCGAGATAGCTGCCAAAAAAATATGATAAAAAGTTTAATACATTACCTTACACACACACAAACACGACACATGATGCCTCCCTCCTGACCTCAATGAATTTACTAGCCAGTCATTTTAAAATTTTTCATTGCAAGGTTTGTATTTAACACAAAAAAAAATTAACATACAAGATTTAAGAATGCGATATTTATGTTACTCTAACAATGCAAAAAATAAATAAAAAAAACAACATAACCAAACTGATTTTACTTCTTTTTTTCAAACACCGAATAACTGTATGCTGCTACTTAATTCCTGCTGACGAAAACCCAGAGTTCTGCGCACTCGACAACCTATATAAGAAACGGGAAAATACCACGTCTGCGTACTGCAGCCCGCAAAAAAAAACATTATAAAACATAGACAAATAAGAATCAATTTGGTTTTTTATTTTCGCTTTTAAACCGAAATAATGAAAAAAAAAAAACCAAAGACTATATAGATATAATTACAAGACCATACTTATTGCTTAGCTATCGCTAAAATCGTCGTACAGATTGCTGACCAAGATGAATTCCCGCTATACGTCTGCGACCGCGTTACTGCTACCAACAACAACAAAAAGTGTTGTCTTCTTTACAGCTGTAAATCGGTGTGGCCTTGTCCCGGTTCCAAAATATCTGATAAAGGCTGTTTTCCCTCGTTCACCGCGATATTATTCGCGCCTTCAATTTAATTTGGGGCTTTCTTCCTGTTCGTGTTATTTTTTTTTGTTTTCCTTTTTTTTTTCTTTTTTTGTATCTCACGTGATTTACGGGTAAACGCACTATTTAATATTTTCTTTTCTTACACCCTGTTTATTAATGTTAGGGCTTATCACTTAAAAAACACAAAAAAATCCGTTTTGTTTTATTTATAATTGAGATTATAATTTTTTTGTTTTTTTATATCAGACTGACTCAACAACAAGCAACTTCCGCTTGCTCGCTTAAACCCTCCCTGCCTTCTTCACCAAAAAAAACTTTTTTTTCTCTTTTTCTTGTTTTTTTTTCCTACCCAAACGACCACGGACCGATACTTTGACAAACTATCAAAGGAGCCATCTATGGTTTACCACCCAACCTAAGTGACCATAATTATAATTTATTTGTAACCATAATTTATACCATAATTTATTTTTTTTTTGTTTTTTTTTCTTGCCATTGGTACCGTGTGTTTTAGTTGGGTGAAATCGGTAAACAACAAAAATGACAGAGCAGCCAAAAAAAAGAAAATGCTCGAGAGCCAAATAATTAAAGACGGTGTTTGGCGTGTGTGTATGTGTGTGGGCCAAGATTTCTCGCTGTATATATGACCCAGTCGTAACAAACTTTACCAAATATCTTTTATTGAACTTTCTTTATATAATGATGTTCAAAGAGTGTGTTACAAAAAATATCGCTCCCTATTATATTTTCTTCAATCGCTCTTTAATAGATACAGGGAGCGATATTTTAAACTTTTTTCACTTTGAAAGAGCGAAATAATTTTTTGTTGTGTTTATCATTAGAATGTAATAGCATACACGCATAGTGAAAAAATATATTATTGGAAGCAAGAGCGGCAATTGTTATAAAGAGCGATAAAAGAACGAGAAATTTAAACTCTTTTATGATCCTTTTATGAAAACAATAAAAATTCGCGGTCCAATACGTGATCCTTGAGGAACACCAGATGTCACTTTGATACCGTTGGATTTCTTACTGCCAATTATTACGTATTATAGACGGTTTGTTAAGTATGACTTGAACCAATTAATGTGTTCTAATGAAAATCTAAACGCAAATAGACTGGAATGCTTTATGATGACGTAAATCAAATGATTTACTGAAATCCGTATAAGCTGTGCCTACTTGATGATGTTTACTTGGCTGGTGAATTCAACCAGGTTAGTCGATGTAGAGCTACCAGGCATAAACCCATGCTGGTTGAGAAATATATGACAATTAGTGTTGGTTTTAGCGATGCATACAATCAGTTCAAATAATTTAGGAATTGATGGTGAAGTTGATATTTCCGAAACATATGACGTCATCCCGCTTGCCTGATTTATAGATTGGAGTTCTAAGAGATCTTAATTATTTTCCATTTTTCAGGAAACATGACAGAATGATTGAACAGTTTGTTTTTAACATATATGAGGATATATTGTCCGGCCCACATCCGTCTCCAAAACTCTTCAATATGACTGGAGGAATGATTGATATGTTGCGATTGCTTGTTTTATCAATGTATTCAGTAACGACATTTGGTCGATAGATAGATTGAAAAACTGCAGCAAACATGTCCACTATCTCTTTGGCGTTTGAGGTGCTGATATTGTTAAAGGTCTTATTGGCAGGATACCCCTCGATTTAATGTTTAGATCTAAAGTATTTCCAGAACTGTTTTGAATTTGTTCTAATTTATTCTTGAATGCCATCCAAATAAGACTTTTACTTAAATTTGTCGCTATGTTGTAAACGCGGTTGCTTGTCTGTTTCCAAACTCGTTTTCATCATTTTATAAGCCAGATTTATAAGCCGATCATCGAATGAACCATGGAGGTGAATAATTGGTGAAAATGTTGGAAATAGGGACATGAAGTTCAAAGCCTTGCAGTATAAGATCTCATATAATTTGTCCGACATTTGCATTCACATTCTTTCCATTTAGAATGCAGAACAGTATGGTAGTTGTTGTTTGTCTTCTTAAAGTTGTATGTATTTGATTTGTTGCAGATGTTCTGTTTCCGCTTACGGTCAGTAGTGTCAAATACAATATCCAAAAAAGATTTTTGCTTCATATCATTTACTCAGTTACTTTAAACATATCTACTTCATTAGTGAAGACAAGATCTAAAAACCTCTAATGACTTCTTCTATCGAATCGACGCATGCCGCATAATAATCACTGTTTGAATAAGGTGGTATATAGGTGGTGGTATGTTGAATTTAATCATCACACGAATCTGCTCAACTTTTGATTCGACTAATGTTACTGGAGCACCCACTAATTTAGAATGGACGGCTATGATTACACTAAGCGCTTGTTTCAAGTTTGCGATCACATCTATAAACAACAAAGTGATGCCCAAAATATTCAGAACTGTGAATTCCATGATTGAAGTTACTTTCGCTGGTTACGGTAAAATTTGGATGTCTTTGATGCCATTCTATTAACATTCTGATAATAGATAGAGCACAACCTTCTAATTCGTTTACTTCCTGACTTTTCCGATGGTCTAGTTTTAGTTGAAAGCAATCCAAGTGCAACATTAGTGCAGTTTAATGGCGAAGTTTCATCATTAGCTAGTGTAGCAAATCATCCTTAACGGACGCGAAATATTTAAATGAACTACTAATATGTTCTTTGGTTCTTACAAATATATAAATTTAGTTTATGTTATATTGGTGCTTAAAAAATATTAGTTCCTATTTCAAAAAACTAATTTGACCTTGAAGTAACTTTTAAGATAACCCCAAAATATAAAATAAATGATATTATCCTTCTACCACCTCAAAATCATACAACATTTGTCTGGAACACATGAAATGTTTTCTGGTCCGGTTTTATTTTAGAACAGTGGATTTTTCTAAAACAATAAAAAAATTCTGGTATAACTTTGTACTTTATAACAAACAAACAAATTTAAAAACGCGAAAGAGCTTTAAATTGTCAAATAAGTCCATAGATTAACATAAATTGATTCCTCCCAGTATTGAAAAATTTGAAAATTTCAAAACAAATAAAATATTTCCGTTTTAGATTTAAGATAAGTATGTCGCGTGCTCAAAACAAAAATCGAGAATAAAAAAACCACTCATATTTCCCACATATTCTAATAACCCATTCTCTTATCTTCAAATATAACAGGCCTATATCCATTAAGACACATTACAAATTAAATTACCCAGCATTAAATTATACAATATAATATATAGGTCAAGAAAAAAATCTTAGAAACTTGATAAATAATACTTAAGAAATACATATATATGTAATGTTGTGATGAACGATGTTTGTTTGTTTTAATAGAATTCTAAAAGCAATAATAATGAGTATAAGAAGATTAAATTTCAAAAAAAATAACACAATGTAACTTGCATTGAGGCACTGTCAACAATCATATGTTACAATAAACAAAAATATACATAGATCAAAAAGATTGGATTTCGTATTAGGAGAATTTTAATAAAAACTAAACTTTATACTGTACAAATCTCATTCGTTTGTAACTGGAACTCAAGTTTTAATAAAACACTGCTAAATTACGAGAAACTCCCTCACGAGAACAACCCGTCAAACAAGGTGTTACGTTTACGTAACACTAGTGAAGAATTTTGTTCATACAACTCTTCGTAAACGTAACAGTTTGGTGCTGCAATAACGAAGCAGTTATGTCGTTCCCGTCCTATGATAATTAGACTTTTGTCGAGGAGTTATTAATGTGGTAGTAGTTCGTAAACTATTCACTTGAGGTGTTGCATTTATGTCACGTGATTAGTGAAATAATAATGTAACATTTTTAGTGATATGAATTTAATGAAGCATTTTTTTGCAATTTTTTTTTCTAAAAAAATAATAAGTATTTACTTTTATTCTAAAAAAAAAAATCAAGTAACAAATTATGTTTTTCTAAATCAAACTTGGACATTAATTATTTGTTTAGTTATTTATTTATTAAAAAAAATTCTTCAACCCAAAAAATACGTAATGGCGATCGAAAACTCAAAACTAAATAGTTATCGTTTCTTTATATTATTCCAATAATATTCATAAAGGAATTTGGTGTTATGTTTAGGTGTAGCAAAAACGAAACATTTACGTCGTTTCTGCATCATGATAATTAAGTTTGGTTGCGAGGTATTTTTATACTACATATATTTTATTTAAATTTGAGAATGTATTTGTGACAAGCAAAAAAGTGTTACGTTTACCGTACGCTTATGCGACGTATTTTGCGAATTCGCTTAAATTGTTTAGCGGGAAAAAACCAAAAGAAAATTAGTTGCAAATGGAATACATTAACCCGAGTTTGTTGTTTAGAAAATTTTTTTTTTTAGCAAGCATACCCCTCTTAATGATATTTCAAATAAACTCTGTATTTATTTTCATTCAAATGTACAAACAAACATTTCTCATTAAATTGATCTTAATACAAATAAATAATTTGAAGAATTTTTAAGTCCTCATGAACTAAACTAAATTAGATAAATTTATTTTATCAAGAATACAAAAACAAAATGTTTATTTACATTAAAGTATGATAAACTCTTTACTTGTAAATTGAATCATTAAATTGGTATGCAGTTAATAAACGAACAGCCAAGTAATAAAAATAATAATTTCCCGGCAGTAAGATGGATAAAGTGCAAATTCTTAATTTTATTTTATTTTGCTGTGTGTAATTTGTAAGATGATGAAATAGAAACCTTGACCGTGATTATTATTTAACAAGCACAAATACATTTTTTTTTTACCGCATTATGAAAGTATGAGTAGGTCTCTTTTTTATATATGTATGTATTGTACATACCAACCAACACAACTAATGGTTGTAATTTACATTTTCAAATCAGATTATTTAAATTAAATGATTTTTTTTTTCTGCCCACATATTGTCATGTTGATGGATTGAATTAACCAAAAAAAGAAATTGAGTCGAACAAAATGAAATTAAGAAAAAATTTAGAAATTCTATATCGCCTTCATATTTCGAAAAACATATGGGCCTCGAACAAATTTCGTTATGTACAATTATGTATATCTAATCTCTAATTTATTTATTGTGCGCTTGGTTTGGGTTCTAATTCTGATAAGTGATAGCCGGCTATTGTTATGTTAAAACAAAATATTGATTCATGTTAATTATGCGGTGAGTAATCGTAGTTGTTTTGGTTGTGTTTGAAATTAATTTGAATACATTTTAACATTGTTATTGTTAGGAATGGTTTTGCATATTGGTACAGATAAAGAACATTGCGTGTATTTTTCAGTTGAGTGATTAAAAATAATTAGAATTTGGTAATGTGATAAATATTTAAATTTAATTTTATTCCTTCCTCCTTATTGTTCCTTCTATTTTTTTTTTTTTCTGAGAATTTACAATTTAAAATAATACAAAAAACCTTGCCACCGGATTCATCCAGAACCCCAAATTTTAAATGGGCTGGCAATAAAACGGCACACAAATAATTAATATTTGAGATACAAAAAATTAGTAAAGCGGCACAAACTTGTCACTACTTTTCCGAGCGAAATCAATAAAATAAACTTTTGGTAATTCGACATGTTATATTCTTTTTTATTTATTTCTAATTGCATTACTCCACATCAACACACAACCGTCCTTTTCCGTGTCTGACAGATTAATCCCCTGCTTTTCATTTTCATTATACATATTTATTTTAATTTCATTACACTGAACATTGGCGACATCTATCTATCGGCACCAATTCCACACAATATACATTTTTGGCATTTTGGCCAATATTTCCACCATTATAATATTAATTTCGATTATGACAATTCGGCCATCCTGTATCGATGACGTCCTCGTCATTACACGGCAATATCTTAAGTTCTTTTTCATCAAACTCCTTAAGATACTCTCGTGTTTACAATATTTCAATTATCAATACAAAAATTACATCTACGAGTATATATATTTAATTATATATTTTTTTTTAAATGCCTTCATCTAAAAATCATCTATTGAAATAGTTACGACACCGAATCATACAACCTCGGACTACCATCAATCAATTCTAATCTGTCGATAGCAATTATTGCTTTGTAAGTCCTATTTGTTTGTTGCTCGCCGTCACATTTAACTACTTCGTAAGGTCCCTTATTTGTTGGTAAAAGTTTCCTACTGTCTCCTGTCGCCACTTTAGGCGCATGCACCCTAACTAAATCACCAGTCATCTGGCTTCATTTCCTGCACTAATTCGTTATCTTTCAAATTTCTGAATGGATATCGAAATATAAGCTCTGAAGGAACTTTCTTGGTTACACTATGCACCGTACTATTTAGGGCCATTTGCACTTGCATTAGCTTTTCGTCCCAATCTATACACTCTATGCCTGAACTAATTTTAGCCAAACATTTTGTCACCTATTTATTTACGATCTCTACCTGTCCATTTGAACGTGCACTACCGCTCGCCGTTTTTACATGTCTAATATTCATTGACTTACAAAATGATTGAAATTTCGCCGCGGTAAACGCCGTACCCCGATCAGTTACCAATACATCTGGTTTTCCGTAATTACTCAAAACTAATCTTAAAAACTCTAACGATTTATCTGTACTTACATCCGACATAGCCCCAAGCATCACGAACTTACTGAATCCGTCGACAATTACAATTACGACGTCTTTAAATCTTCTAGGTCTTGTCTATTCCCTGATGTCCGACTGCATCGTGTGCATCGCGAACTACATCATATAACAAATCTTGAGGAACATATAAACGCCACTTGTTTTTGGTCGTTCGATTATACTCGACACTTGTACATTATAAACTTTTCGAACGTCTTTTCATCACCCAACTCAAGAAGGTCCCTAATTTTCAAAATCTTTTCATCAGTCCGCTGTAAAGCCGCTATCCAATCCAAATTTAAATCAATTCCGTAACTTGTGTCCCTAATCTCACTAACCAACACAGGATATCGACTCAACGCATCCGCGACCAAATTATTAGTACCTTTCACATGCTCTAACGTAAAGGTGAATTTGGATAACCTAATAAACCATCTTCCAATTCTTGAGTTGATATCTCTTTTCTTCGCTAATAATTTTATACTGTTACAATCAGTCTTAATAGTAAATTCTTCCCCCAGCAAATACACTCGCCACTTCTCCAAACACTTGCATCCGTATGCACTTCTAAACGCCTACCTATGACATACATTCCTAAAACTGGTTTATTCGAAAGTAATCGTTTGATTTTGTTAAATGCCATTTCTTGCTTGTCCCAGCCCATATAAAAACTTCATTCTTTTTTTATCAAATCCGAAATTGGCCTAGCAACTGTTGCGTATCCTTTAATAAACCTCCGAAAATAACTTGATAATCCCATGAACGATCGTACATCCCTAATACATTTAGGTGTCGGGAATTTCTCTATAGCCTCTGTTTTTATTCGACCCGGTTCAATACCTTCACTTGATATCCTAAAACCTAAGTAATCCACACTATTACACAAGAATCTACACTTCGTTAAATTTGCATCTCTTAGGATTTGCAAAATTATTTCCAACCTTGTTAAACCTTCGTCTGTGGTCGCACTAGGTATCACGATATCATCCAGATATGCCATAGCAATGGTATATCTGTGAATTCCTAAAACTCGATTTATCAACGATTGAAAGATAGCTGGGCTTTTCGTTGGTCCAAATGGCATTCGCTTAAATTGGAAATGTCCGTCTGGCGTTATGAATGCCAATTTCGTTCGAGAATTATGTTCGACCGGCACCTGATAGTATCCACTAGCCAGGTCCAAACTGGTAAAATACTTATAACCCCCAAACGATCTAAATGATCATCAATTAAGGGTAAAGGAAATTGTTGTCGCACTGTTTTTTTATTAACCGCCCTGTAGTCTACGCACATTCGTAACTCGCCTGATTTTTTTCTAACTAATAAAATTGGGCTAGCATAATCCGATGTTGAATCTTCTACAATATTAGCTAACTTTAAGTCCTCTATATGACTTCTAACCCATTCCCGTTCCTTGAATGCTAATCTATATGGTCTAAAATATACTAGTACATCGTCCGTCATTCTAAGCTTCATCTCAGCCTTATTCGTTAAGCCGACATTTATCAAACCTGTCGTGATTCGGTCTCTATACTTTAACAATAGTTCATGCAATTTATCAAAATTCTTACCGACTAATTCTGTTGACAACCTCTTTGATCATAGCTTCCCTTACTCGGTTAACCTTCATACCTTCGTTGGTAATTCGCTGATTTTTCTTGGTGACTATATCAACTTCTGTTAAATTTACATACGGTATTACCGTCTGTCCTCTTTCGTCACTCTTCACGACGCATCTCGGTATCGCCTCACCATTGCCTCTAATTCCGCCTTCAATCAAAAATTCCATGTTGGCTTCGTCCGCTTGCACTCTAATGTGCATAACCATATCTCTGGGAATCGTTATATCTTCTAAAGCTCGAATATTGCTTCTATATATTTCGTCGTGTACTCCTTCATAAACTTGGCTATCATCATTGCTGATATGCAATCCTTGTTTGTCGCTAACAATCTTAATTGTTCAATAAACTGATGACCAACCAGTAACGGAAAACTCTGAGACTCATCTATTTGTAATTTACACGTAAATATGCCACATGACGCTACTTCCTAAATCGACAAAACACTGAAGCGGTTTACCATTAATGTACGCTAATTTCATGTATTTTGCAATTGTGTCAGCATTCTTTGATCCTGTCTTTAGGACCTCTGGCTTCTTCTTTTTGGAACACTGCCACGCAAAATGTCCACGTTCGTTACAATAAAAACATGTCAACCCGTTCGGCACTTTTGGCATAGTCTGATTTGATTCGATTTTGGTGCTTCCTTTGATTTCACCCACTTTGCTAGGAATATTATTCCGCCATTCTATCTTGCCTTTGTTTGCACTATTTTGTCCATGGTACTGATTTTTGTTGGACATCGCCTTATATGACGCATCCACGTGATCGGCTTCTCGTAGATCCAATAATAGTTGTGCTGGCGTTTTATATTTCCGTAGAGAACCCAAGAAATTATTAATTCGCAGATCAACCAATTCGGCGACCATCAATTCAATTGTTTCTTCGTTCTCCATTTTCGCTTTGTTGCATAACGCCAACTTCTTAAAATAATATCGCTGAATATCCATATTGCTTCGTTTGAAACTCTCAGCTGCACGTCGTTTCTGAACAATGCTTTCACTCGATGGAAAATTTTTCTATAAGCACCACCTTCCATTGTTCCCATGTTCGATTTACATTTTTTATACTGCCGCGCCACTCTTTCGCAACATCAGGCATCTTTAGTAGACCATAATGTCGAATGGTAATGTCATCCCATTCGTATATTAATCCAAATTCCTCGATTTTTTCGATCCATTCATCCACACTTTGCATTGGATCAATTCCATCAAACGATGGTAACACATCTACGACCTGCGCATAACTTTTGCATCGCACATTTTGTGCCTGATCCCGGAAACTAACATCACTTCCATGATCGGACTCGTTCGATTCATCTAGATTAATTTCTTTTAAAACGGTGGCTTTATTGTCGCTTAAATTTGTCACAGCTTTATTGATTTCCGCACCTGCCGCATTTCGACCTTCCTCTTTGTTATCGGGCATTTTTAATAGTTAACACACAGAAATATTTTTTTTTTTTTTTGATTTTTAGGTTAAGACCACGCTGCTATAAAATTCTCCAAAATTTTCTCAGCACAATATTATTCAACAAAATAATTATCTCGTTTTATCCCATCAATCGTATATATTTTTGACTTTATATCCTACTTCTGATAATTGTCACTACTTTTCCGAGCGAAATCAATAAAATAAACTTTTGGTAATTCAACACGTTATATTCTTTTTTATTTATTTCTAATTACATTACTCCACATCAACACACAACCTTTCTTTTCCGTGTCTGACAGATTAATCCCCTGCTTTTCATTTTCATTATACATATTTATTTTAATTTCATTACACTGAACATTGGCGACATCTATCTATCGGTACCAATTCCACACAATATACATTTTTGGCTTAGCCAATATTTCCACCATTATAATATTAATTTCGATTATGACAAACTTAAGAGCACCAAAAACAAAAATTATTGGCATCATAAAATTAATTTTTTGTGACAAAATATAATAATTTGGCAACAGTTATTATTTTTTGGCATTATTGGAAGGGAACACAAAAAATTATTTTTGGGCATTGAATTAAAGGTTTTGAGAGTCAACCATTAGAAACCAAAATAATAAATAAGTATCAAATAAAATATTTGGTTGATTTCAAATGTCTATACAAAAAATGTTCTTTAATGAACCAAATAAAATAAAGTGGGGACCAAAATTATCGTCAAAATTAATTTATTGCTAACAAATTAATATACATATGGGGCAAATTTATGATATAAAGAAAATTTTAGGAGGTTTTCGGAAAAATTAAGCAATACGACCTCGTGTTGCGTTATATCAAATTGGGTATTTTAAATTTTCGAATCTCTTCAATTTGTTACTGAAATGAAACTTTTCTAAATGTGTTACGAAATTTTAGGTTTACTTTATTTTTTAGAGTGGAGTAACTCCTACTTTCATTGTTTTTTTACAGTGAAAATATCATTTGAATCATTTTGTTCGGCAAATGATTAGCATCCAATTAATTTTATTCTTTAAAGTTGATTACATTAAACATATGTACATTTAAAAGTGTTTAGCTGTGAAATTGTCATACTTATAGTCTTACTTTGGGAATTTTACAACAACAATGCCGTGTATTTTCATTCAATTTTTAAATAATTTTGAATTTTTTGTTTTTTTATTTAATTTTTAATGCCAACTGATAAAAGTAAAAAGAAAATGATTTTCGGTTTTTATTTTGAGCGTAATTTGCATTTTTATTTTTATACCAATAACTGTTCCAGTGACCAAAGTAAGACGGCATTTGATTCTTGAGTTTAGTTGTTTACTACCCTTTGAACAAAGCGGGTCGTTTACAATACAAAATTATGTTTTTTTTTTGTTGTTTATTGGCGATTTTCATCAACAAAGGGTGAAACATAAGCGTGAAAGTAGGCGCATGCCAAAAGACTTCTGGTTTCTCGACACGCATTCTACACTTAGGCCCTTTTCCAATTACTTACTTATATGATGGAACCTAACTTATTCAATGTAATTTCTTATACGCCAAACAAGGGCATTCAATTTCTGTCCAAAATATGAATACCGGTATTTCGGTATTATTTGACAACAAAACCGAGATACCGGTATTAATACCGGTATTGTTTATGTAACACTTATAGAAACATCGAGCATTAAAAAAAATAGTTTTAAATAATATACTTAATAACATAATCAACCTCGATTTACTTTTTGTGCAATTTTTCTTGTTAACCTCATTGTTTATTACAACGTGAAGCCTTTCTTGCAATCTTATCGATAAGGATTTCCCTTTGCGTTTGTGGGTTTCACTTGGGTTGTGGGTTTGAGTATGAAGCTTCATCTGGAGCAGGGTTGAAGAAAACCGCTTTGTAAGATGGACAATTATATTAACTATTTCTTTTCTAGTTAGTCGATTAAAATTGACGACCGAGCCAAAAATGCTTTGGACTTGCTTACATTTGTGCAAATATTACAAAGAGGAAGATAAGTTAAAGCTAATGTAGTAAGCTAATGGTCATTCTCCCAAAGGTTAAACCATGAATGCCAGGGTAGCGTCAACAGACAGAAGAGTGGGATTCCTCTGATACAACGCTTCTACTGCCAGTTTGACTGGTAAAATCATAGTTAGAAACCGTTGATTCTATTCTCTAGAAACGCCCGTTTCGGTAAAGTTGATAGTTGATTTGAGACGCAATTTCTTAATTTATAAAACCGCTCCATCATAAAAAGTAAGCTATTCCATCTTGTTTTTGGTTCTAAGATTACAGATAGGTCTTTGCCGAATTCAGTTTAACGTAAGATTTTAGACTAACATTTTTGGTGGGTGATCGTCGAAACAACTTTACAATCTTTCTAATTTTATTTATTAATGTTAGATTGTTCCAACACTCACAAAATAAAAATTAATATATTGCGTTACTCTTCCTGAAACTTGATTTGTTTATAAATTTTGAAGAGTTTATAAAAAATTTGACTTTATACGATTCCTCTAAGAATTCTGACTTTAATTAAAATTCAATGAATATTGGACGAATAATCAATAAAAATGTAAATGCCGGAATACCGGTACTGAAAACTGGTCCGATATACCAGTATTGGATGCTCTACGCCAAATACATTGACGGAGCGAACAGCTTCACTAAATTAGAATACATGTATGTCCATAAGAGCGAACACATAGAGCGGCGTCAAACTAGCAAAGTATGTATTTTTTGGGGCGATGAATGACATTTATATTTATTGTTGTTGTTTTTAAAGTAAATGCTTGGAAACCTCTAATTTTAGCTGAATTTTACATCCAAATGGGCATATGAGAAAGACAATTGTGTTAAATTTGTTCGTAATAAGTCATTAAACAAATACAATAGTTTTTTATGAAAATGTTTTGTTGTAAAAACCCAAACAACATTTTTCATATAATACATAAATGTCGAATTAGCGGCGTCTATGTGGTTGCAAAAAATCATCATGACGAAGAGAAGCGAAGTCAGGCGTAGAGCGCCGCTTATGTGTTTGAAGTTGAAAACATTCCGGTTTCCGTGTGGATTGTTTGTTGGGAATTTCCGACAGCTTTAAAAAAATTAGAATACAAAAATAAAGAAAATTCAATTTTGTGTTTTTTTATTATCGGCAAAATTTTTTGTTTGGTGCTGAAACATATTTTTTGGTATAACCTTAATAATTTGCTACTTGCAGCCGTCTCTCAGTGGAGGTGTCTTAGTACAGGACACTCTACTATCGTTAGATCGTTGAAGGATGAGCTGGCGAATCTTGACTACATTAAACCTACTTTACGCTTCGAGAAGCGATTTCGGACCTCCTTCCCTTCAAGGGAATCCTGGAGGGATAGACTGTTATCGGAAATCGAAGCGTTACAATTATTCACAGATGGCTCCAAGCTAGATGGCAAAGTGGGAGCTGGAGTATTCTGTGACAAATTAAATGTAAACATTTCTATTCGTCTCCCTGATTTCTGCAGCGTGTATCAAGCTGAAGTCGTAGCGATTGGGGAGGTCATGACGTGGTTGAAGCATAATGTGGTATCCTCAGATGATATCGCAATCTATGTGGACAGTCAAGCGGCGATCTGGTCGTTAGAATCGATGTCTTTGGCGTCACGGGTGGCGTTGAATTATCACTCATCTCTAAATGAGATGGCTGAGCATTTCAATATCCAGGTAATCTGGGTCCCAGGTCACTCGGGCGTCATGGGGAACTGCAGGGCGGATGAACTTGCTAGGCATGGTACGACTCTCCAGCTGCAACCGGAAAGGGCAAGTCTGGGGAGGCCTATCACAGCGCTGAGACAAGCACTTGGGAAGTAGGCGCTATCCTCAGCGGGGGAAATGTGACCTAACACCCTCACCTGTAGAGTTGCAAGACAAGTTTGGACACAGCTGGAATTGGGGCGCACTAGGGCATTAATATCCCTACGCAGACGTTAATTAAGAACGGTCGTAGGAATTCTCACGGGACACTGCCTTTTTGGAGAACATGCAAGAAGGTTGGGTCTGGAGGCAAATGACTTCTGCAGAAGCTGCTTGGACGAAGAGGAGGAAGAGACGTTGGTCCACTTCCTCTGCTCGTGTCCAGCATTGGCACTCAGAAGGCACAAACACTTGGGTAAGTTCAGGATGGACTGTCTCTCGAATCTCGAAAACATGAAAGTGCGGGACGTCTTACACTACATAAGTAGCTCGAAATGGTTTCAATAGGGGTAAAGGGGATATATTCTGTGGTATCACAACGCACCGTCATCGGTCTAAGTGTGCCTAAGCAGCCACTCCAACCTAACCTAACCTAACCTTAATAATTTAACCACATATTATATTTGCTGCTTATTTCTAATTTTTGTTGCTACTCTTTGTTGCTAAATTATTTTTTTTGACGCTGAAAATTATTTGTTTGTATTTTCTTTGTTTTGTTCAAAAATAGTACACTTGTTGCCAATTTATTATTTTTGATGCCAATGTTTGTCGCCACACTATTTGATTATGTCCTTCAAAAATTTTTGTTTGTTTTCTCATATGTTGTTTCAAAATATTATTTGTGATGCCAATTTATTATTTTTGATGCTAATATTTGTCGCCAAAAATTTTTTCTTGTATGCCCGTTTAAATTGTCCCTTTTAAATGTAAGAATCTTGTGCAACTTGTGAAAACTATTTTAAATACTTGCTTTAAATTTATCAGTAAATACAAGTTTTAATTCATAATCTCTTTGATGGAAGCCGATCAAATAATTGCTGATTACTGTTCAATACGCTTTCCGTCGCTAGATTTTCATTTTCATCATTTGAATCATTAGTTTTTTGATACTGGTTTTATTTTGTTGCAGTCACATAGCTCCCATCGAAATTATTCCTATTTTTTTATTTTATAACACATAATGACACATAATGTAAGGGTTAGACTCAAACATTGAAAACGCTCATTCAGCGATACAACCGAAAAAAAAGCGTTGCTCTGCCTTTTCAAATTTAAATGTTCCTTTTCCAGAATTGTCCGAAAAAACCGATCATTACAAACTAATTAGTGACTTACAAAAATTGATTTCAGTCAAAGAAAACAGTTGTACCCATAATCTTCGTTTTACAAAAAATTAAACTTAGAACTGTTATCTTCTGTATTTTCGTTTAAAGGTATTACTGTGCCCTTTCTATTTGCGTATTGTGGCTCTTTTCTAAATATCAAAATATTGAGAACTACTAGATACGAGATATAACCCTAAACAAAATTTCTTACGCTTGAGAGATTTGCTGAGGCCAGAAGCTGTACCAGGCTCCATCAAAATATTGAAATAGTTGTTCAGTAGATCCGACATAATAATAAATGTAGCTCATATACGCAGTAGAGCTATACCACCACCAGAATTGAATGACATGAGGTTTGATTTCACATGAAGAGGTTTGGTTTCACATGTAAGTAATGCGTGTTCGCTAGACCTGTTGGGTCGTTTGCCCTCTTCTATTCATTTAGATTGCCAAACACAAGAGGCGCAATATTGAATTTGTCACATATTTAGCAGAAGACGTTAGTGAGCTAATAGCAGTTTAAGGGATAAAACCAAATACAACTAATCGAATCAAAGACAAAAACGAAACCAAAAGAAAAATCAAAGAGCGGTCCGGTCTCTCGTGTTTTTACTATTGCCACGGTAGACGATCAAAAGGAGAAAAATGTTCGAAAGCAGAAATTTTCCCATGTAATGTTACGAGTCTCATTCACTAGCACAGTGTACAAAATTCATCGAGACGCCAGTCACCGAGGGATAGAATCTAGTACTACAGAGAAACCTCTTTAGATGTTATCTGGAGAAGCACTATACTCACTTGAATGTAAAAACAAGCAAACATGTGGCGAAGACAACTGCGACAGAATTCATCACCGTTTGCTGCATAAACGGAAGCATGTAGCACCAATATTTGATCAAAACGTGCCACGGACAGTGATACAAAGACAGCTTAGGGCACATAGCGATGCCAGACCGTCTATTGTTTCGTGTGCTACCAGTAACGTTGCATAATGGACAGATTCGGAAGATACCTGTTCATTTCTCAATGATGGCTCATCTGCGACTTTAATGGATAAGCAATTGGCAAACGAATTGCAGGTTAATGATCCGAAACAAGATTTGTGTCTCAAGTGGGCAGGAGACAAGGAGAAATCACAAGTTGAGATAGTAGTGCAAAGTATAGATTGAGTGATGTGAAAACGGTTAAAAATCTGAACCTACCAGTGCAATGAATTTTTCCCGATGAACTGAAAAGGAAATGTACTCAGCTACAAAATTTGGCGATAATTTGGGTTATCTAAATCAAGCACAGTAAATTTTAATCGGTTTAAATCATTGGTGCTTGGCGTCACGACGTCAGGTTGTATGCGAACTCTTTGCCGCTGTGAAAGAAGTCGGATGCACGTGCTATGCAAATCATGGAAAAACAAGTCGAAGACTTTCCGAATTAAATGGTGTTGTCCCGATTCCGATGTCTGGGGAAGAAGATGAACCTGAACCCACCGTTCAGTGCACTGATTAAGCAGAAAATTCAACACTATAAAGGGAAGCGCTATCTACCAATGTTCGCAGTAGAAATTATAAATAAACCCGGAAAATTTCGAATTTTCCGGGACGGATCAGCTAAAGTGGATAGTCTAACGCTAAATAATTTATTGTTGAAGGGCCCCGATCTCCTTTGGAGCTGCATACTCGCTGTCGTCGGCGTAGTTCATTAAAAACAAAAATGCCAAAATCTATGAAGAAAAATATCCGCGAGGTAGGGAGGGTGGACGACCACCTCGATAGATTCGAGTCGGAGAAAGCCGCTTTGGAAGTCTCAGCACAAGTCAAATGGATCCATTCATGGGCTGGCTTCGAAATGCATAAACGAAAGTGGCTCTGATAAAGTCCGTCAGCATTCCACTGAAGGTCATTCGGTGGATATCGGTCGGCTATATTATTGGACGGAGTATGTGTCTTATCGTATAGGAAAAAATCGATAAAACACAATGATTAAAGATTGGAAATGGGTTCCTTCGGAGCTGGCCAACAAACTGGCATTTAAGACAGGACCATTATTTTATAAAGGATCAAGAATCTGAATGGCCAAAGTATCGAGGCATAGTGATATAGTGATTGCTAAGTATCTCGAGAAGAATTTTGAAGAAGTAATACGTTTGGAAAAGTAATCCACATTCACGAAGGCTAGCAGAGGTAGTGGGACGAGTTTTCAAAATAGCTAAACTTTGGCTTGAAATTTGGCGAGGAAATTGCTGCAGCAAAGCATCAAATCATTCGAATGGCTCAATGGAGAGCCTATAAAACAGAAATTATGACCTTGCACCAGGATGGTTGTGTTGGACAAAAAAAACAAAATTTACAACATGTCACCATGAATGGGAGAATTAGCCAGCTCCCGGAAGCCAATGGGCTTCTTAAAAAAACAATCATTTTGCCTCAACATGGCACAGTAACAGAACTCTTAGTGACTCACTATCACAAGCCGATACCTCCACCAACATCATGAAACAGTTGTGAATAAGATGCGCCAAAAGTGTCAAAAGTTTGACAAAAGCAAATCCACCCGAAATGGGAGAGCTACCATCGGGACGCTTATCTAATTTCACTAGACCTTTTACCTAAGTGGTGGTTGGTCCATTGCTAGCGAAGATTTGGTGCCGCCTGGAAAAAGGTATGGAATATTGTTTACCTACTTGACAGTAAGAGCTATACATTTGGAGGTGGCGCATAGTACGACGACGGATTCCTTCATTATTTTATTGACAATGGGACTAATTTTCGAGGTGCTAAATATGAATTGGACCGGTCAATGCTCGACATTGTGGAAGAGAAACTGTAATAACAGTTCGTAAAGATTTGATTACGATTTAACCCCATGGGCGCCCCATGTGGGAAAGGTGCCGCATTGTACTGTAAAACATAGTGAACTCCAGACCATTGCCCTATATACCAATTGAGATTGAATAATCAGAGGCTTTGGTTTCCAAATATTTTCTCCTTAGTTAAGCCGATCGGAGAGTATAGTGAGGAGGTCATGGTGCTGCGTAAAAATTGGAAGATAACGCAAATGATTTCTCAACATTTCTGGAGAAGATGGATACAAGAGGTAGCCCCGATTTTAACGAGAACGTAGTGGTTTGAACAGGTAAAAAACTTAGAAGTGGGAGACATCGTTTTAGTAGTAGATGAGAATAGTCCGAGAGGAACTTGGTCAAATGGATTAATAGAGAAAACAATTTGCGGTGCCGATGAGGTTCGCAGCCGGTTTATAGAAGGCCAGCAACGAAGCTTACAATACTCGACGTGAAGCCAGTAGGATCTTGGTGAATTGGATGGATTGGAACCGTTTATCAATTGAAAATCAACACGTTCCGATTAAAAGTCATCGGAACAAGAACTATCTTCTTAAAGCAAAATCAATGATACATATACTACATACGTACCGTGTACACACACGGAAATATTTTGTTTCCAATGCTGAATGGTCGCGCCACCAAATACGAAGTAAACCCTGCTGATTCTCACTGAGCTGAATTTGGTGATACGTTTTGGCTAAATAACTAGTAAACGCCACAGATTATTTTTGAAATCTAATTACAATACAAAAAAAATTTATAAAGAAGGCTCCATCATTAAACGTAATTGGTCTATTTTATTGATAATTTTACAACAACAATGACACGCATTTTATTCGAATAAAATAACCACCACCCTTTTCTCGCTGTCAAATATATGACACGTTTACCTTTATTGGCAAAATTGAACAAATATTTCGTATAGCAATGGATCTCACTTACAAACGCAACAGTTGGAAAATCCTAGTATAAATGGGAAGTTTTGTTATGATGGAAGGGTGGAATAGAAGAAGATGAAATATAGTTTGTAAACTCTAGAGGGTTTTCATGGCGTAGTAATATGGCGAATCTAGCGGCGAATAGAATAAACTTACAAAAGGTGGCGCCTTAGGTAGGCTTCAGTCCCAACAACCTATTGTTTAAAATGTAGGGTATCCAAATTACTCGAATTTCAAAGTATAAATATGTTTAAACTACTCTAAAAAAATCTCTGGTCTGTATTCCGTCTAACGAAATTTAAAATCAAACTGGCGTTTTCGTTATTTTAGATGGGACAATGGCGTTTTGTTCTATATCACTACCACGACTGTTAAATGTTTTCTTCCTTAGGAAAATTTCATGAGCTTTTAAAGGATTTATCGTGCCCTTATTGCCCCGTCTGGACTAGATTCTGATCAAGTGACAGATGACATATTTTTGTGACTTCGTGTTAAAATATTGTAAGTTTGGTCACCAAAAAGCAATTCTATACAAATGAATTCTTGATGGATGCGGGCAATGAATGCATTTCAGAATATGGGCATTCTGTTGGAAGGTTTCGTTGGAATCATATGGCTGAGTAAATTAAATCCGCGGGTATTAATTCTGCCATCAAAAATGAAATAATTTGGCGATATTTACGCGGAATTAATTCATTTTTATTTATGAATTAATTCCGCGACATCAATTTTTTTTTTAAAAACTTAATTAAATCCGTGCGACATAATTCGTTACATTTATATGTATACCTAATGTATGTGTTACATTTCAGTTCAAGTTCATTTCAAGACGTTACGTTAGAAAAATGAGTTAATTTCATTGATAAATTAGCTTTTAAAAACTAAATTAAATCCGTGCGAAATTATTTCATTTTAAAAAAATTAGATGTCGCAAATTTAATTCATATTGCACATAGAATTAATTTGGCCATACAAAAATTTTCGACGGGGTAAATTCCCGCGTAGTTATTTCGTGGCCCGGAATCAAATCACCCGGCTAATCGATCAAATTACCTGGTTAGTCGAGTATTCGAAAAAGGCCAAAATACCCGAGAACCCGATAATCGGTCTTCGATACTCCATTTAAATGGCATTGGTACATATCAAATAGTAAGATGAAACACCTATAAGTTAGAACCAGATTAATGATTTTTTTTTCTTTTTAACATTTCGCCAGATGACAGTGATCGTGGATCCATGGCCAATTCCACGTATTTATTTTGCGTAAAATATTTTTTTTTTTTTTTTATTTCGTTACTCCCGTTCCTGTAGAGTTGTAAATTCCTATAAACCCTAAATTATTTTGTAAACCCCTTCGGAGGCACACATTACACTTTATCTAACGATTTTCTTATATTTTTTCGAAACATTACTGTGAAGGTTGCATATCTAATGCAAAATATTTTCGTCTTTTTGAAATGTGTACGATGTCAACAATCTCACTCAACTTCACTTTACTTTTTTTTTTTGACTAAATTTTTGTCTCTATTTCAAGACTACATTGCACTACTCACCACCAGGCAGTTAAAGCAAAGTCTTCCCGCGAAGTTACTTTTCAACTGTAAAATTTAAATGTTCACGATGAGTGTTTATTTCGATTTACGGTCAATTGACCGTAAACAATTGATCGTGAACAATTAATCGTACAACAATTGAGCGCAGGAGATTAGCTGCTCCTTTTAAATAAAAGGAGATTATTTTGAAGATTAAATAAAAACTTTACCAAAAGTCTTTTATTATCAATACAAGAAACTGTTCAGCCTGTGTAGTAGTTAATGACCGTTAAAAAAAACAATGATTTTGTGTATTGCAGTTGTTAATTTCGAGAGGGCCGGCGAAAAATTTGCTTTATACATATAATCAAAGTAGACCTCTCGCACGTTGCACACACGGCTTTCATCTGTCTTTGGTGTCATATTCGCTTTTGAATTGGACTAAATTGGTAAATTAATCGTTTGTATTCGTGTTTTGGTTCGATATCGTATATTCCCAAATAAAAAATCCAATGGATTCAAATTTGGTGAACTTTAGAAGACAAAAAGGTGAAATTTAGGCAAAAAGTTAGTTTTCCTTATGATTGAATCTTCAAATCTGATAATCATCATTTGATCAAAGACACATATCAAAGAGGTTTTATCGATAGGTTATTGCTTCTTCTAACAGAATATAAAACCACCACAAACGTTAAAATTCTAAACAAAATTCTTCTGCGTATAAACTGCTTATTCGATTAGTCCATCAGTACTTCTCAAAGTGTCTTGAAAAATTAAATCTTGATTGATCGATAGGAAGACAGTTCAAATGAACCTACCAGTTTAGTTCAAATTAATATGTCGAGATTCTAATAACGTACGGAAAACATTTAAAAGTGCTTACAACAAAATGTAGAAACGCAAAGAGCTGAATAGAAAGTTTCTTTTCAATTCGTAATGATATTTTAAACAAATCAACAGTACGTGAAATCTAATTTACTTTTCATGGAAAATTTTCTCACAAAAAAATTATCTCATTTAAATAAAATGATTCATTTATGCATGATGAATCTCTGTAACACTCAGTGATATATGATTATATAAAATCCAATTCGGTTTAATTTTTTTATTTTATAAGAACACGACTATAGAGAAATAGAATGCGTCTCGATGCATCATGTTGCATGACTTTGTATTATAAAATTTGAAAGCACACAAAATTTCTTCGACAACCTCTGTCATTTCAAAATTTCACAGTTGTTATTTCGCCTAAATATATTTTAATTATGATGTGAAACATATGGGTAAATTAATTCGTTGCCAAATTATTATTTCGTTTTTCAACATCAATTGTAAAATTAACATCAAAAACAAAAAAATCTAGAATATTTTTGTGTAACATTCATTGTATACGTTCATAAACATTGTAGATAAATTATTTAGGCGCGCATTCTCATGTTCTATTAATTTTGTAAAGTGCCGCCCCAACCGTCAGTATAGGCTTGCTACAATTTTATTTTATGTATATAGTTTATTTTATATGAATCAATTTTTAATAACTCTTCTAAGCTGCTTGGGTAATTAAAAGTGATTTATTATCGATTAAGAATTTAGTAATTTGATGAACAATAATAAATTAGAAAAAATAAAACAATTATGTGTATATTTTATGATCACACAAAATATTGGGGAGCCAATACTTATTCACCACGTCTAATGTGTAATGCGGGAGACTTTAATACTTGTGTGTAGTGTGTTGACTAGGTTGAGTAACATGCAGCAAGCGTTCAAATATTTTAAAATAAATCTGGTCAGTCTCCGATTTTATAAACATACAAACTAACTAAATAATTAAAACTAATGAAAAGTTCATCGACTTGTGAAATGCTAAAAAAAAATTCGATTCTCTCATCTCTAATGTTATTAGCCAGTTGGTTTTATTTATTTTTTTTTTTTTTTTTAGGGAATCAATTTCACATTAACTTTAAAACAAAATCATCATCATCGTCATCAGCATCAATTAAATCGAATTAGAAAACCAGCTGATGCTTAATGTTTGTTTTTTTTTCGATTGCTGTTATTTTTAGATTCTCTAAATCGACACAGTGTTTCTTAAACTTAGTCTAAATACAGAACATAAAATGCGTAAAATTCACCACTAGTCTAAGAATCACGCGGCATAAAGAACGCAATCATCGATTTTGCACAGCTTTCATATCCGATGAATCCGAACCGATAACTCGGCCAAAATCAGGTTTTTAATTTATCGGTAATTTAATTTCTTTTCCCGATAAATTCCATAAAAAAAAATATTTTCGGTTGACCTTATCTCACAAATTTTAGTATTTTGTATTTTGTTTAATGCTTTGGACAAAACGAAAATTTTAAAAATTGGCATGGGCCTATCTAGACCACTACTTCCCAAACTTTGTTTTGGCGGCCTCATTTTCAAATCGACAAATTTTCGAGCCGATCCAACATTTTTCTGTACATTTATTTCCAAAATCCGCGCTTACAAAAATATGTTGTTACGAAAATAAAAAATAATAAAATATTCATTTCCGACAGTAACGGAAATTCGTTTTTTAGAAGTATTCAGGAATCAATCGTATCAAATATCATATTGACGTTTAATTGATCAAATGGCATATTGCGGTTTCAATACGTTAGTTTGGCAAGTTCTCTCTATTTAAATATTTATGGGACCTCGCAAAATGGTAAATGATGATGGCTTAGAAACTGTTAGCAAAAAGGTTAGGTATCGGCAACAGAAATAACGATTTAAAAATATCAAATTGAAATTGGTACACCAAAATAAAATGGAACAATTTGTCCGATATGCTCGTATGTATGGTTCAAACTAGAAATGTAATCTTGAATGTACTTACATCGTTAACAAATTTGACTACGGTTTTCTAGTTAACTTCAATGCTGAAAAATTCCGGTTAACGCCGCCTGCGTCTCCGGTATATCTAAAATAATTTTTGTAAGATTCGCTAATTCTTCAAAGTACCGATAGGTTTTTTTTGCGGATTGTACGTATTGTACGTCTAGCTAAACCAATAATATTTTTAGAAAGATCTTTGCGTTTTCCTTTTTCAATCATACTATTCCCGTTCAAGGCAAGTTGTGATTATTGATAATTTCGGATGATTCGTAGTTTCGTGAAAGAACGGCAAAAAAAAACAAAACAGCACGGAAAACATTTATAGTTCCGGACCCTCCTTACGATTTTGGTTTTAATATTTTTTATTAAATCAGTTAATTACGTTTTAATGTTATGATTCAGTTCCTGTTCGAAGCTTCAGAATATCTGTACAAGAAACCGCGGCAGTTGTTTGCCCCAACTACTCTAGTTGGCGTCGGCAGAAAACTCAGCCACTCAAATTAACAAGAACTGGATGTTAACTAAAAATGTTCCATAATTTTCCAACACAGTTCCCAGTAAATAAAATTACTCAGTAAGGTACATATTTGGTAAGCCGATGTTATGGTTAAGGGATTGTTGAAAATCTTGGAAAAAAATGTTCGATATGGAAACATAAAAGTTCTGACAACTTGAACATAGGAAATTGTCAATTCTTCATTGTGGTAATTTAATCTGGTTTGGTGTGAATTCATTTGGATAAAGCTATTTATCTCAAATATGTTCTAATTTTTTTAAAGAGCTTATTAACCCTAATTGCTGGTTCCCTTATTTTTCGGCCGTCATCATCCCTTCACATCCTGTTAATCTCTTAAAATATTTTTAAGCTGTTCGGGTTCATTTGCCAATAATAATTTGTAAAAAAAGAAAGGTTGAAAATTTTCCCTCTTCAGATTACGAACCGTCAACCAATTCAACATATCTTTGACGTACACCTTTTCAAACTTTGTTAATTTAATGTGCTTCCAAAGGAATGGTGTTCATGAGACCAGTATGGTTTATAATTAGAATAATAATAACATTCTCATATTATGTTATTAAATCTTAATTTTTGAATCTTAAGTTACTCAAATTCTCGAAAAGCCGACATAGCCAAAAGGTCGACAGGGGTATGGACAAAAGGCCGATCTGGGTACAAGACCAATATGGAGAAAAGGCCGACATGGTCAAAAAGTCGACATGGGTATGGACAAAAGGCCGATCTGGACACAATACCAATATGGAGAAAAGGCCGACATGGACAAAACCCCGGCATGGACAAAAGCCCGACAAGGGGAAAATGTCGAGTTGGATTAAAGCCCACATGAACAAAAGGCTTGCTTAAAGAAAAAAGCGGTAATAGACAAAACGCCAACCTGGACGACAAAAGGCCGACAACTCATTATTTTTTATGTATGGGTTGGCTAATGGCTACCTTATAGAACAAAAAATTCAAAAAGCGAAAATCCAGAAACGCAAATATCAAAGTCATGCTCAAGTTAAAATTAAAATTTTGATTTGTTTCTTAAGAGTTCTTAATATTTAAGATAATGTAAGTCCTCCTCCATTACTAACCTCGGTTTTTACCTACTTTCTACTAACTATGGGTGTTTTCCACCCATTACTTGATAGTCATTTATATCGCGAATGGACCACAAAAAACACCAATTGTTGTTATTTTCGTTAATTTCATCAATAATTCAGTATCATACAGAAAAAAACAGTTTAATTTAATAGTTCAACCATTTATTACAAAAATATATAAATAATTCAATATTTCATTTTAAAAAAAACTTAAAAATAGCAAAGGTTCAGGAACATTTATCACAGACCTAAATTTGTATAACCACAGGTATAAAAGAGGCATTTTAAAAAAGCTGAAATGATAATCAAAATTAAATTAGTACAAAAAATTTTCGCTGTAGACCAAATATTTGGAGAACAATTCGGTTGAACTGAACCGATTTACCATAAGTTTTTCCCTCTCAAAATTGAAATTCATCAAAGGATGCACAGTTTTCTGGATCCGGTAAGCCCATTGGCTCATGGCACTCTGTGCAAAGTGTGATCGTATGACTTCCACAAATGAATTTGTCACACTGGTAACACTTCAGCTTATTTTCAAATTGTGGTTCAGTCTCTTGATTTTACTACGCCTGTCGATTTGTGCTTGGATTAGGCTCATTGCAAGATCTTTGATAAACAATGATCGTTTTTTGTACTGGAGTGGTGGATTGTCGGTCGACAATAATACGATGCGGGCATTTATGCTTAATACGTTCAACAGACAAAAGAATATTACAAGGGGCCAGGGATGTGCGTTTCTCGCAACATTGTAGGTAGCACACAGCTGATCTGTAGTGTCAACCCCTCCTTTTGTTTTGTTATAGAAATGAATTATTTCTGGTTGCATTTTGGGCCCACTGATAATATTATTACCCGTATGTAGTGTCGAGAGGAACAAGACACACTTGTTTCTTTTTGCGACATAAGATAAAATTGTAGTCTTTTTTGGTGGCCAAATGTTGTTGAATGTAATTCACGGCCTTCCGCAATTGTAAATAGTTGAGGCAAAAACATTTTATTTTTCCTTACTGTGCCAACTAGAGTAGTTCTCTTCTCCAACAAATCTTTGGCCAATGGATAGGTTGTAAACCAATTATCGGTTGTACTATTCCGGAAAGCAAATTGAAGATGTCGTGTAATTCTTTGAACTATTTGTTCAGGTTTATTGCATAAATTGAATGGTCCTGGTGGTTGTTGTCCGCAATATATTTCCAGTTTCGATGTATAAAATGTGGTTGCATCAACAGCGGAAAAGATTTTAAGTCCATATTTGGCTGGTTTATTAGGGATGTATTGTTTGAAGCTACACCGACCTCGAAAGCTTTCCAATTTTTCATCAACAGTGACATAGCATCCCACATTGTAATTTTCGTCGCAGTTTTTGTTGAAATGTTCAAACATTTCTCGTATAGGTGCTAATTTGTCAAGTTTCCGACGTTCTTCTCTAATTTCCACATTATCAAATCTAA
Organism: Tipula vernalis; assembly: GCA_958295665.1. Lineage (NCBI taxonomy): Eukaryota > Metazoa > Arthropoda > Insecta > Diptera > Tipulidae > Tipula > Tipula vernalis. The sequence continues at coordinate 385,682,211 of OY282558.1, read as the reverse complement.
TACTGCGCAGTAAAAATTGGAATCTTATGTAACTCATTGTGGCGTTGAATATTACCGGTCCGGTACCGTCACTGGCCCATAGATCTCGAACGTAAACATGGGATAATTTGTGTAACCCACATAAGTACAATAAGCCCAGCAAGCTATTTACTTCAATACTATCGGTAATCCACGCATGTTTAACATCTTTATACTTTGATTGATTTTTTCTAATGAAAATGTTGGTGTTTTCAACAATAAGGTTTACACAGGAAAAGAACAGCTGCCAACTTCCTTATGGTGTTTCAACATTTTTAGATTTATCTGTCAAGCTTGATGTAACCATGAATATATTCTCCGATCTCGGTCTCCGTTGCACGAATAGGGTTTTCCGCCAAATCGATCCATCTTTCCCTTTAAAATTATTTATTACATCGGAATCTGCATCAAGGTTTTCTTCATCAGAGTCTAATTCTTGCTCCGTTTCGGTATCATGCTCGCTACGTATTTCCACATCCTCTTCATTTTCACTAACTTTGCCTCCAAAAGACTCTTCCTCACTATCTAGTTCTTCTAGAATTGCTCGAAGCCTTGCCTGTTCTTTTTCGTAACTGCACATTTTATATTATATTTATTATCCCCTAAAACATTAGGTAGGGAATTATTTTAGCACGTAAAAAAATATATAAAAAAAAAATAACTGTTTAATAACTTGGGTCGAAATTACCCAAAAATGTATTTTTAAACCAACTAACCTGGGTGTGAATTACCCAAATTTATGAAAAAAAAATTGTTTATTTAATAACCTGGGTGTAAATCACCCAATCAGTTTCTAAAATTGAAGTTGTGCATTCATTGAATGACAAAACAATAAGCAAAACAAAGAGAAATATGTAAAAATAAAATACATAGTGGTCTGAAGTTGGTAAGGATTGATTATCATAGGATTTTGCTGTAGTGAATTCAAATTGGGTGTATTCCACCCAGAGGTTAGTAATGGAGGGTTAACCTTGCAGACACAGGTCAAAGATAATTGTGTTTCGGAATTTCCATTTTTTGGATTTTTTTTTCCTGAATTGTTTTGTTTCTGGATTTTTTCTGAGATTTCCTAATTAAATCTCCATTTTCCAGAATATTTAAAATGAAATTTTACTTTTTCAGAATTTTTAGAAATATTGCTTGGAAATCTCTCTGTTTCCAGATTAATTCAAAAATCTTTCTTTTCGGGAAATTCTAGAAAAACTAGATTTAATTTTATAATAATTTGGAAACTATAGATTTAATTTTGCCCGTGTCGGCCCCTTTTATTCATATCGTTCTTTTATCCATGTTGGCCTTATGTTCTTCCCTTTGTTTGGTATAATGGACAAAGGGCCGCAGCAAATAGGATGTGATGAATATAAGGTGAAAAAAGACAAAATACCAACATGGATAAAAGGCCGACATGGACAAAATGCTGCACGAAAGCATTTGAAGTGAATTGAAATAATTGTTGTATTATGTGGCGAGTTATTTCTCATATTAGTGCGCTATGTATTAATAGCGAATGTAGCAGAATTTCGAGTTGTGTATTGATTGCAATTTCGAAAATTTACTTTGTCATTTGGAACAGTGTCAATCATTTTATGGGCAATTTTAAATACCACCGTCTCATCCCTAATAATTCTGCTATTGTGCAGAAGTAATGTTAAACCGAGACAAATCCAATTACTATTATCTTTTCATATTCTTCCGCCTTATGAGAAAACTGTTTGATTCGAAGAATAAACAACGAAATACAAATGTTGCAAGGATTAATGTTTCACGTTAACAGAAATATATAAAACTAAAGTAGCTTTTCCAAAAATCAGAATATTACATTCGGCTGTGCGATATTGCTTCATGTTGAATGGAGCATAGCATATACACTTTTATACAGTTTTTGCGACTGCCGTTGTTAATAAATATCTTCAATAATTTCGGTGGTCACAAGGTTTGTAAAGTATACCTATCTACAACGTTTAGTAAGTATGGCCTGTTTTTCAAGAATTGACTTTTCATGTTGCCAACAAGGTTTTCTCTAGTTTCATTTAAATTACGTTCGGATTCATTATTTTGTGATTTTGTAAGAATTAATATGCTTGGTGCCCCATTTAGGGCATCAACATGACGCATTTGAGTATTAGGGCGATGAATTATTTTATACGAATAATTCTCGTGAAGGAGATTCCAACGCAGGTGAACTTCACTGAATTGCAGTCAGTAACAATTACGAAATCGTACACTATGGCTATAGTTTCAAGATCATACGAGTGATACCGTTGTTTGTGATCTGACAAACATTTACTATAAAATGCGGTCGGATGTAGCAGTTTATCTGCCAATTCTTATAACAAAATAGCGCAGAATCCTGTGTGATTTGCATCAGTGTGTAATTCAGTTCTTGCTTAACGGTAACTTTGTCTAAGTTACGCAAACTATATACATACGTGGCGAACCGTTGTTTTTATTGACTGGAAGTACGCGATTAGTATAATCACCGTTGTTCGGCATTTAAAATGTGTTTAACAATTTCACTCACGGTATTACGATCTTTAATAGAGGAAACGTCGAGGGGATACATAAATTGATTTAGAAGATGTTAACTTTATAATTAATTTGTGCCTACCAATTGGCTCTATCATCGAAGAGCATTTGAGGAATTCTTTTATTTTTACGTTAGAATTTAGTTTCGATTTCTTATCACTTATTTCACTTTTATCACTCTTCTCAATATCCGATGGTGAAAACTGAATGACATCCTCCCCGACACTTGATTCAATCTTAAACTTGACAATTGGAAGGCCCACGCCTCTAATTTGCAATTTGACGGCACGATGTTTGGAGAATCGTGTTGATCGGGCTTTCTCTATCTACGATCGTGTTAATTTGTATCGGAGTATCGACAAAACCCAATCCACTTTTGTCATAAATTCCATTTATCATATACTGAATCATAGACGGCACTGAAATATTCGCTTGATCACCAATGGAGATCATCTCCTAATAGTACGTAAGCAAATCCACGTTAGAAGGTCGTGTGAAATTTCGTAACTTTTCATGGATACTTGCTTCAATTTTTTATATACCGAAGATTGATTTAAATTGCGCGGAAAACGCTTAATGTAAACGAAAACAAGAACAAAATTCCAAGTAAGCGTTTCCAAGTGTGAACGCGAACCTCATATTTTAACGAATGGCGCTACATCACAAGTAGATTTGTTCTGTAAAGCATTGGAAAGACAAACAATAGGCGATGTTATTTGCAAAGTTATAAGTATGTGTATTAAGCATGTATTCCATGAGAAAAATTGACTGACAGTCAAAAAAAACGAAAAGAGAAAAATAATCTGATGCCCCATATAAGAGACAAGGACATCGTTTTTTATTTTTTTTTTATTTTACAGCAAAATTGTTTTTCTATAAAATAAAAACTGTTGTCTTTGTCTCTTATATGGGGCATCAGATTATTTTTCTCTTTTCGTTTTTTTTGACTGTCAGTCAATTTTTCTCATGGAATACAGGCTTAAGTTGGTGTGCAACAATTGCCATGAGAAAATTACATTGGAGTTTGCAGTGATGGAGCGGCTGCAATGACGCGAAATTTAAATAAACTTCAGGCAAAGGAACGATTCTTAGGGAAGCATACGTAGCTAAGAAATCGCCCTGATTCTGGATAAAGTTTCCAAAGAGGTTGTGACGTGAGACATACTTTATGTTGCGCTCTTAATAATCGTCTGTTTTTTACCCAATTCTCCAAGGAAGTTGTGTCCGAGTATAGAAACGTAGAAAACAATCTCTCTATGCAGAGCTTAAACAGTTTTCAAAGGGCGAAATACTGACAGTAATAATAATCCTCAAAGACCACATTTTAATATTTGTGTTATAAAAAACTGAAATAAAATTATTCCTACAACGAAAACTATAGAAACTCAGTGCGAGTTTACGACCATTTTCTGATGAAAAATTTTCAACAGGCAACCAATTGACGTAGTCTATTTCGTAAGCAAATTACCCCTTTCGAACATTATTCTTTTGTTTTCCATATAAAATATATTGAATCTGCTGAAAATTGTTCATCAGAAAATGATCGTAAACTCGCACTCAACGCAATAAATGAATCGCTTCAGGGTGAAAGTGGATACATTTAAATTTTCTATTTTATTTGCATTTATAAAATTAGTAACCAAAAATGGGGTCGCCAAATTTCTTCATCTGACAAAATGGATCGCGACAAAAAAGTTTAAGAACCCCATATTCACAATTCATAAAACGTAAATTCGCTCTATAACCGTAAAATTTTCGATTAGTATTAAAACGTTATTCGTGAATTGTAACTAGACTCTTTAAATGTAAATTAAGCTCTGTAAGTTTACAGTGACAAATTTGTTGATGTAAAGCTACGAGTACATATCTTGATTTTATTGGTCCATAACTCGGCAGAGTAACTATTTTTCGACAAGATTTTTTCAGGAAGTACATCTCCCGACAGCACCTATTTACCTGCAAGAAATCAAGATGATTTAATTTGTAGTTTTTGAGATTTTCACTAAAAAAATTTTCTAATAGGATTTCTTTTGGTTCGTAATGAATCAATATTCAAGTATGTGTGTAATTCTTATCAAAATAACTTTTTTTTTCTTCAGAATTTTGGTAAAATTTTGTGGAACTGTCAATGAATCCAGAAAACAACATCTGATCTCATATAACTATACATTTGAGAAAGTGTTCAGTGTTGACCACTTCGCCTGCACGAATGGCATATCACATTTGTTGCTGGACACGTACTGTCGTTTGTGTGTCTCTATTTACCGCAACGTTTGCAATGATTTGCGTATAACTTTTGTGGAAGTTGTGTTGTGTTCCATGTTTCGATGTTTTGTTCCGTGTATTTTATTAACACTTTCTTCATTTCCGTTTGTTTTTCTGCTCGTTCTCGTGACTGCGCCACTTCGAAAACTTCTTTAAATGTCTGACTATACGTGTTGTTTTCAGATCCGGCCATCTCTGTCGAAGTTCGATTTTGGCATGTTGATGACGAATGCCAGTTGCGAAACGATCGAGATTCACAAAATCACAGTCACGGCTAATTGCACGTAATTCGTTTGCATATATTGTTCGAAGGATTGTGTTTCTTTGCGCGTACAATTTCAAAACTGTGACAATGCCTTAAATCGAGTCGTTTTGTATGTATACAAATTAATGAAACGATCGATTATTGTTTTGTATATATTTTGTTCGAACGGTGTGGTGGCATCCGTAAAAGACACTTGAAGTTCGTGATGAGTGTCCGGTGATAATAAACACAGGAATAAATCGCGTTTTGCGTTCACGTATAGTTCTGTGTTGGAACTATTAAGTCCTCTCATACGACATTGCGCCTCGAAGGCATCCACAAAATTTTCTGCCGATGATGTTGAAGATGCGACATATCGCTCGCATTTAAAATTTTTTTTAATTTCTCAACTTCCTTTTCATCTAAGTTTTGCGGAGTTTGTTGTTGGATATCTGTATCTCAATTTTGTCCCCGTATCACTTGTCCTACTGTTTCCATAAGCGCAGCGTTATTCCGGCTGATCAATTCCGATCAATGCTGATTGTGGGAGCGGCCGCTAGTTATAAATAACTAAGCAATTTGTTTTAATTGAATTTTTTTATTCTGAATCATGATTGCTATGATCATTTTTAATTTTACTGTTTTTCTTTCAAATACTTTTTTAATTTTTTATTTTAAAATCATAGTACGCATTGAGCGTTACAGAATCAGTGAGTGAGTGACCCGGACTCGTATTCTTGAAATTCACAGAAGCAAGTCGCCGGTGACTTTGGTATGAAACAATTTAAATTCTCGTCTGAAATTACGTATTTCACTAGAAAATCACGGGTGAAATTTTTTGATCCAATTTCAAGAATAGGGACCCAGGGCCCGTATTCTTGAAATTCACCGAAAAAAGTCGCCGGTGACTTTGGTATGAAACAATTTAAATTCTCGTCTGAAATTACGTATTTCACTAGAAAATTACGGGCAACTTTTTTTGATCGAATTTCAAGAATAGCGGCCCAGGGCCCTTATTCTTGAAATTCGATCAAAAAAAGTCGCCCATAATTTTCTAGTGAAATACATCATTTCAGTCGAAAATTTAAATTGTTTCATACCAAAGTCACCGGCGAATTTTTTCGGTGAATTTCAAGAATACGGGCCCTGGGTCTTTCTTATATAAAATATGTAAAAAAGCAAGCGTTTTAAATTAAAAGATCGACCTCACACTAAACGTATTTTATAACAAAAAAATTTGAGAATTATGCAGTTTCAGGGCATTTTACTAGTTAGATCTTTTAACATTTCACTAATGTTTTACGATTGTATTTTCAGCAATTCAATCATAAAACATGTTCTTTCTTGTTTAAGCCCAAATAAATATTTGTTTAGAAGAATGTCCGGTGTAAACCATCAGAGTATGAGACCATCAACATTATTTATTAAATAGTTTAGCCAATTAATAAATGACGTCAATTTTATAGAACGAATTGTATAAACTACAAAACTATAAAAAAAGCAAACGAAACAAAAAATAGTTTACATTTTAAAATAAAACGTTCAAATTCTTATTGAAAAAAGTTTAATGAGTTGGAGTTGGTTTTTATAAAAGCCTTAGGAAATTATTTACTTAGAGAAGATGAAATCATTCAAAAACAGAATCATCTTCAGTTGGTTTACATTCAGTTAAATTGTTTATATTTACATAAACAAGCGCAGAAGAAATTTTATGTACATAGAACTATTATTTTAGTTAGAAGAAAATATGAAATGTCGGTATTGTGACATACTGTAATATTTAAATATTTGACCTAAATAAGTGGTCGCTTTGATGTAAACAGTACGTAAGGTTCGGAATTCAGTTTGACTTTTCCTGAATATTTACACCTAAACATTCGAGGGTCACTAGAGAGAAATCCTAATTTGTTCCTAATTATTTTCTGAAAAATTATAACCGTCCTCTGTCATTTCAAATTAGATTAGAAAAACAAAGAATGACAAACTCAAGGTGGTTAAAGTCGAAAGAAGATTGATTTAAATACAGTCCAGCAACATGACACAATACATATTATTAAAATTTGTTTCGAAATTAATCCAAATTTATTTTAGTGAGATTTAAATAGGGATTAGATACATACATAAAGTTATGTAGTTTATGGGTGGCTTAAAATCAAAGTTTATGCTGTTCAACTCTGGTTAATTTATTAAATATTTTTTAGAAATTCTAATAAAATTCGACCTATTTGTGTAAGAGTGTGTATGGTATTCTAATTTTTGTGTCGATGTGTTTTAGTTATGTTTACACCAGGTTACGAAATATACCAGCAAGTAATTTACTATTTATTACTGGTAATTGGTAAATTTTTTGGCCAGTTCACAAATTTCACTTTTTTCTTTCTCCGTAGACCAAAAAATATTGTGACAAAAAATAAAACCGTTATTTTAAGAGAGTTTAAGGTGAACCTTACAGCCCTTTTAGAAACCAAAGAACTTTGTACATTTTCTGTCGGCTAACAAAGTTCGTGCCATTATCGGAACAAATGTTATTTCAAATTCCTCGCATGTTTATGAAACTTTTTAGATCTTCTAAATTTTATTTGTAATAAGTATGCGATTGACCGAATTTGCTCTAAAATCCTGTCTTCGAATAAATGGGAAGTGTTTCTGCTTCATCTCCGGCCTTCAACAATGCTCATAAGTTGTTGAAAGATAGGGCGATGATATGTTTCGATGTATAAGGAATCGCAGTATTTTTTATTTACACGACTAATTTTGGCGAAACTATTGTCCAAATAGCGTAATAAAGCGTAACTATTGTCCAAAAAGCGTTACAACCGTGAAATTAACTTTTTGAAAAGTTTTTGTTTTTTATGGGTCAATTTTATATTTCTACTTCTGTAAACAGTGTGCAATGACAAAATGTACGACCAATGAGATATTTAAGTACAAAATTTGTTTGCAATTTGTTAGCCTGAATTGTTAAAATTTTAACAGCAGAAAATTATGGTTGCATCCCAGCACTTATGCGGTCTAGAACGTGTGGCTTTAATTTTGCAAATATATGGCCGGTGCCAAGTTTATTTCCTTTTCCAAAGTTCGTTTTAGTGCAATCGGTCGACAGTCGGATTACTCTCGTTATATTACTGTGATCAAGGTAGAAAGACTTTTCTATTCTAATCGGGCGGGATTACTGTGGCATCTGTGCCAAATTTCGTGTTTTTATTTTATTTTATTTTATTTTCAGATAAAAAGTCTACAAATTTGACTTGACTTTATAAAAAGAGATTAAAAATTTGTGCTAGGCAACCAATAGTGTAATTTAGTCTTGAAATGAAAACTCGAAAATTTACTCAAACAAATAATCAAACCTTTAATATATCGCTCATTAAATACAACACCCTAATTTTAGCGGATACGCTAGCAATATTGCCCTTTTCAAATATGCAAAATGAGAAGAAAAGCAAATTAAAACGTAAATAAAACTGAAGCAAAATTTACGTTCTTGTTAAGTTTTTGGTCCGGGTTTTGGTTTGGTTCTGGTTCATCAAAATTCAATTCCGGTAGTGATTTTCTGGTTAAATATAGATGCTACTGATAAATGTTATTTTGAACACTGCATTTTTTCTATCTCGCTACTTTTCACCCGTCCTGAAGACTCACAAAAATGCAAAAAACAAATATAAAGAGCGAAACCTCACGAGCTAATCAGAACTTCGGTCCGAAAAATTACTTACATACTTGAACTCATCTAAAGTCAACTCAATACAACCTCCAACTCAACTCGCAAATCAATCCCTAATAGACCTCATTAATCCCTTACTCAATCTCCAGCTCTACCTCCAACTCAGTTTTCAATTCAACCTCCAACTCAACCCAACTCTCAACTCAATCAACAATTCAACCCCAAATTAACTTTCAAATCAACCTTTATCTTAACCACAAACTCAATCCACGAATCAACCTCCAAACAATTCTCCAAATGAACCTCAAACCCAACCCCAAAACTCAACTTCAAAATCCTCGAATAAAATTTCCGAACTTCTCAGTCAAATCCAACCCAACTTCAACTCAAATCATATTAAACACAAACTCAACTTACAATCTAACCCTAAACTCAACCACAACTCAACCTTTAACTGACCGCCATCCACACTCAACCCTCAACTCAAATCCAAACTCAACGTTCATCTTAATCCTTAAATCAACACAGTTCAAAAACTGCTTGCGTACATGAACTCAACTTAATCTAATCCCCACCTCAACCCTCGACGAAACCCCCAAATAAATCGCTAACTGAACACCATCGCTCAACCCCAACTCAATACCCTACTGGACCACATCTCAACCTTCATCGCAAACCTCAAATCAATACTGAACTCAATCCTCAAATCAACACTATTCGAGAAACTATATGCTTCGATGAACTCAACTCGTAACAACTCAAGCTAACTTCCAACCCAAATCTCAACTCAACCCCCGAATAAATCCCCAACTGAACGGCTAAATGAACCTCAACCCAATCCTAACTCAAATGCAACTCGACCCCAAATTCAGCGCTCAACTCAACTCAACTAAAATCAACAGAAAAATTCTTGCGTACGTACATGAACTCGGAAACCTGGATTTTGAGAAATGAATGATAAAAATTGATCAATATCAATAAATGGCTCGAGCTGCTTCTTAACGATGTGCATTGAAATTTTCGAAAAATTCGCGAAATTTTCTAAATAAAGATGAGAGCGAGCCGAGGATGTTGACTCCTTCGATCGACGTAAACAAGGGGACTGGAATTTTAAAATAAAGCGGTAACAAATCACCGCAAATCTAAATGTTAACTAGAACAGAACAAATATTGGATTGGTGCAATCTGAATATCATAAAGAAAGGATTGGTAGAAAATCGAAAGCTTTTGTAAATACAATTTAAAGTCAGTTTCTTTGTGTCTCATTCAATGGTAAAACCAAGTAAACCATTAATCGATGACAAACTAATAAAATCGCGGCTATTTCGATGTGATCGAGTCTTCGATGTATTAGATTCGTGTTTGAATTGAATCAAATATTAATCTTATACATCGAAGACTCGATCACGATCGAATTGAATTCCCAAATAGCCCTCCAGCTGATTGATCAATGATTTCGAAATTGGAAGCAAAATCAGGAAAACTATGTAATTCGAGCGTGGGTTGATTTCAAAATCACAGTTAGATGTTATTCTCGTTTGCAGTTTCAGCTTTCAATAATATATGCTGCGGAAAATTCATCCGGTTGTTCATACCAATTAAAAAACTTCGTTGCTTAGATTTAAGAAGCTTATTAGAAAAAGAAGACCGGTTAATGTTTGTTTAACTTTATTGATTTCGTTTTTCATCTTCGGACTGTCGAATTTAATAATGGTATTTATATATTATAAATAATTTGTAAGAACTCAGTTCACGGGCACGTCTAACTTTCCTAGAAATCCCTTTTGTTTTAATACAGCCTCCCTGATTAACACATCGTGGCACAATTTAATGAGTAATGTTACTTTAGATGGTTCAAGAATTTTACTTAACTGGTTTAACTAGCTCTGCTTCAACTTTCTTTTACCTGGTCAACGCACTTCTGACAGTAAACAATATTACATAAACCTCACAGCTTTTTATGAAATAAATATTCTGATTTAATTTGATATGAACGGCAACAGAACCAAGCCATAAATAAAACAAGTCACTTTTCATTTCGTCAAAACGATTCAAGATGCGCCTTGAAATGGAAAAAAATACCGTTTAATAACTTAAGATTTTTTATTACTTAGATTATATTTATCTTCCATAAATTAACAACTTTTCTTTATCATTTTGTTCATTCTTATAAATAGGAAGCAGTTTCTGATAGAAACCATATTTTAGACGTCCAAAAACAACACACATCACTGAAGAGCAATAAAATAAGTTTAAGATACAAAAACTAAGAAAAGTTGTACTATACAATCTATTCTGGTATGTTGTCTTATCCGCCTACATATTAAAAAGAAAACCAAAAAAAAAAAAACTAAACTACAATGTACATAAGAGATGAAAAATCAAAACTATAACAAAATCACTAAACTATAAATTACAATGGCCTGTTGTAATCGTATTTGTGTTATAAAAACAGGAAATATTTAGAAAGTCGCGACTGATTTAAAAATTGGATATACATTTTACACATGTCAAGATGTCTTCAAAACCGGAAAATATCGATTTAAAAACTGAAATCTATGAAAATCTCCCGTGTCACAATAATTTACAGCAGGCAAACCATTGTGAAGACGATATTATAACAAACACATCAATTAACAATATAAACAATAATCATCACAATAACCAAACAAATAATAACAATGTGAATAATATAAGCACAAATAATAACAGTAAAAAACCCAAGGAGCTGTTATATGCCACGCCGTTACGTAAATCGGATCGATACGCACCAAAACGTAACAATGAAACGAGTAAAATCGTCCAAAAGACGGTCTACAGCCAAATCCAATTTAACAACGGTATTAAACCAACGAATACATCGTCATGCTCATCCAAAGAGTATAAAATCGAGAATAATGAAAATATTGTTGCAGACTCGTATCAGCCCCAACCGCCCCATCAGCATCATCATCACAAAAATATATCGAACGAATCACTATTGGAGGAGGACCGACGAATACGAAATTTCCTAAGAGATGCTTCACAACAACAGTTGCAACATAAAAAATGTGAAATTCAGCAAAATTTTTCATTTCTCACCAAAGAGGAACATTTTGCCAATCTCGTCCAACAAAATGTGATCATCGAGCCAACGGAGAGGAGTGAAATGAATTCCATTGCAATGGAAAATTTAAAGTTGGATGAAACCTATACGATGGAAGAGTTGGAGGCACGATGCAATACAAATTTAGAATATTTAACGAATATAAATGGGAAAGTTTCGTCCCCAAATAAAACTGTGACCAAAATCGATAATGACTATCTACCCGGTGTGGAAAATATTAGTGGGAATAATATTGCGCCAAGTTCGCTTCGATTGCCGTTCAAACGAAATGATTCGAGCGAACAGGTACGAATTAATATTAATCGAGAGTGGGTGATGAAGAAGATCGCAATGTGTTTGGAACAGCGGGCAATAAAAAAACCAATTCCAATTCCGCCGAATAACGAGATTTGTGAAAAAGCTGTGTCGAGCACAAATGATAGCACGGCTATCACGTCGACTTCATTTTTTGCCCGGTCCAATATTCCTTCGCACGCAAGTCAACCACATTTAGGATGTTTAATACTGGGATCGAATGGTTCGGGTAAAACGAGTATTTGCGATAATATACTCGACGGAACGACTGGAACGCGAGGTATACTAAATCGAAGGCTGCTCTCCTGCTATTTTATCAACTCACAAAATCCGGAATGTCACAGTTTGAGCATGTTTATCCGAAGTATTATACTTCAAATACTCAGCCATTCCAGTTATATTGAACGTGAATGTGAAGATCTAGATGAAGCATCATCGAATGTTAATGGCGCAGAAGCGAGAGCTAAAAAACTTTTATTGTTCAGACGACAAAATTCGGCACCAAACCCACCAACCACATCGAAAGAAGTTTCTATTTATCCATATACTACACACCCACCGCTTACCGCTAAATCCACTCCAAATACAACGAAAGACGATAATGGAATATCGACGAAAAAAGATGTCGACGAAGTGATCGTGTCTCCCTCCAAAAAATCATCCAGTTCGTCCACGCCGAGTAAAACGAAAATTAGTAAAATTCCCATCCCAATTCGCGAACTGAATAAGAATCAAAAAGAGTCGCAATGTGATCCTGAGGCGGGCACCAAACATGAGAATAAAGAAAGTGATCTTTCAATTGAACACATACTCGACGATGACGTGAGTAAACAAGATGAGCCTAATCTGATCGATTTGAACGAGATTAACGGTGATTCAAGTGAAAGCAATGCAATGCCGACTCCACTCCCACCCAAATCAAAATCATGCCGAATGCTTATCGCCAACCAGTACTATGAAATGTTGATAAATAATTCGGAAATTTTCGATAGCCTAAATGTCGATAATATCGAGAAAAATCCGGATGAATGTTTCAAAAAAGCAATTCTATTTCCACTGCTCGAATTAACGCCACCAAAAAGTGCATTACTCCTGATAGTCGATTCCATCGATGAGAATTACATAAACGACGGAACCTTAATCACAACACTGAAAACATCGTCGAACAGTCGGCTACATGGCAACACCATAAATAAATCCAAGAACATTGCTGAACTACTCTCAAATCATTTCCATTTGTTCCCAAAATGGTTGTTCCTACTGTGCACCGCCAAAAAACAGAATAAATACATCACGAAAATGTTTAACGGATTCAAAAAAATCACACTCGATGATTTACGAAAATCGCATGTCGTTAAAGATGTCCAGGAGTACATTATAAATCGGCTGAATACGGATTTCAAGGGGATATTCAATTTGACCAAGGAAATAATTGAGAATCTGAATCAACTGTACATTAAATCGAATGGATGCATTTTATATTTGCAAAAGGTGCTTAACGGGATTAAAGATAATTTTTTCACGTTTCGCGAAATCAAATTGATTCCGTGCACACTAAACGGCCTCTATTTGTACATCTGTCAGAAGTCCTTTAATAAAAAGCAGTACAATAAAATTCGTCCAATCTTGAATATCCTGCTCGCCTGCAGTAATTATGTCGAACAGGATTTCATTTACAACTGTCTGCGAATGCATAATTTTACAATCGATCGGGATGAGTTTGAGAAGCGACTCATCATTATGAACAACATAATCAAATATGATCAAAGTAAGAAAATTAAAATATTCCACAACTCGTTCTGCGATTGGTTGGTTGATGTCAAATTTTCGACGAAAAAATTCTTGTGCGATGTCAACGAAGGTCATATAATGATCTCGATGTATTACACATGCATCTCGGACACTCTCTGTCCAAATCTAGTCCGTCGCTATATTCATCATTTGATCAAGTCGGGTGAATATTTGATCAATAAAAATATAAATCTTGATCTAATTCTTATTCTGCTCGAATCGAAAACGAATCTGTCCGATTGTTTCTACACAAATCTGTTAAACTGTTGCCACCAATGCGAAAACGAGTGCAAAAATGATAAAAATTTATTACCAAAAACTAAGAAAATGCTTGAGAAATTTTTCTACAGCGAACTGAATACAGATTTCATGCAATTCTTATGTGATTTCTTTAAACCAAACCTACCGACTGATGCTAAAATTTTAAAACTTCTCATCGAAACCGGAATCAATAATATCGATTCGCGTGAATCATCGCTAATCAATTCGCCTGAACATAATTCAGATAAATCGCAGAATATCGATTCAGAACTTGCCGAACTGCTAATTTCGTCGGAAAAAAGTTGCCAACAGGAGGTTCAGCGAACAAATAGCCTACGAAATAATACGGATATGTCACAAACGAAATCGACCACAACCTCTTCGATCCAGAATCCCGATTATGATAATAGCAACGTAGGAGTTAGTAATAGTGCTCTCGAGTTGCATAAAGGAAAAGCGTTAATACATATTCTAGCAAATGAGGGCAATCACTTACTGTTGGAACGTGCCCTAAAAGCGTGCAAAGATCCAATCGATCTTGAAATTGAAGATCTGCACGGACAAACCGCACTAAACATTGCCGCCCGAAATGGTTACATCGAAATTGTTAAAATATTGTTAAATTTTAAACAACCGTTAAACGATGGAACGGGTCGTGCCAAAGGGGTGGATGTAAATCATCCGGATCGTGATGGATGGACACCTTTGCGGTCAGCATCATGGGGTGGACACACAGAGGTTGTAAAATTGTTAATATCTCATACGGATTGTGCGATCGATTATGCAGATCGTGAAGGACGAACGGCTTTGCGAGCAGCCGCCTGGAGTGGACATGAAGATATCCTAAAAATATTATTAGAGGCTGGGGCTAATGTAAATTCCGTCGACAAACAGGGCCGCACCTCCTTGATCGCCGCTTCATATATGGGACATTACGACATTGTTGAAATATTATTAGAGAATGGATCAGATGTTAATCATTTAGATTTGGATGGGCGATCGGCACTATGCGTTGCCGCACTATGTGGCAGCTCCGGCTATAATAAAGTAATATCAACCCTACTGGAACATGGTGCAAATACTGACCAACTCGATAATGATGGCATGTCTCCGCTATTAGTGTCGTCGTTCGAAGGAAATTCAGAAATTTGTGAATTACTATTAGAAAACGGTGCTGATCCTGACTTAGCCGATCACATGGGTCGTACTTCGTTATGGGCTGCATGTACCGCAGGCCATGCCAATGTAGTAAAATTATTGCTCTTTTGGGGTTGTAGTATAGATTGTATGGACTCAGAAGGACGAACCGTTCTATCGATCGCTGCTGCTCAAGGCAATTTAGAAACCGTTCGCCAATTACTTGATCGTGGATTGGATGAAACACATCGTGATAATGCGGGATGGACGCCGCTCCATTATGCTGCTTTTGAAGGATATGCTGACATATGTGTTCAACTGCTGGAGTCGGGCGCTAAAATTGATGAATGTGATAATGAGGGTAAAACTGCACTACATCTTGCGGCACAAGAAGGTCATAATGCTGTGATTGAAGCACTGCTGGATATTCATAGTGCGTGTGTCGATCAACGAGCACACGATGGCAAGACTGCATTCAGGTTGGCCTGCTTAGAAGGTATGTCACAGTATTTCTCACATTTCTCAAATATTTACGTATTTATTTAATATCCGATTTTTTTGCTAGGCCACTTTGAATCCATCCACACGCTGTTAAAATACGGGTGTGATGTCAATTCAAAAGACGCTGATTCCCGGACAACACTTTATATTCTGGCACTTGAAAATAAGCTCAAAATGGTTAAATTTCTATTCGAATTCGCGAATGTTGATGTAAATATACCGGACGCCGAGGGCCGAACAGCACTTCATGTAGCGGCTTGGCAAGGTCATGTGGAGATGGTTAAAATGCTAATAGCGATGGGTAAGTTGTTTCAAAGACTGAAGCTAGAGTTTTTTTTAATCTGATTTCCCCATTTATAGGACGTGCCGATGTTAACGCAATGGACTTGGAATGTCGAACGCCTTTACATTCTTGCGCTTGGCAAGGTAATCACCAAGTAATGGAAATACTATTGTATTACGGAGCATTAGGGGATCATGCGTGTAAGCAAGGTGCAACAGCACTGGGTATATGTTCACAAGAGGGACATGAAGAATGTGTCAAAATACTATTACAGTACGGAGCAAATCCGTTTAAGTCAGACCATTGTGGTCGTACGCCAATCAAATTAGCAGCTAAATCAAATCGCACTAACGTGTTACGAATCTTAGAAAGTTTCGCCAAAAGTAAATAAATTTTATTGATAAATTAGTCAATCAAAATTACAAATAACAATTTTATTTTATTTACTTTACTTTACAGACGAACCAAATTTAGAAATGAAGCAATGCCATCAAAATCTCTTACTAAAATCACCAGACAAACCAACGGAGAAACAAATTTTATTACCGCCCGCAATAAATTCAACATCACACAGTCCGAATTTGTTAGTACCAAATATTGGTATGCTAAATACGACAAATTCAACGCAGAGTAGTAATTTTTATGAGAATACGATGCATTCGGATCACAGTAGTTTACAGAAACGTAAAAGTGTCGTATCAAATCAATCGACCGAAAGTAGTAATGATGTAAGGCGGATTAACTTAGGAGTTTTTTTTGTTTATGATCTAATCATTTTTATGTTCTACCTTTTCCAAAATAGGCACCAATTTCATTTACACAACAACTGCAAAAGCATACAAGACATGGTTCACGATCATCAAATCATCATTCGATTGTGGGTGGTATGGTTGGTAATTCAACAAAATATGATAAAAATGCTCAAAAATTTACGCAAATCCTACCAAATGTTAATGAGTATCAAACGAATATAGGTAAGTTTTTATTAAAATCACGATTTGTAATTTGGATTAATTTTGTAAATTAAATTAACAAAGGATTAGGCTTTTTTAGAATTAATAAGAAATATTTTTTAAAGCTTGAATTGAGAAGACCTATTAGGTCGATAAGTATCAAATATTTTTAATAAAATTATAATTTAAATGTTCCTGATTTACTTTATATTGTTAGCACACCAACTGTAAATATATATTTGCGAATCAAGAGCAGCAAATAATTGATCAATCTTTCTTGTTACTTGACTAATTAATAAATACGAATTGATCTGCAGTCTTTGCCTTTTACAAATACAAATACGTAACTATTTAATAATTTTATCATAACCCTCTGCACTCTTATGTTAGATTGTAATCTCATACAGATTCATCACATACAACTTATTTTGTAATGGAGAAATCAAAATTTTTATGTACATATTACATTTCCATATCTTTCTTAAGAATGCCAGTTCCGGTTTCCAAGATAATAATTTTTCGAAATATATATCTCCATTTATTTAAATGTTGGTATTAAGAAGGAAATCGCATATGGAAGTAATGAGAAACAAACAAAAATAAATTATTCCGTAGTGGAAACTCGCTTAATGAAGAAGGATTTATTCAACGGTCCACAATATTTTTTGACAGCAAGTAAGTAATCGATCCAAGACCTGGACGACCAAAAGCATCAAATCATGCTGAGTTAGTGAAAAAGTACGTGAAATAATCGCTATCGATGCAAATTTCATTGTGAAAATGCTGGCAGAAGAATTAAATTCATCTTACGATACAATCTACAAAAAGTGTTGCTTGTGTTAGACCCGAATATCCAGAAGGAAAACAGCTGTTTTTATTACATGATAATACACCACCTTACAAGACCAAAAAAGTCAACGAATTTTTGATGAAAAAACAGATTTGTGTCATCGACCACCCTCCGTTTTCGCCTAATCTATCACCGTGTGACTATTTTCTATTCCCAAAACTGAAAAGTGCAATGAAAGGAGCTTTTTACGATGATGTTTCAGCCATTCGAGCAGCCGCGACACAGGTGCTAAAGAACATCCGAAAAACGGAGTTTAAAAAGTCTATGGATAATTTGGTTGATCGTTCCAAACGTTGTATTAAGTTAAAAGTTAAATATTAGCTTTGAAACATAATACTATGCTTGTTTTATTCTATAACTAAAAAGTTCGGTTATTTTTAGATCAAACTGTGTAGGTACGTATCGGATGTGCAACAATAAATTGTATCATTGCTTGCTGAACGATGTTCCTCCAAATATTTCAATCCGCCGCAAGAGAACACCAGACACGGTTACCGAGTGTGTTTAGGTCCCTCTCACCGTCGTCCATCCATCTGCTAGGTAGTCTCTCACGAGGTCCTACTTTGCTAGTGCCGACTCAAGGCTCGTTTAGTGGTTCAATTTCGTGAACGAAGCACGTGCCCAAGCCATCTTAGCCTTCACGATTTTATGAATTCCACGATGTCGATATCGTGATTAATTCGCATTCTGTACGTGGCTCGTTCTTTAATGGGGTCGAGAATTATTCTTATGATCTTAAGTTCAATTCTGTCGTAGTATCAATGTAAAAGACTCGCAACCAAAGGTGATAACTAGTCTTATCAGCGCTTTGTAGATGTTTAGTATTATTTTGCGCGATATATGAGGAAACTTAAATATTTTGATATCGGCGTAAAATGCTCGGTAAGCTGAAACAGAAACGGAGTTTTGCTCAGTGATGAGTGATCTTAGGTATTTGAACCCATTCTCCTTTTCATATTGTGTATCTCCTGTGTTGGATACTATTTTAAAAACAGGTTGTGTAATATTTTCTATTTGATATTTATTATTATTATAATTATTATAATTATAGAATGATGTGCACACACGTTTCTTGTTATTCCACTTTATTAAAAAAAAAATAGTAGAAAGAATAGAAGATTCAATCCACACTATTGGTGAACATCATAACTAATTAATGTTTTGATAGTGCGATATTTTTATTTCTATTTTGACACTCCCACTAAATGAGTAACTATCAAAAATCGCAACAAGTAAAAAAAAACTAATTCACTTAATATTTTCTTATTCATTTGGTTTGATGAATAATGAACGTCGTAGATTTTTAAATCGTTCCGGTAGTAATGGTTTGGTGAGTATGTCAGCAAGTTGCTCTTCAGTGCATTTGTACTGAATGTTAATTTCATCATTTTCTAGTTTTTCTCGAATGAAATGATATCGAACATCTATGTGCTTTGTCCTCTTATGAAATTCAGCATTATGGATGAGACGTATAGCACTTTGGTTGTCCACAAATATTACTGACGGTTCAGTCACAGGATTATCGATATCCTGTGGTAATTGGCGTAACCAAATAACTTCTTTTGTAGCTTCTGATGCTGCCATGTATTCGGATTCAGTTGTGGAAAGCGCTACCGTACGTTGTCGTTTACTTGACCATGTAATTGGTCCATTGTTGATGGTAAAGATGTAGCCTGTAGTTGATCGTCGAGTATCCAGAACGTTCGCAAAGTCTGAATCAGAATATCCAACGCGCTGTGCTTTTATTATTGTCATGAAGTTTATGCTTAAACTAAATATATAATCTTTGATTTTGTAACGTGTACAGTCGTGTTTTATTCTAATTGTATTCTCTCCGAACTAATTATATCCCAACAGGTTATGGGCCCAGAGAAACACGTTTTAATATATAATTAGTTAAGCAGATAATTTTTTAAACCATGGCAAACAATTATATTCCTCCAATAGAAAAATTTAAAGGCAGAGAAAATTATAACACGTGGCAATTCGCAGTCAAAACGTACTTGGAACATGAGGACCTACTACTACTTACTAAAGTACAAAAAGATATTTTAGCAAAATCAGAAATTATTTTGCTTGTTGACCCGGTGAACTATGTTCATATTACTGAAGCAAAAAATGCAAAAGAAGTTTGGGGTAAACTTAAACAAACTTTCGAAGATTCTGGATTAACACGCAAGGTTGGTCTTCTACGTGATTTAATTACAACAAAATTGGAAAAATGTGATACAATCGATCACTATGTTAACAAAATTATAATAACCGCTCATAAACTAACTCACAAGTATTGTGAGGTGTGGCACATTTTTATTGGCAGGATTTTCGGACGAGTATAGACCGATGATAATGGGGCTTGAAAGCTCTGGTATCTCTATTACTGGTGATTCGATCAAAACCAAATTGCTGCAAGATGTGAAAGTTGAAAAAAAGAATTCTAATGACGCCGCTTTATATGGAAAATTCAATAAAAATACGAATTCAAAAAACCGAAACAATACCTCAAAGGGTCCGAGATGTTACGGTTGTAATAATTTTGGACATATATCCAAAAACTGTCCCAACAAGAAGGATGATAAAACTCAACATGAGTCGAACCATCAGTATAATAAATCGTCATCTAGCCAAAACAAGAAAAATTTAACCTCACTTTTTGCTAGTCTAAAATCTGGATCAATAGTTGAAGCAGATGAATGGTACATTGATTCCGGTGCCTCATCACACATGACAGTACATGGTGAATGGTTGCAGAACATCAAAGTTCCTCCAAAAAGTGAAATTATTATAGCGAATAATGATCGTATTCAGATAGCCGCTGTAGGTGATGTACAATTTAATATATTTTCGGAAACACTAATGATGTGGAACCTGTTTATATTAAAAGCGTTCTACATGTTCCAAATGTATCGACGAATTTACTTTCTGTGAACCAGATGTGTTCTAATGGCAAAAGAGTAGTGTTTGATGTAGGCGGTTGTAAAATTTATAATGAAGACAGTGTGTTGGTCGCGACTGCTAAACTAGAGGATAATATGTATAAACTAAATCGTGCTCCGGATCAACTTGAAAAAAAAATAAGTGTATGACAGCTAATAATGAATGGATGTTATGGCATCGCCATTTAGGCCATATGAATTTTGATTACATGAGACAATTTCAGAACATTTCCCTTCCATTCTGTGATAAACAACTATCTGTTTATACTAAAAAGCCATGTGTAGTATGTTTAAAGGGTAAACAAGCTAAACAACCTTTTAAAAATACTGGAACTCGTGTAACAAAAGTGCTACAAATTGTATACTCCGATGTTTGTGGCCCGATGGAGATAGATTCTCTAAGTGGTTCCAGAGACTTTGTAACAATGATCGATGATTATACCATAAAAACTTTTGTTTACTTTTTAAAATCAAAGAATGAAGTAAAAGAATCATTTTTGTATTTTAAGAATGCCGTTGAAAACGAAACAGGACAACGAATACAAATTCTACGAACTGATGGTGGCACTGAATATCAACCACTTGATAAATTACTGCGTGAATCTGGTATTCAACATCAAATAACCGTGCCATATACTCCTGAACAAAATGGCGTAGCTGAACGACAAAACAGATCTATTGTGGAAAGAGCTCGTTGTTTGTTGTTTGATGCAAAGTTACAGAAACAGTTTTGGGCTGAAGCGGTTTCAACAGCTGTGTTTATCATGAATAGATCACCAACTAAGGCATTATCCGATAAATTAGTTCCTGAAGAAGTTTGGCCTAATAAAAAACCAGATATGAAATTTCTAAGAATTTTTGGTTGCAAAGCTATGGCTCATATACCCAGTCAAAAACGTAAGAAATGGGATGCCAAATCAACAGAATGTATTTTTGTTGGTTATCCATCTGGAACAAAAGGATACCGGTTATATGTGCCTGAAACACAAAAAATAATTCTTAGCCGAAATGTTGTTTTTATTGAGACTGATAATGACATTTTAACTCTCAATGGATGTAACGATGAAGCTGATCTCGATGCTAAAAAAGAATCAGAAATGGAATTCTTTATAAGACCTGAAGAAAATACGGTGCAAGTGGGAGTTAATGAACTTAAAGATGACAATTCTCAGATTTGTTTGAATGAGAATCTGTGTCAGATTATCAATGAAGATGATTGGTGTGAACCGTCTCAAGCTGAAAGTGATTTCTATCTATTTTCGGAACATATTAAAAAAAATCATATGATTTCTATGGGTTTTTCAGATGAAGAAGAACAGAATATAAATGTCCAAGCTGTCGTAAAGAATTCAAAACAACGACACTCATCAAGAAAAACTGAGTTACCAAAGAAATTTGATAATTTTGTTATGAAGGCAAATACAAGTGAATTATCTTGATCCTTTGACCGTACAAGAAGCATTAAGTCGATCAGACGAAAAATTCTGGAGAGAAGCCATGAAAAGTGAATATGACTCTCTAATCGAAAATGAAACATGGACATTAGTGAATCTACCTTCAAATCGAAAAGCAATTGATTGCAAGTGGGTTTTTAAAACCAAAATTGACGCTTCTGGTAAACTACGTTACAAAGCACGGCTTGTAATCAAAGGATGTGCTCAAACAAAGGGGGTAGATTACAGTGAAACATATTCACCAGTGGTTCGATACACATCCATTCGTTATCTAATGGCATTGGCTTCTAAATTCGATCTTGACATTGATCACATGGATGCAGTCACTGCATTTTTACAAGGAGATTTAAATGAAGGTATTTACATGTTACAACCCGTTGGCTATGGTAATGGCACAAAAGTTTGTAAATTAAAAAAGGCTCTTTACGGATTGAAGCAAGCCAGCAGAGTAAGGAATATTAAATTGGGCAAAGTTTTAACCAATATCGGGTTTAAACGATCAAAAGTAGATCCATGTATTTATTATAATATAGAAAAATCAAAAATGATATTTTTAGCAGTTTATGTGGATGATTTGCTGCTATTTAGTAATTGTGCCGAAATTAAAGATAAAGGTTAAAAATGGAACTTAATAATCATTTCAAGATGAAAGATTTCGGTGAAGCTAAATTCTGTTTAGGGATAAATATTACACGTGATCGTGAAAAGCATAAAATTTGGATAGATCAAGAAAAATACATTAATGAAGTTTTAATCAGATTCAACATGTCCAATTGCAATCCTGTATCTACTCCTTGTGATATAAATTTGAAACTGTCGAAAGAAATGTGTCCGAAAAACACAAGTGAAATCAATGAAATGGAGTGTGTGCCATATCAACAAGCTGTTGGGAGTATTTTGTATGCTGCTCAAGGTACCAGACCTGATATTGCGTATGCAGTTAGTATAGTGAGCCGTTTTAACAATAATCCTGGTAGACAACATTGGAATGCTGTTAAGAGAATTCTGCGGTATTTGAAGGGAACGTCCAGCATGAAACTTGAATTCTCAAAATATGGAAATTCAGATCTCATTGGATATTGTGAAGCTGATTGGGCTGGTGACATTGATGAAAGGTGGTCAGTTACTGGTTACGTATTCATGATGCAAGGTGGCCCACTTTCATGGAATAGTAAAAAACAACCAACTGTAGCCCTATCCACAATCGAAGCCGAATACATGGCCCTCTCTGCTGCAACACAAGAAGCTATGTGGCTTAAAAATTTTGAAAATGAATTTCAATTTGGTAAACCGAAATCGGTGAAGATTCTATGTGACAATAAGAGTGCCCTCGATCTTGCTGCAACTAATGGTTATCATGCACGGACTAAGCACATAGACATTAGACATCATTACGTACGAAAATGTGTTGAAGATCAGAAAATAAAGATTGCATCAATCTCAACGGACCAGATGGTTGCGTTGCAGATATATAACCAAAGGATTAAGTAAGGACAAACATACATCCTGCTGTAGTGGACTTGGTTTACTGAATTGAATATAAGCTCTAGTGGGAGTGTTAGAACATAGAACATTGTTTTATATACGTGTAAAAGAGATAGATATGTTATGTATATATATCTGCGCTGTGCTTTTATTATTGTCATGAAGTTTATGCTTAACCTAAATATATAATCTTTGATTTTGTAACGTGTACAGTCGTGTTTTATTCTAATTGTATTCTCTCCGAACTAATTATATCCCAACATTAATTCATTTTCAATATGAATTATATCTGCGACATTAAATTTTTAAAAATTGAATTTATACGCGAAATTAATTCAGTGTATGTAGGACGAATTAATTCCGTGTGAATTATTACTACCGAAAATGTTTTACGGCGAAATTAATTAATTTTCAATATGAAAATAATCCAGATCTAAGAATACAAGTATGGCATTATCGAGGAAAATGGCTTATCGAGCGGTTTTTAAATTTTTATTTACAGCTATATCATATTTACAGCTATAACAAAATAGAATATTTTTTTTCTATTTCTTGTTTTTAAATTTAAAAGTCATAAAATTTCCTTTCATACTTGTGCTGTGGTAACGTTTAAAAATGTTAAGATTTTAGCGATTTGGTGTTCCTTTAATTTTTCCATAAATGTATATTCGAATTCGAATAGTTTTAAAGTAAAAAGTTTACGGAGATAAAGCACAACACATATTTCCTTCCCTTAAAATTTAATTTTTATTTTTTTATTTTTTTTTTTTTGTTGTAGCAACAAATATTTCAGCTAACGAAGCCGATATGTTTGATTGTATGTCACCATTGTATGCAACTCCGCCACATTCACCAAGCAGTGATATTAGTTCACCAGGCCAACATCAGCCATCATCCCAGTTTTCTGAAATAGGTGGCAGCGGCGTTGTAAATAATTTCTCAATAGTAGCGACAGCCGATCAACATTTTGCACGCGATACACATATGAGAATTATATTAGGAAATAATAAGGATTGTAATGTGTCTCAGGGGTGAGCAAAAAATATTTGCGCTTATTATTAATTTATAGTAAATTAATTAAATCCTTTTTATGTATGTAGAAAACAAAAACGAAGTGGTATCGCTACAAATCCTGCTGTTCGAATGATACGAAGTCGATTTGATTCGGCGGCCCAAGTAATACGGCGAGCGAATAATATCCTAAATATTAGCTCGTCAAATAATCACAATCAAGGGTCATCAAGTATTGGAGTGAAATCGAGTACGTTTCAATGGAGAAAAGAAAGCCAAATGTAATTAATAAAAATTTCTATACTAAACTATAAATAATAATTTATGAATTTCAATTCGAGGCCTAATTTTTAATTATTTAATTTATTATATAATAAATTATATTTATTTTATTATTATTATTTTTTTTAGTTTTTCATTTAATTGAATTTTGTGATATAAAATATATTTTCTGTAACAATTATTTTCAGTTCCATAAATAATTTATGTTTTTTTATTTTTTTTATAAAATTGCGAGCTCAATTTATTGAATTATTATTATTTTACATTAATTTTTTTAATAATAGTAATCATTAGTATACTATTTATAACTTGTAATTTATATTTTAATTTAACAGATAAAAGAAAAATGAAAACAAAACAACGCTCTCTTAGGACTTAAGATTAAGAAAATTACAAAAATTAAAACAAAACTGGAAACTGATATTATTTTTAAAACCCTATTATATGATGGAAAATAATATAAAAATAATGTTAACTTAGTTGAGTGTGATTGAATTATACAATATAATTAAATTTAAAAAAAAGAATTTTTTTTTTTTGTTATAAAGTTGTAAGTTTTTATAAAAATTGTTATGGTAATTGAATTTGGTCGTGTGATTTAGGAATGAAATAATTGCTGTTAAAGTCAATAAAATCATTATAGACGTGCCAAACGTCGGAATATTCTCGGGACTGTGCTGATATGGAAAGTAATTTCCAATACATATTTTAAGTCTTAAACTGAACCTACTGGTACCTGGAGAAACATCAAAAATTATCATTTCTACAAAATATGGATTCTTTAGTTTTTGCGGAAAATGACAATGAAACTTTGCAAATGATCAAAGAGAGATTGATTGATTGATAATGACGAAATAGAATTGAAGACTGGTAAAGTTGAAATCTACATATATGGAAATATTTTCTATTTTATTTTAATTTTTATTTGTTAAAATTTTAATGATTGGAAAATCTAATTAAACCCGTTGTGTTATTTTTGTGTATTTGATTTATTCGGTACAATTTTATCATTTTAAAAACTAGAAATTTGTACTTGAAAATTGCTGAAAAGCTAGTATTACTAAAGATATAAATATTTTAAAAATATCCTTCGTAAATTACGAAAAAAGTAGTAAATATGGTATTCAATATAGTTTAGTAGTTCAATATTTAGTGACCCAAATAAACATTTTTAGTGAATTTAACGTTAAATTTGTGCAATTTTTAAGCACAATGTTCTGGCACTTAAAATGTTAGAACTGTTCGAAATGAATGAAATATAAAAAATCACACATTTAACTACATATTAGATTCTCCAATCACTATAATTTTAACAAATAAAAATTAACCTATTCAAATGTTCTTGTTTTGGTCAAATGTGTCTTTACGAATTTATTTATTTACCAATTTTAAATGAAATATTCCATGGTAAGCCAACCACGCTGACTTTTTGACCAAATATCTTATCTGTCTTGAAGGGAAGGAGGTTCTAGCGTAATGTAATCTTTAATGCCACGTTTTTCACGTGATAAAATATATTGCCTTAGATGTGGTAGTTAGCCTTACTTCTCTTTTTTAAAGGGCAGGCAACTTTCCATTCTTACCTGATTAATGTTAAGAAGACGTTATTTACCATTTTGACTATTCTGGTTTGCTTAATAATATCTGTAACCCACCTTCAAATCTAGTGACATCTTCTACTATCAGGTGGGTCTTTTGTTCGAGATATGTGCTTATAGGTAGCAAGTTTGTTAGTACAGTCACTGACAAGCTTCCAATAAACGGATTTGTACTAATATCCTGACGAGGTTTTTCATTCGTCGTGACAACTCATTCTATGTTACATTAAGGCGCTGGATTTTTAACTCGATATACTGGTTGGACCCTTAATATTTCTCTAAACTTCTGGGTTTGCTATAAAAAACAACGACAATTTAATAAACGAAAAAAATATAAATCTCAAATAACAAAAATCTGGAGTACAAAATCCCTACAAATATGTTTACGTAATGTTTTCGCCCAGCGTTTCGATGTTGGTTTCAGATTGTAGTTTTTGTTGCTGTTTTTCTTCACGATATTAACCCCTAATCATTGTTTTAATCTTTGTTACACAAATTTTAGAAAATTCGACGAACAAATCTCGTTTATTTTATTTATTTCAAATAAAAATCAGAAAATCTTCATTTATATCTATATAAAAAAACAATACAAAATCTAAAGTGCTTTGCCCATTGGAAAACGAAAAACTTTTAAGTTTTTAATATATGCAATAATTGTTTTGTCACGTTACACTACATAATATATCATGTACATATTTAAAATGTACATAAAATATTATTTTAATTAATAAAACATAAATACATAATATTAATTTAGAAGTATCACAAAACTGAATACAATGTTTCATTATTTCACGTTTCTTCTTTCAATGTGGGCGATAATTATCGCTCTTGTTAGAGAATGTTAAATGGCAATTCAAATTTAAAGAAACTGAAAGAAAGTTCCTAAAGTTTTGCTGGTTAGTAACATGCATGCTCCATGTTCCTATGATCGCATTCTTACTTAAATTTCTTAAAGACTTGCTGTTCAATGTTTCATGATAATATTAAAAAAAGAAATGCTTTTATGTTAAGTATAGGAAGTTGGTATTTCATTAATTTTTTAAGCCGACAATACAAAATTATAACAGAATAAAAATTTATTCCAAAAAAACCGCACGAAAAATATTTTCGTATACATTTCTGACGAAAAATTGAAAAAATATTTTAAATTTTCTGACAGAAATAATTAAAATGTAATTTTCGGGGAATGTTAAATATTTTTAATTTACTTTTTAAATTAAAACAGTTTCACATTGTAATACGAACAAGTTTGAGGCGGTTTAAGCTATAAAATACTAAATATTTTGGAGTTATAGCATAGACACTTTATTTTAAAGTAATTTGTCTATGGTTATAGTAAAACAAAGGAAAACCCGTTTTCGTTTTCCTATGAGCAGAGCGCTTAAACAAGGAAACTAAAAATAAAGATTACTTCGATTTATATAAAAGATGTTGAAAACAGATTTTTGGTAATTGGAAATAAAACACGTCTCTTACTTATTATGAGTAAAACGGAAGTAACATATAAATATTTCATTTGACAGAATGTTGCCTACAAACCAGCTTATCAGCTGTCCCAATTAACAACATAAATTCACCCTATATACCAACACTCCCACTTGAATTTATACTAATTCCCATTTCTTCTCGATGTTGTTGGTGTTTCAATTTTGGAAGTCCTTTTGTTAACGCATCAGCAACCATCTGATCTGTTCCAATTTGATTTATTGTAATAACAGATGCTGCTACTTTCTCCTTTATAAAGTGGTGCCTGACATCTATGTGTTTTGTACGAGGATGGTAGGAATCTGTCTTCGAGAGATTTATCACACTTTGACTGTCGCAGAAGATCGGAATCGCAGTCGGTCTGCTGAGTTCCACGTCTAATTTTCGAAGCCATAGTGCTTCTTGACAGGCTGCCGAGAGAGCCATTTATTCGGCTTCAGTTGAGGAAAGAGCAACGGTTTGTTGCTTACGTGATGATGACCATGATATTGCTCCATCGCCTTTTGGAAAAATATAACCAGTGGTGGACTTTCTTTCATCAAGATCACTCGCCCAGTCGGCTTCACTAAATCCCGTAGTGTTTTCCTGTTCTGATTTTCGAAAATTTAGCTTCGCACCTATTGTGCCCTTCAAATAACGGAAAATTCGTTTCACTGCAACCCAATGTTGTTTGCCGGGATTATTTGAAAAACGACTCACCAAATTCACTGCGTAGGCAATATCAGGTCGCGTACCCTGGGCTGCATACAAAAGGCTGCCTACCGTTTCTTGAAATGGAATTTTCTTCATGTCCTCAATTTCGGCTTTGCTGGTTGGTGACATATTTTTGTCTAACTTGACGTTTATGTCGATTGGTCAACAGGATTAGATTGCGATATGTTGAATTTTTCCAAAATCCTGATAATGTATTCTTGTTGATCCAACGATAAAATTCCCTTTCCTCGATCCCTTGTAATTCGGAATCCTAATATGCTTTGCACCTCTCCAATATCTTTCATTTTAAAACGTTTGGCTAGTTCGACTTTCAGACTCTTGCTTTGTGCTTTGTTGGTACTTAAAATCAAAAAATCATCGACGTAGACCGCAACAAACAACTTATGATGTTCGTCGATTTTATGATAGATACACCTATCAGCTTTAGATCGTGTCGTGCCGATCGCGATTCCGCACGGCCGGCTTGTTTTAATCCATAAAGTGCCTTTTTCAATTTGCGCACTTTACCTGAACCATCCGCGAAGTTTTCTGGTTGTAACATATACACCGTTTCCCCCAATTCACCTTGAAGGAACGCAGACACTGCATCCATCTGCTCAACATACATATCGTTTTGAACAGCCAATGCCAATAGATAGCGAATTGAACTATACTTCATCACCGGTGCATACGTCTCCTCATAATCCAATCCTTCACGTTGGGCACAACCCTTTACCATGGGCCGTGCTTTGTATTGAACTGAACCATCTATTTTTAATTTGGTTTTAAACACCCATTTTGAATTGAGCGCTTTGGCTTTAGCCGGTAAATTGCACAGAGTCCATGTTTCGTTTGCCATAATTGCTTCATATTCATCTTTCATAGCTTGTCGCCACGAATTACTATCACTGCAACTCAATGCTTCTTCAGCACTAAGCGGATCATTCGTCGATAACTCAATTGATGAATAAACAAAATCTTCTTTCCTGTTTGACTTTGGTGCCCTTTCTGAACGCCTACTTTCACAGTTCTGAATTACTGCAATGTCTGGACAATAATCGCTATCAGAATCATTTACTTGTGCGTCAACAATCGTTTCATCAATAGAACATTCATCTTCATCGCTTGGGCTGTCATTATCTCCCACTTCATTCGGCAATGGTAAAGAAATACGTTCCGAATGAATTTCTGATGAATCAGATACGACCGGAGTGGTATCCCTAACCAACGATTGTTCATTATTTAACATTTGGAAAAATTGGACGTATCCATTGTTGTTTAAATATTTACATGACTCGTTAAAAATACAGTCACGGGCTGAGAAAACCTCATCATTCACTGGATTGTACACACGATAGCCCTTTTGAGTTTCACAATAGCCAACCATCATGCATTGTTGTGCTGTTGGATCGAACTTTTTCCGCTTTTGTTTTGGCACATGTACCATAGCCTTTGATCCAAAAACCCTCAAGTTCAACAAATTCGGCTGTCTCCCTGTCCACACCGTCTCTGGTATCCGTCCTGATAACGCCTTTGTTGGTGAACGGTTGATTAAATATACAGCAGTATTCACTGCTTCGGGCCAAAACCGTTTCGGTAAACCAGAATCTAACAGAAGACACCTCGTTTTTTCGACAATCGTCCGATTCATGCGTTCACACAATCCGTTCTGCTGTGGATTATATGGAATTGTCGTCTGGTGTTGTATCCCTGAACTCTGAAGAAAACTCTGGAGTTCTTTGTTACAAAACTCTCCACCGTTGTCTGTCCGCAGAACCTTTAGTTTTTCTCCACATTGATTTTCGATAAATGCTTTAAACCTTTTGAAAACACACACTACTTCATCTTTGAATTTTAAGAAGTAAACGAACGTCTTGTGCGTGTAATCATCAACCAAGAAGAAAAAATAATGCGATCCACTAATTGATTTTTCTTCCATGGGTCCGCACAAATCTGCATGAACCAATTCCAATTTATGGCTCGATGATGACGTTGATTTGCCGTACTGTGATTTTGACTGCTTTCCTTTACAACAAACAACACAAACGTCATTTTTGTCACTTGGTTCGACAAAGCCTATGCCCGCCGATTTTTGTAATTCTTTCATATATTGGACGTTCATATGTCCAAGACGACGATGCCACAATTCAAAATTGTCATTGACCGCTGATCCAAATGAACAACACACACTCTTGTCCAAATCAAGTTTGTACATATCCTTTTCAAGAGTTGCTGTTGCAATTAGCTAATTGCATTTGTCAAAAATTCTACACTGGCGGTCATCGAAAACTATCACTTTACCATTTTTTGCCATCTGACCAACAGAAAGTAAGTTTGTCGATAATTCGGGCACATACATTACGTCAGCTGTGACAGTTGCCTTTTTATTGTCAATTATAATGTCCAGGTTACACGTTCCCTTACAGTTGACTGGCACCTTTTCATTGTTAGCCATGATAACTTCTTTGGGTGTCGACAATTTGGAACAATTTGTAATAATTTGCATATTATTTGCCATATGCGATGATGCGCCGGAATCAATATACCATTCATCATGAATTTTTGTTTCATTTACCGCAAAAATTGATAATAAAGCCTGTTTATTTTCCGTCTTCCATCTTCGATTTTGCTTGTGTTTCCCGCTTGGCCTTCTTCATTTCATCTTTTGTTTCGTCTTTATTTTCGATACAACACCACAGGTCTTCATGCTCTAGATATGCTTTCATGGCAAATTCCCATTCATTATCATTTTCTCGTCCCATTAATTTTTCTACTGGAACGCTATTCGATACCATGATTTATTTAATTATCGAATTTACTGATACACTTATACGCTAATTACTTTATTATTCATTAATAACTATGTTTTTTACCCGATTCCACAATAAAACAGCCAAAAATCTGGGCCCATAACCTGTTGAAAAAAGATTTTTGGTAATTGGAAATAAAACACGTCTCTTACTTATTATGAGTAAAACGGAAGTAACATATATAGTATATATATATATATATATATATATATATATATATATATATATATATATATATATATATATATATATATATATATATATATATATATATATATATATATATATATATATATATATATATATATATATATATATATATATATATATATATATATATATATATATATATATATATATATATATATATATATATATATATATATATATATATATATATATATATATATATATATATATATATATATATATATATATATATATATATATATATATATATATATATATATATATATATATATATATATATATATATATATATATATATATATATATATATATATATATATATATATATATATATATATATATATATATATATATATATATATATATATATATATATATATATATATATATATATATATATATATATATATATAATATATATATATATATATATATATATATATATATATATATATATATATATATATATATATATATATATATATATATATATATATATATATATATATATATATATATATATATATATATATATATATATATATATATATATATATATATATATATATATATATATATATATATATATATATATATATATATATATATATATATATATATATATATATATATATATATATTATATATATATATATATATATATATATATATATATATATATATATATATATATATATATATATATATATATATATATATATATATATATATATATATATATATATATAATATATATATATATATATATATATATATATATATATATATATATATATATATATATATATATATATATATATATATATATATATATATATATATATATATATATATATATATATATATTATATATATATATATATATATATATATATATATATATATATATATATATATATATATATATATATATATATATATATATATATATATATATATATATATATATATATATATATATATATATATATATATATATATATATATATATATATATATATATATATATATATATATATATATATATATATATATATATATATATATATATATATATATATATATATATATATATATATATATATATATATATATATATATATATATATATATATATATATATATATATATATATATATATATATATATATATATATATATATATATATATATATATATATATATATATATATATATATATATATATATATATATATATATATATATATATATATATATATATATATATATATATATATATATATATATATATATATATATATATATATATATATATATATATATATATATATATATATATATATATATATATATATATATATATATATATATATATATATATATATATATATATATATATATCTGCCCCAATTAACAACATAAATTCACCCTATATACCAACATGATCTATATGGTGTAGCCGGTCGCAAAATTATTTACCCAGAATATTTTCATGCCGTATTTTGCCGTAGGCATTGAATGAATATATTGTCTGAAACCGTCTCATCTTCTAAATGCTACCAATTGCTCATCTACTACAATCGAATTCGCCAGACATATAATACTTTTTCAAATTTTGATTTATTGATTCCCAAATATCTCGAATTGGAGCGGGCTTATCTCGTTTCCCTCTTTCTGATTGAGTAGATCTATCCCCAAATCTAATAAATCTCATCAATTGCATAAAACGATCAAAACCCATAGTAGCTCTGAATATTGTTGAACCATAAAGATAGTTCCATAGGCGCGTTATGTTTACTTTGCTCATTTTTAAGTGGCCATTCGCTAACAGCAGTTCAAGAAAAGCCTCAATTTTAATCGAATCAACTTGTTTCCACTTTTTTATAATTTTTCTGCTGATAAGCTCGACTGGCTTCAATCTTTGTTTATTTGACAAAGTCTATCACAATTTTGCCAGTGACATATTGTACAATCTAAAAGAATTGATTGGAACTTCAGCTATTGTGCCAGGAGGGAAGTATATTTTATCAACATTTCATTTTATTATCAAACTTTACATTGTGACGATATTGTAACAATGACAGCCAGAAAGGTAGTATTTAGCAGGGTACAAAACTACAATGGAAGTTTAAAAACGCTTTGTGGTTATAATATTGTTACAATGTAGAGTTTATGAACACACTCCGGCTCGCTAATCATTCTTTCCATCTTTGGATGAAGGATGTCTTTCTGTTGAAAATGACAATTCTATTGGCTGATCTGGTCTTTCGTCGCTGTATTCCAAAACATCCCCAACATTCGAATTATCACTTACATGATCTTCGTGCTTTCCAAGCTGCCATCAATTCCGTCATCTACGCCATCACCACTATCTTCTTGATCGTCGTTATTCCGCATATTTTCATGATCACTTGTCTTTTCGAGAGCAAGAATAATTTCTTCATTTTTCAGAAACGGTCGAGCCATCGTAAAACGCTGTAGTTCTACAAATTATTTATTTAAACACTAAACGCTTTATTTTATAAGAATGGGATTTATTTTAATGATACTTACAAGCACACTAAACACTTAATTATATAATACTTGCAGTTGTGAAAACCTTAATCGATGTAAACAAACTAAAATTTCAAATAAAATGATCTAACAACTAAAATTTAATGGTAAAAGCCAATTTTTAAAAATTCCCCCTTTTTTGTTTTATTAAAAACTTTATTTTGTTTAATTAAGTTTTCTTTCGATTTGTACTGTAGCCAAAATTCGCCTTGAGAAATTCTTTGAATTTGGACCTTGTTAGCGTGGCATCACTGAAACATTTTCTATCTATTCTACAAACTACATCAAACGGACCAACCTTAAACAATTACCAAACATATAAACAATTTAAATATTTAGTAATTAAAGAATATAACATCATTTTTTTAGAAACGTTTATTTACATATTACGTATATTAAAGAGTACTTATCAAAAATCAAAGTTAAACAAAGAACAAAAAAAACATAAATATATTGAATTAATTTAAAATAAAATAATTTTTGACAAAATATTAGTTGGAAATGAAAATAATAAACTAATAACAAAAATTTATTTCATTTTTTTTTAGTGTTATAATTTTTAATGAGACTGAATAATTTTTTCAGAACAAACTAATATAATTAATACGATATAAACAAAAAAAACGGTTAAAATGCTTTTTTGTTAATAATAATCAAAAAAAAAAATCCAAAAAACTTAGATGCACCATAAATAAACTAATTATACATTACTGTAGCAATTGTTAGAGCAATCACAAGTTCATAAGACAGATAAAAAAACAAATATGTATTTAACTTTTCTGCTAAAAGTATGCTATGTACTATATAAAAAGGAAAACTATTTATGTATTAAATTATTTTATTAGAAAATCAACAAAATATAAATATTATTTGTTCAAAATAGATACATTTAATTTTGAAATCGGATCCTATTTTACACTTGTGTTATTGAGCAAATTTTTCAGTATATCTAAATTATATTTATTAATTTATTTTTGTTTAATAATGAACAAAAAATTATTAACACAACGTAAAAATAATGAAACTAATGCAAGGTATACTATTTGTGGTAAAAAAAATATATTAATTTTTTTTAAATTATACATAATTAAACAGAATCTCAATTTTCACAACAAAAATTATAAACTTTCTAAATACACATAGTACATACTTTATAAACAAGATAAATAAATATATTTAAAAAAAAAAAAATATTTTTGATGAAAAATAATACAAATTAAATTTAATTACCTAAATTGAAAATGGAAAAAAAAATATTATTAATTTACAATTTTAAATGATGAATTACGTGTAAATATATATAGATACCTATATATATGGTATATATACATTTAATAAATAATTAATTTAATTAAATTATTATTATAATTTTCTTACTAAGAATTTTTAATTTTCTAGTCTTCTGATATTCCAAATATAATTAATTAATTAAACATTAAACAATATTAATAAAAAATAACAATAAATAAATAATATTATAAGTTTATTATTTGTCACTATTATTATTATGAATATAATTTAATTACATTTACTATATAATTTAAATTATTATTATTTTGTAACTGAATTATAAAATAAATTGAAAATATATAAAATGAATAAAATATATAATTAAAATTTAAAATTTAATAAAAAATTATTACAAATTTGAAAAATATATTTGGTGACGGTTTTTATTCCATTATGATTTTTTTTTTTTTGTTTGTGTAAACCGTAGTTTTATTGGCAATTAATCATACTCGTGGCGTTTCTCCAAAAATGAACCTGTTTCATACTATTTTATAAGTAAGGAGAACCACAATATAACAATATAAACACGCTTCCCACCCAAAAACATGTGACAACCACAATTTATAATGCCTCTATTAGGGTTCTCACCTAAGAGTTACATGGCGGCTTCAAGTCACCCAAATCAAATTTTGGTATTATGGTTCTCGCCGTGAGTGAGAGTAAGGTGGTTCTCGGTGACTAAGTAGTGCGATTTTTTGTAAAGAATAAAGAAATAATGGAATAAAAAACTCTACAGTTTTTTTACAGGCAAAATACATATTTTAATTAATATTTCCTAATTAAATATTGAATAAAAATCAATTTATTTTTTTTTTTTTTAAATCGTATTTTAAAATATTTTTATTGTACATGTTAACAACAAAATGGGTTTGTAATATTTCCGGGATACATGAAATAAAAAAGTGAATTAAAAATGGTGAGTTATTTTAAAAATGAAATAATTCATAGTCGTGAACTAAATTCAAAGACGAATGAATATTTTCAAAGCGGTTTGTTTTGTTAAAAAGACGATTAACTAAAATATGTGATCACCATGCGGTCCCACCAATTTATGACAAAAACGTTTGTCTTTTTTATCACACACAAATGCCGACAAATTTTTCACAAAAAACTGTTGAAAATTGGTCGAAAAATAATTTTTATTTAGTTAGTCATTCTACCCACAAATGTTCAACCCAAAAAATTGGAGATTTTGTAGAACTGATTTTATTGACAAATTTTTCATCCAAAATTGTTGAAATTTGGTCGATAGGTGATTATTTCGTAGTACACATTTTTAATGGCGCTTATTCAAAACAAACAAAAATTTTCATGGAAGAATCGTCGAATATTGTTGGAAGAATTCAGAAAAGTAATTGTGGAATGCCGCGCTCCGTTTAGGTAAATTAATAATAAAGATTAAAAGAATTGCCAGCAAATATTACCTGCAAATTATCAAATGACGAAACACCAAATAATGACCGTGATATATCTTTCCCTATTAGTTTTAAGAAGATATTTGAACAGTACCGTGCAAGATGTGAGCATGATGACGTTGCAAAATTATTGGTAAATATTTTATTTATTAGCATTAATTTTCTAAAAATAATAATAAATTCGGTAATTTTCAGATGAGGAAGCTTTCAACATGCAGAGGAGAATGTGTGCAAAAACCAGTAAGGAGATTAATTAACAAATTGTTGTCGCTAGATATGCAGAGAAAGATAAACTTCACGGAGAAGAATGGGAAAATAAAGTACGCTGAACAATAAACGTCGTAAATTTTCTTCTACGAGAAAAAAGAAACAAATTTAAATTTTGATCAATTTAATTAATCAAGTTAATTTTTATTATTTTATGGACTAAAATAAGTAAGTTATGTACTCCAAATTGTAATAAAATAATTTTTTTTTTTTTTTTTTTTTTTGCGTTTAGTTTATTTGTTTGGCTTGAGCGTCGCCGCTCACATCACCAAAGATTATTATTAAAGATTTCCTTTTTTTTTTTTTAATTTTTTTTTTTTGTTTATATAAATCTTTTAATTTATATCTTATTTTAATCACTTTAGTTTTTATTTTATTATAAATGATGTTCTTTAAACGTCACCGTCATCATCTATTACATGTATTTCCTTGACATTTCATTTTCTGCATTTATGTTTACATGTTACCGGAATTTATATTAATTTTATTTTATTTTATTTCTTTTTTTTTTTTTTTTTTTTTTTTTTATATATGCCTTATTAATATTATTATGTGTTTGAATTTTTATATATGTTTAATTATAATATATTAATTATTTTTTTTATTAATATTCTCACTAATGCAGTATTATTATTCTGAGTTAAAATATTTCTATTATTAAAATTCCGCTTGTATTTCTCTCAAAAATTGATTTAATTCCTTGTATTCTTCCATTTTGTTATCCGCCAGTATTTCTTGTAATTTTTTATGTTTAATTGTATTATATTTTTCTCTGATTCTGTCGTGTTTTTTGCAATCTTCAATTACGTGTCTAGCATCTTCCGTGTTATTGCATACTTCGCATTTATCATCTTCGAGTTTTTTGATTAGTTTTAGATATTTTTTATCAAATGTATGATTAGTTCTTAATCTTGTAATCCTTTTGATAGTTCCGCTGTCTAGATGTTTTTTATGAAACCAAGGTCTTGTTGTGATTTTCTCTTTAATATTTTTTCTGTGTTGTGTACCTTTTGAAATTGTTTTATTTAAGAATTCTCTATTCCACCTTTGGTATACAGTGTTTTTGAATATTTTAACGTTTTCCTCTAAGGGTGTTGTTTGGTAGCGCCAAACCTTACACAGTATATCCAATGACAATCACAATTCGGTTGACGTTTTATTCCTGTAAGAAAAGTTTTATTTGAAACAAAATTGTTCATATCATTTATACGTTATATACTTAGCTTATAAATAGTCTAACGCCAATTGAATATTGTTATAATGGGGTAATACCTATAAGTAAATCATAAATTATAAATTTAAATTAATAATTATCAGATCAATTGTATAAGTTCTTACTCTGACATGATTATTTACGCTAAAACGTCAAAGTTAATTGTAAACAAAGAAGTTGGCAACAATTGTTTTTCTATGTTATTCTAGTACAAATTTATAACAAAACGAATTTGTTAGTACTTTTTTTATAAATTTGGTTACGAAATGAATTGTTAGTACTTAAAGTAGAATAAGTGAGGGATTTTTTATACACAGTCCACTGCGCTCAGACTAGTCGCCAAGGGTGGGCAGTAACGAATTACATGTATTTAAATTACGTAATTAAAATACAAATTACAATTTGTAATTTGTATTTTAATTACTCATTTTCCAAGTAACAGTATCTTGTATTTTAATTACTTAAAGTCTAAGTAATTGTAATTTGTATTTTAATTACCTCAGTTTTAAAAATTTATTATTTAAATTTTTACAAGGCTTATTAAAATCTGTTTCCAGAGCCATCAGTATAAAACCTAATCTTAATATTCGTTGTTCTAATGATACGTTTTTTCACTAAACGAATTTTTTCAAATAAAATTTGTCAATTTACAAATGTAAAGTAATTGTAATTTGTATTTTAATTACAAATTACAATTCAAAGCAATTGTAACTTATATTTTAATTACTCCACTCGAAAGTAATTGTAATTTGTATTTTAATTACTCAGTTTGCTATAATTTGTAAAAGTATTTTAGTTACTCAGTGTAATGGATTTTGCCCAGCCTTGCTAGTCGCATCACTTTTAAGATAATAAGATAAAACTATTTGTGTCGAATAAAAATGTCTGATTTACTATAAAATATGTTAATAATTAAATATAATTAATCTTGTGTTTTTCTTTGTTTATTTTATTAAATTCGGTTGTGAGTTTTCGCAAAAAAAATAAATACATCAGCCACTAACAAATATAAATTCTGGTCCTTC
This sequence comes from Tipula vernalis, assembly GCA_958295665.1. Classification (NCBI taxonomy): domain Eukaryota; kingdom Metazoa; phylum Arthropoda; class Insecta; order Diptera; family Tipulidae; genus Tipula; species Tipula vernalis. Next base: position 385,642,588 of record OY282558.1, on the reverse strand, counting down.
GAGCCGGATATAATCCAAATTTCGCCATTTTGTTAGCCGGCTATTTAATAAAAATATAAAACCGCATGTTGGCGATTCGATCCAGTATAATCGAAAATTAGATTAAATACAAAGTTAGACGAATTTACCAATTGAAGGTTAATATCTGTGTAAATACAAATTCGTGATCGCCTCTATTAAAAACATTGTTTAAGTAAAATTAAGTGAATAAATTCGTGTTCCCGTTATTAAGAATTTTTTCAAAGGAACACGTGTTTGTTTCAAAGTCAAAGGTGCAATTGTTTTAATTTAAGTACAAAACTCGTGGTTGCCGCTATTAGAACTTTTTTCAAGAAATTTATTTAAGTGGATAAATTCGTGTTTCCATTATTAAGAAGTTTCCCGTATAATCTAAAATTAGTTGAATCGCAACGTGGTAAATTTACCAAGTGGAAACAATATCCGGTAAGCCGTACGACATCAAACGAAATATTATCATTAAGAATATTTGTCGAAAAATTAGTTTAAGTGAATAAGATCGTGTCTCCGTAATTCAGAATCCCCTCAAAGGAAACAAGTTTGCGTTATAAATTCGTAATGGCAGATAAATTGGCTCAAATTAAGGAGCTGACAGCGAAACGTGGTCAAGCCAAGGGCAGCATTACTCGTATTGTATCCTATATCGAGCAGGCAGAGGCATCCAAGGATACTAAAATTAGTGAAGCATCATCTCGGCTGGATTTGCTCGAACGGGCTTTTCAAGACTTTAAGGAGGCCGACTCAAAGTTAGCAGCGCTGGATTGTGCAACAGAAATGATTGACATTGAAGACAAATACTTACAAGTGAAGGTCAAATTGAAGGATTTCTTGGCAGATAGCAGCGGTAATGCAACGGTTCCCTTATTTGAGCAATTTTCAAAAATGATGTCACACACAGTGGAACAACAGAATCAACTATTATCCAAATTTACTAGTTCTTTGTCCACGTCATTAAATCAGTCATTCTTAAACACATCATCCGAAGAGCCGCAGTTTACTGCCAGATTGCCAAGATTGAGTGTACCAATATTTACAGGAGAATACAAAGAATTTCCTAGTTTTAAGGACCTTTTTTCTGCTGCAGTCCATAATAAAAATTATTTATCACAGGCAGAAAAATTTCAATATTTAAGAGGGTGCCTTAATGGTGAACCAGCCGAATTAATTAAGCATTTTGCGATATCAGACGCGAATTATCAGAAAGCCTGGGTCAAAATATGTGAACGCTACGAAAAACAAAAATACATTACCAATGAATATATAAAGACATTTGTGGACTTGCCACACATGAAAGAAAAGTCAGCAAGGACTTTAAGAAGCTTAGCAAACGTCGCAGATCAAGTAACAAGAGGTCTTGAAGCCTTAGGTGATAATGCTATTAAGCGAGATCCGTGGCTTATTTATATTTTGCTCGCCAAAACCGATTTGGATACTCAACAGGCATGGGCATTGCAAACGGCCGAAATAAATTATCCATCATTTGAAAGTTTTTTAAAATTTCTCAACACTCGATGCGATGGTTTAGAACCATGCGAAGCATTAAAACCACAACAATCAAAATATCGATTCATAGTTAAATCACACAACGCTATTGATCAATCATTTTCCAATTGCCCATCTTGTTCCATGGATCATAGATTATATGAATGTGACAAATTCAGTGAATTAGATATTATTGCAAGGCGTGAGGAAGCAATGAAATTAAATGTTTGTTTTAATTGTTTGAGCGCAACGCACAAAGTGAATAAATGCAAATCAAAAAGATCATGTTATAAATGTGGTCGCAGGCATCATACCATGCTACATGAAGCCGTTCTTAGCAACGCAGCGTCTGATATGAACAGTTCAACAGAAAATGAATCACCCATAGAAAATATCAGTTCAACTCTAACCACTACAGCTTCATCAAACATGGTACTGTGCAGCCATGCAATTTTGCCAACAGCTTTGGTTAAGCTTCGTGATAAATCTGGAAACTTTCTTTATTGCAATTTATTACTCGATTCAGGTTCACAAATTTCATTGGTATCTGAAGAAACAGTTGAGAAATCGAGTCTTCAAAGGCGGAATACAGATTTAATAATTGGAGGACTAGCCACATCTAAAGTATCAGCAGTTGGTAGGACAACCATTGAAATATCTCCAAGATTTGATGAATCAAATTGGCTAAAAATGGATGTTTTTATCTTAAAGCAAATCACCACCACAGCAAGTTATGATGAACGCTGTCATTTAGATAAATTTGACGAATTGAAGTTGGCGGATCCAATGTACTTGAAGGGTTAACCAATTGATATCTTAATGGGTGCCGATTACTTTTTCCAAGTTTTAAAGAGGGGCAAATTATTCGTCGCAAAGGATGCTCCCATCGCACAAGAAACATCATTTGGTTGGGTTGTATCTGGAAAAACCGACCACATCAATTTATACAGACGAAGCGAAGTGAAATCAATACATGCTAGGTTATTAGAGGACCGATCTCTGGAATGGGCATTGGAGCGATTCTGGGAGCAAGAAGAAATTCAGGACCTACGGGGAATATCGGAAGAGGAAGAACTATGCGAGAGTCATTTTAGAAGAACAGTTCGACGCAATGAATTTGGAAGATTCATAGTACAGCTTCCGTTTAAACAAATAGAACCGAAGCTCGGAGATACATTCAAAATGGCAAAACGGCGATTAATCACAATGGAACGCAAGATGATTTCTAATAGTGAATTTGGGCAATTGTATCGCGCATTCATGAAGGAGTACATCGATCTAAATCACATGATTAAAATATCTCCTGATAGTTTGAAAGCAGAACAGAGAGAAATTTGCTATCTGCCACACCACGGCGTTTGGAAGACAAGCAGTGATACTACTAAACTGCGTGTAGTTTTTGACGGTTCATGCGTGTCATCAAGTGGCGTCTCCTTAAATAGCAAACTCCAGGTTGGGCCAACTGTACAATATACACTCTCCACAATTTTATTAAGGTTCAGAACATTTCCAATCGCTATCACCGCCGACATCGAGAAAATGTATCGGCAAATATTGCTCGAACCTACACAAACTCGATATCAACGAATACTGTGGCGTTTTTCAAGTAACCAACCGATTGAACATTATCAATTAATGACTGTAACCTACGGGCTCGCTTCAGCCTCTTTCCTCGCGACTCGAGTGCTTATCGAACTTGCCGAGAATTATGAGCGTGATTATCCAGAGATTGCTGGCATTATTAGAAGTAACTTTTACGTCGATGACTTACTCACAGGTGCCACGAACGAGAAAGAAGCACTAAAAATAAAAAATGACATCGATTTCGTATTAAAACAAGGGGGATTTGTGTTGAGAAAATGGAAGTCGAACTTAGCGTCGTTAACGGATGTAAGTGGATCAATTAAAATCACACATGATAGTGACATTTATCAAGTTCTTGGACTTCATTGGCAACCAAAACAAGATATCTTCGCTTTTAAAGTTCAAATTCCCGAAGAAGTTAAATGCACCAAGCGGAGTATTTTGTCAATTGCGTCCCGTTTATTCGATCCATTGGAGTGGCTAACACCATTCACCGTCAATATTAAGATTTTGATGCAAGGGTTATGGTTTCATAAGCTTTCTTGGGACGAGGAGTTACCAAGTGATCTTCAAGGCAGGTGGCATGCAATCAAAACTCAATTTGAAACCATCAAGGAAGTGAAGATTCCCAGATTTATGTGCCCCTTGAGTTCTCCGCTAGAAATTCACGGATTCTGCGATGCTAGTGAAAATGCATATGCAGCTGCCATTTATATTCGTACCTCAATTGATGGACATGTAAAAACTAATTTGCTATTAAGTAAATCCAAAGTAGCACCAATCCAACAAATAAGTATTCCACGTTTGGAACTATGTGGAGCGCATCTATTGGCGAAGCTGGTTGCAAGCGTATACGAATCATATGGGCTAAAAACCGCGGCATTAAATCTCTGGACTGACTCAACTGTAGTTCTGTCGTGGTTGCATGGACCCCCACGAAAATGGAAAGCATACGTTGGAAATAGGACATCGCAGATATTTCAATATGTTCCGAATGCAGTCTGGAGGCACGTAAAGAGTGAGGATAATCCGGCAGACTTACCATCCAGGGGAGTTTCATCAATATCACTAATGAACAATACGTTATGGTGGGAGGGACCAAAGTGGCTAAAACAGAGTGAAAATCATTGGCCGCAACCGATAAAGGTATTAGATACACACGAGGAACAGCGCCATAACGTGCTCGGCTTATTCACAGCATTGAACGACCATTGTGTTCAAGTATTACTTGATAAATTATCAGAGTGGACACGAATCATCCACATTATGGCACGAGTAAAACGATTCATTTATAACATGAAGAATTCAAGGTCGAAATTGTCTGGTTGCCTAACCACAGAGGAATTACAACAAGCTGAAATATTAATATTCAAGGAAATTCAACGAATTGAATTCTCAGATGACATTGCTCATCTACATCGGTACAAAATGGTAAAATCAAATTCGCGTTTAATTTCTCTTGCACCATTCATTGATGAAAATGGAGTACTGAGAGTTGGTGGTCGCCTTGAGAATGCCACTTGTTCATACGATCAGAAGCACCCAATCATATTACCAAAGCAACACAAGATTTCTAAGTTAATCTTAAGTCATTTGCATATAAAATATCTTCATCCTGGTCCCACTCACTTAACATCAATATCAAGAACGAAGTACTGGATTTTGGGTGTTCGCGAAGCAGCAAGAAGCATTTGTAATAAATGTATTAAATGTTTCAAATATGCAACTAATAAATCATCACAGCTGATGGGAAACTTACCTTCACAAAGATTAGTTCCAGCCAGACCATTCAGTAGTACAGGAGTTGATTATGCTGGTCCAATAATGCTAGCAACAAAACGCGGACGAGGTGCGAAGTTAGTCAAAGGATACATCGTAATATTCATTTGCTTAGTCACAAAAGCATTGCATATCGAGGTGGCTAGCGACCTCACGTCGGAATCATTCTTAGCAGTTTTGAAACGTTTTACTGCACGAAGGGGAGTACCTAAACAAATTTTTTCTGATAATGGTACAAATTTTATTGGTGCTAAAAAAATATTGTCTGATATTTACAGGTTACTAAACTCAGAAGCATGCAAACAAGAAGTCATGACATATGCGGTCAACATTGGTATTAAGTGGTCATTTATCCCTCCAGCAGCTCCAAATTTTGGTGGTATATGGGAGCGTGCCGTTCGATCGGTCAAAACACACTTGGTTAAAGTAATTGGTAGTTCACACTTAACCTTTGAAGAGATGAGCACCGTCCTAGCTCAGATAGAAAATGTGTTGAATTCGCGGCCACTATGCGCTGTAACAAATGAAGACACGGATAACATCGACACACTTACTCCGGCTCATTTTTTGATTTTGGGAGCAGCTGCAATGATTCCAGATAATGATTACAGTAGTACTCCAAAATCTTATTTAACGAGATGGCAACACGTCCAGCAGATAGTTCAATCATTTTGGAAGCGGTATTCTCGGGATTATTTAAATAACCTGCAGCAACGGTTTAAATGGCAACAACGAAACCGGAATTTACAAGTGAATGACATTGTGTTAATAAAAGACAATAATGTTGCTCCATGCAATTGGCCATTTGGGCGTATCATCGAAGTACACATTGGCAATGATGGTGTGGTTCGCGTAGCAACGGTCAAAACTGCCCAATCGATTATCAAACGTCCAACTTCGAAGCCTTGTCGCCTGCCAGTTGGTGATGATGGTTAGTTAAAATTTATCAATATTTAACGAAGGGGAGTATGTTTGGTAGCGCCAAACCTTACACAGTATATCCAATGACAATCACAATTCGGTTGACGTTTTATTCCTGTAAGAAAAGTTTTATTTGAAACAAAATTGTTCATATCATTTATACGTTATATACTTAGCTTATAAATAGTCTAACGCCAATTGAATATTGTTATAATGGGGTAATACCTATAAGTAAATCATAAATTATAAATTTAAATTAATAATTATCAGATCAATTGTATAAGTTCTTACTCTGACATGATTATTTACGCTAAAACGTCAAAGTTAATTGTAAACAAAGAAGTTGGCAACAATTGTTTTTCTATGTTATTCTAGTACAAATTTATAACAAAACGAATTTGTTAGTACTTTTTTTATAAATTTGGTTACGAAATGAATTGTTAGTACTTAAAGTAGAATAAGTGAGGGATTTTTTATACACAGTCCACTGCGCTCAGACTAGTCGCATCACTTTTAAGATAATAAGATAAAACTATTTGTGTCGAATAAAAATGTCTGATTTACTATAAAATATGTTAATAATTAAATATAATTAATCTTGTGTTTTTCTTTGTTTATTTTATTAAATTCGGTTGTGAGTTTTCGCAAAAAAAATAAATACATCAGCCACTAACAAATAGGTGTTTTGGTGTCAATTTTTCTTCTTGTCTTCGTACCTTGTTTTGCCGCTTCATCTGCTTCTTCATTGCCTTTGATGCCTATATGACTGGGTATCCAGATTATTTTTATTATCATATTTTCACTTCTTGTTATATTATATATTGCTTCTTCGAAATATTTTTTATCTTCTTTTATTTTTAGTTGATGTTTTATTGAAATACATGTAGATAATGAATCTGTGAATATAGTTTAGTTTTTGATACCCTTTTTTGCTGCTATTTTTATTGCTTCTAGAATAGCTAATGTTTCTATTGATTTTATTGAGAGTGATTCTGTTATATTATAGCTGTAAGTTTCATTGTTGTATTGATTATATATCCCAATTCCTCTGTTATTATTAATTATTGCTCCATCTGTGTAACATATAAATTTAGTTTCAAATTGTTCTATGTGTTCTACTGTTATTTGTTTTAAATATGCTTTGTTATAATTATCTTTATTTTTTAACTTTTGATTCAGGCTTGTATCTATTTCTATATGCTGATTAATCTCATTTATGTTTGGTTCATTTCTTTCTTTGATGGGAATTTTGTCCAACAAATTTTTGTTTTTTAAGTAGATTTCATTCAGTTTCCCATAACATTTGTTATCTTTTAATTTTTGTCCCAAAATTGTATTATTATATATATGTTTTGCTATATAGTTATAAATGAACATTTCTATTTTTAATTCTATTGGTATATCTCCAGCTTCTGCTATTATGGCTGTGACTGGTGTGCTGCTTGTAAATCCTAAACATGTCCTTAGACTTGCATTTATTAATTTCTGTGTCATTTCCTTATTTTTATTATTTGTAGTGATTATAGAGCTGTATCTGATTCTGCTTTCAACTAAACTTTTATGTAAGTTTAATAACTGTGATGGATGTGCTCCTCCTTTTTTCCTGGCAAATATCTTAATAATATTTATTGCCGAAGTCAGGTTGTTTTTTAATAGTTTATGGTGCATGTTGAAATTTAATTTTTTATCTATGACGAAACCCAATGTTTTAATCTGGTTTAGCTGTTGAATATCTATGTTGTTTATTTTTAACTTTAGTGGATGCTCTATTCTTCTATTGTTTATGTTAATGAATGACGTTTTATTAGGGTTTCTATTTAGGTCTATTTCTTTTAACATCTGATTGAATTTATTAGCCGTTTCATTTGTTAATTTCTCTGCTTCTTCACTGTTTTTGCCAGCTATTATTATTAAGAAGTCATCAGCATATTGCAATATTTTAACATCATTGTGGTTAATCTCATGTAGATGGCATGTGTAAATATTGAAAAGGTCTGGACTTAGCGGCTCCCCTTGAGGTAGGCCAGTACTGGTTGTTATTTGTATTTTATTTTGTCCAGATTGAAATATTATTTTTCTATTAATAAGCGATTTGTATATCCAGTTTGTGTATTCGTTGGGTATCTTTAGCTTCTGCATTATCTTGATTAATTTGTTTATGTTGACGCGATCAAAAGCTTTTTCAATATCTGTTGTTATTATAATTATATTATTGTTACTATTTTTATTTTTTTCTATTATGTTATTTAGATGGTTTATGTAATCGATTGTAGATTTTTTTTCCTGAATCCATAAGATGTTTCTGGTAGTGTATTTTGTTCTTCCATATTTTGATTAATCCTTTTTTTAATTAATTTTCCTGTTATCTTCGCTATAGTAGAGTATAGATGTATTCCTCTGTAATTTTCCGTTTCATTTGAATTTTTGTTTGGTTTAGGTATAGCAATAATCTTTATGTTTTTCCAAATTTCTGGTACTTCCTGTTTTTCCCAAACATTGTTAATGTGTTCTGTCAATTTTTCAATATGATTTTCTGGTAATTCTTTTAATATTTTATACGAAATTTTGTTTAAACCCGGTGCTGAATTTTTGCTATTTTTGATAATCTGGTTTATTTCTTCTGTGTTGAATTCAAAATTTGTCGTCCATGTTATTGGCAATTTAAGTTGATCTCTTAAATCTACTGTTGATTCTGTTATGTTCTGTGATAAAAATCTTTTCATATTATCTATGTTATTGAATATGTTGTTCCTATTTCCTTTCTTATTATTAAAGATCCTTATTTTCCTCCATATGTCTCCGGTGTTGATATTTGGATTGATTTCTTTTATAAAATCATTCCACGATTTCTTTTTTTCTCTTCTTATTTCAAGCCTGAGTTTACTGGTTGCCTTTTTTAATTCCAATTCAATATATTTATTTCTTCTATTGGTGTTATACAGTTTGAGTTTTTGTTTTTTTATTTCCCATAAGAGCCTTATTTTTTCAGTCCACCATATTTTAGGTATATATTTATTTTTTTTGTTTAATTCTATTGTATTATTGTCTAATATACTTTGTAGTTCATTTTCGTAATCCATCAAATCGAAAGTATGAGCTGGATTTAATTGAATTATTTCTTCGATGGCTTTTTTAACATTTGTTCTTGTTATTGTTTGTGGGTAATATGTGTTTATATTTTCTAGTACTATTTTTATAGGTAAATGATCTGTAAATCCAATTTTAGTTTGTTCAATTGTCCATTGTATTTTGTTTATTAAATCTTGTGACGCTATTGATATATCTATTGCTGAACTTTTCCCTTGTGAGCCTATCCAACTGTGTTCTCCGTTATTTAGAATGATGAAATTTGATGTGGTAATGATATTAGCTATGCATCTTCCCCTGTAGTCTTCTTTGCTATTAATTTCCCAAACTGGATGATGTGCATTTATATCACCCATTATTATTGTATTATTATTATTATTGTGATCTTTTATTAATTTATTAAATTTATTTTTGATCATTATATTGTTGGCATTAGGTGGTATATATATACCTATTAAGTTTAGTGCATTGTTGTTGTTGTCGATTATTTGTATAAATATTGTTTCTATTGGCTTATAATTTACATTGATATTTATTTCTCTGGAATGTAGTTTATTATTGATTATGAAACCTACTCCTCCATAGTTATCAGGTCTATGTTTGAAGTAGAGATTGTTGTTTCGAAATTTTATTCCGTGATTCTCGTTGGTCCATGTTTCGCTAACAAATGTTATGTCTATTTTCTCTTTATTTATGTATTGTTCCAACTCGTCTTTGTTTTGTTTTAAGCTTCTTATGTTTATTTGTAAAATATTTAAGATATTATTCATTCTGTGTTGATTTTTTGAATTTGTTTGAGTGTACCTGTCACTTTTTTTTCCATGTTTTCAATTTGTTCTAATATTTCTATTAGTGTAACATCTGCACTTGAGTCTTTGTTTGTTGGATTTAAATAACTATGAGTTGTAGTTTGAATTTTTCTATTGATATTTGTTATTTCTATTATTTTGTTTTTGATTTCATTGATCTCAATTTTAAGTGACTTATTTTCTTGTTGTAGTTTTGTTTTGATTTCATTCATTTCTTTTTTCATTTCTTCTATTTCGTTTCTGTTATAATTATTGTTATTTTCTGTGAGCTTTGGAAAATCCTCTGAATTCATGTTAAACACTGTTATTTTAGGTTTCACTATATTTCTTGCTTCTCTGTAAGCTATGCGTTTTGTGATCATCAGATATTTAATTTTTTTTTGTTTTTTGAATTCTTCACATAAATAACTATTTGTAACATGTTTTTCACAACAGTAATAACATTTAATCTCATTTTTACACCCTTGGCTTTCATGTTCTGATTCTCCGCAGTTATAACATCTTTGTTTGCCTCTGCAATATTTTCTGGTGTGACCGTACATTAAACATTTTTTACATAGTAAAGGTTTTGGTATATAAAATGTAACTCTTCTATTTACTTCATATATTGAGATATTTTCCGGAAGATTTGTTGTTCTAAATGTTATTTTGATAGCTGTGGTAGGTTCAACTTTTTTTTCCAAATTATTCCATCGTGTTATTCGTTCTATTTTTGTTATTTTTGCTTTTGAGTTATGTTATTTTTTAAGTTTTCAATATTTGTGTTTATTGGTATCTTGTTGATGTACCCGATAGTCTCCAACATGAAGTTTGGGACATATGCCGAGTAATGATGTAATCTTTCTAGATCCGTACTTTTTAATATCTTATTGGCAGTGCTTAATTCTCTTGTTTGCACTCTAATTCTTCTAATTCTATTTTTACCAAATTGTTTAATAGATATTATTTTCCCCTAGTTTAACGAATTTAATTTTTCTGCTACTTCTAAATCTTCAATTCCTTTTTTTTCAATAATCACGTAATATGGACCTAAATCTCCTGGTAAATATTTATTATTGTTTTTATTGAAATTATTTTCGTCATGAATGTTTTCAATTTTTTCTTCATTATTAGTTTTTAATTTTTTGTTTTCCGGTTCGAATCCCTCAAATGGCTTTTCGTTTTCGTCTTCTTTCATATCTGCGTCTTCAACTATTTCATTTTCAGCCATTTTGAGATTATTGATTTTTTGATTATTTTTTATTTTTTTATTATTATTTCGATTAATTTTATTTGTTTTATTTGTAAATTTTAAAATTTGAATTACTTTGCTTCTATTATTTTTATTTCTCACATTTTTATTTAATTGTTTTTTTTCATCACTTACAATTGACGCTTGTGCGTCCTCCATCTGCTTAAAACACTATCCGAATTTTATTTTTATTTCACTATTAGAATCCAAATTAATTATTATTGTCTTTTTATTTTAGATCACTTATATTAAACACTAATTATTTTTTTTCAACTTTTAATATAAATTATAATTCACTGTTAATTCACTCACACAAAGAAATTTACGTCTTTCCTTTTCAAGTATCGCAACGCGAATGTGAATAAAATAATTGGTGTAACTTTAATATCAATAATAAATAAAACAAAAAAAAAAGTTAGAATGTGTCATAAAATTGAGTGTCGATGAAAACGGTATGCCATTTTCTTTGGAAATAAAGTGAATTAAATATTTCATAGTAGTAATAATAATTTAATTGTAATTAAAATAACAGTGTAATAGTGGTTATAAATAAAATATAATAAAATATCTACATGTAACATTTGTTCTATGAACATTACGAGTACCAAGGCGAAATTTCCTGGCATCAAATGCGCAGGCTCTTGTAATAATACATTTCACATAAGATGCGCAAACGTTTCCGAGGAACTAGTGGATGGAATTAAGAATCGCTCCGCAAATTGGCTGTGTCATGTTTGTCGTAAGACTATCTCGAACCAATCAATTATAATCGATGAAGAAAATGATCCTCAGGATTAAATTGCCTAATTTATCCGATGTTATGATCCTGCTGAAGCGTATGGAAAATAAGCTATCAACTCTTGATAACATGAAAGCCATGATTTTATCGCTTGCATCGGACAACGAAAAACTTACATCCAGAGTAAATGTACTACAGAACCAGATGTTGACACAGACATCCAAAATTTATCTACTAGAAGCTGAAACTGATAAAGCAAATCAGCAATTAAACTCTAGTAGTATTACAATTGTCGGTCTACCCTGCCAACATGATGATATTCGGGATGTGGTTATCAACATAATAGAAAAAATAGGAGTGGAAATTAATTATGACGACATAGTGAACATTTATGCGGTCCCCAAAAATATAAGCGCTGTGTCATCAAAAGAAAATAAATCTAAATCATTCTTTCACGATTTATTAATTGTCAAATTCACTACAAATGATATTAAGAAGCATATGAAGAAAAAGAAGTCGCTTTTCACTAAGAATTTAGATATAATCTTGCCCCAAAACCATGGTGAGCAACGCATTTTCATTATGCACCGATTGACAGCATTCCAGTCCCAATTATACCGTGAAGCCAAGAAAATAAAATCAACTTATAATTATAAATATTTGTGGTGTAATAATGGACAAATATACCTTCGGAAATCGGCAGATTCTGATGTTCATCGAGTCAAATCACTCAACGATATTTTTCGGCTTCATCATTCACACAATCCAATTGGGAGTAAAAGTAGCAGTTGTGAAATCATCCGGTAATCTAATATTTTATAAGTCATTAGCTATATTTTTTATTATCAATTTCAATTTTAAATTCTGTTTTGTTTTTTCTCGGGAACAACAATATCAATTTTTGTTTATAATCTTGTTTTTACCTTTACATATTTTTATCAATTTATATATTATACTTAGTTATGTACATATTATTATTACAATGAATATATTGTCACTAATCAGTTATCTTTTAGAAATATTAGTAGTAATGATTACTTTATGTATTCTGACATCATAAATTCTGATATTTTGATTGTTCATCAGAATATTCGTAGTCTTCGAAGGAACTTTGATGTTTTGGTAGGTAATGTTAATGAATATAAGAAAAAACCATCATTTATATTTTTGAGTGAAATTTGGGTCAATAGTAATGAATTATCTTCTTATAATCTAAAAGGTTACACGTTATTTGGTGCTTGTAATGATGCCTATAGGTCAAGTGGGGTCTATGTTTGTTTTGATACTCATTTGTGTTGCTCACTATTTGCCTAATTGAATTTCGTGTGATATCGTTAGGGTTGATTGCAGTTTGGCGAATGATACTTATGTGATTTTGTGTATTTATAGGTTACATGATACTCCAGTAAACATATTTTTGCACGAATTTCCCAGTTTTTTTTAGCAATATTAAGTCTAAAAATCTCTTCACTTTCGGTGACATTAATATAGAAATCCTGGATTTTTCTTCGCACTGCGATGATTATATGTTTGTTATGTCGTCTTTTGGTCTGGGATCATTGGTTAATGTTCCTACTAGAGTGACAACATCATCATCCACTTGCATCGATCATTTCTTTGCTCGTCTTCGTTCAAATGATCTTTCATACCTCAAGCCATCTGCAATTGACCTTAAGATTTCAGATCATCGTTTCATCGAGATATTATTCAAATTTGATACAGTTTTGACATCCCGTACTAATTTTTATTGTGGTCAAAAAAAAAACTTAATATGGTTTTGTCAAATGAAGTCCTTGAGCAGACAGACTGGAAGACTGTTCTGGACCTAGATGATCCGTCTCTAGCTCTTGATACATTTTTTAGCATTATTACGAAAATTTTGAAGCTATATTATACTTATTCTCGGGTGAAAAATGTCAGGCTCTTACAGCCATGGATCTCATTTAAACTTGCCAGTCTAATTAAAAAAAAGAAACAAATTTCGCAAAAAGTTAAAAAAAACATCCAAATGATATGAATTTACGTGAAATATATGATTGTACTTGCAGACAAATAAATGTAGATGTTAAGAGAGAGAAAGAAATGTATTATATGAATCGCTTCACAATTATTGGAAGTGACGTTAAAAAAAAATTGGAGCCTTGTTAATGAAATTTTAAAAAAAACGCTAAAACATCTTCGATTAGCAATATTTTATCCGATAGCGGTACTCTGCTTACAAATGAATTAGACATTTCTAATGAGTTTAATTTATATTTTACTAGCGTTGCAGACAATTTAAGGACAAAATTTTTCCCGAATACCGTATTAACAAATCATGACCTTCCGTATGATTACTGTTCGAAAGCATTCTTTATGACATCGGTTTCTAATAGTGAAATATTAGCTATTATTGAATCGTTGGAACCGAAAGGATCTATAGATAATGAAGGAATTAGTAGTAATATTTTGAAAGCTGTTTCTAAATTTATCAGCCCTGTTCTTTCCCATATATTCAATCTCTCCTTTGAAAAGGGAGTAGTACCTAAGAGGCTTAAATATGCTACTATTATTCCCATTTTTAAAAATGGAGACCATAGTGATAAGGGAAAATATACACCCATTGCGCTGCAGCCAGTTATTCACAAAGTTCTGGAAAAAGCAGTTAAAAACAGAGTTACCATATTCCTGGATCTCTGTAAAATACTAAGCGTTCATCAACATGGATTCCGGCAAGGTATGAGTACTGAATCGGCTATGTTGGACTTTTTAGATATTATTCATAATGCTCTAAACAAGGGTAAGATCTGTGCCGGTTTGTTTATTGATGCTACACTGAGGCATTTGATATGGTCGATCTAAACTTCTATTATCTATTCTTTTTGATGTTGGGTTTAGAGGTGTGTCAAACAAGTGGTTTGCTTCCTACCTAGATGATAGAGCAGTGAGAGTCAGAATTAATGATACTTTTAGTGAGCTAAAAACTGTGAATGTTAGGGTGGCGCAAAGATCAGTGCTAGGTAATTTGCTGTTTCTAATTTATACGAATTCTATTTTCAAACTTAATTTGAATGGTCACAGTACTGGGTTTGCGGATGATTTAGTTTTAGCTTATTCTGCTGAATCTGTCAATGTCGTGACTTCTATGGCTAATTCTGACCTTAAGGTCTTACATAAATGGTTTGATAAGCATTACCTGATACTAAGTGGAAAAACAAAATTTATGTGGTATAAAATTTTTGGCATTACAGCTGCTACTAATCATTCCCAAGTAACATATCATAGTGCTTCCAAATGCACTTCTGTTAGTTGTCTACATACTGTTTGAATATTCAACTCAGTCAACTCTTTTAAGTATCTTGGAATTCATTTGGACACTAACCTTAACTGGAAAACTCATGCATTCAAGTTAAAAAGTTACATGGCGTCTGCCTCACGTATTTTTTACCTTCTCCATGATCTATGCCCTATTTCTTTTTTTGAAAATTTCGTTTCATGCATTGGTAATGGCTAAATTGGAATATGGTTTGTCTTGCTGGGGTGACTGTTATCCAACTACTTTAAAACCATTGTACGTACAACAGAAAATGATTTTGCGAACAATTTTGAGGAAAAATAGATTGGAATCATCTTGGCCTTTATTCAAGTCGATCAATATTTTACCATTACAACATTTGTATGTTTATAAGGTTTTAAGAATATTTTTTAAGCGTAGTGGTCAGCATTTAATAAGAGGTGATGCTCGTTATAACTTTCGCGCTAATCACCGTTTTCTTTTTAATGTTCCTAAATTCAATAATGAGCACTTCCGACGCTGTATAGTTGTTACCGCTCCGACATTTTTTAATGCTTTACCCGAACACATTAGACGTCACATTCATTCTAAACAATTCTTATCCTACGTTAGAAATTGGCTATTCGAAACACCAAACGTATCAAATTTATTTTGCGTCGTCATTTGATTTTTTTTTTTGTTGTGTTAATACAATTATATTAAAGAGCTACGAGTATTTATAAAAAAATAAAAATAAATTAAATTATATTAAAAACATTATTTTATCTTTGGATAACTGATTGATTGGTATTTGTACATAAAATAGGTATATTTTTAATATTGTTTTTTAAATTTTGTTAATGGAAGCAAAATGCCTGTCACTGGATTTTTGTCCACAAGGACAAAAAAAAAATGTTTAAAAAATAAAAAATTGTGTTTAGATGAAGAAGTGGATCTTTTACTAGATGTTTTGGTTTTGTTTTTGTTTAGTTTAATTTTGTTTTTATACAATTTGACATTCAAACGTCATCTCGGTCACAAAATATAAAACACACATGTAACTTTCGCCTGAAAGGTTCGTTCAGTCAATTTTCAGTTAACAACTCGGTCGGTCATATTTCGGTCCAATATGTAACTTCAGTTATGTCAACAAGCAAAATTTTCGCATTTGGGGCTCAGAAAATCCACACGTAACCATGGAGAAACCGATGCATCCACAACGAGTGACTGGTGTGTATTTTGGACCGACAGCATTATTCGTCCATTTTTTTCCGAAAATGAGTAAGGAGCCGCCCTTACGATCAATGGGGAGCGTTACTCAGCCATAATAAACGAGTTTTTGTTACTCAGAATCGAAGAGGAGCACACAAACGACATTTGGTTTCAATAAAACGGCGCAACTTGCCACACAGCACAACGAATCAATCGGTCTTTTGCACACTGTCTTCGGGGATCGAATAATCAGCCGTAACGGAGATGTCAATTGGCCAGGGCGCAGCTGCGATTTGACTCCGTTGGACTTTTTTTAGTGGGGGAAGGGAAGGGCCCGTTAAGGATAAGTGTTATGCTAACCATCCAGAGACCATACAATCGAAAATCCTCTTGAAAATTAAGTTGACAGA
The DNA here is from genome assembly GCA_958295665.1 of Tipula vernalis. Taxonomy (NCBI): domain Eukaryota; kingdom Metazoa; phylum Arthropoda; class Insecta; order Diptera; family Tipulidae; genus Tipula; species Tipula vernalis. Next base: position 385,626,063 of record OY282558.1, on the reverse strand, counting down.
ATGTAGTACTTTAAAGCCAGCTGTGGAAGTCATGAATGGCAATGTATCCAAGTAACCACATGTCATAAAAAATCGACATAAAGTTGACGTTAATTTGTGCATTCCCTCTAAACAAAAAAGCGATTCGGAAAAAACGATACGATAGCGATATGTAAACGATGCTAAATTTCTTATAACACACTACGCACTTTATTTTTATTTTTACTCCCATATAAACAACGAAAATAAAAATTGTACATTGTGCGTTTCTCACTTGCAAAGTGGACAGCGATATTTGTGTAAAAAGAAATTAAAATCATTACGAAATATTTGGTGTTATAAGTTTTACAAAGTAATTATATATTTCTTTTCCAATTTGTTTAAACCATTTTTATTTATTAATTTAATCCTTATTGTTTATTTTTTAAGATGTGAGCAAATTTTACTGTTGTAACTCCGTAATCCGAGTTACACTTAATAAAACACTTAAATATATATTTAAATAATATCTATTTCTTTATTCACTTCTTGTTCTTTCTCTTGTCGTAGCGTTTACTCTTCTAAACTCATCCCGTCCATTCTCTGACATATTCACAATCCTTATATCTAAAATCCCGCCGCTTAATGTACATCTAAATTCACGCCGATTAATGTGCTGACTTCACCACACTCTTCCCCTGCTAAAATATTGCATCGGCTAATATCGACTAATGTCGAAATCATCAAAGCGACTAGGCATCTTCCCAGCGGTAGTTCGTGTTGAACGGCGGGGCTGCACCTCCTGCTGATTATCATCATTTTGACTGCCTTCATTGACATAGATGGCTTCGTTAGTATGTCTGGCGTTGAATGGTTCACGTGCTTGTTGTAGCTGGGGCAAGATCATCGGCTCGACAACCTCCTGTAATGGCGTGACCTCGAACATGTCCATCAACAAACTATCATTGCCGGATTCGGCGTACCGGAACTTCAGTTGATTGCTGTGAGCCCGCACGCGGCGCTCGTTTGGCGGTTCAAGCTGTACCACATAGTTGACAGCTCCTTCGCGGCGCTCGATCTTCCCTGGCAGCCATACAAAATTACTGTTGCGAAGCATGGACTTGAAATAAATGACATCACCTACATTGAACTCCTTCCACTTTGCCCCGTGATGGTCATTGAATTGTTGCTCCATTCTCGTGTTACGCACATTGCATCGGTTTACGGAGGGCTTGATAAGATCCAACTTAGTCTTCATATCATGACCATACATTAGCTTGTATGGAGGCTTCATCCCCAGTGCATACGAAGGCGTGTAGCGATAGCACCACAGAAATCTCCGCAAGATTCCGTCGACATTCCCTTCCTCCTTCAACTTCTCAAGTCCCGTCTTGAGCAGCTCAACAAAACGCTCGGCACGGCCATTTGACTGTGGGTTGTATGGTGCCGTGGTAATGTGATCGATGCCGTTCTCAGCACACATCTTCTTGAAGCAGTCGGATTTAAACTGAGGGCCGTTGTCGCTAACGATGATATCGCACAATCCATGGCGGGCGAATGTTTCCATCAAGTTTTCAACGGTCTTCTCAGATGTTGTACTGTTCATCTTGAAAACCTCCGGCCAGTTGCTAAATGCATCGACGATGACCAGATAGTACAACCCATTGACGGGGCCGGCGTAATCAATGTGAATCCGTGACCAAGGACCCTTCGGCATTGGCCATGCTTGCAACCTGCATTTCCTGGGTGACTTCGAATTGATCTCGCAAATACCACATCTTTTTACATGTGACTCGATGTCGCTGTCAATGCCTGGCCAGTAAACTTTGCTTCGCGCTAACAGCTTCATACGTACTGTCCCTGGATGACCCGCATGTAGTTCCTCGAGAATAGGCTTACGCAATGGAAACGGCATCACAATCCGTTCGCCATAAAAAATACACTCTTCAATCACTGAAAGTGATGTTCGGAGTGCGAAATACTCTGCCGCCTCTTTATTTTTGACCTGATTCTTCCAGGCCAGCCCTGCTTGATGAGATAAGCCACTTCTTTCAGGACCTCGGACTTTGCAGACTCCACTTGGATTGTTTTGAAGATAACCGGTAACGATTTTGCTGATTCGATGGCAAAACACTCTGCATGAGTGTCAATTCGAATGGTTGCGATAACAGTATCCTCAGGTTCCGGTTTCAGTTGCGCATTAATGAGTCTTGAAACAAAATCAGCGTAGGCGAAACTCTTTGTGCTGATGTATTTGATATCAAAATCGTAAGCGAGCATGATAAGCGCGTAACGTTGCAACCGATTTGCAGAATAGACAGGAACTCCTTTTTTTGATCCAAAAATCGCTAACAATGGTTGATGATCGGTGCGCAGCTCGAACTTCCGACCGTAAATGTAACGATGAAATTTTTTTAGTGCAAACACTAGCGCAAACGCTTCTCGCTGGTTCTGTGCATAGTTTTTCTCGGTCTTGCTAAATGATGACGCTGCGTACATAATGGGGCGCTCTGAACCATCTTCGAATTTATGCAATAGTACTGCCCCCATTCCGTAACTAGATGCGTCCGCGGCAACAATGATTTGTTTCGTAGGGTCATAATGCGCCAAGGCGAGATCTGTCGTCAGAACTTCTTTCAGCTTTCTGAACGCCTCATCACGAGCAGGGGTCCACTCGTACTTGACGTCTTCCCGTAACAACTCATCCAGTGGCTCTCTCAGGTCCTTCAATCCCTTGATGAACTTTCCATACCAATTAATGGCTCCCAGAAACGCACGCAGCGTTGAAATGTCCGCTGGCGCTGGCAATTGTTGAATTACCTCAACTTTAGACTTATCCGGGCGCAACCCATTAGCGTCGATGATGTGGCCCAAATAGCGAATCGACTTTTGGCCGAACGAACATTTTGCGAGCTTAAGGGTGAACCCGTAATCTCGAATGCGTTCAAGGACCGAGAAAAGCTTTTGTCGATGATCCTGCTCGTCTTTCCCAGCCACAATGATATCGTCGAGATATGCTGCAACTGTGGGCATTCCTCCAAGCATTGTGTCCATCAGCTGTTGGAAAAGGCCGGGTGCTGTCTTAATTCCCGGCTGCATCCTGTTTACTTGGAACAGACCGACATGTGTGTTGATCACCATCAGTTTCTTGGCATCGTCCTCGAGCTCCAGTTGCAGAAAAGCATCCGATAGGTCGATGTTGCTGAAGACAGTGCACCCCGCGAGCTTCGCCAAGATGTCAGCCGGTACCGGCAATGGATACTGATTAGGCTCAAGTGCTGCATTGAGGCCTGTCGAATAATCAGCTGTTACGCGAGTTCCTCCACTTTTCTTTTTCACCGCAACAATAGGGGCCGCTGTTTCGGCATATTCGATTGGTTGGATCACCCCCAACAGCTGTAATCTCTGCAACTCATCCTGAATTACTTGTGCGGCTGCGTACGGTACGGGCCGCTGACGGCAGAAAACCAACTTCGCCCCTGGCTTTAATTTTAGCGGTACTTTTAATCTGTTACACAACCCCAGCACGTCTGCGAACACAGAGGGGAATTTCGCCTGGACCTCCTCTGTCAGAGATAGCTCTCCATCCGCGTTAACCCTGTTGCATACTGCCGACAATGGTACGTCAAAAAGCTTTAAGAGTTCCATCCAATCGCTTCCAAAAACATTCAGGTTGGAGTTTGCAACGTAGACTTGTCCGGCGGCCTCGCGATCATACAACTTCAGTTTGGCTTGAAAACTGCCTGTGATATCGAGACAATCACCAGTTGCACTGATCGCCCGTTCTTTGCACGGAGTCAAAACTGGCATCCCTAAGCCTTTCCAGTTTGATCGTGAGATGATCGTCCAGTCTGAACCCGTATCAAGCTGCAGTGTGACTTTGCGGTTATTGATGATCGGCATAACAGATTTGCGTGTTGCCTTTGACATTGACTGGATAGCGAAGCTCTGTCTTCGTTTATTATTTCGTGATCTTGCCCATCTGGCTTTTGCACGCGCCGCTGACAGGCAAAATCCGCTCTTATGTCCGCGCACCTTACATGTTTCGCATTCTTTGATTTTAAATGGGCAGTCACGCCAGAAATGGGTTTCACCGCAAAACGCGCATGGGAATCTCGGTGTCTGCTGCCCGTTATGCCTCGGTGCTTCTGTCTCGCAGTATTGCCGTCCTTGGTTCTGTTGCTTGTTCCGGCTCTCTTGGTTTTTTTTCGGATTTCCAGTATTTCTGCTTTGACCGTATCTGGATGAATTACCATTCTTTTGTCACTCATGAGGTTGTTCAGACGTTCCGTGATATTTACCAGTTCCTGTAAATTCAATTTTTGTCCTCCGTCTACCTCTGTTCCCGTGTCCTGCTGGTCTAGTTTCGAGAGTAACCTCTCTAACGTGCTTGAATTCTGTGGTTTGTCGAGGCCCTGTACAAAGAGCAGTACCTTGAAATCTTCTGCCGGGCATTTTGCGATGTCAAACTTTTCACACATGGAGTTTACGCGGGCAGCATACGTTTTATAGTCCTCATCTTCGCCCTTCGAGACCTTCAAACATCTGTATCGCAGCGAAAAAAGCGATTCTTTGTGTCCGTAAATGCGTTTAAGCTCCTTGACAGCCTCTATCAACGTTAACTCCATAGGCTTGCGCGGCAGAATAGTGTTGGCAAATTTCTGATAATCCTGGGTGGTCAGTTTCTGCAATAGCAATCCAACCCTTGCCTTCTCCGTCAACAATGCCGCATCCTCGGTGAAAAGTGACTCATAGCGGCTATACCACAACTCGAATGTTGCATTCACTTCCGCATCATAATTGAAGTTTTCCGAAGAAGATCGAATGATTCTGCTTCAAATTTTCAGCTCCTTGCGGGGGTCCTTGCTGCCTTGCGAGATGCTCTAATATCTCTTGAATCTGTTCGTCTTTTTTCTGTCTTTCGGCTGCATCCAGCTGCATTTGTCGCAGTAACTTTTCCACAATTTGTTTCATTTTTTTTTTGACTTATTTTAAGGTTATTTATCTTCTAACCATGTGACCGCGTGTTTTCTCAAATTAATTTTTTTACTTTATAGTAATAATAATACGCGGATTCGTTTTACCTCGTCGCCACTGTTGTAACTCCGTAATCCGAGTTACACTTAATAAAACACTTAAATATATATTTAAATAATATCTATTTCTTTATTCACTTCTTGTTCTTTCTCTTGTCGTAGCGTTTACTCTTCTAAACTCATCCCGTCCATTCTCTGACATATTCACAATCCTTATATCTAAAATCCCGCCGCTTAATGTACATCTAAATTCACGCCGATTAATGTGCTGACTTCACCACATTTACCACTGCCGATTGAATTAAGGAGCGAAGTATTATGAAACCCGATACAATTAAACCGTCATTCATATAAACAAGTAAATTTTACGTATTATATATAATGTAATAATTATTTTATTATAATACTTCAACTAAATAAATAATAAAATAATCGTATTATAAAATTGGCTTTTTATTTTTGCTAATCCAAAATAAATACTATCGTAATAACCAACACGAAAAATACGATACGTAAATATATCGCATAATAAGATCTGTTTACGATATGAAAAGAAAGCATCGTAAACGTATCGTAAAAATCTTTCTATTTACGTTACGTAAAAAATTCTAATTATCATGGGACGTTGGATTCGTAAACATATCGATTTCGAATCGCAAAAACGATTCGTAAACGATATTTTGTATGAACAACAAACATCATTTTCGTATCGTAAACGAATCGCTATGTTTAGTGGGTTGTCGACCAAATCGTTTAAAAATCGGTCAATTTTTTGTGAATAATTTTTCGACAAACGGTATCTTGAAATCACCAAATTGTCACTTTTTTGCATGCCAATTTTGTTGATCATTTCGTCGAATTTGTGTGGATAATTTGCGGAATATTTTGTCAAAAATTAATTGTTTTTACTTTCTTTTAATCCATATATTTTCCATAAAAAAAGGACAAATTTCACGACAAAATTGTGAAACGTTTTAATTGAAAAATTTTCAAATATTGCATAACATTTTTGTGACGAATTTGTTGATACTTTATGATAAAATTTGTGAAAAATTTCTGAAATTTGGATAACATTTTTGTGTCTAATTATTTAATACTTTGCGTCAAAATTTGCGGAAAAATGGTCAAGGAAAATGGTCGTGAAATTTTTGTGATTTGGGTCAAATATTTTTTTAAATAAAAATTCAACATCTTTTGAATTTAAATACATAATTTATTCCTTATAAGATTACTGGCCCGAAATTAGGTTGTTTCAACTTAATTTTTTTATTATTTATTTATTTATTTTATTATTTTTTTATTACAAGTTTTATAACAATAATTTCAGTCAATTCCAAGTTACATGTTAAACCGAAAATTAAAATCGACTCAACCAACCTAATATTAACTGACTGATTCATTTCAGTTACAATTTCCGTTGGGTTGTAGTTTACATGTTAGACTTTTCTAAAAGTTTCAGTCGGTCATCATTTCAGTTCAACATGTAACTTAAATAATAGCCTCGCCGAGGTGAAAATGAGCTTCGTCGGGAAAGATGATTTTTCGGTAAAAATGCTCATTTTAACCGAAAATGTTACGGATGGTCATTTTGCTTCAGCTCCTACACTAATTGAACTTTGTACGCCTTCATACCGAGATCTTTATGCAAAATTCTCATCACAGTTGATGTGCATGGATGCTCAGAAACATTCTGAGCAACAGCTGTAACGTTCTTGGCTGTACGGTAAGTGCACGTGTTGGTTTAACCAATAACAATCCAGTTTCACGAACTCGCTTCACAAATTGATCCATAAATTGCCTTGTAGGCATTTCATTTCTACTGAATTTTCCACGTAAATTTCTTACAGTTTGAGTAGAAGACTCACCACTTTGAAAGTAAGTTTTCATATTTTCCAATTTTGTTCAAGTGTAAAGCGACCCATTTCGAAATTATCTAGCAATAAATTAATTTTCTGTCATAACACGAATGACGTAAGTGTTGCCACACTCGAAATAACCGGTAGTTGAAATTGCAAACGCTAGATGGACCACCCGTTTTAAGAAAATCTAGTTGTCAATCAGTTGTGAGGGCCGTACGGAGCTGGTGGAGATTGGTTTGAGGATGAATGCAGACTGGTATATTCATGATGTGGGCTTCATAGGTTATGACAGTTTTGTGTTAATGCATGATAATGCTCCAGTCCACGTAGCTGCAACGGTACGACAATATCTCCAAGATATCGATATTAAGTGGCCACCAACGAGTCCCGATCTTAATCAAATCGAATACGTATGGGACATTCTAAAACGCCGCATTAGAGTTAGAAATCCCGCACCAGATTCGTTAGCACAGCTGAAAGTTGCAGCGGAAGAAGAGTGGAATCTCATCCCGCAAGAAATGATACACAGCCTTCTACTTAGTATGCCCAGAAGGATGGAAGCTATAATAAGTGCACGGGGGAAAAATACTCATTACTAAATTAATCAAACTAAATTGTAATAAAGCTAATGTTAATGTTTATAAACGCTTTGAAAAATTTTTAAAAAAATATTTCGACACATTTTAACATTTTGCAATGAAAAATAGCCGCTATAATTCCATAACGCCACATTTGTGCCTCTTTTGAGAAAAATATAAATTTGGGATCATTTGATACCAATTCCACTGAAATTGACCAGCGGAATTTTTTTTTATTACAAAAAAAAAAAATATGCGTTAATTTTGTCCAGGAGTGTATGTTAATTTGGTAAATTATTTACTTTTATTTTTATTATTGGCTCTAATTAAATTTTAATTTCTTTTGTTTTTATTTTACTTGTGATATGACGAATTCAAATTTTTATGAAAATAATTTTTTTTCCAAAATCATTATTATTTCATCAAGTAGTAGTCTTCTGTTGGCTACCCGGCTAACTAATTATAGAACAAGGAAGTACAAATATTAAAGCAAACAAATCTCAACTTGAAAAAACCCAGCTCCAACTTGAAAATCGCTAAAAATTAGTAATTTTTAGGATGTTGATGGGTTAGAACCCAGTAACTCAAAAATTAAAAATTTTACGAGCATTTAAAAATCAAGTGGCTACTCGAGTAGCCACTTATAGACATAAGGGTTAAAAAAGCGCATCGAATGCCCAATTGAAAAATTCTTTTATTCTCCTTTTAACCAAATTAGAGAGCCGAAGGGGGACAAATTCCATCAAATACAAAATTTTACATTTTATTGATGATCTCTTTCAAAATTTGTAATCTTTTGCATATTAGCAGTATAACAGGTTGCAGTTGCAATAGGTATTGTGATAAACTAGCCGAAATGGACCTACGCTTAAAACAATTTAATTTTTTGGTTTTGGATATTAAATTAGAATGAAATGAATGTAATTTACCAATCATGCAAACATTACAATAAGAGATTTCGATTTCCTTAGAAATTGTATTTCCTAAGAAACCAAGAATTTTGTTTCCCGACGAATTTCATTTCTCGAGATTTCGAGTTTTTGAAATTTTTCCTCGAGTATCTCGGGAATTTTCGGAAATTTTTTATTTTTTAAATTAGAAAATACCAAAAAAATACTTTCAATAGCAATGATTTATTTCATGTTTCCTGATGAAGAAATATTTCTTTCATTTTGAGTTTTAGTAAAGGCCGAAGAGAAAACATAACATTTATATTGCATTGATGCTCTTGAAAAATTCACAATATCTAAAAATTATGGTGTGCTACTGTTTTGTAGTTAAAACCCTCTCTATACTTTCTCAGACCCGGCCGCGGGGGGTGCACAAAAAATCTACATCGGGAGCTGTTTAGCAATAAAGCATCACCAATTATAATATCTTCTGATGAAGTATTTTTTGTTAAGGTAGGAAGGCAGATTCGCCTTCGGAACTTCCGGACTGGAATGAAAATTTTCGTGTAAATATAGATGCGGGTCTCTATTGATATAGAGAGCGGGCCGCAAATTGCGCAGAGACTTGGGTTGTTTGAATCTGGGTTGTGTGGTTGCATTACACGCAGAAAGCGAATTATTTCCAAATAAAATTTAAAAAGAAATGATAAATTTCGCAAAACAACACACACAAATCGTTGGCGATTTGGAAAAGTCCTTTGGAACGATGAGTCGAAGTTTGGTTTGTTTGGGTTGGAAGGCAAGGTAAGCGTAAGAACGCCGGAAAAATAAAGAATTGTCGCGCAGATAACCCGGGGTCTACACTATGTAAATTGCTGATATTTTCTCTCATGAAATTTTATGTATGTGTGTGTTTTTTTCAATGTATTGATAAATATTTGTTAAAAAATTATCATAACTGGGCATTTTACTCTCATGATAATTTCTTCAATTGTCAAATAAAATTCGCTGAATATTGTCAGAAAATTAGTAGGTTTTTAAAATCGTGCAGCAAAGACATAATGGATAGACGGCGTAAAGCGATTAATAAGCTAATAATCCTAAAAAAACTTGAGGATTTTGAAAAAAAAGAAAAATCCGAACATCCAAAACGAGCCTTTTGGGTTAACCCATTTTTAGCCAAGCGATGTTCGGAATCTTATGAAGAAAAGCTATTGCATAGCTTGTTGTGGGGAGAAAATGAATCTTTTAAAAATTTCACAAGATTGTCTTATGAACAATTTAACGAAATATTGATACTTGTAAGTATAATATTAGCACATTACAAAAGTTGTATAACGTTTAAGGTTATATTTAAAAAACTATATTTTAGGTACAACATGAAATTGAAAAAGAAAACACCACATTTCGGCAAGCAGTGAGCGCTCAAATTCGATTGGCTGTAACTCTTAGATATATAGCAACGGGAGATTCGTACCATTCATTAGAGTTTCTAGCTAGGGTTTCACGAAAAACCATATCTGAATTTGTTCCAGAGGTTCTAACCGCATTATACATAAAACTACAACCAAAATATCTAAAAGTAAGTATAATGTTTTATTTCAGTTCGCGTACAAAATAAGTATAATTTTTAAAAATAATAATAATAACAGTAACATACAAATAAACAAAAAACTATAATCACTGTAGTTCATAATTTAAATTAAAATCATCGCCTTTACAATAAACGATTCCGGCCGCAGCAAGCATCATTCAATAAAGAGGATTTATCCCGTTCAATTATAATGTCTTCTAATATTTTGATCCTTTTACCTTCTGGTAAATTAAAAGTGGTTGATGTATTTTTTTCCGGATTAAAAACAATCGATTTTGAAGATAATGTTGATGAATTTGAAGTCAGCGGTGTAGTATTTCTTTTATTGGTTGTTACGCTCTGTTTAAAATTTGAAATTTGTGGTGGTGACATACTGGAAAATCCGGTTAAACTGAAATCTGGCAAATATTCTTGTCTGTTTTTTGTTGTATTGATTGGAGTGGAAGTCGATGATCTTGTCACATTGGTTGAATTAGAAGAGGAAGTCTTAATATTTTTAAAACATGAATTTGAAGTCGATGATGGTGAATATTGGTAATTATAAATCGCCGGCTCATCGGAATCAAATGCGCTAAAATGTGGTGTATTGCTGTGGTGGTCTTCAGAGTTAGTTGAATTAAATTGATTCTGGGAACATGTGTTGCAATAAGTTTTCTTTGAGGTAGCCTGAGCTTTTAATAGTGTGGTAATTTTATTGCCAATTATGTTTTGGATTTCCTGCATACAGCTGAATGCTTCTGCAACGTCTAGCTGATGAATTTTTTCTAATTGGAGTGCAACCGTTTGTGCAAATGTTTCGAATATTTTCGATGGGGCTATTTGTTTTAATTCGGCAATTGCTGCTTCGTATTTGTCAATTTTTTTGCCTTTTCCTGTTGATTGTTTTTTGTTTGAATCTAATTCTTGATCACCATACAAATCAACGGCTTCTGCTGCCACTTCAATTCCAATCTAAACAAAACAAATATAAATAATTATTAACTGTATCAATTGAAACATTATAAATAATCAAAGATATATTATTTTAGATTAACAACACTGAAGCTGGATGGCATGAAATTATGCAAGATTTTTGGAAGATTTGGAATTTCCCGCACACCCTGGGTGCTATTGACGGGAAACATATCAGGATTATCCAACCACCTAATTCTGGATCCGATTATTTTAATTTTAAGGGATACCATAGCATAGTCTTATTGGCTATCGTAGATGCACATTCTAGATTTTTATTAATTGATGTTGGATCTAACGGGAGAGGTTCAGATAATACAATTTATGAAAATACAAATTTTTTTAAAAAACTTGATCAAATAAACATCCCACCACAAAATTATTTAGAAGGTGAAACGATGCCTGTGCATAACTTTTTTATCGGCGACGATGCATTTAAGTTGGATCGGCATATGATGAAACCGTACACCAGATGCCAAACATTAAATACTAAACAAAAAGTATTCAATTATCGGTTATCCCGAGCGAGATTAACCGTGGAATGTGCATTTGGTAGATTAGCGTCGCGATTTAGAATCTTCCACAGGCCAATGGATGTAAAACTAGAGACAATTGACAAGATTGTCAAAGTTTGTTGTGTACTTCACAATTATTTGACGAAACCGATTAAGCCAAGAGAAAATTTCGATGATTTACAACCAACCAGTTTACCGCCAACTTTTTCTAGCAGGGTACTTGAAAATCAACCAAATACAAGCTCTACCACGGTAGTGCATACAATGCGGAACACTATTGCAAATTTTTGTGTCGGGAAGGGAGGGAGACGTACCTTTTCAGTGGCAAAAAATTGTGTGAATAAAATTATTTTTCATTTTAAAATTTATATTTCATTTGAATTTGAATTTAAAATAAAATTGCTTACATCACTGTAATCCATTTCTATTATTTCGTTTTCCTCTTCATCAAAATTTCCTGTTGATTTTCGTAAAACAATCACCTCGTCCAAAAATTTGAACTCTTCAAATAAATACCATATGGTTTTGTCTCCATCAACACCATTTCCGGATTTTTTTTGTTTATTTAATTTTTTTTTTCAGCCACATATGTGCTTCGTAAATTTCTAATTTTTTTTTTTACTAGTTCGACATCTATGTTTAATTTTTTTCCAATTTTTTGGAACGCATCATTTTTTAAATCTGTCCTTTTAAATTGATTACTGTTTATTATCCATAAACATTCGTTATTCCTAAACATATGAATTAATTTTATAGTATTTTCAGTATTAAATACCATTGCGAAAGATTTTTTTTTATGCAGATACGAACCTCCCAACACTCGGAAAAAAATGAAAAAACATCTGAAAATTGCATTTTAATTTGACATTTCGTACAAATTTCATGATAATTTTTTCGTGAAATAGCCTGCTGATAATTTGCTGAGAATTTCAAAATTTGTATAATATACTTACACATACATTGATAAATTTAATTTCATGAGAGAAAATATCAGCAATTTTGCATAGTGTAGACCCCGGGTAAACTATTAAGAACAAAAAGCACGAACGTGGGAACAATATGGCTGACAGTAACTATATTTCTGAAATAAGCGAATGGACCAACACATGTACAAAGATATCTTGGTTTCATTTATTTTCCTACGGGATAACGATCCTAAACACTCTGCAAACTTAGCGAAGCGTCGGTTTTAAAAAATAAAAACATTTAATTAAAAACCCGTCGATAAAACCAGTTTATTGAATTTTACAAAGCGATTGAAAACAAAATGTGACTTTTAAAATCAATTTGGACGTGTTCAATCGGGCAAAAATGATAAAAAATATCATGATATTTGTAATCACTTTTGACATTAAACGCACTCATTTATCACAAACTAAGTAGTGTTCAGTCGGGCCAAAGTGATAAAATTTATCATCCTAGTGTTTGATTAAGAAACGAATGTATATGATCAGACTGTTTATAGCCTGATTCAAAGAATCCCCAAAGCACGATTTTGTAATTAAAAAAAAAGTTTTTTATTTTATTTTGTATAATTTTAATATTAATTTCTACCGAATTCTTGCTCTGATAAAATTAGACTAACTCAAATATTCTTTGCCAAATTTGACCGACACAAAATTCCCCTCACTAAATCGTACGTAATAATAATATTTTTGTTGGCAGCAAATGATTGGCTGATGCCCAAATTAATTGCTTAGCTGCCGATATTTTAAATTATCCATAAGAAGCAATTATTATGGTACGAAAGAGTGAATATCAGATATTCAAACCAATCTCAAATTATCAACCGGCTTTTTCGATTATGGACGTGTTCAATCGGGCAAAAATGATAAAAAATATCATGATATTTTTTATCACGTTTGGCATTAAACGCACTCATTTATCACACAAAAAAACTAACTTTTTTCTTGGTTTTTTGGGTTCCTGCTGTCAATTTTGAATTTATTTTCTTTATGATATTTTCGGTAATTAAATTAAATTAAATTTGCTTTTTTAAGATATTTATATGGTATTTACACAGTCACCTATTTATTTAAACATAAATAATCATTTATGTTTCGTAGTTTTGTCTGAGAACACAAACACAACGAAACTCAAACTAAAATTATTTGTGTCTCCAATATTTGGATAAAAACCAAATAGTTTCAATATCAAAATAATTTATAGAAAAAAATAATTAAAAAATATATACATTTAATTAAAAATCTGGCGACAGAACGAGTTTGTTAAATTTTACAAAGCGATTTAAAATTAAATGTAACATTTAAAATCAAATTATCATTTTTTATCAATTTTGGTTGTTCAATCGGGTTTGACGTACAGTATTACGGAGTGAAGTTAAGGTGGGATAAAATATCATGATATTTTTTATCATTTTTGCCCGATTGAACACGACCACTGTACGTCAAACCCGATTGAACAACCAAAATTGATAAAAAATGATAAATTGATTTTTAATGTTACATTTTGTTTTAAATCGCTTTGTAAAATTCAATAAACTCGTTTTGTCGTTAGGATTTTAATTAAATGTTATATATTTTAATTATTTTTGTTTATAAATTATTTTGATATTGAAACTATTTGGTTTTTTTTCCAAATATTGGAGACACAAATAATTTTAGTTTGAGTTTTATTGTGTTTGTGTTCTCAGACAAAACTTCGAAATATAAATTATTATTTATGTTTAAATAAATAGGTGACGGTGTAAATACCATATGAATATCTTAAAAAATCAAATTTAATTTAATTTAAATACTGAAAATATAAAGAAAATAAATTCAAAATTGACGGCTTTAACCAAGAAAAAAGTTGGTTTTTTTCCATGTGTTCAATCGGGCAAAAATGATAAAAAATATCATGATATTTGTAATCACTTTTGACATTAAACGCACTCATTTATCACAAACTAAGTAGTGTTCAGTCGGGCAAAAGTGATAAAATTTATCATCCTAGTGTTCAATCGGGCAAAAATGATAAAAAATATCATGATATTTTTTATCACTTTTGGCATTAAACGCACTCATTTATCACACAAAGGACGTGTTCAATCGGGCAAAAATGATAAAAAATATCATGATATTTTATCCCACCCTAACTTCATTTTGTAATACTGTACGTCAAACCCGATTGAACAACCAAAATTGAAAAAAAATGATAAATTGATTTTAAATGTTACATTTTGTTTTAAATCGCTTTGTAAAATTTAATAAACTCGTTTTGTCGTCAGGTTTTTAATTAAATGTTATATTTTCTAATTACTTCTTCTTTATAAATTATTTTGATATTGAAACTATTTGGTTTTTATCCAAATATTGGAGACACAAATAATTTTAGTTTGAGTTTTGATGTGTTTGTGTTCTCAGACAAATCTTTGAAATATAAATTATTATTTATGTTTAAATAAATAGGTGACTGTGTAAATACCATATGAATATCTTAAAAAAGCAAATTTAATTTAATTTAAGTACCGAAAATATCATAAAGAAAATAAATTCTAAATTGACAGCTGGAACCAAGAAAAAAGTTGATTTTTTTGTGTGATAAATGAGTGCGTTTAATGCCAAAAGTGATAAAAAATATCATGATATTTTTTATCATTTTTGCCCGATTGAACACAAGGAAAAAAACCAACTTTTTCTTGGTTTTTTGGGTTCCTGCTGTCAATTTTGAATTTATTTTCTTTATGATATTTTCGGTAATTAAATTAAATTAAATTTGCTTTTTTAAGATATTTATATAGTATTTATACAGTCACCTATGTATTTAAACATAAATAATCATTTATGTTTCGTAGTTTTGTCTGAGAATACAAACACAATAAAACTCAAACTAAAATTATTTGTGTCTCTAATATTTGGATAAAAACCAAATAGTTTCAATATCAAAATAATTTATAAAGAAGAAATAATTAAAAAATATAACATTTAATTAAAAAACTGACGACAAAACGAGTTTATTGAATTTTACGAAGCGATTTAAAACCAAATGTAACATTTAAAATCAATTTATCATTTTTTATCAATTTTGGTTGTTCAATCGGGTTTGACGTACAGTATTACGGAATGAAGTTAGGGTGGGATAAAATATCATGATATTTTTTATCATTTTTACCCGATTGAACACGACCCATGATATTTTTTATCATGTTTTGCCATAAAACGCACTTATTTATCACTAAAAAGCCAAGTTTTTTTTTGGTTTTAGCTGTCAAAATAAATACATATTTGAAAATAAAATATTTGGCTTTTGATTGTGGTGTGATATTTTAGCTGTAATTTGTTGAGAAAAAATTAATTCTAATTATTTTGGAGTTATTTTTGTCTTAACAGAAGAGAAGGCGTCGCTTTCGATTCGTTTCTGATATGTGTGGTTTTTTCTGCGGTACTCTACCATACAGCCCACTATCATGTAGCGTTTGGCGAATAGTGCTTGCACTTACGGGGACTGCAGAGGCTTTTTCAATTTTTTCCGATATTTTCACCGCACTTGCTGTCGGATTTTTCTTCACTTCCCTCACAACTGATCTTATTTCAGAAGAAGAAGGTCTCTTTGGTCTACCGGTACGAGGGCGATCTTCTAGTTGCTTGAATTTTTGGTATTTATCAATAATTGTTTTCACTGCGTTGTGGCTCCTTTCAATTATTTCAGCAATTTCTCGCAACGAATTTCCCTCTTGCCTGAATTTTACAATGATCTTTCGCGTTTCGAGAGATGTTTGTTTACCCATTTGAAGAAAAATTTTGTACGTGTTTTTATCGAGAAACAAAAATAAATACTAGTAAAACATGGATGGATATCGAAATAAACAAAACAAAACAATTGCAAACCAAACTGTAAATTTTCTGATCTAGTGTGTTTCCAATGCTGTACACTTTATTTGACGCTTCAAAAATGAAATAATTTTTGTTATGTTTTTTATTCAATTTTTGTTGTTGCTTTTTGACTGAGTTTTATTTGTCACCCAATAAGAAATGAAGTGCCAATTTAATATTTATTCTAATTTTAAACATTGTACTCTAACAAAAGTTTTAATTTAAATTCAAATATGAAGCATTGAGGTGTACACTTTTTTTTTGACGCTCACAGTTACTTGTTTTAAGTTATATCGACGACATACTTATTTAAATAAGTATGTCAATAAATAAGTATAACTATCGGAAAGGGCCTTTGTCCCAAATACACACATGGTGTTGTCTTTAGATTGCCTTCTGTTTGTTACTATTACTAAAGATACATGTCCGAGATAAATTCAACATGTGACTGATGAATTCAACATGTTCAAACGGTGACTTGACTGAAAGTTATCTGAAAGTAGTCTGAGTTCGGTCAACTTAAATTTGGTTGGTTGTGTCACTTCGTGTATTGAGTTAAACATATAAACTTTAATTTAGTTGAATTGACAGATTTTTCATACTATGAAAAAGGCAAAAGGTTTTTATACATTTTCGAAATGGTTTTCAAATTATTTTAAAAAATTTAAATGTAATTTTAGAACAAAGTGACATTTGAACTGTCAGCTCAGATCAAATAAAAATGTCCCATGTAAACACCAACTCAAATTTTCAGTCAGATCACTTTCAGATAAAACTCAGTCAGATCACTTTCGGTTTAACTTGTATCTTTAGTATATACAGTCGAAACTCGATTATCCGAGATGCTCGGGATCGGTCGTTTCCCGGTTAATCGAATTTTTCAGTTTTATAAAAAAATACACAATGGTCGTGTTCAGTCGGGCAAAAGTGATAAAAAATATCATGATATTTTTTATTACCCTAACTTCATTTCGTTGTATTTTATGTCATGCCCCACAGAACAACCAAAACGAAAAAAGTGATTTTACACGTCAAACTTCTGTAGAGCATCTTTATTTGGGCAACATCAAAACCAATTCATCGCGATTTTTTATAAAATAATAAACAATAACCTTCCTGAATATTATTAAAAACATCACACCACAATCAAAAGCCAAATATTTTGTTTTCAAATATGTATTTATTTTGACAGCTAAAACCAAAAAAAACTTGGTTTTTTTGGTGATAAATGAGTGCGTTTTATGGCAAAACGTGATAAAAAATATCATGATAAATTTTATCACTTTTGCCCGACTGAACACTAGGAATATACATATGTATGTACATATATTTTTATTTATTTATAGTATTTTATAAATAAAACAACAACTTCATTCCGTTAAATTTAACTTCATTCCGTTAAATTTTATGTCAAACCCGAGGAAACGACCAAAATGAAAAAATAAAAACAATAGTTAAAATTAAATGTCAAACAATTTAATTTATTCTGATGTTTTGCATTAAACCTTGTGTTCAATCGGGCAAAAATGATAAAAAATATCATGATATTTTTTATTACTTTTAGCATTAAACGCACTCATTTATCACACAAAAAAGCCAACTTTTTTCTTGGTTTTTGTGGTTCCAGCTGTCAATTTTGAATTCATTTTCTTTATGATATTTTCGGTACTTAAATTAAATTAAATTTGATTTTTTAAGATATTTATATGGTATTTACACCGTCATTTATTTAAATATAAATAATAATTTATACATATTTCGAAGTTTTGTCTGAGAACACACAACACAACGAGCTCAAACTAAAATTATTTGTTTCTCCAATATTTGGATAAAAACCAAATAGTTTCAATATCAAAATAATTAAAAAAAAAATAATTAAAAAATATACACATTTAACTAAAAACCTTTCGACAAAACGAGTTTATTGAATTTTACAAAGTAATTTAAAACAAAATGTAACATTTAAAATCAATTTATCATTTTTTTTTCAATTTTGGTTGTTCAATCGGGTTTGACGTACAGTATTACGAAATGAAATTAGGGTGGGATAAAATATCATGATATTTTTTATCATTTTTGCCCGATTGAACACGTTCAAAGATAATTAATTATAATTTTTTGTAGTATTTTAAACTGTTAAATATTCCCAGTATGTATATATTGGACGTGTTCGGTTTGGCCAAAATGAAAAAAAAAATCACGAAATTATACGTCAAACTCATTTCCTGCTAACTTCACCTCGTTAAATATACGTCAAACCTGACCGAACAGCCAAAAATGAAAAATTTGGATTTATACGTCACTCTACTTAAACCGCCGGTACACATGGAGAACAAATTATCATTTTTCATCAAATTATGAAAGAAAATTGCTAAAATAGTGGAAAACGTATGTTTTTAACTTACAATAGCTAAAATATCGTGCATTTTACTATATAATATAGATTAAATTTTAAAAGGTTTAATACAAAATTTCAATTTATCATCGTAAATTCAAAATATCAATAATAAATTGAAATTTTCTATTAAAACTATTAAAATTTGATATTTAATAAATGCACGATATTTTAGCTATCGTTAATTAGAAACATTCGGTTTTCACTATTTTAGCAATTTTCTTACCTAATTTAGTAAACAATGAAAATTCGTTTGTAAATTGTAAACAAAATCTGTAGGACTACTATGTATTCCGATCATGGATGGCACTATTTTGGTTTTCCTAGGGAATTGCGAATTGATTTATTTTAGTGATTTTTTAGTGTCCTTTGTATGTGTTATTTTTTCCAAAGTACCTATACTAAATTTTCGGAAAAAATTGTTCCATTTCATAGCAATTTAAACAACAAAATTGCTATTAAATTAAAGACAAAATGTTAGTTTTTAATTTTTTTGTATTTTCTTTAGCGATTAACACTTATAATCTTAGTCATGTTAAACAAAATTTTTGAATAAGTATGGCTCAGAGAATTCGAATGTGACATCTCGCCCTGTTAGCTTTTTACATATTTTTTTTTTTAGCCTTTTACTGATGTAAATGTCTCAACCTGAAAAAGTAGAAAAAAATCTTTAGCCCAAATTATATTAACCAGAACAAGAAAGTTAAAGAATTTTGGATGAAATATTTCTGTAAGTTTATATCCAAGACAATATAAGCTATACGTCTCAGTAATGTTTGTCTACAAAATTTACTTTGCGACTTATTCGGCTTTTAGTAAACTTGGTTTGATCTACCAAAAAAACACAAGGGCGGGTAATCCTGATTTATAAATTTGTAAACTGCACTCACTTTAAGTTCAATTGTAATTTGTTGTTTTAAACAAACGAACTTTGATCACCTGCGTTTCATCTAGTTTGACACGAATGCGATTACCTAAAATTTCAGCTGGGAATACTAAATCTTCTAAGATAGCATCATTAACAGCCGTCAATGATCTTGATCGTGGGCGCTTTTGCTTCAATTGTGTTCTTGTTTTACGTGTTGACTTTGGTAAATTTTAATGAATACTACATGTTTACCGGACAATTTCTTTTCTAATTCACGTGGAATGTCTTTTGTTTTGGCATTGGAACATAACATAAATAATGATTCCCTAAAAAAAATGAATCCCAATTAGTTAACATTTTTAACTTAAGAAATCGTACTCATACCTTTTTGTTGTTGAATTCAACCTCACGGGCGCCTATAATAAACAAATCGCACACGTTTTGCCCATTGATTTCTCAAAATCATAGGTTCTGCACGCATAACAATGTTGTCGTTGATCTAAAGGCAAAAAATCAATACATCACACATCAATACACAAAATACACTAATTACTTTATGCCACAAATTGGATAAGTCCACATTTCACTTATATTTAAAAAAAAAATTAGATTTAATATTATTTTTAAAAAAACAGCTGATCAAAATATATTATTTTCATTTGACAGCCAAATCCACGAAATTTGACATTTAAATTAAAAAAAAAAGTTGGATTTTTTCGTGATAAATGAGTGCGTTTTATGCTACATATTTTGACATATAATTCGTGATTTTTTTTTTCATTTTGGCCAGACCGAACACTGGGATTATGGAAATTGAAATTAATTAAATTATTAATTAAATTTCTTTTGTATAAAAAACGAATATTTTTTGACAGGTAAAACCAAAAACATTCTAGTATTTTTT
This sequence comes from Tipula vernalis, assembly GCA_958295665.1. Lineage (NCBI taxonomy): Eukaryota > Metazoa > Arthropoda > Insecta > Diptera > Tipulidae > Tipula > Tipula vernalis. The sequence continues at coordinate 385,605,701 of OY282558.1, read as the reverse complement.
TGGTGATAAATGAGTGTGTTTTATGGCAAAACGTGATAAAAAATATCATGATATTTTTTATCAAATTTGCCCAAGGAAACACGACCATTAAAGTGTTTGACGTTTAAATTTAACTTTTTTTATTTTGGTCGTTTCCTCGGGTTTGACATAAAATTTAACGGAATGAAGTTAGGGTCATAAGTAATTGACGTGCAGTATTGACGATTGTAAAAGTAGAGAAAGCGCCTCTCGAGGATAAAAGTTAAAATGAGGCAACAGCCAAAATGACATTTCTCATAAATGCGACGAAAGAAATTTTTGCAATCCGGTAATTAAAAATGGTTTTTATAATCCAAAATTGGAATTATTTACAATTATTATCAATCTGGTAGGTAAAAATTGTGTTTATAGTTCAAAATTGGAATTGTTTACAACAATTTCGAACGTCAAATTAACAGCTACCTCAGTTTAAAAATTTTCCACTAGGTGGAATATGTGATGCTCCAATCGTCAATAATGATATTTTTTAATTTTTATCACGTTTGGCCGAGGAAACACCAGGACTGTTGCCAAAATTTAACGAAAAACAGAAATATGAAAAATCCCTGTTAATCAATTGAAAATCTGGATGAACAAGTGACAAAAAAATCGACTGTGTAAAAAAAAATCACGAATGATAGAGGTTTTCGGATAATAGGATCTCGGAAAATCGAGTTTCGACTGTACCAAGTTTTGAGTTTGTCTTGTACGTGTTACTTAAGACACATGTTGGGCTTAGCTGTTATACTAATATGTACATCTTTTTGGTATCTAATCTACACTAAAATTGTATTGTGTAAAACCAGCTTTATATCATGCATAATTTTAACATATCATTCTTCATTCAACAAGTTGATATCAAAGATGGCACAACTAAAATTGTATATGGATTTTTTATCCCAACCAAGTCGAGCTTTATATATTTTATTTAAATGTGCCAACATACCATTTGAATTAGTTAAAGTGGATTTAAAAAGTGGTGCTCATTTAACAGATAGTTATAAACAAATTAATCGATTCCAAAAAGTTCCTTGTATTGTTGATAAAAATGGGTTTAACTTGGCTGAAAGTGTCGCGATAGTACACTATCTGGCGCGGGAGGAGAGGATTGATGATTCCTGGTATCCAAAGGATAATCAAAAGCGAGCTCGTGTGGATGAATATCTGGAATGGCAACATAACAATACCCGTATGGCATGTGGCTTGTATTTCCAGTTGAAATGGCTCTTCCCCCTTATAACGAAAACTGAATCTAACCCAGCAATGGTCAAGTTTGCTAAAAATCGAATGGTGCAAGTATTGAACGAAATCGAAAATATTTGGCTGAAAGATGACAAGTTTCTTGTTGGCAATAATATAACAGTTGCTGATATATTTGCTGCGTGTGAAATTGAACAAAGTCGAATTCCTTTGTACAATCCCTGGGAAGGACGGCCAAAATTATCGCAGTGGTATCAAAACGTGCGAGCGGCTACGAATCCTCATTATGACGAGGCGCATAAAATCCTGAATATAGTGGTAGCAAGTAATGCTAAAGCTCAAAGTAAATTGTAATGATGATCACAAATTTTTGGCTGTACATGTTTATGGGTGATAACGATAAGAATTTAAAATGTTTATTTTGAAAAATAAAAAATTGGTTGAAGTGTTTGGACTGTAACCTTTAGAATTTCAACTTTCTGATTACCATTTTACTTATCTACTTATTTTTTTATAAATTCTCTTAATCGGCTCTCGTCTTATCTGTCAAAATTCAAAGAATCGTCAGTCCGAAGTTGGTATCGTGCTCAACCAGCACTTCCAACTGGTATAATTTTAGTCCAAAAATTAAAATGCCAGCAAATTCTAATTTATACTTATTAGTGTCTCCAATCGACCACCGCATGTACTTATAAGCACTTATAGTTCATGGGTGCGATTATGTAAGCATTACGAGTTTCGAGAAATTGCGACTTGTTGTTTTACTCGTACAACTTTTTAAGTACGACAGACAACTCGTAATGATTAAAAAGATTCTTTTTAAAGAAAATTTGTCAACATATTTCGTGTTTCAAAACTCGTAATACGAGAGCTTCGCGCGGTCTATCTTTGCTAGATTATCTAACTATAGCAAATCTAGCAAAGACAAGAACCATAAGTGCTTATAAGTACTTGCGGTGGTCGATGGAAAACCACTATTGTAGGCCAATTAGAAGTAATACTTACACAGAGGTGAACCGAAGCACTTATCTGAATATATACCTAGGCCTAGATTCTGATCAAGTGACAAATGACAATTTTTTGTGACTTTGTACTAAAATTTTAACTGCTATAAAATGACAATATAGTTGTGAGTTCTAAAATGCGATTCTGATGAAGTGACTTTTTCAAAATGTCACAAGAAAAAAAATGACAAATTAAACAAAATTGTCATTGATTTGGTTTTCCGTGACAAAAGTCAGCTGCATTTTTAAATAAAATATGTGTGAGTATATTTTGTTAATTTTTAATAATTCTTGTTATAAATTTTAATTGTTTATATTATAATTAAAATAAAACAATATTTTATCTATTTTTATATATACATATATAAAAATAGATAAAATATTGTTTTGTTTTAATTATAATATAAACAATTAAAATTTATAACAAGAATTATTAAAAATTAACAAAATATACTCACACATATTTTATTTAAAAATGCAGCTGACTTTTGTCACGGAAAACCAAATTAATGACAATTTTGTACATGTACATATATGTATATACAAAATAAACCTTAAAATATAACTGCGGTAAACTAGAAATGCAACTGCTGTAAACTTCTGTTAATGTCATAACTCATTTCATCAGAATCGCAAATTTTCCGTGACAATATTTTGTACTAATAACAAAATGTCACGAAAAATTGTCATTTCATCAGAATCTACCCCCTAATCCTCTCTTTCCTTTAAGAAAAAGGAATCATCAATGGTGTTCAAATGGCCAGCATTAAAAAACATTTTCTTGCCGATGGATATTTGAGCTGAGAAAAATATGTGTTCGTATTCATGTTTACAGTTTTTAAATAAATAGAAGAAACACACTTGGGTTGATATGGAAAAATGCAAAGAATATTGGCGAAACTATAAACTAACATTTAAAGATTTTTATTAAATTTTATACCAATTATTTTTGATACCCAGGGTTCGAACCATAAAATATTGATCAATGTTCTATAACAATTGAAATTGAATACGACAAAATCCTCAGGGATTTGTTTTACAATTTACAGTTTAAGTAGTCGTAGTGTCGCTGTAAGAGGATCCATAAAACTCAAATTATTGCGTAACCAAAACCAACAAAAATGTTTATAAACATTTTTGTTGGTTTTGGCGTAACAATTAATAAATTTTATTATATATTAGCGTTATATTAGCTATAACGTTTTCAAATCCGGTTGTATATTTGATAGTTTAACTCGAACATAAAACTCCTCATACTCCAAATCGGTTAACATTTTGGTCCTGATATCGACCAAGCATGCAAATCCTATTTCGCTCAACATCGAATTCTTAAAAATTAATAAATATTTCATCGCCTTAATTGCCAAATCGGGATAGTTTTTTTCGGCCGACGCCCAAAAATAATCCAATTTTTCCTCATCAAATTTTGCCACAATAAAGCCATCTTTTCTCAAATTGAGCAACATTTCCTTCTCACTCGTCGAAAGACTCTGTGGCATTTTATCGGGGCTAACCTCAAACGGATTCCGAATCCAGGCACAATTTTCAATCTCGCTGGCTATCGGTAAATAACGATTCATATTATTTTCTAGACATCGTAAATTTTTTAAAATCGCTGATAAAATATCGGGATGAAGATTTCTTTGCGGTTCTTGCATCAGTAACAGTTGAAGATTTGAAAATTGTATAAAATTATGTTGCTCTACATTAGTTCTGTACATTTTTAGTAAATCAACAATAACAGTGATTTTGTCATAAACGTGAAACATGGAAAATTGCTCGTTTTGCAGATCACGATTTAATCTGTTGAAGCACTCGAATATATCAGATATATAAGCTAATTTATGCAACCAGTTTGTGTCACCCAAGTCATCCTTGAAACAAATAATTTCCGGAATGGTTTTACATTGATCGCGCATTTCAAATAAGCGTGACAATAGCCGACCGTAAGATAACCAATAATAGTCAGTGTGATAAAAAATCTGTTGATATCCATCTTCCATATATTGGTCAAATTTAAGCGTAGTATTTCGTTTAAGAATATTAACGATTGCGACCGCATCTCGTAGAGTTTCTGCTAAGATTTCAGGCATATGATTTTCGATAAAAGATCCGCGTCTTGAAAATGTGTAGGTTGAGCTAGGTGCTATGCCGGAAATAAAAATAAGTTCCGTAAAAATATTGAGTGGCTCACATTCTGCCCGTATACGGTCCATACTGATTCCCACACAGTTTTTCCAATCCAATTGGTAAGTGGTCATAAAATTTGAAGCTACTAAATATATTTCATCTGCTGACGATCCGTTCAACTGTTGGCAAAATAATATTTCTTCCTGGATCCTACAGTCATATTTATAACGAATGGTTACAATAAGCGTCTTAAAGTTTCTAATATCTGAAAATTCAGCTAAATGCAATGTAAAGTAAGGACTTTGAAGTACACGTTTCAATAGTTGATCTCTGATATTGTTGGACATGGATTTAATAGCACACCGAAACTCTTCCATTGTTAATGTCATATTAGTAATGCCGTTTAGGTTTTTACTTATATCAATGCTTTTTATTGTAGTTGCCAAATTTTTTATTGTAACGCCAAGTGTTTCGGGTAAACCTAATTTAATGATCGCTTGTGCTGTACTAAAATGGCCACCATCATTTTCAACAACACTACTGCTACTTGAAATTACCGCTGGTGCACTTGAGGATATTTGTGGTTCTTCTGTTGCCTTATAATGATGCTCCGGATGAATTTTGGTTGCCTCGTCCTCAGTCACCTCCTTAAATACTTTCATAATCGAATAATTGCTTAAAGATAATTTATTTTGATGGTCTTCCATATGTGATACATATTTGTTAAGTGTTTTGAATACTTTTATACAAACTGAACATACCATATAATCTGTCTCTTCATATTTGGTGCCGGTTGAATTCACCACTCGTTTTGCTTTTTTTTTGGGTGATTTGATTTCTTTGACTTGCGGATTCAAATCATCATCACTGCGCGTACGTCTCATATAGTTTCTTATGTCCATCATAACAAGTAAATGCGTAATGTGTGATAAGTACGTTTCGAGGAATCACCTTTTATTCGAACTCACCTATGAATACACAATTGTTTTTTTAATTAAAAATTTAAGTTTAAATTCCACGAAACTTTATCTACAACCATATCATTCAAAACAACTTTATTTTGCAAATAAAAATCGCGTCTAGCAGAGCGCACAGAAAAACGAAACTAATTAGTTGAGTAATCCAAATGCATTTTGTATTTCGTATTTATTCGTACTGAGTTGTATTGATGTTATTAATATTATGCCACTAGTTCTCTTGTTTAATAAACAAAGTTTATTTATAGGTACATAATTAGAAATACTGACCAAAACTTTAATTAATGTATTTTCTACTTTTATCTTTTTAGCTTTGGTAACAGTATAATGTCCGTAACAAAAACAAAATTTGATGCCTGATAAACATTGATAAATAAGAATTAAATTTGCAGTATTTTCTAACCATTTTCCGCGTGATACTACTAAAGTATGCACTTTCTGTAGTAATAATACGTACTTACATACTTCTAAAAAATGTAAAATTTTGAAAAACCAATATATTATCAATAAATTTAGTAGAGCTTCTTAAAAGTGGTTTTCCACTTGTAAACACAGCTCAATTTTCAGATCTTTTATTAATTGTCAAAATAGTAAGCATTGATATCGGAATGCTGATAATTTTCTGTAAAAATGTTTTTTCATTTTTGCTCTCTTTTGGGTGTGTCACTGATTTCTATCCCATGGATAAGACCAAAACCAACAAAAATGTTTATACAAGCCAAACAGTACAAACACGTAAGATATAAAAAAGTACGTTAAGGCGTAGTATTAGTGATGCATATAAATAAATCAGAAAGTCTATATACACAAAACATATAAGTATGACACAAAAAACTAAATTACTACAGAAAACAACAACAAACGATGGTACAACTTTTTTTATATATTCCACTCACTTTTGGCCTTTTTTCTTTAAAAACTATTTTAAATTTATTTTTTAAAAAGAACTTAATCTTTTAAAAACAAACTATAGAATGGTAAATGGTAATAAATGTATGTATTCTAATTTAGCGCCGCTGTTCACTCCGTCAATGTGTTTGGGGTATTAACCCCTCAGTTTATTACCTATGCCACGACACTGACTGAACTTAAAACTATTTGCCGCCATTTCAAATTTTTCTTATCATATTCATCAAATCATCAATCGAATAACGTCAGGAATTTATGCATTTTGCCAAAGTGAAGGAAAAATGGGAGAGTATGTTTGAAGCAGCTAGAATCCATAAAACATAATTTTGTAAAATAAAATTTGCAATCGCAATACATATGTTTGTTTTAGTTCTTTAAACATACGAGTTTCGATTACGATATTTTACAAAATCAAAACAATGAGAGAACGATCATTTTGTGGTTTTCTGTGCGCGCTATTTTAGTCGCGAAAATATACTTACATGACAAAGTTATGTTTGGTTTATTAGCTCCTGGATAAAATTTTGTTAAAATATCTTATTTATTGAGGTATTCACACATGCTTATCACAAATTATGTAACTGTTTATTTGTAAATTTACTTATTGATTATGCATTTTAATTTTTTAGGTGGTATTAAATTAAAAAAAATTGTGAACCCCCAGAATCGATCTGTCAAACGCTTGTGCCGGTCATATTACAGTAAAAATGGACATAATAAATAAACATATTATGAAGCGTTCGCAAGACAACGAAGAAAAAATTAAAAAATTCAAAACGTCACCCCAAAAGAAAGTAAAACGAGTGTCTAATTTTATTGGCACGAATTATGAAGACACAGATTACATGGTATGTTCAATTTGCATCAAAGTATTTAAAACAAACGACAAATACATATTACACATGGATGACCACCAAAAAAAATTATCTTTAAAAGACATTTCGATCATGAAAGTTTTTAAAGAAGTGCCCAAGAACGCGGCGGACAGCATAGATAACAAGGTATATTATAAGCGAACAATAAATTCACAAATCGTGTCTACTGCACCTTTACCAGTACCATCGACAAGTAGCTGTGCCATTGTTCGTGAAAGTTACGGTGATATATTTAGCACCGCGCAAGCGATCGTTAAGTTGGGTTTATCTGAAACACTTGGCGATACAATTAAAACATTGGCAACTACAATAAAAACCACTAATTCTCGTGTAGATCTACAAGGAATTAGTAATATTACGATAACGAAAGATGCATTTCGGCGAGCTATTAAATCAATGTCAAACAATATCAAAGATCGACTATTGAAACGTGTATTTCAGAGTCCTTACTTTACATTGCATTTAGCTGAATTTTTGGATATTACAAATTTTGAGACTCTTATTGTAACTATTCGTTACAAATACGAGACTCAGATCGAGGAGGAGATATTATTTTATCAACGATTAAATGCGATGCTCGTAGACGAAATTTATTTAGTTGCTTCAAATTCCATAAGCAACTATCAATTGGACTGGACAAAATGTATCGCAATCAGTATGGATGGTGTACGAGCACAATGTGAGCCACTCAAGCATTTTATGAAATCTATTTTTAATTCAGGTTTGGCGCCCAGTTTAACATATACATTTTCAAGGCGTGCCCTGCTTATCAAACAACTCTTGCCTGATATACTAGCAGAAACACTAACCGATGCTATAGCAATCGTTAATATTTTGAAAAGGGATAGCACGCTTAATTTTGACCATGATATGGAAGACGGATACCAACAGATCCTTTATCATTCTGACGATTATTGGTTGTCTCATGGTCGGATGTTGTCACGATTATTTGAGATGCGCGATCAATGTCTTAAAATGCTGGAGAGCAGTCGTTTCAATAATAAAATGCTTGATACAAATTGGTTGCATAAATTAGCTTATTTAGCAGACATATTCGAATGTTTCAGCAAATTAAATCGTGAACTACAAACTGAAAACTTTTCCACTTTTCATATTTATGACAAAATCACTTTCATGGTCGATTTGCTAAAAATGTATAGAACTAATGTTGAGCAACAAAATTTTACACAGTTTTTAAATGTTCAACAGTTACTGACTAAGGAACCACAACGAAATATTAAACCCGATGTCTTATCAGCGATTTTAGAAAATTTACGATGCCTCCAAAATAGTATGAATCGTTATTTACCGATAGCCAGTGAGATTGAAAACTGTGCATGGATTCGGAATCCGTTTGATGTTAGACCCGATAAAATGCCACCTAATCTTTCGACGGATGAGAAGGAGTTGCTGCTCAATTTGAAAAAAGATGGATTCATCGTTACAAAATTTGATGAAAATAAATTGGATCATTTTTGGGCTTTGGCCGATAAAAATTATCATAATTTGGCAATTAAAGCTATAAAATATTTATTGATTTTTAAGAATTCACAATTAAGTGAAAAGGGATTTGCAACATTGGTCGACATCAGAACAAAAATATTAACCGATTTGGAATACGAGGAGTCTTATGTTCGAATTAAACAATCAAACATAGGACCGGATTTCAAAACTTTATAGTGCCGGAAGTTAATTAAATTTTATATATTTTATCCAATTTTAATAAAAATTATCATCTTTTATGCAAGATTTGGTTTTATGTAATCTTACTCTGATCAAACAACACACTAAAGAAAAAAAAAATATTAAAAAGAAGTCCAAAGAAATTTTTATTCCTTCATTAAATGTTTAGTTTTCTCAATATTAAGATTAAGATACTTAAATGTTTCTGAATATAAAGGATCAGTTTCCTTTTTAACAAGTTCCATCCATTTTGCAAGTTTTGGTCGCCCATTTCTGGGATCGTAACCACCCAAACGTGTTTGTTCTATATCCGAAACAGCAAGCAGATCAGCAAAAGTGATTTCATTACCTGTTATGAAAGCATGATCTTCAAGCCAAAGGGTTTCAATTTCATTCAAGCATTTATCTAGATTTTTAGTTAAAACAGCAACCTTCTTTGGATTATATGTTCCACTCGTCAATAAATTCCTCCATTTCTCAAAAAAGTATAAACCGGAATGCATACGGATATTGTTATGTTGCCAACTCAAGTATTCATCAACAAGACAGCGCTTTTTAACATCTTTTGGATACCACCGATCATCAATCTTTCCATGGCCATGTAGATAACGAAAAATGGCATTACTTTCGGATAAATGGAAATCATTGTCGACGATGCACGGTAGTTTTTGAAATCTGTTCACCTCTTTATACTCTTCACTTAGATGTTGACCTAATTTAAGGTAAAAATTAAATTTATTGACTTTTAATTAAGTAGTCGAGTAAGTCGATTAGCTTACCTTTTCGTAGCGCTATCGAAATCGGTTCGAAAGGAATTTTATTTTCTTTCAATATGATGTAAAGAGCCCTACTCGGTGGAGACATAAAATCGAAATAAAACTTCAGAAGTGACATTTTAGTTTTTTTTTTTTTTTTTTTTTTTTTGAGTTTTAGATTATTTGTTTGGTTTAAACATCACTGTTCACATCACCAAAAATTAATTTAAAATGGCCATTTTATTTATTATTTTTTTTATATATCTGTCACTTTTTTTTTTTTTTTATTATTATTATTATTTTATCATTTTATTGTCAATATTTAATACTAGTAATTTGATTTATTAAAGAACTTATGTTTAATTTGTTTGTTTTATATTATTATGTATGATTCTGTTTTATAAAATTTAATGTTTATTTTTTTTTTTTTTTTAATATTTTTTATTTTTAATATGTACTTAAATTTCTGCTTTTATCTCTCTTAAAAAGTCATTCAATTCGGTATATTCCTCCATTTTGTTTTCACTTAAAATTTCTTCTAATTTTTTGCTTCTTATAATTTTGTAATTGGATCTTATTGTTTCAAATTTTTTGCATGTCTCTATGATGTGTTTAGCATCTTCTAGTGTGTTACAATCCTCACAGATGTTATTATCAATTTTTTTTATTAAATGGAAGTATTTTTTATCAAAGGTGTGGTTGGTTCTTAATCTAGTTAATCTTTTGACTGAGCTCGCATCGAAAGTTTTTTTGTGAAACCAAGTTTTCATTGAAATTTTCTCTTTTATGTTTTTTCTGTGTTGAATTCCTTTTGTTGTAGTAATTTCTAAAAAGTCAGTATTCCATTTTTGATAAAGAGAATTTTTGAAAATTGAAATGCAGTCCTCTACTGGGGTTTTGACTTCTAATTTTCTTGTAGAGCAGGCTCCTTTCTTAGCAGCAGTATCAGCTTCTTCATTACCAGGTATATTAGTGTGTCCAGGTATCCATATGACAGTTAAATTTATGTTGTTTGAATTTGCAGTCTGATATATTTGCTCTTCATAGTATTTAGTTTTGTTGTTGTTGACTGTTTTCTTCATCGATAAACATGCTGACAGTGAGTCCGAAATTATGAATAAGTTTGAAATTTTATTTTTGATTCCTATTTTTAATGACATTTTAGTTTTGATCACGGATTTATAACTATGTATACAATAATATGTATGTATAAACAAATCAGTGGTTTTGACAGTTCTCACTTCTCAGAAGACAGTAATGAAAATGAAGATGAACTAATGTTAAATTCTTTCGGAAAAAAAAAAACACCCTGAGGGTAAAAAAATTTTATGTCAAATTCTTTCGGGTTACTCGAAATAAAGTAACTTTTTTATCTCCTAAAGAATATGAAAATATTTTTGTAGTTGTGTTGGTGTAAAAAGAGCAAAATAAAGTGAGGTTATGTTTTACTGTCAGTCAGATCAGTAAAACTTTTTTTATTTTGATAACAAAAAGATGGAACCAATTAATTTTAGCGCATTAATATTCAATAAACAACAAATGAAATATCAAAATGGAGTTTTATTTTTGTTTCCAATTCACTTTGACATTTCACATTTCTATGTATTTGTAAAGAGTAAAGCAAATCTATGAAAAAATCTAGAGTAAAGCAAAATGCTCTCGAGCAAAAAATAAAGTGCTTTATTTTCCCAGAAAGAATTTGTAATGTCAAATTGTTACCCTTCGAGTAAAATTTTTTACCCTCAGGGTGTTTTTTTTTTCCGAAAGAATTTAACATTACTCGAAGGGTAACAATTTGACATTACAAATTCTTTCTGGGAAAATAAAGCACTTTATTTTTTGCTCGAGAGCATTTTGCTTTACTCTAGATTTTTTCATAGATTTGCTTTACTCTTTACAAATACATCGAAATGTGAAATGTCAAAGTGAATTGGAAACAAAAATAAAACTTCATTTTGATATTTCATTTGTTGTTTATTGAATATTAATGCGCTAAAATTAATTGGTTCCATCTTTTTGTTATCAAAATAAAAAAAGTTTTACTGATCTGACTGACAATAAAACATAACCTCACTTTATTTTGCTCTTTTTACACCAACACAACTACAAAAATATTTTCATATTCTTTAGGAGATAAAAAAGTTACTTTATTTCGAGTAACCCGAAAGAATTTGATATAACTTGCAGTTTCCGCAATTTGAGAGAGCTGACGACACCTAAGAGAATTTATAAAAAAAATGTAGATAAATAAAAACGAGAATTTATAAAAATAAAATTCTAAAGGTTATAGTCCAAAACTCTCAAGAATTTGTAATTGTTTACTTAATTCAAAGGTAACAACTTTATTTCTCAAAATAAATAAACATTTTAAAATCTTGTGGCCTTCGCTATCCCAAAAATTTTGAACTCCAGTCTTCATTACGATTACAATTTACTTTGAGCTGTAACATTTTTTTTCACTAATTTATTCAGGAATTGATGCGCCTCGTCATAATGAGGATTCGTAATCGCTCTCACTGTTTGATACCACCGCGATAGCTTTGGTCGACCTTCCCACGGATTGTACAATGCAATACGACTTTGTTCAATTTCACACGCAGCAAATATATCAGCAACTGTTATATTATTGCCAACAAGAAACTTGCTATCTTTCAACCAAACATTTTCGATTATATCCAATACCTGTTCCATCTGATTTTTGCTCCATTCGACCATTTCTGGATTGGAATCAGATCCAGTCAATGTCGGTAGCAACCATTTTAATTGGAAATACATAGCACACGCAATTCGAGTGTTGTTATGCTGCCATTCTAGATATTCATCAACGAGTGCTTGTTTTTTGCTTTCCTTAGGATACCAAGAATCATCAATTTTGCCCTCCCGAGCTAAATATCGCACTATCGCGACACTTTCAGACAACTTGAAACCATTTTTATCGACAATACAGGGAACTTTTTGGAATCGATTAATTTGTTTGTAACTATCTTCTAAATGAGCGGCCTTTTTCAGATTCACTTTAACCAATTCAAATGGTACGTTGGCACATTTAAAAAATATATATAAAGCACGGCTAGGTTGTGACATAAAATCGGAGTACAATTTTAGATAAGACATGTTATGCTGTTTAGAATGTCAATTTGTTTTTGTTGATGTTGAATGACGAAAGAATTTTTATAAACATGACATAAGGCTGGTTTTACAATATAAATTAATTTGTAATACATTGTTTAGTTCTTAGTAATACCGTTACGTCGCTTTAGTTTGCCAGAATGCGGGCGAAAGTTGATGTTTAGTACATGTGCTAAACATGATCTTATAGGTGACTGCACGAGTATGGATATAAATCCGTACAATCTGAATCCGGTCATTCATCCAATGAAATTACCCAAATATTGTCATGTGACCGAAAATATATTCCCCTATTTCTCCTCTCGAGTTAAAATTATTTTAACATTAAGCAAAATATCCGCAGAAAACCAACATAACCATACCAAAAAATATATATTATGAGTTATTTTTTCCCCTTTTTTGCTTATTTATGACGCTTCGATTTATGAAACAAATTTGATTTTTGGTTCGGTAATAATAAACGTTATTCAACAATAAAAATTATTTGTTTTTAAATTACTATAAAAATTATTTTGTTTTTTAAATTTTGTTTTTAATTTATTTGTTAATAAATTTTGTGAATAAACAGCCAAGCACAAATTGAAATTCAAAAAAAAAACAAAAGTGAATTGACAAGTAAAATAGACGAATTTAGGGGAATTTATTGAGCAAAACGTCAAATAAGTTACTAACTTCGTTCGGATTCAGATTGTACGGATTTATATCCATACTCGTGCAGTCACCTTATAAGTTCAAAATATGTATGTATATAGTAGTGTGTTCAATTGTCAGTTGAAAATTTTCCAGCTACGATACGATGGCTTTATGCGAAGACACATATTTTCCGTTTAAAATTGAAAATATAGGGATTCGAAATGGACCTTATTCAAAAGAATATTATTGGAATTATTTTCAGATAAATAAGTAAATAACAAATTAAGTACATTTCAAATATGAAATTATTGTAAATTTCTAGGAACAATAAAATATTACACAAATATAAGCGATGCAGTAAATTTGAATTACTTTTCAATGTACCCCAAATGCCGCAGAATCACGCGCCGCTAAATATCGCGGTTCATTTTCGTAACCTACGCAAATATGAAGTAAGTTTTGAAATGAAACGGGTTCAACTATGCAATTGCGAATACGTGACGAAGCAAACAAGTGTAAATAAATTTAAAAAAGTTTTCAATTGTATTCATCGGAAAATGCTCGATATATTGCCTTTCGATGATGTAGCTGTTGGAAATGGGCTCACCACTGTAAATATAGAATTTCAGTACTGCTTGGAAGGAGTGAATGATTTACTATATACCATGAATTCGATTGGATTTGCTCTCAAGTGGCGATTCCATTTCGATATTAAAAATGTTGATCCATCAATCATGATATTAACCAAAACTCTATTGCCTGTCCAGCTGTGTGATACATATCCGCCGCATCAACCTATTTGGATGTTTAATCCATTTTGCACTGATATTTTTATCGGGGTTCAAAATCTATCTGAACATTTAGAGGTTTTAACAATAATATCTAATGAAGATATTGTTATTAAACCGAACGAGCTGAAGCCGTTATTAGTAGAATTTAATCCACTCGAAATTAAATCATATGCTCTGGAAATATTAGTAAAATGGACGAAAGAAGATGATGATGTTGAAGGATGTTTCATATGTGGTGATTTCGTGATTAAATTCGACGCACGTTGTAAATCTAAAGTGACAGACAGAGACAATATTGTACGACAATCACCGAACGACACAATATCATGCCTTTTGACCCCACTCATAGTAAGTTCTAACCACATAGATGTTCAGCTAAAACAGAAAACGTCAATTATAAAAACTGTAAAATTACAAAATAATTCAAAGGATTGTGCCCGTTTTTCGTGGATACCTTTGCTTCTTGAAAATTACTATAAAGTCGACGTTAAACCTGCGTGTGGAACAATTAAATCTGGAAAATTTAAGCGATTTGAAATTACCATCATGTCTGAAGGAATTGCTTGCTGGTTTACAGATTTATTATTAAAGTGTAATATATGCAAATATGCAAAAGTTGTTAAGCAGAAACCAATATTTCCACCTGGATATTTTCAATATACTGAAAAGTTTTATTGTGAAAAGGTAAAATTTATTTATTTATTTTGTATCAACCTAATATTTAGTACACGCTTATTTGTCGGACTAACCGCTAGATGGGTGTGTATGCTCCTACCTCAAATGTAAATAAATAAAATGACATGTTTTGTCTTCTTATTCTTTTTAGCTTGATTCTCCGCCAATTTCTAGAAATCAATTTATGTTCCAAACAAATGTGTCAATAAATCTTAAAGTTTATAATGCCATGAACATTGATGAATCTCTTTCTGTTCCAGATCAAATGGAACTTATGTCTACCTTACCAACAAAACTATCACCACCCGACGAAAATAAAACCAAATTTCCTGAGCTAATCGATAAACAATTTCTAGATAAAATGTTGTGGTATGATGTGGACTTTCCATTAAAGCAACAACATATTACCGCATTGCCTCTGACTATGTTTTTGCTTTTAGGATGACACTTGATTCGGCTGAATTAAATTTTCATTTAGACATGATCGAAACTCCGGAATCCTTAGAAAATATCGAAGAAGAAGAACTGCAGCTTGAAGATTCGATTAACGATGACAATGAAAATTTGAATGAAAAATGCGTACGATGCTGCTCTAAATCAAAATGACAACAAAATAGACCCATACAAAATAATGACATTGCATATTTGATAGGCCGAATCATACTTTCTTGTGCCATTCGCACATTGATTCATCCAATCCGAAAATTTAATGACGTTTATTTTAGACCTTGGATGATAAAATTATGAATGAAATTCTCCACATGAGAATGTAATTTACGTAATCATAATGAAATTTTACGATTATATATATTTTGTATTAATTTATTTCAACCTAAATAATAATTTTCATAAAAAAAATTAATAAAAATCAATTTCTGTCAAATTTGGTATTTATAAAGAAAACGACACATTAATGAGGGGAAATTTTTTTTACAGCGCAAACGCATACAAATATATTCGAGTTTTCTCGAAATAAAATCAATCGCAAAATGCCGAAAAAACACGATTTTTTAGTACAATAAAATCAAAAACTAGTAATTTTTTCAATAAATCCATTATTTTTGAATTAAAAGCTATAATTTTGTGCAATTTTTAATTTAATGACTATCTAATAATAATTATAAAGTTATTGTTGTGTTAAAATTAGAGAACTTTATTTAATTCAAGACGTAATTTTGTACCGGAAATCTGGTAAAATTTTCCAGAACTTTCGTGATTATTCTAGAAAATTGGATTTTTGTATATAAAGACAATTGCAAGCAGCGCGTTGTATGTAATAGTTTGACAAACAGCGAAGGAAACAGTTCATACGAGACATTAGCTCTTTAATAAAATAAAAAAAATATAGCGTTGTGATTATAGATTAGTGATTTTCTGTGGAATTACATTAATTAATTGGATATTTTTGTGATTTTTTTTTTTTTCTACTGTTGAGTTTTGAAAATTAAGAAAGGTGAGGATTTTTTCTGAAAATTTTATTTTTTTAAAAATTGGTATTAAATCGTATTCAAGTGAAAAGTGTGGTTATGAATTTGTGGAATTTTCTCGAGTGTGTTTTAATGTGGTTTTTAATTGTTTTGTTCTAGATGTCTGCCGAAGATCAAGAAGTCGAGACTTTTGCTTTCCAAGCGGAAATCGCCCAGTTGATGTCATTGATCATCAACACATTTTATTCAAACAAAGAAATTTTTCTTCGAGAATTGATTTCAAACGCATCTGATGCATTGGATAAAATTCGTTATGAATCGCTCACTGATCCGACAAAACTAGATACTGGAAAAGATTTGTACATTAAAATCATCCCAAATAAAGATGCTAGAACATTGACAATAATTGATACTGGTATTGGTATGACAAAGGCCCATTTAGTTAATAATCTTGGTACAATTGCCAAGTCTGGTACAAAAGCATTTATGGAAGCCTTACAAGCTGGTGCTGATATCAGTATGATTGGTCAATTTGGTGTCGGATTTTACTCTGCTTATTTGGTAGCCGACCGAGTAACTGTTACATCGAAGCATAACGATGATGAACAATACATTTGGGAATCGTCAGCTGGTGGTTCCTTCACTGTTAAAACTGATTCATCGGAACCTATTGAGCGCGGTACACAAATTGTATTGCACATCAAGGAAGATCAAACAGAGTTCTTAGAGGAAAGCAAAATTAAGAGCATCGTTACCAAGCATTCGCAATTTATTGGCTATCCAATTAAATTGCTTGTCGAAAAGGAGCGTGAAAAGGAATTGAGTGATGACGAAGAAGGTGACGAGAAAGAAAAGAAAGAGGGTGAAGATGAAGCAAAATTGGAAGATGTTGGTGAAGATGAGGATGAAGATAAGGAGAAGAACAAAAAGAAGAAGAAAACTGTCAAAGTTAAATATACCGAAGATGAAGAATTGAACAAAACTAAACCAATTTGGACTCGTAATCCAACTGATATTTCTCAAGAGGAATACGGTGAATTCTACAAATCATTGACCAACGACTGGGAAGATCATTTAGCTGTGAAACATTTCTCTGTTGAAGGACAATTGGAATTCCGTGCACTTCTCTTCGTACCGCGTCGCATGCCATTCGATCTCTTTGAAGCCAAAAAGAAGAAGAACAACATTAAATTATATGTCCGTCGTGTATTCATCATGGACAATTGTGAAGATTTAATTCCAGAATATTTGAACTTCATTAAGGGCGTGGTTGATTCTGAAGATTTGCCACTTAACATCTCTCGTGAAATGTTACAACAAAATAAAATTCTCAAAGTTATTCGCAAAAATATCGTAAAGAAATGTTTAGAATTGTTCGAGGAATTGACCGAAGATAAGGAACAGTACAAGAAATTCTACGATCAGTTCAGCAAAAACTTGAAACTAGGAATTCATGAAGATTCGTCTAACAAAATTAAATTGGCTGATTTATTGAGATATCATACATCAGCATCTGGTGACGAGTACTGTTCATTGGCCGATTACGTATCTCGCATGAAGGAAAATCAAAAACACATCTACTTCATAACTGGTGAATCACGGGATCAAGTTAGCAACTCTGCTTTTGTTGAACGTGTTAAGAAGCGTGGATATGAAGTTATATACATGATTGAACCAATTGATGAATACGTCATCCAACAATTGAAAGAATATCAAGGCAAACAACTTGTCTGCGTAACCAAAGAAGGATTAGAATTACCAGAGGATGAAGCAGAAAAGAAGAAACGTGAAGAAGATAAGGCTAAATTCGAAGGCTTATGTAAAGTAATGAAGTCTGTCTTGGACACCAAAGTAGAAAAAGTAGTTGTATCGAATCGTATGGTTGAATCGCCTTGTTGTATTGTAACATCGCAATATGGTTGGTCTGCTAATATGGAACGTATCATGAAAGCTCAAGCTCTCCGTGACACAACAACAATGGGTTACATGGCTGGTAAGAAACATCTCGAAATTAATCCAGATCATCCTATCATTGATACACTTAGACAAAAGGCTGATGCTGATAAAAATGATAAGGCTGTTAAAGATTTGGTCATTTTGCTTTACGAGACTGCACTTCTTTCATCTGGATTCTCTCTTGATGAACCACAGGTTCATGCAACTAGAATTTACCGTATGATCAAATTGGGTCTTGGTATTGATGAAGATGAACCAATGGCCGCTGAAGATGCTCCAGCTGCAAGTGAACTTCCTTCGGTTGTTGATGATGCTGAAGATGCGTCCCACATGGAAGAAGTTGATTAAATCAACGCAAACAAATGTACCAAAACAACTGCAGCAGCAACAACAACAATGGATTTTTTTTTCTTATTTTCGTGGAAACCGCGTTGTAGTGGTAAAGCAAATGGGGCAATTTTTAATTTTTTTTTATTTCGAATATTTATAAACTTATGATTAATTCACATTTTTTCTTTTCGAATCAATTATGTTAATTATGAATTTCATTCCTATTAGAATTGTTAAAATTAATTAATTTTAATAAAAAAAAAAGTTTAATGGAAATAAGATGAGTGCATTTTTTTATTAAACGAAAATTTCTAGGGTTTTAGTTGAAGGCTTAGAGGTTCGGGTCATTGAATTATGAAAATGATTCAAACTCGTGCTTGCTGTTTTAGAACTCGTCGTATCATGGCTTTGGACTTTTGATGTTTGTGTTTTACGGCTTTCATCGACGGTTATTAATATTCTAACGACATCCTATAGTCTCTGAAACTGCAACGGATTAATAAATGTCTCGGTTTTGCATTAGTACAAACTTCATTGTGAATTTCTGTTGAACAAACTGTCACTGTCAGTGTCAATAAATTCCTTCATCATAAAGCAAGTGGTTATTTACCAAAACAGTATATTCCGAATTTCCGATAGATTTGTCTATATTTCCATTCGTCAATACACAAAGTTTAATTCGTGTTATATTTATATGTTAAAATTATGGAACTGAATTACAAAAATGTAAGCCTATTTATAAAAGAAACAATTCAATTGTATTTAACCATCATTTTTAATTTTTAGTTTAAACCTAAAGTGAATATCAGTGATTTATTTCAAGAGGCGAAAACTAATGAGACCTACTTGAAAATATGTGCTCCAATGGTGCGTTACAGTAAATTACAGTTTAGAAATTTGGTCCGGAGGTACGGTGTGGATTTAACTTATACTCCAATGATTATGGCCGATTCATTTTTTCAGAGTAATAAAGCGCGACTTAATGAATTTACAACAAATTATGGTCGGACATCATGACACTATTCCTAATATAATTCATAAGGAATAATGTATTTTTCTTAAATTTTTAGACGATTCACCTGTGATTGCACAGTTTGCTGCAAGAGAATCATTAGATTTTTTATACGCTAGTGAAATGATTTATCCGTATGTGGATGGTGTAGACCTAAACAGTGGTTGTCCACAGCGGTGGGCGATGAGCGACGGTTATGGGAGTGCATTGTTGAATAATCCGCAAATTATTAAGGATATTATTTTACACATTCGTCGTAATTTACCTAATGATTTTAGCATATCAATAAAAATGCGGTTACTGCCAAAATCACTTGAATCAACTATTGACCTGTGCCGACAGTTGGAAAAATGTGGCCCAACATATTTAACCATGCACGGCCGAACGTGTCTACAAAAATCAAGCGAGCCAGTCGACAAAGTAGCAATTAGTGAAATCAAAAAATCTTTACTAATTCCATTGGTGGCTAATGGTGACGTTATGTCTCTAGATGATGCGGACAGTAACTTCCAAATAACAAAATGTGATGGTATGATGGCAGCACGTGGTATATTAACGAATCCCGCTATGTTTGCAGGTTTTAATGAAACACCCATGTCTTGTATTCAAGACTGGATTGATATTTGCCATAGGGCCGATGATGACATTCAATTTCAGTGTTTCCATCACCATTTATCGTTTATGATGGAGAAAATTATGAAGAAAGCAGATCGAATCATATTCAATAATTTCACCAAAAAGCAAGAGGTTTTTGATTTTATGCGCGATAACTATAATATTATACCTGTTGATGCAATAATTGGTGTATCTACTGATGATAGTCTTAGTTTAAGTTGTATTCAAAAAATCGATTGTGTTTATGATGACTCCAAATATAAAAAAAATATTGAGGAAATCGATGATGATGTATTTAATGATGATGCTTTTTCAATTTTTCAGTCAGATGACTAATAAATTTTCTTAAATTAAAAGTTTTTTGTTAAAATTGTTGTTTTAACCTTCTCTCTGTGTATTGGGGTCAAATTGGCTCCAATAAATTTTAAAATTAAATAAATATGTTTCTTATTATTTAATTGGCGCGTGCCTTATAAGACACCCTCAACTAATATCTTATAAATACAATACAATGAAAAGAGGGCCCAAATTACTTGTAAATTTAGTAGTTTTTATTTACTTTCCCTATGAAATATATGAAAATATTCGTGGGGCCAGATTGGCTCCTATACACAGATAATGTGATAATAAGCTATACGCAGAGTGAAGGTTAATTAGGTAGGTATGTAGTACATACATCTGTGGTCACAAAACAAAGGGTCACAAGTCGAGTTGTGTGTGTTAAAAACGATTTCTTGAAAACTTTGAATTTTGCGCTTTGTTGTTCGAGCACAGATATAAAATTTGTGTTGTATTTAGTACTATTTTGTATTAATTTAAATGTATTTTACTTGCGTTTTCTATAAGCCTGGCTAGCTCAGTCGGTAGAGCATGAGACTCTTAATCTCAGGGTCGTGGGTTCGAGCCCCACGTTGGGCGATTCTTTTTTTAATTTTTACTATTTTTAGTTCTCAAGATAAATATAATTGACTGCCCACCTTTTAAGACATAGTACATAATGTTCTTCTTAAATAAAACACAGAAACTTTCTTATTTGAAAACTTTATTATTTATTAACGTTACAGCCAGTCCTCGGTGCTATTTTCTTGGCTAATGCTCTTTTCTGTCGCTCTCCTTGCCCCAATTTGTGTTTCTGTAAAAAAATTAAATTGCATATATGTACATATTTATATGTAAGTAATTAAAAATTAGTTGACTAATTTACCTTCTTGGTACGCTCAGCCTTCTTGCCTAAGAACGCCTTTTTATCCTTCGATTTCTTTTCAATTTTATCCTTATCCGGCTTTGATGGGGGATTACTTTTATGTTGTTTTGCAGGGTGGTTAGTTTGGGGTTTCGTTGGTTGATTATTTTTAGATAATTTCCCTCCTTTTCCTTTAATCTTCTTCTCTAAACGTTTAGTTTTCTTTTGATCCTTTTGTTTTTTATTAGGGACATATCGTTCCACCCGGATAGGGCGATTATCTAACATGGTTCCGTTTAGCTCTAATCCTAAATGCACAGCATCCGCACTTTTGAATCCAACATATGCTATTCCTTTACAGCCCTGTTCATTACGTAACGTACGGATATAATCAATTTCCCCACAGGATGAGAATATTTCATGTAAATCCTCGTCAGTTGCACTATATTTTAGATTTCCAATGAAAAGAACTGTTTTTCCCTTGTTTTCGTAATTTTTTTCATTTGCCATATTAACCCGTATTAGCTTCCCTTTGAACATTTTGCCATTTTCCTGTAATGATTTTTGGGCCGAACTTTCTTTATTGAAAACTACATATCCATTTAAGGCCGGAAGCTGCTTAATTTGTTTCTGATGAGTAATTTTTTTCCCATCACTAGTTCGAAGCCGAACTGATTTGATCGAACCATGCTTTTGGAATAGTTTAAGAAGTTGATTTTTTTTTACGGTGATGGCTAAGTTACCGACAAATACAGTTTTTGGGGCATCGGCTTCTCGTTCTATAAAATAAATGTATCTACCGGTAAGGCAATTTTTAAGTATGTACAATTTTATGAAAACCTACCTCGTTTTATCTCTTCCAATTTTTTTTGCTTTTCCTCTTCTGTTTCATCGATTTTTACTTCTTTGTTGGCCGACGGCTTTGCTTCCGAATCTTCTTCGCTATCACTGTTACTTTCATCAGCTTTTTCTTGCAGTTCATTTAAAACTTTTTCATTGTGAATTTCATCATCACTCTCGGATTCTGATTCACCTAGAACTTCTTCATTAGGAATATCGGAATCATTCTCGGAGTCTGACATTTCAGAATTTTGATAAAAACAAATAAAAACCATGCGGCTTTGACACAATTCAAATTGTTTTGACGTTTACATAGTTCTCTTAATATGGTGGCGCTAGTAAATATTATCCGAGACACAAATTTGTAGACGTACTTGTAGTGTCCCTGCCGGCGCAAAAAAGTATACATAATAAATGAACCACTTACGAACAGTTTACGAACGGTTTCTTGTATGGGGCACTACTACTACTTCACAATTTCAGATTTCATATATGAATTTACAAAACCGTGTAGTTTTCTTCATTCCATCTCTAAACAGAATGTGATTTTTGATAAAGTAAAACGTGGTCCGCCATTTTAATATTTAGTAAATTTTTAATTTGGTATTAATTTTTGTAGTTTATAAATACAATTTAATGAATGATAGTGACGACGACATTTATAATAAATACAATACATTATTAGCTATTTCTATTTTCATATTATATTATTTTAAATATATTATTTATTATATTTGTTAATCTGAAAGTATAACTAAAATTAAGTATATGTAAAAATAAATGTGTTAAAATTTAGTATAGGTATAATTAATAATTAATTGATATAATCAAATAAATAAAATCATATATTTGCTAAAAATAAAACAAAATACGTTGTTTTCATTATTATTTCAAAATTAATTGCGGAATAATACTCAAACCGTACGTAATGTTCATTTTAGAAGGTTCATAAACGTTACGCCCATATGAGTTCATAAATGTTACGTGAAAGGTGTACACATTACGAATATTTTTTTATAAACCAATACATAAATAAGTCTTCGCCAATTTGTTTCACTTCTCATGTGACAAGAGTATCATTTATGTAACATATCTACTCATTTTTAGCGTAACGTTTACGAACACTTTAGTACAAGAGACTATTCGTAAAATGAACGTTCGCGTTACGCGTGGCCGGCAGGGTTACCACTAATGTGGTTTTCCTGTTGCAACAATAAACAGATTCGCAGTCGAATCCGAGTTGAAAAATGACAGTTTTTTGACGTTTTAACTGGAACAGCCAAAAATCCGGATTCTGCGATTTTTTGTTTTTTATATGGTTGTGTGAATATACGTATTAATTGTCAAATTCTATTTTTATAATTAGATTGTTAATACTGATGAATTTTTCCGTAAATTAATAAATAATTTATTGTAATCATGTTATTTGTTGTATTATTTTACTGTTTTTTAAATATATTTTTCCGCGTATTTATTTTGATGTTTAAATGACATTTCGATGACATTTAAATGTAATTGTGGACGTGTTCAATTGGGCAAAAATGATAAAAAATATCATGATATTTTATCCCACCCTAACTTCATTTTGTAATACTGTACGTCAAACCCGATTGAACAACCAAAATTGATAAAAAATGATAAATTGATTTTAAATGTTACATTTTGTTTTAAATCGCTTTGTAAAATTCATTACACTCATTTTGTCGACAGGTTTTTAATTAAATGTATATATTTTTTAATTATTTTACTTCATAAATTATTTTGATATTGAAACTATTTGGTTTTATCCAAATATTTGAGACACAAATAATTTTAGTTTGAGTTTTGATGTGTTTGTGTTCTCAGACAAAACTTCGAAATATAAATTATTATTTATATTTAATTAAATAGATGACTGTGTAAATACCATATGAATATCTTAAAAAAGCAAATTTAATTTAATTTAAGTACCGAAAATATCATAAAGAAAAAAAATTCAAAATTGACAGCTGCAACCAAGAAAAAAGTTGGTTTTTTTGTGATAAATGAGTGCATTTAATGCCAAAAGTGATAAAAAATATCATGATATTTTTTATCATGTTTGCCCGATTGAACACTAGGTGTGTTAGTAATCGCTCCGAAAAATTTTACCGAGCGACGAATGACAGCTGCTGTCACTTGGGTTTCGCTTCGAATCTGTTTTTTGTTGCAACAGGAAAACGACATAAAGTAAATATGTATGTTAAATATATTTAGTTTTATGAGTTGGTATTAAATAACAATTCTCAATTTTTTGATAAATCAGAATTTTACATTTTGTTAATTATCATTTGGAATCATTATACTTTATTCAATAATTTGTCATCACTGTTTTATATTTGTTAAAATTCTAAATAATAAATTATATTTTAGAGCTTCATGCCAACTACTGAAAGTAAAAAAAAAAATAATTCTTGGCTCTTTGGGAAAAATTTCATTCCAATCCGAATAGGAATAACTTTTACCAAAGTAACAAAACATTCCAAACAAAAAACGGCACGGATTGGTTTTAGCTGTCTCACTTGTCATACAACGGTGACGCCATTATGTCAAAAGACATCGGCAATTTTTAGCACTATTTGTGTACTAAAGTATAGTAAAACATACTCATTTGATTTATGTCTCGGCTAAAATAGTTCTTTAGTGCATTTAAACACACTCATTTGGTTTGTGTCTTGGCTAACAAATAGTACTAAAATCCATTTAAACACACACTCATTTAATTTGTGTCACGGCTAAATTTATTTTGAAATAGCCGTTAAACAGAAATTTATGGTTTGAGTTTTGAAAAAGGAATGTTTACAAATTTTGGAAAAGAATTTTTTTTAAATTAAATTAAAATTTTGAATAAAACCATAATAAAAATAACAAATAAAAATTTATTTTATGTAAAATTATTAGTTTTAGTTCGAAATGAGTTCTAAAAAAATATTTAATAGATGGCATTTTTTATTTAATAAAAATTTAAATTTTCTAATTTAAATAATAACCACTTCAAACAAAGAGGAGCGATTTTATAGTTATAAAAATTTTCACCGTAAAAAAAACAGCGATTTCTAGTTATTAATATTTCCACTGTAGAAATAAATGGCGCTACTTTGAATACAGCTAAAAACAATGCTAGCCCTTATACCCATATAGGAAATATTCCGTTAGTACCGAAAAAACTTAATTTTTATGAATTTTGACAGATGGCACATGTGGAAAATGGATGTGGAATTCGTGAATAGGGCCCCTATTCTCGAATTCCACATTCATTTTCCACATGCGGACATCACAAGTGTGTTATCACATTTAAATTTTGGTTTACCCCTCATATATTACAGTTAAGTGAACTAATGTATATAGTGAAGTATATAATGAAAACAAAGGCGTAGTCCTACGTAAAAAACTATAGCGGTCATTGATAATAGCTAGATTTAGAAATTTGTGTGCGAAGAAATTGTTCAGAGTGTTATGTATTTATTATAAATGTAATAAATATAATGCACTTTATTATTTAGTTTTCTTTATTTCATTCTTATACATTTGTGTTCCCTTTATTAACTAAAACTAAAGCTAACATCACTTGAACGTCTATTGCTTATTCACCTTTAGTGTTACCATATTTCGTTCAGTTACGTTCAGGTGGGTGCGTTCACATACATATACAACACAGAGTTTAGAAATATCAAGGCAATAGCTCAGGGAGCCGCGGCGCACGGTTTGAGAAGCCCTGGCTTAACAAACATCTAGTTCACTTAACTGTCGCATAGGGAATGTAATTTTGGTGATGGGATCTGAAGGAATTACAAAACAAAAATATATCGGTCGCCTTGAAATTGCTGTAAACTCTATAAAAACAAAAACAAATGTACGTGTTTTTTTTATGTTTTATTTCTGGGCATTTTGTTTTCTTTTAATTAATTTTTTTTTTTGACTTTACAAATCATATTTCAAAAATAAAATCATAATCTAGCTTAAAAAAAAATTATACATAATAAAGAACATAAAAATCATAATGCACATTAAACTAAAATTTATTTAATATCAATAAATTCTTAATTTTTAATTATAATAATAATAATTAGACATACGAAAAATAAAATAGAATACAAAGTAAAAAAAAAAAAAAGTGTTACATCAATTCCAATAATTCATTAGTATGAATATTAATTATTTTTATATTAATTAATTTAATATTAATTACTTAAATTTAGATTTTTTTTTTTTATTATTTGAAAATAAAAATAATAAATTGTTTTATTTTATTTTTATTTATTTTATAATTTTATTTTACGTTTTTTTTTATGATTAAATTAAAGCAATTATTAGCGGGCTTTTTTGTATTAATTAAATTACTATTTTTCATGTTTTATTTTAAAATTGGTTATTTTTTTGTTTTTTTTGCTTGTTTGTTTGTTAAGACATCTACCAACCTTATTAATTATTTTTATTAGGTAGTTGTTTATTGTTAATCTTAATTGTTAGAATATTTAATTAGAATTTAGGTGTTTTCATAATAAAATAAAACTTGAAGCTTGGCTGTAATTAATTATATAGGATATTAATAATTTTTAATATTGATTTTTTTTTTTTTTGTAACTAACTAGTAAAAAATTAATAATATCGAATAAATTTGTCGTCGTGTGTTCGGCAGTATGAATTCGGGTTTCATCGTATTCTTTTTTTAATTTTATTTTATGTAAGATGAAGTTAATAAATTGTAAAGATTAATTAATTAATTTTGGGTTAGGTGCACAAAAGCTTTACATTATACAACAACAAGGTTTTGATTAATCGATTTTTGACCGGGCACACAAACTATAAAAATCTCTAATTTCTAATTTAACGTTATATTATTATATTAAAGTTTTTTTTTTTTTTTTTGGTTGAATAAAATAAGCCAACGCATTAATGCAATGTTGAAAATGTGGATAAAACAGACATTCTTAATTTTCTCGGCTTAATCTATTCAACAGTACTACTACTACTACTCCTACTAATATGAAATTTGGTTTAGTGAAGCGATAAAATTAATGTTGATATATCTTAGACTAAAAATAGTAGAGAATTGATCTAATAAAAACGAATTTTAATTAATTAAATTTTTTTTTTTTAACAATTTAGAATTAAGACTGTTTCAATAAAATATGGCTATTGCTTGTTTTTTTTTTATTTATTTTTTAAGCGAGAAGAAAAATGTTTAATTTTTAAAATTTACCACTAGGTGTCTATTATTTATTTACCTACTAAATCGGCGAACACATTTTTTATAGTTTAACATTATACTTTATTAAAAAATACAAAAAAAATTAATTAATTTTTACAATTTATTACTTATAGTACCCTAAATAATTTTATATATGATTTGTTTGCACGAAAAAATTTTACGATTACAGTAAGACGTTTCTTTTTTTCTCTGGTAGATGTCTCTCAGAAACGAAAAATTCAAACAAAAATGTATGCACGTATAAACGGATGACATCTGACAGACCAAAAAAAAAAAAAAATTATATATCAACTTGACCGTTTGGAATACAGGTGGTCGTGTTACTAAATTTAATTTGATAAAAATAACAAAAATGAACGTAAAATTAATATTTATTGGTTTTAAAAATAAATTTATAGTGATTTTATTTATTTATATCTATATAATTATTTATATATAATTTATATTTATTTTTTTTTCTCAATTTATTATTTTGACAATTTAAAAAGGCAATTAAGTGATTATTTTCTTTATCATATAAATATAAATATTTTTTTTTTTATAAATTTCTTTTTTTTTGGTATTTTTACGAAAAAATATATATAATATCTAATTATTTAAAAAAAAAAAAGCATTTTTAAAATTTAATTTATTTTATTTATTTATATAAATTTATTTATTCATCATCAAATAGATATTTTTAGTTTTATCTTGTACTGGATTTTTACTAGACAAATAAAAAATAAATTAATTATATCTCGTTTGGTTGTGTAAGTTTCTATTAAGATGTGTGTAATTTTGTATTCCGCTAGTTAAACAAAATAATAAATAGATGGAGCCAAACATTTGGGAATAGAAAGAATCCTGACACTAATATAAAAGTTGAAAATGAACAACATTTGTTTTCAGTTTAGTTTCTCTTTATATTTATTACTCATTGACCATTGTATTTCTACTTTTCTAGTATGTAAAAGACGGATTCTCGTATTTTGTTCAAAAATATTTGCTTAGTGTTGCTAGGTACTAAAGTTTTTTTTTTTTTTCGTTTATTAAACTATACATTGAGAAATAAACATAATTACAAAATTAAAAAAAAAATAATAATTTAATTAAGCATTATTATAATATATAAACAATAAGCTATATAGTTATATTATATATAAAATACAAAATTACATTTAAATAAATTAATTTTTAGTACAATTACATAATTAATTTTAATTTATATCTCTCTTAATTAATTAAGATTTTTTTTGTTGTCTTTTGCTATATAAATTCTGAATATGTTTTTGATGTTAATTAATTTAGTGTCTATTATTATTATTATTATTATTTAGTTTTTAGAACAAAAAGCTGATGTACTAAAATTATTATGTACAAAAACGAAAATAAAATACAATTGAATTGATTGAAAGAATTTATTTATTTTTAATTAATTAGTTAATTTTTAAAACACAAATATTTTTCTTATTAATTTACAATTTATTTTAAACTAACAATAAAATTTATTTAATTATTTATTATGTGTATATTATAATGTAATATTAATTTTTTCTGTTTTTTTTTAAATTTTTTTATATGTATATCAATTAATTTAATTTAATTTTTTTTTATATTCTCTCATCATCTCCATTCGATCAATCAATAAAAATTAAAAAAATAAAATTTTTTATATGATTTTATATTAGTAAAATTTGTTGTTTTAAAAATAAGGAATGCTACTCTTCTATAATAAACAAAAATGATAATTAAAATAAAATTTTGTATATAATTTAATTAAGAAATAAAATTATTGTATTTTTATGTAAATTTTTCATCTGCTTAATAATTAAATATAAATATGAAATATTGATGCAAATAATATACATAAAAATGTAATCGCATTAACCGATTTTAGTGTATTTGTACCGCCGAATGGGTCACCGGCTACAATAATATCGTTCGCACGAATAAATGGAGTGCTTATCACATGTATTATACCATTTGTACAATCGACATCGGGACGTACAACCGTTAGCCATTTATCATCCCAGTAGATGTAGTATTCTATAAAAGAAAAAATTAAAATTAGTTTAATTGTTTTGGTAATTGAAAGCAATTCCTTGCGAAAGGTGCAATATTATAGATGGCGTTTTAATTTATACATTTTATAAATTATAATGATTCCAGCAGATTATGGAATCAAATGGAATAAAATATTTGGGAGATAAACAAGAAGTACCATTAAAAAAATTGTTCATTGAAAAAATGAAAAATTTGAAAAAGAAGAAATTTGGGCTTCAAACTTTACTTATCCTTTTCAAAAAGGATTACTCTCCTAAATCAGAAATAGAGGTAACAGAGAGGCAGCTCACTGAGGAATAAACGGTATTAGTAGCTTGGGGAAGGAGTACTGTGGCTTGCGGAAACTCAGAAAGAGACTATGTGAGGTTGAAGTGGTCGACAGCAAGCGTACCAAGCTGCTGACCGAGAAGTATGGCTTCCCCAAGGAAAATAAGACAAAGCGGTTCAGCGATGTCTTGAGGGACCATATGTTGATGCTAGTCGTAATTGAAGAGGTTGGTTTACAACGCACTAAACCTCGACGTTTTAGAGGTCCTGGGAGAAAATTCGGAACCCCCCCAGTCAAGTTGACTGCATGCTTAGATCAGAGATCGGTGGATTTATGTATATAAAAAGGATATAGTCAAAGTATGAGAGGTGTGGCCAGGCGTGAGGCTTATCGCAGCAGTTAGCCGGGAAGAGATTCCCAGCAGGCTAAGGATGCGGGTCTGGCTGCCATCCGAACCAGCTAGCCTTGGTGAGGTCTTCGTCAGGCCAGTTACCAGGATCTTCCAACCGATAATTGGAAAGTCGTCAGACAGGAGGAAGCAAAAGCGAGTTGGGAGAGGTTGATTCCATCGAGGAGGAGTAGGGGACATGAGCGAAGGAGCTGGTGAATCAATGGAGGAGGATTTTGACAGCCTGGACAGACGGATGGGCACTGCCAAGACCACGAGACGGGCGAAGCCGGCGCATCCCAAACTACCAGTAATTAATATTGGCCTGCGGTAGCAGAAAATTAACCTTGACCCCCAACTCAAATTAACCTTGACCCCTCTAAGGCTGCTTCGGCAACTCTACTTCTCAGACTGACAATTACGAAATCTTGGATTAATAATAATAGGATCTATGGCCTCATAACCAAATGGTACAAAATTATATCCTCTACGGTGACACAACTGCAGTCAGCCTGGAATTAGGCACTTGCAGACTCTAGCTGAGGTTCCTCCGGATAATCTTGAGGGTCTGATCCTTGAAGCGGAATAAATGAAGATCGCGGTGTGGTACTCGGATTTGATGCTAATGCGCATCACACCATCTGGTGAAGAACGGATATCAACGAAAGAGGTGTAACTTTTTATTTATTTGATGAGTACTAATTTTAGGCGTGACTCTTGCCTAAAGTAATATTTTTCATATGGTTAAAAAATGGAGGGTGGATAGGGAACATTCCATTCCTGACTATCGATATTTAATCTATAGCCTCGATTTTCACCCTGCTATACGGAAAGCCTTCAGGAACCCAAGAAGGACCAACAGGAGCAAATATGGGGAATTAATGGAGAGATTTTTGCCGTCGGGGGCGCCGAAGGCCTTGATAATTATAGGGGAATTGGAGGTGCGGCTTGCCCATGGTCCAGGGAACTGGGGACCTAACGTTGGGCTTATAGGAGAGCCTTTAATAGAGCTAAAAGTACAGGCTCAGGATTGGGAATCCTATAAGGAGGAACTTAGAATTTATAAGAGAGAATGAAGGAAGGTACAAAGAAGGTCCTGGAGACTCTTCTGTGAAAAAATGGAAGATGTTTCTGAAACCTCTCGCCTTAAGAAAATTCCTTCCAAAAGTACAGCAAGTCCGAGTTTTTTGAAATCATATAAATCGACTGGTCCGGATCATATTATACCAGTGGAAATTCAAAATCTCTAGGTACTGGACGATACTGGTTTATCCCCAAAGCGGGAAAAACCTCACATATCCATCCTAAGGACCTAAGATCAATAACCCTATATAACCCTTTCATTTGAAAACCCTGGAAATGTCTTGGATGTACACATTAGAGGGAACTAAGACTCAGTAAGTGGGCACTGTCTCAGCTTGTGTACATTAAGGGTAGATCTGTGGACACACATCTGTTTGGTAGATTTCCTGGAAATAGAGGGCGCCTTCAATAATGTGAAAGCAGAGGCAATCATGAAGCAGGTTAATTAATCATATGCTTGTAACCATGATTGTTAGCTCAGAGCTAATTAGGGGACCCCGTAGTGAGGCCTGGATCCCCTCTTCTCTGGAACATAGTGGTAAATGGGTTACTACCAGAGCTGGAGAGAGATGGTGTTATCGCTTACGAATACGACATGAGATAGTTGTTCCTGGGTAATTCCTGGGCACGATTGTGGACGTAATGCGGCTGGCAAATGTGGGCTGGGAATTAATCCGGCCAAGACAGAGCTAGTACTCTTTACTAAGAAATTCAAAATACCGGTAGTTGTCCCTCCTACCTTAAACGGCACGAGACTTACTTTTACGGATATAGCAAGATATATGAGCGTTATCTTGGACAGTAAACTTAGTTGGAGGCCCAACATTTTGGAGAGCGTAAACAAAGCTACTATAGCTACGTACTCCTGTAGGAACGCCAGTGGTAATAGATGGGGTCTGAAACCGGAGCTGGTATATTGATTTTATTCAGTCATAGTGGGACCTGTACACATGTGCGGGGTTAGTGTGTGGTGGCCAGCTAGACGGCAAAGTGGAAAATAGAGTATTCTGTGTAAATGTGAACATTTCTATTCGTCTCGCTGATTACTGCAGTGTGTACCAAGTTGTGGTGGTGGCGACTGAAGAGCTCTTGACATTTGTTCGTGAACAGTCAAGCGGCAATCAGGTCGCTGAAATCAGTCTCCTTGGCGTCATGGGTAGCGTTGAGTTGTTACTCATCTCTAACACCCTCACCTGTAGTGTAGCAAGACAAGTTTGGCAAAACTAGACTTGGAGCGCACTAGAACATTAATATTCCTATGTAGACGCCGTGAATTAAGAACGGTCGTAGGAAGTCTCACTCTCAGCTCAGTGGCGGGATTTCATATTTTGAGTTCCCTATAACCGGAAACATTTTTTTCGTCAAATTCGCTTAAAACTGATCTCGCTGATAAAAGTAGTTTAGTTGTATAACACGTGAAATTCTGAGCCAACATTTAGGTTAATGTGTTTCAGCTTTTAGGACACCATCGTATTTACCGAACGCCGTACAAATTACGGAAAATCTAAGCTTAATCTCTGTTGGATGCAACTAAAAGTCAACTCTTGGTGTAAACGCAATCATCATCGATTTGGATTTTGACTTTTCGTGGCCATCTTGTATTGTCAATTTCTTACTTACTTCCGTTCCATCATATGTAAAAGTTGTATTGCATAGTTTTGTTACTAAAATAAATATTCTAAAATCATCAAGTGTTTCAATTAATTAAAGAGTTAGATTAATTATACTCTAACAGGTTATGGGCCCAGGGATCGTTATAAAGGCTAAGTTTGTTAAAAACAAGTGGATAAAATAAACTTTATTAATTACAAAAACTATATATCACTGCGGTTTTTTTTGAGACACATGATGGCGGGCGTAATCGATGGAAAGTATCGCATCGAAAAGTTGGACAACGATAAATACTTTAATTGGAAGTTTGTGATGGAAAACCTGCTGAAGAAAGAGCATAGTTGGGATGAAATAATTGGTGAAAAGCCAGCCGAGGCAGCACAATTGACCGTGTGGAATAAAGCAAACGACAGTGCGATGTCTACAATCGTTTCAAGTGTGCAAAAGAGTCAATTTGTTCACATTAGAAAAACTAAATCTACAAAAGAGATGTGGAATGTGTTGCAGCATTATCACGAAAAGGGTGCAGGCAATAGCAGTGTGCAACTAATAAAGGAAATTTGCACAAAGAAGCTTACGGAGAGCGATAACCTCGAAGAACATATTCATTGATTGTTGGACATGTTTCAACGTATTGACGATTTCGGAGAGGAAAAGTTATCGGAAAAATGGCAGATTGGGCTGCTGTTTGGGCAACTACCACGCAGCTATGACACAATCGACCACTTCAAACTCAGAAAACGGAAGACCTGAGCATGAAAATGGTTCAGGCAAAACTGATTGACGAGTATAAACGTTTAATTATACGCAATTGTAACGAAAATGGTGATAGCGCAGGCGACGCTGTACTAAAGATCGACAAGCGAAAAGGAAAATGTCGGTTTTGCCACAAACCGGGACATTTTAAAGTAGAATGCCATAAGTATACTAGATGGCTTCAAAAGGATAAGGTCAAACAACCATTGGGAAAATCAGAAAAGGCGGCGGCTGTTGAGAAATCAGATGACGATATGTTGTTCATGACCGAACACATCGAAAGTCAAAGTGCAGACGATTGGGGATCATTGATAGCGGTGCTACGTGTCACATTTGCGTGAATAAGTCTAAGTTCGAGAATTTTACTTTTAATAATCAAGAAAAAGTCAGGGTGGCTGATGGACGTGCATATTCGTCACGTGGTACCGGATCCGTCAAATTACAGTTTTTTGATGATAAAGGTAATTCGGTATGTATCGGCCATATTAACGAATGTATTATATATACCAGAAATTTCATCAAACATCTTATCGGTAAAATTAATGGCGGCTCATAGATATGAGATCACATTTGGTATGCATAAGTGTTCAGTGCAAAAGAAAGGTGGCAGGCGAATATATATTGGCGAAAATTGTGGCAGCCAATACATTCTCAAACAATCAAAGGAAGTCTATGCAGCGCACAAGAGAACTAATTTATGTGAATACAAGTGGCTTCGCATTTTGGGTCATCGTGACATTAATGTGGTCAGGCATCTAAACAATGACAATTTAGTCACCGGTGTGTGTTTTGAAGCGTGTAATTGCAGCGACGACTGTGAAATATTTACACAAGGAAAAATGATTAGGTTGCCTTTTCCAAAAAGGTCATTGACATCAACGAATGCTGTGATGGATCTAGTTCACACTGATTTGTGTGGGCAGATGCCAACTAAGTCACATGGTGGAATGCGTTACATTCTAACGTTCATAGACGATTTTTCGCGATACACGGTAATTTATTTGCTGAAGGAAAAATCGCAATGTTTCATGAGGCTTAAGGAATTCAGTCAAATGGCGCGAACTATGTTTTCAAAGACCATAAAAGTTATTCGCTCAGACCGCGGAACAGAATATAAAAACAAACAGGTCATTGAATACTTAAAGGGCATCGGGACTAATATGGAGTAACAGAGCGCAAGAACCGAACGCTAATCGAGATGGCTCGATGTATGATGATTGAGGCTAAATTGGACCATTCGTTCTGGGCGGAAGCAGTTACAACGGCTAATTTCATGCAGAACCGTTTGCCAACAAAAGGAGCTCCGAAGACACCACTAGAAATCTGGTCGGGTACATTACCAATTTTGAAAAATTTTAAAATCTTCGGGAAAAAATGTTTTGTGCATATCCCTAAGGAGAAACGAAGAAAATTGAACATAAAGGCAGTGGAGGCACGATTTTTGGGTTACGACGAAAACTCAAAGGCGTATCGATGTTTCGATGTAAAGACGAGCAAGTTGATTATAAGCCATGCGATGTTCGTTTCTTGGAAGGGGAAGATAATACCGTAACTGTCGAAATAAAACCACAAGTTGACAATACCACTAATGAAAGTGAACAAATAGTGGAGGCACCAGACGCTGTGTCAGGTCAAG
This sequence comes from Tipula vernalis, assembly GCA_958295665.1. Classification (NCBI taxonomy): domain Eukaryota; kingdom Metazoa; phylum Arthropoda; class Insecta; order Diptera; family Tipulidae; genus Tipula; species Tipula vernalis. The sequence continues at coordinate 385,570,544 of OY282558.1, read as the reverse complement.
AACATATCAAGCGAAATTGTTTCAATCCCAATTGCCAAAAACCCAGTTAGATGCTCGGAACGAGAAACTAAGGGGGTCAAATCAAAACGATTAATCGAGAAAATCGAAAATATTAATTCAATAATTACTGAGCCGAAAACACTGGCAGACGTACTGGAGACCGCAGAAAAGGATCAATGGTTTGCGGGTATACATGATGAAATGAAAACACATGCAGAAAATGGCACCTGGGAAATAGTTGAATTACCAAGTAATCGAAAAGCAGTGGGTTGCAAATGGGTGTTTAAATTGAAAGCTAACGCAGATGGCACTGTAAAGCGGTTTAAGGTTAGACTGGTTGCCCAAGGGTTTACGCAACGGTTTGGCCAGGGTTACAACGAGGTATTTACACCAATTGCTAGGCAAACAACTTTTAGAACATTGTTGACAGTGGCAGGCAGAGAGCAAATGCAGGTCATCCATTTGGATGCAAAAACGGCTTTCTTAAACAGCAAACTGGAGGAGGAAATCTACATGAAGCAGCCGCCATGTTTCGAAACGGATGATAAAAGCATGGTATGTCGATTAAAAAGGAACTTGTATGGACTGAAGCAGTCGGCACGCACCTGGAACATGTCATTAAACAAGGTAATCGTTGACGCAGGATGTTATCGCAGTGAAGCAGACCCATGCTTATACTATCAGCAAATCGGCAATGGGTGGTGTTACCCGATCAAACGGGTTGAGGAAATTCTGAACGTCGAATTCAAAGTTGATAGTTTGGGCAAAATAAAGACGTACATTGGAATAGAGGTCGACAGGGACATGAATGGAATATTTAACATAAGTCAGAAAGAAATCATACATCAATCACGTGGTGAATCGATTCAATTTAGAAGGTGCAAAAATATCTAAATACCCGTTGAAGCCAGAATATCAGAAGGGTTCATTGTCTGATCTGCTGCCAAATAACGCGGAATATCAACAACTAATTGGCAGCTTGCTGTATGTATCAATAAACACTCGGCCAGATGTTGCAGCAAGTGTGGCGATACTCGCACAAAAGAAAAATTGTCCGAATGAAGAAGATTGGACAGAGCTGAAGCGAGTTGTACGTTATCTAAAGGGTACAAACGGTTTAAAATTACGCATGGGAGATGTTAAATGCGAGAACATATTTTTTGGGTATGCAGATGCCAGCTGGGCCGAAGATCGATGCGATCGAAAATCAAACAGCGGTCATTTATTCAAGTTATTTGGAGCAACGATAAGTTGGAGTTGCAAGAAGCAATCATGCGTTTCACTATCATCAATAGAGGCCGAGTTTGTTGCATTGTCCGAAGCATGTAAGGAGGCGATTTGGCTGCGAAGGTTGTTGAACGATTTTAATGTCGACATAAACAACTCGACTTTGATATACGAAGACAATCAAAGCTGCTTAGCACTGATCAACCAAGAAGGTTTATCTAGCCGATCTAAGCACATCGACACTAGGCGACATTTTATTAAGGATCACATCGAAAAGCAAACGATTCGATGTGAGTATTGTCCTACCAACGAGATGCTGGCAGATATGTGCACCAAGCCGCTGGGCACAAATCGGTTACAATCACTTCGAAAGGACAGCGGGTTGTTTTAATTTCATTTATTATTCAAGGAAAGAGGGAGCAGTTGTTATAAAGTAGAAATTGAGGAGGAGTGTTGGATGCAACTAAAAGTCAACTCTTGGTGTAAACGCAATCATCATCGATTTGGATTTTGACTTTTCGTGGCCATCTTGTATTGTCAATTTCTTACTTACTTCCGTTCCGTCATATGTAAAAGTTGTATTGCATAATTTTGTTACTAAAATAAATATTCTAAAATCATCAAGCGTTTCAATTAATTAAAGAGTTAGATTAATTACACTCTAACAATCTCAAATATCTAGAATAATGTAGGAAGAGACAAAAAATCTTGAAAATTTCAAAAAAGTTCAAAAACCAACTTGGAAATATTGAATAATTTTAAGAATTTTGTATGACCGAGAATATAACCTCAACACTTATCTGGAAAGCCTCAAAAATTCAAGTAATTTTAAAGATCAGGAAGACATTTGCTGTGACGCTTGCATTTTGGGAAAGATGCACCGACATTCATTTCAAAAATCTGAAACCAAGAGTTCTTAAGTAGGAGAGCTCATTCATGCCGACGTCTGCGTTCCAATGCAGGAAAGATCTATCGGGGGATCACTATACTTCTTGCTATTAAAAGATGATCTTTCACATTGGAAACAAGTGTATTTCTTGAAGGAAAAATCCGAAGTAGCAGAACATCTTGAGGATTTAAAAAAAAAAACAAATAGACATCTAGGCAAAGGTATAAAAGTGCTACGCACAGATAATGGGTTGGAATTTATCAACCAACAAGTTAAATCACTAACGAGACGATATGGTGTCGTTCATCAAAGGACAGTTGTTTATACTCCACAACAAAATGGCACAGCAGAACGTGAAAATCGAACAGTAGTGGAAGCTGCAAGAAAACTTTTACATGAGAAGAGACTTCCTACAAAGCTTTGGGCTGAAGCTGTACATATAGTGGTTCATATATTGAACCGGACTGGAACGAGTAGAGAGAAAGGCATAACACCATATAATCTCTGGATAGGAAAGGATGCTAATGTTATCGACCTACAAATATTTGGTCAAGAAATCTACACTCACGTGCCAAAGGAGAAAAGGCGTAAATGGGACCCTAAAGCCGAAAAGGGATTCTTTGTGGGATATGACGACCAAGTGAAGGGCTGTAGAGTATGGTTCCCGTCCGACGATCGGATCAGTATCTGTAGAGACGTAAGATTTACAAACAGGTTCTATCATTCAGACGATGCCATGAAGTTGGTTGAGGATTGTCAAACACAAGTGGAAACATGCAACATTGAGGTATCACCAGTGGTGACAGAGGATGAATCTGATATACAGGACAGTGCAACAATTTAAAATGTAGATGATGGACCAGTAATAACTAACAAAGAGGTAGATTTACTGGATCAGATCGATCATATAGACACTATCGATGAGGTACCCCCGGTTCGCGACCATCCAGCGATTTTGAAGCGACCAGCGAGATTCGCTGATATGACTGAGTTGTCAGCGTGTGTTTCCGAAAGCATTGAGCCTGTCACATACGAGGAAGCTCTTAGCTGCGAGGATAAAAATGAATGGAAAAGAGCCATGGATGATGAAATCAAATCGCTTACTCAAAATAACACGTGGAACTTAATTGATTTACCGCAAGGCGAACCAACAATAGATAAGAAATGGACATTTAAAATCAAGAGACATCCCAATGGAAGTGTAGAACGTTACAAGGCGCGGTTGGTGGCACGAGGCTTCAAACAGCAATATGGAGTAAATTATTTCGAAACGTTCAGTCCAGTGCTTAGATTTGAATCTCTAAGGGTGATTCTTTCGATTGCGGCATCAAAGGGGATGAAACTACATCAATTTGACATTAAAACTGCATTTCTATATTGAGAACTGAAAGAAGACATTTATATGCAGCAACCCATTGGGTACGAAGATGGAACAGGTCGAATCTGTAAACTGAATCGAGGTCTTTACGGTTTGAAACAGATCTCGAGATGCTGGAACCAACGATTTACAGATGTTCTGCAAAAATTCAACCTCAGAGCAACAACAGCAGATCCCTGCGTATTTTTAAATCACCAAGAAGACCATAAATTAATTTTAGCAGTTTACATTGATGATGGGTTAATTTCTTCAACAGATACCAGTTTAGCTGATACATTACTTGAGGAATTAAAAAAGGAATTTCACATAACTTCCAGTATATCCAAATACTTTCTTGGTTTGGAAATCGACCAAGTTCCTGACGGATCAATTTTCCTTCATCAGGAAGCTTATGCAAAGAAGGTATTAGAAAGGTTCAATATGACGGAAGCTAACCCTGTTGCTGTTCCAGCTGATCAACACCATCAAATGTGTACAACCTTGCATCCGAATGGAGATAACAATTTAAGCAATGCACCCTATCGAGAGGCAGTCGGAAGCCTCATGTATCTTTCGACCGGTACAAGACCAGATATCACTTTTGCGGTAAACAGTGCGGGACAATTTTTAGAAAAGCCAAAGAAAATTCACTGGAACGCGGTAAAGAGGATTTTAAAATACCTCAAAGGAACGCTACGCTATGGTCTTGCCTTTAATCGCCTAGAAAATTTAGTATTAAATGCATTCAGCGATGCGATCAGGCGATGTAGATACAAGAAAATCGACCAGTAGGGCCTCGTTATGAAAATGGGATCGTCTATTGTTTCATGCAGTTCTCAGAGACAAAGTGTAGTTGCTCTATCTACAACTGAGTCGGAGTATATTGCTGCTACTCAAGCTGTCAAGGAGATCGTATGGCTAAAGAACTTATTATAACCACTTCTGAACGATAACAAACTAACGAGTATCTTATATATGGACAACCAAAGTGCTATTCGGTTGATTAAGAATCTCGAGTTCCACAAGAGAACAAAACACATCGATGTAAAATATCATTTCATCAGAGAAAAATATGAATCGGGAGATTTCTCACTGGAGTATGTGGCATCAGAGAGCCAACAGGCGGACATCATGACAAAATCACTATCGAAAGCGGGTTTTCAACATTAACGTGAAATGCTACAAGTCGTTGACATTCAACGTTAAATATTATTGTATATTGAATTAAAATCTATAATTTATTCAAAGTGGGAGTGTTAAGAATATTGATCAAATATTATGTTATGTTATGTTCTATGTTACATAGTTACGTAAAGTTTCGTTCCACTTTTCTTTCTTAGTTCAGTGGTTCTCTTTCTATTATTTTTGTATGACAAGGACAACACTGTGTAAAATTGTAAATTCATGTTTATGTAATTCGTGGTTAATGGCTGCTGAAGTCGTATTGTGTAGAACACGTTGTGCGTACGAGAAATAAAGCGTTTTATAATTATCATCAGTGTGTTTCTTTATTAAATCTAACATTATGTAATTAATCCCTTCGTATTCTATGTCAGGAAGCTAAAGCTTTAACCAATACAAAAGTTGCAACCATTTTGAAGTTGAAGGGCATTCTTGACTGTTATTCGAAATAAAAACTGCTTAATACAGTCAAAAATAAGGACCACCTATTTCAAAGAAAAATACTTAATTCTAATTTCTGGCTTTATCCGGTGAATTAATAAAATACTCGGATGAATAACTTCAGTTGTCATATTTGGTTATATGTACTACCCCTACCAACATAAATAACAATTTCAACATTTTGTTTCTGTATCAAATTCATCAGAATTTATTTAGTAAATTTCAAATAAAAAACTCAATACAGTCGTCCTCTTACAAACTATATACGGATAATTGCAAAAAGCATAAAATATATTTCCAGAATTTTTGATTCGTTATAGAACAGAATAAAATAAACACAAAAAGCTTATTGATTTGTTATGTATGAATATTTATGTGGAATAGGATACAAATTTTGGGCTCTATGTACATGTATATTTTGTACATTTATGAGTGGGAGTGGAATCACAAGGATTTATTATTTTTGGTATCTCTATAAATACGTATTTTGGAATAAAAACGAAATATAATATCTGCTTGACACATGTACAATTCTAAAAAAACCGAATATGCTAAAGTTTCAATTCAATAAAACATTAATTCAATTTAAAGTTAAAACTGTATTGAACGAACTATTTGAATTTCGAACAAAGCTAATTCGACAAAGCTACATACTTATACATTGTCACTTTGACAATTTTGTCCGTATTCCTCCTATACATAATAAGCAATGTCAAATATTTTTTTAATACTTCGAAGCGTTTTGATTTTGCAAAAATTCTACGCTTGAGATTTAAACTTTCATAAAAAGTTATTAAATCATTCTTAAGGTGTTAGTTTCGTAGTATTCAAATAGTAAATAATTAACGCCGTCCGAATATGGCAAGGATATGGCAAGATTGCAATTCTTTCAATTTTCGCTTATTTGTTGAACAAATGACTAGTCAGCGAATGTGGTTACAAAGTTAAGGGCTATCTAGGCTGGAAGTTAGCTGGCTTTCTGTGTAACACTTCAGTGCTTTAATACCGGATGGCACGGTGAGAGTTTGATTGCGTAAAATTATGTACAGTCCTGCAAATAGTAAACATTTAACACAGCAAAATACTGTTAAAGAAGAAAGGGGGGAGGGGGGGGGAGGGGAAAAGGGGCACCGTTATAGGGACCCACGAGATTTACCAAGCGTTCGAATATCAGTTAAAAGTTAAGATTAGATATATGATAGCTCAGATTAAGCTTATAGTAGACCACCCTTGCAAAATTTTAGAACGGGACATTTCTAGGAAATTTTTAAGAGAAAAGGAGGTTGTTTAATTTGTAGAGAAAGAAGAAATCGTTCTTCCTGTTGCTATTAAATATTTTCTTAAGACAGGCCCAACAACTTCTTCTCGGTTCCTGAAGTGAAGTGAATATCAGAGTAACTACACGTAATCTGACTCCATAAAAATAAAAAAAGCTTTTGGTTCTGACAGATTTTTAGATTTAGAAGTTTGAAATTAAAACTTTCGACATCAAATGATAACGATAAAATTTATCTCTTTCGCACTTCAAATTCAACCTTTCATAAATCAAGTTTTGAATAGAAAAGTTTGAATTTGATTTGCAAAAAAAAATTGAATGTGATTGACGACAGATTAAATTTCGTTTGCAAAAGGTTAAATTTGATTTGAATAAGTGAAAAATTGTTGAAACTTTCTTTCTAGAAAAATACCTAACCGCGACGGAAAACCATTTCTTGTTTCCCTCGTTAGGAGCGCCTTGGTCTTTAGAAAGGATACCTGAGCCAAAGCACATAAGATAGTTCCCTCATTTATTGAAATCTTTTTTATTACCGGTACACGGTAAATAAAAACTAAAATTACCGGTAACTCTGGTAAAACCGGTTTATTTTGACAAACCTAGTTTAAATATAAGGAAATTGCAAGTTCCAAATTAAATTTGCAATTAGTTTTCGGTGGATTCTAAAGATATTGGAGATGGGAATGGGATGCGTGATGTGCGATACTAAATTGGTGAATCGGTGTTTCGAAGCGGTCAGGTTATTCAAGATTATCGAAATTATTCGAGTATTATTGAGATTGTCGGGTGTATTTGATAGTTCGATATTACTCGAGAATCTTATGGCCTATTCACATGAAACGCGATTTTGATTCACGGATTTCTCTTAAATTACGTCGTAAAATAAATATTAGCTACTTAAAAAATATTTAGTAAACAATTCCGAATATAATGTCATTAACATTTTTTTTAACAAACACACATTTCCTAATAAAAACTGCAAAAAATATTTAAATCGCGGCCATATTGGCAAATTCGCGCGAGTAAACACTTTTTTGCAATTTTTGTTAGGAAAAGTGCGTTTGCAAAGAAAATTTTCCTTAGCAATAAATTCAGAATTGTTTATTATCTATTTTTTAAGTGACTAGTATAAATTTTACGATGTAATTTAGGAGAAATCCGTGAATCACTTTTGCTTGTACGAGTAAAATCGCGATTCATGTGAATAGACCATTAGAGCCTAATCGAAGAATACTATTGTTCGATATTTACGAATTTATGGTGGTCAGGTGGAAGATGCTCGGGGGATTCAAGTTGGCAACTAGATTGCTGATTCTTTGGCTTCTAGGCCAAAACACGGCGCTAAAGGAGTCAACCTTAAACAAATCGTTGGGCTGGGTTAAGGTGTTAATCGTACCGTGCCGATAATCGACCAGACTGGGGTCCCAGCTTTAAAACCTGCTCAGTCGCTAACGGTGGATCCGGATACTTGGCGCCCTCCGGATTAAGTAGCCTTATCTGTGTACTGCAGATCTCTGCACAGATGGACACTTCTTTCTTCGCTACTCGTGGGAACAATTATGGATCTTCATAATAACAAAAAACAACAAAAAGTGTCCGGCTCTCAAAAAAATCCGGAAAATGTGGACAACGAGACTCGGGTCTGTAGGCCTGACTCTAAGTCTACAAATAAACAACGGGACATAAGCTCAAGCGAGGCTGGTCCCTCCACTCGGGTCACCAAATCTGAGTATAGAAATACAAAGCGGAACCAAAGCACGAACGAAGCTGGTTCCGCAAAACCAACCTATAATACTAGGAGGAAGGCCTGGAGGGCCCTGGTTAAGATAAATAACATCTCGCCAGAAGACAGAACGGATAAGGACAAATCCACGCTTGTGTGGGCAAAAACAGTCACCGAGAAAAGTCGGAAGGGCCTTCAGCTGGCTCACAGCTTAAAAGAAATAGATCTCAGGAGGAAAGTCCTAAGATCGCAAAGCGAACAAAACCCCATGCTTCCGCTATGAGGCCTTTTAACGAGGTCCTCAAGGATTAGCTGGTTGTGGCAGTTATTGACAAATCCCAAGAGGATAGCAGTATCACGCCCGCCAATTGGGGGAAGGTGGAAGGGGCCTAAGCCACCACCTACCTGAAAGTCCTGTCGGAAAATCCAGGACCTGATCCGACTTGTCGGGACGCGGGCTGGCACAGTAATCAGGTGAAACTGACTCCCTGTGCAGATCAGAGGTCCCTGCTGCTTTATAAGAAGGCAGTGGGGGACTTGGCGATGTATGGCCCGGAGCCAGCCTTGCTGTGATTGATAGGGAGGAGATCCCCTGCAGACCAAGAGCTAGGGTGTACATCCCTTCGGAGTCTAGTGATCCGAAGGTGATACTCCAGTTGTTGCAGGTTGGCAACGCGGAGTTGCCAACGCACAACTGGAAAGTTGCTAAGCTCGAGGAGACAAAGGCTAACTATAGGTCAGCTGTTATCATCTTAAACAGGGAGTCACTGACTGCGCTGGAAAAAACCAACGGTTTAATCAACTATGGTTTCAGTGCAGTCACACTCAAGGTGTACAAGTAGGACGCGGACAAGCCGGAGGCTCGGAAGTCATCTTCAGAAACTACCGCGGTGCTTGATAGCTCATCTGCGTGCGCGGAGGTAGCCAGCCAAGCGGAAACTTTCTCCACGGACACAGAGATGTCAACGTCAATGGAGTCTTTAAAGAGGCTCTCAGAGGACTTCTCATCAAGGGATAACTTTGATGTTACTGCGGTGGAGAAGAGGCTGTAGAGATGACACTGACATTTCTTCAAGTCAACCTTCACAACTCTAAGGCAGCATCAGCTGCTCTAATTTCAAAATTTGGGAAAGAAGCGACGTAGGTAGAAGGTAAGGTTCGGTCGTGCATTCTCATTAAAAATAACATAAGTTGCAGCTGTCAGCATTGAGGTCGATAAACGAAACCTCTGGCTAGTATCAGCTTAGCTGGCTTATGAAGAAGTGGAACTCCACCAATCATTCTAGGTGAGCTAATCTTGGAGGCTCAGAAGCGCAAGGTTGGAGTCATCCTTGGGAGTGATGTAAATGCTCATCACACAATCTGGGGAAGTACGGACACAAATGAACGAGGTGAGTTACTCCTTGATTGGTGGTTTGGCGTCTATTGGAGGGGGGGGGGACTAAAGTTGAGTAGATTAATCTACCAGCTCCGTAACCTTCCAGTAGGGTGCGCATCACGTGAGCTGTTCTGGTCTTATCATTAGGCAGCTGCGTGATGGGTGCAATTGTGTAAGAGGTAACCTGTTCACAATTCGCAAGTGTACGTACTGCCTCCTCGTGGCAACCACTGGTAACTAAGGCCATTTGGCACATTTTTGGCCATTTGGCACAGGCTGAAGTACGGCGCAAAAGGAGAAAACCTTGACAAAAAACCCTAATCTAAGGTGGAACAGCATATGCCGATAGATGAATGGCTGATAGGGTTAATCAGTTCAAAATATGCGGACTCTGGATACCAGGCATCCTCTAGTTTTATTTAGCCTTCCTGTAGTAAAGCTGGGTGACCTACAGGCGATTTGCAATTCCGAGCAACTCGTAAGAGTAAAAACAAACGGAATACGAGGCAGGAGTAGGAATATATGTGGGAGTGGGACAACCCTCTCGAGGTCTTTGGGCTCCAATGCTACCGTCTTTCTAGCGAAACTACATGCTGTAGTAAACATCTAGGAGGGAGAGCAATAACCCCAGATAGTATGTATCACGTACCGGGAGGCAGTATTGTCAGGTTCATTAAGAACCTGAATATTGACTGGACGGGTAATTAAGCAGGGTCCAGAACAATAGATCTTTTAGTTCGCAGTGCGAAGTGGCTGATCGCCCGCATGGCCCTCCAACAATAATAATAATAATAATACTCCTCGATTACATTTTAAGTACTAACCTTCATATATGTAATATAGGCAATAAGCCGACCTTTATAACTAGTAATAGACAGGAAGTATTGGATATTAAGCTTTCTGGCGATTAGTTTATTAAACTGGAGAGTGTCGGAGGACCACCCCTTTTCTGATCATTGTTATCATCGATTTGAAATGGACTTGACTTCTCCAAAAAGTCCAATCTACAGAAACAGGAGGAAAACCAACTGGGATAACATAACAACTATTCTGGGTAATTCACTACCAGTTCCGGTGCCAAAACCTCCAAAAACTGCGCAAGAGCTCGATGGCTTGGTGGACGAGTTGTCCAGCACTTTTAATGAAGCGATACTGGGCTCTAGTCCCATTAGCAGGCCTAGGGGTAAATCTCGGCCACCCTGGTAGCCAAGGAGATTCAACAAACACGTCGAAAATGCAAAAGACTCTTCAAAACAGCACGGAAAACAAAATCTGCTATGGACTGGGACTCCTATAAGGAAGTCCTCAAAATTTATAAATATCAATTGAGAAGTGCCAAGAACAGCTCTTGGAGACTATACAAAATTGTGGCAAAATTCAGGAGTCTTCAGAGATGTCTAGGCTACGCAAAGTACTAGCAACTGGTCCTTCCATCCCAAGTTATCTTCAACGGCCAGATGGGATATGGACCACTAATAGTGCGAAATCGCTGGAACTTCTGATGGAGACTCATTTTTCTGGTTGTTCCGAATCTGTACTTAGCACATCAGTAGGTAAAAGGGCCAAATTATTAGCAGAAAAAAGATCCTAAAAGCGATAAACAGTTTTAAACCATATAATAAGTCGCCTGGACTCGATTGCTTTATCCCTGCGGATATTCAACAAACTACGGATCTAACAATTTCCTGGTTAGAGGTAGTTTTTAAAGGCAGCCTAGAACTATGTCACATTCCTAGTAAATGGACAGAAGTGAAGGTTGTTTTCATACCTAAGGCGGGAAAACGCTCGCACTGCAATCCGAAAGACCTTAGCTGCCCCTGCTTGTCTTCCTTCCTTTTTGAAACACTGGAAAGACAAATAGAAGCTCATATTAGAGGTACGATTGTGTCGGAAAAGCTGTCCAAATCTCAACATGCCTATTGCAAAGGGAGATCTGTGGAGACTGCTCTTCATTCTCTTGTATTTTACATTGAAAAATCTTTCGAATATAGAGACTACGCAATGGTAACCTTCTTGGATATTGAGGGGGGGGGCCTTTAACAATGTGCTTCCAGGGGCTATAACTCGGGCACTTTCAGATCTGGGAGTGAATGAATCACTCAAGGACTGGATAGATCAGATGCTAAGAGGCAGGATCATAAATGCCAGTTTTGGGGAATCCTCCGTCAGAAGATTTGCAAGCAGAGGTACACCGCAGAGTGGCGTACTATCCCCCCTACTTTGGAACTTGGTCATAAATAACCTGTTGCTGAGACTGGCGGACGGTGGCTTCAAGGTGGTTGCCTATGCGGATGATGTTGCTATTGGTGTCCGTGGTAAATATCCCGGCACTCTTAGTGAGCTTATGCAGAATGCCCTGGGCACTCTTTCATTATGGGCCAATGGCTGTGGGTTGAATGTGAACCCACACAAAACCGAATTGGTTCTCTTCTCTAGGAAATATAAACTTCCTCACATCGATCCTCCCACTTTAAATGGGTTCAGCTTGACTTTTACAGTTGAAGCGAAGTTTCTGGGTCTCGTTTTGGATAGCAAAATATATTGGAAATCCAATATTCTGGAAAGGGTAAAGAAAGCTTCGGTAGTGCTATACTCTTGCAAAAATGCCATTGGGAAAGGATTGGGGCTGGAGCCCCGCATCGTACATTGGCTTTATACCGCAGTAGTCCGACTCATACTCTTGTATGGGGTAATAAAGTAAGAGAGGCAGCTGCGAGGAGTCTCAGCAATAGTGCCGAGCATAAAATCAGACAATTTCCTCCTCATACGCTGGCGGTTACGCTTCAGGGTTCAATAGTAGAACCCGCACCATCAGATCTGAGGACAACACTCTCCGAACCGGAGAGTGTCGGAAACGTCACCCTAGACGCTGTCAAGGTCATGGTCATATAGTTCGGCATCAAACTCGGAGATTGACCCCATCGAATTCATAGATATCTAAAATCTAGCATTAGATGCGATTGGGATTGTTTCCTTATGCCTCAAAAGAAGTATACAAAAAACTTAAGATCCGCTCACAGAACCGCATGGATAAACTTCTGTGCGGAAATGAATAGTCTCTCTCTGACTTAATAGAGTGCTGCGAAAAAGAAGCCGTCGTTAACTGATTATGTTGACTCTCCAACCCCTAAGAATTACAATGAATTGGGAACTAGCGGATGATTGGGAACTAGCGGATCAGATAATTACGTTCGAAGTTTTGCGTTGGAGTATTTTGTATTTTCTCCTTTAAACCGTACAAATCAAGTGGTCTTGACTGGATTTTCCCGTCTGAATTACAGCATGGTTTTCCTATTATAAGGCACCACCTGCTCCACCTTTGTAAATCGCGCTTTGCTTTTAGCATTGTTCCTCAGGTTTGGTGCAAGAGCAACGGTATTTTTATACGGAAAGCTGGCAAATCAGGTTACACAGATCCCAAAGCATTTCGACCTATCAGTCTCTCCTCAACATTTTTTAAAGCTTTAGAGAGGATTGTCGACAGGTTTATTAGAGATAAATATTTATCTAATTCCCCACTCAGTAACATGCAACAGGCTTGTAGAGTAAGTAAGCCCTGTGAAACGGCTCTACATGAAGGCAGGCTTTGTTGCTAAAAGCTACGCTGACGATCTTGTTATTACAGTTGGTGGTAAGCATCTGAATGTGTTATCCGATTTAACGCAGAACACTTTACGTATTGTGAAGGCGCGGTGACTAAAACTGATTTGGTTGTATTTACCAGGCATCGAGATATTGGTGGTATAAATTGGGCCTTTCTTTTCGATACAATAGATCCGACTACGTTAAGCATTTAGGTGTCTTCTTAGACAGTAAACTCTCCTGGAAATTTAACCTGGAGTATAAACTTCAAAAATCCACTGCCATCTTTTGGCACTGTAGACGAGCCTTTGGGAAAACCTGGATGTTATCTTATGCTACATTGTTATGGTGGCTAGAGGTTAGATTAAAAGCTTCAATTATTAAACTTAATGATCTACAAATTATTGTTTGTAGGGCCCCTTCTTGCCATGGAATCAATTTTATTCTTTCCAAAGCTGCATTCTTTCACTTTTAGCACAGCATGTTCTGCTTTGTTTCGGCTAAGCAGCATAGGGATATGGAACATTCTTGGATCCGTCGTGGGCCACAGCACAATTTTTAATGATTACCATTAGTACCAGAAATTGATATGGTTAATGGTAGAATATTGTCTGAATTCAATTTCACTAAATTATATTCGGTGGTCCCGAAGGGTGCCCTTCAAGACATCAGTGGAGATCACTGAATTTTCGTGAGAACTTGTATGAGTCGATAGTCTTCTTTTCTGATGGCTCTAGCTCCAATAATAATTCTGGAATGTATTGCCCTACGTTTGATCTGAATTTATCAGGCTATCTGGGTAGGTACCGCACAGTTTTTCAAGCGGATGCAATTGCTCTTAAGGTCTGTGTAATTGAGGCATTGAAAAATTTTATTTTTTATACAGACAGCTTATCTGAATTCGTTGGATAATCCTTTAACTATACATCTTCTCTGTTCAAGTAATAGAGTGGCGATCATGTGGGTTCCTGCCCATAGTGGCATTGAGGGCAATGATATTGCTGATTCACAGGCAAAAGCAGGGGCTGGGTTTAAATTTATCGGTCCCGAACCAGTTGCTTCCTTAACATTTAACTAAGTTAAGAAGGCGATCAAAAGCTGCACTCTAAGTGAATTAAAACAGCATGACATGTCAAGCAGACATGTATGTCATGATTGCCAGGATGCACACTTCGTGTGCAGCTGTCCTGTGATAGGTTGCAAATATTTGATTCTAAACTACTAAACTACTTTAGTTTATTAAGGCTGTAGCACGCGTTCGCGATTCAGGATGGAATCCTTGGTTTGTACCCTTTGGGCCCTTTTTGGTATTGAGTGCGGAACTTCGGTTGGTTGCAACCAATTTTAATAATAATAATAATGTCGTTTTGAATTGGTCAAAAAAACTGATCTAGAGTAAAAAAAAAACTCTAAATGGGCTCTAGTTAAGTTTTTTTTGTTCTAGATCAATTTTTGTGGTCAATCGAAAACTTTTACAACTAAACTAACTTAAGTTTTACCCTAATTCGAAAAAATGTGAAGAACAAAATGTTTATATTTGGAAAGCTACAAGACTGTAAGAATAAATTACCAGGAAAAAGAGAGCGGAAAGAAACCATCTGGGGCCAAAATTAATTCGAAATATTACATTAAGAATTGCTTGAAGGCGCTTATAAAAACATGCCAAGATACTCTATTTAGCCGGCGTATGCTATCGAAAAGAAGTTGAATTTCTACTTTATTAATTATTTATTAAAATCAAGCCATAACTTATGACTCTTTTATGGCATTTTTGTATGACCCTTCGAATTGTATAAATACTTGCTGATCGTTGTTAATCGTAATCATTAAAAAAATTGAAAAGCTTCCGATGGAGCTACTTTTATGCATATAAAACAATTGTGAAAAAACGGTAAAAACAATGCAGAATTATTGTTTGCTCGAGCTGAATGTGTTGTTTTATTACTAATTAAATTCATAAATCAGCAAACGAAACGTGAAGCCGGCAAATTTCGTGGTTCATTTAATTTAACCTCCTTACCTTTCATTTCTGATAAAATTTTACAAGCGTAGTAGTGCGCATTAGATACTTTTTAAATGAATCTCAATCTAACTAAAGCTATGGAGCTAAATTTTTTGTGAAATATGATTGATTAATAGCTAGTCTAGTCGAACAGTGCAAAGGTTTTAATAATGTCGTATGTATTTATTAATGAGTCCGTGAAGCCTACACCTAATAATACTCTAATTAATTAACAAAAAGCAGCCCTACGTAAATACAATAAGATTTAGCACTAAGCCGGTGGGGATACAACTAAACTAAAACCACACCGGCTACTTTTTTTTTTTGGTGTTCCCAAAATGCACTACAAAATTCAAAACAAAAATACTAACGTTGTTTTTCTTCTTTAACTTTAATCTTCAATGAATCTCGCACGGTTGATAAAACAAGTGAATCATGTGCTAACACTTTCAATTCAGCCATTGTAAATTTACGATCAGCCACAACGAGATGTCGTTCCAATAAATGTTTTGCCTAAAAAACATATGTTAACAAAAATTAATTAAAACAAAAATATTCCTCGGCCGCTAAACTACTACAAAACAAAAACAAAAAAAAAAGTTACTAATTAATTAATTAATTAACATAAAAAAAAAAAAAAAAATGAATTATTATGAACAAAAATTAAAAGAAATTCAAAAATATTGCGATTTTTTTTTTTTTTTATAAATAGTGAGAAAATTTTTTGGCATTACAATATTTACATGGTACTGAAAATCGGCCATAAAGAGTTTTTTGTGCACAGATGGTAATTCTTTTTGTACAATGGACCACGCTTGATCTGCGGGCACAAAATATGTGAATCGTTTTTGGGTATCATTTAAGCGTTTATTAAAACCGCTATTGTCGCCAAGTTCGTATGTTTTACGCATTAGAGGATCTTGTTTTAATTTTTCGAGTACGGTGGTATAGGGTGCCCCCAAAACATGATCAATAATATGGATAAAACCATTTGTGGCCGCAAGATCACGTTGTATTATTGTTGCGTTTACGCCACCACCCTCGACCGTTATGGTTTGGTTGCGATCAGGTAAATTAACAATGTTAAAGAACAGACTCTTACGATCGGCCAACGTCGGAACGAAGAAATGCTGTAATGAAAAAACAAAAAAAAAAATTCATATTTAGTCAAACATTATTATGTTTTGTGATTTTGTATTTAGTTAATTACCTGATTGGCGATGTTCTGTTTAATACGTTCCACGTTAAGACGCGTTTTGACTACATGCAAATCTAATATGTCTCGAATGAATTGACGGTCTCTGGAATAAAAAGAAAACATGAATTTTATTTGGTATGCTGGTGGCTCATACATTTATCAGTTTATCACATATTTAATGACATTTTTAGACATTGCATTAAAAATATAAAATAACACCTTATAGTTAGGGTTGCCAAGTTTGTAAAATGATCCGACCGGTCAAAGATAAACACATAAATAGTTTATTGTAGTCACCAGCCGTTGTTGAGATATACTTATGTATGTAACTAAAACAACAAAATAAGACGAAAATAAATCGGCTAACATCTCGATATTATTTTTGAGAAGTTTACAGCTCATAGCTCTGGGGCTCTTTATCGCTCTTTCTATTTCCGTGCAATACTGAAGAAATGGAGCGAAATATGGCAACACTTTTCGTGATATCTAAACATGAAATACTGAAGCAGTAGGCGTAGCATTTCTGCGTCGAAAATTACAGTTAATTAGTAACCTAATTATTTTTTTATAATTTTATTGATGTGAAAAATTCAACGAAAGACTTAATTTTAATTTCATTTAAAATGCAACTCACTTTAAATCGAAAAATAATATTTTTGAAAAATTATCAAAGCAACCGTTACGTTTAGTTTCAGTAAAAGCCAGTGGTGTATTTTTTGGTCTATTAAAAAGCGCAAGTAAATTAAAAATCATCCGGAAGTGTTCAAATCTTTTTTAGATAATCTAATGAAGCACAATTCTCTCTAACGGTTAGTGGTGGTTGGTGACTTAAATTTTCATGCATAGAATAAATCGAATTTTCAAAAAAAATAGGCAAGTTTTTTAACGAGTATAACATTTAATTTTATGAACTATTTATTAAATTTTGTAAAAAAAACAAATATTTCACAAAAGGTTTAATATTCAAACAAAATGGTATCTGTTAAATTGACACTAAAGGTGTGAATTATACTCCTACGAACCAAAAGAGAATAAAGAATGTAACATTTGACCCAACTTCAAAATTTTGGAGTAGACTAAAAGGCCGAGGCGAAGCTCTCACAAATTCACGAAACGCACACCAATACATTTAAGCCTTTACATTCAACAAGAGATTCACAATCTTCTGATCTTCAATTTGACAGGAAGTGATAATTAGGCTTAGGATTCTTAGGTAAAAAAATATTTTTTTTGGGAAATCCAAACCAAAAATTTGTTGGATATTTTACCACTTATTTTATGGTTTATTCCAAATATTTTTAATTTTTCATCAAGAATAACGTAATTCGACTTTAATAGCTTAAAATTTGATAAAGCAAAATATTTTATAAGTCAAATTTTAAATTTAGGCCAACAAATATTTTTTTTAGAAGTTAAAAATGTTTTACTTTGGCCTAAACTCCGCTAAGTTAGATCAATAAATTAGGAACAAAATAAACGTCAAATTAAAATATATATCTCAATAGTTTACTGAACATTATATAGTATGACGATCCGGAGATCTTCAGGAATAGCAAATTTTGTGATTGTTGCTTTTATTCGTTAACGTATTTGTCAGAATTCACATGAATTTTAGTAAAATATTGAGTGATATTTACGTGAGAAAAGTCAACGTATTGTTTGTCAACATAAGTACGTTTGTGAATTTTAACATACCGAATATAAAATCAGAATTTCGAGCAAAAATCTGAATGAGAATTTGAATTCCCAAATCTAATTATAGGGTATATTATTCGTATTTTAATTTTTATTTTTAGTAATATGTCAATCGGAGCGGAACTATCTTGGGTTAAATAAAATAATAATTTCCACAATCAAATAATACAACTGTTTTATTTTTATTATAACGTACTCTAAAACACAACCATTTAATACAATACAATACGTTTCAACGTTTTTTTACATTCGTCCACAATACATATATTTATCCTTTCTTGCATTAAGCTATTGAAACCTCAGTTTCCTAAACTTCATTAAAACAGAACCTATAAACCAATTAAAATATTCACCCAACAAACAGTCAAATATGATTTTGTTTCTATAACTAAATTTCTTATAGTTTTGACCAACCTGACTTTAACCGACTCGGTTTACAAATTATAATCATACTAATAAAATAATTTAAAAAAAATTAAATAACAATATTACAAAATATTATCTAATACATTTACATACTAATATTATTTAAACAGTTTTCGTTAAAAATGGCTTAATTCTTAATACATCATATACACCCTCAAACGGTTTATCAGTGATTTGAAATCCATCAACATCCTTGATTGAATACCGGTTGTTTCCCAAAACATTATCAATCACGTAAGGTCCTCTATATTTAAAAATCAATTTTTTATTAACTCCAGGTGTTGAATCGACATTCTTTACAACCACAAGATCACCTCTGTGGTATTCAATCGGGTCCTTCCTCTTACGGTTAACATAGTTTTCATTATACTGTTGATTTTTAATAATATTTTTTACAGCGGAATCTCGCAACTCTTCAATCGGTGAATCGTCATTATTTAACCGGTTATCTTCGTCGAAATATTCAATCAACTTATCGTTAACTGGTCCCTTGGTGTTGACGCCAAACAATAACATACTAGGTGTCAATTTCGTGGATTTACATATCGAGTGATTATATAGCCAAACTCAACATTCTCTAAAACTCGATCCCATTCGATTCCCCTTTCTCGTCAACCAATTTTGAAAGCATCGGAGTCAATGTTCGATTAAATCGCTCAATTTGACCGTTTGCTTGAGGCGCAGCACTAGCGTACGAGGTAAAATTACTTCCACGATCTGCTATCAATTTATTCGGTCTACCAAACTGTTGAAAATATAATTTGAAGCAATCAATGGTGTCTTTTGAACTGGTCGTTTTTGTCCCAAACAATCGGATATATTTGCTGAATCCATCTATGACTCCAAGTATAAATCGTTTTTTAAATCTTGTCAATTCTAGTGGTCCGTAGAAATCGGAATGTACTACATCAAACTGTTTGTTTCCTTTAGGAATTGAGTGTAGGTAGCCTTCGACTTCAAACAATTTTTGATATATAATTCAACAATCGTTCGCATGTCTGGAAACCAATAGTGACGTCTAATAATCTCCAGAGTTTTGTTCAATCCGAGATGTCCCATCAAATTGTGTGAATTTCGGATTACTTGAATTTGCATTGCTTCTGGAACATAAAATCTTAATTTTTGCTTATTTATCTTTCGATAAATCAATCCAACCCTCAATTCGAAAAACTGACTTTCTTCTTTCTCCAAACTTTTTCTCAGTTCCTCTAATTTTGGATCCTGAGCTTGTAAAATCGCTATCGTCTGCTCAAACGGATTATCATGAATAACCAATACTGTTTGCGCCCTACTTAATGCGTCCACATGCTGCATACGACGACCTCCTCGATGCTCGGTGACGTAATCAAACTCCATCATTTCCAAAGCCCACCTAGCAACCCCTGGATTTATTACTTTTTTTTCAAGGGTCAAAGTCAATGCGGCGCAATCTGTGATTATTTTAATGGGACGTCCATGTAAATACACTCGAAATCGACGCAGAGCGTAAACAATCGCCAAACATTCTAATTCATAAGAATGATATCTAGATTTCGTTGGTGTTGCCCGTTTTGAAAAATATGAAATTGGGTGGAATTTACCATCGTCTTTTTTCTGTAGAAGCACCGCCCCAAATCCTACTGCACTAGCATCACAATGCAACTCTGTCTCGTCTTGTGGCGAAAAAATCGCTAGAACCGGACGTTCAACCATTTTTGATTTCAACTTGGCGAAGGATTCTAACTGTGCTTCTCCAATCTCAAACGGAGAATTTTTTTTAACTAAATCTTGCAACAGTTTCGCAATCATCGAAAAGTCTTGCACAAATTTTCGTAAATAAGAACACATTCCTAGAAATCGTTGCAACTCCTTAATATTATGCGGAATCGGGTATTCTTCAATCGATTTGATGTTGATATGATTAGGTCGTATTCCTTCTCCGTCAATAGTATATCCGAGGTACTCAATCTTTTCACACAGATACTCACATTTGCTCAGTCGCAGCTCTAATAAATTTTCTGATAACAATCTAAACACTTCAGCCAATATTAACAGGTGTTCGGCTACAGTACAGTACGGGTGGCAATCAATATATCATCAATGTATATTACAAGTTTGCCTTCAGCAATCAATTCGTAGAAAATCTTATTAACAAACTTTTGAAATATAGACAGATTCTTCAATCCAAACGGAAGCTTCAAATATTCAAATTGCTCGTGTAGTGTTATAAATGATGTATACTTCACGGAATCAACTGCTACGCTCACATGCTGGAATCCTGATTTTAAGTCCAAATATTTCTTCTCATACAGGAAGTTGAACAAATCTTCCAGAAAAATATTTCTTCTCATACAGGAAGTTCAACAAATCTTCGATCAAAGGAAGAGAGTAATTGTTCTTGACGGACTTTTTACGTTTTTTTACTAAAACAATCGGTCAACAATACGGGCTTTCACTGGGCTGTATAATTTTCTTTTTGGTTAAATCGCCAAGCATATTTACTACCACTTCGCGCTCGGCATATGAGAATCTTTTTGGCAATGATCGAATTACTTCATTACTCACTAGTTCAATCGTCATTTCAAAATCAATTTTCGGTTTATCTGGTCTTACCGAATTAACATAACAATCGTCGAAAATTTGTAATCTTCAAATATTCATAACATTTAATTTTTCTTTGCAATCTATTTCAAAGCAAGAAGTATCAATATTCAAAATATCATTTTCGGACATATTTTCAAATTTAATTGCGTAATCATCAATCTTTAATTTTGCCTTTGCATTTTTTAAAAAATGTTAATAGTATTATTAGCAACAACGTGAAATTTAAATGGATATAATTTTCCGAAAATCACAATATTTGCATCAATAGTTCTATAACATTTAATCAAGGTATTATTTACACCTCTATCACTCAATTACACCTACCTCGGTCATTGGTTATTGACAGACTACTGGTCCTTCTGAGTAGCCATGGGTTTGATGTCCAGGGCTATGCGGATGATGTGGCTATCATAATCAGAGGCAAGTTTGATGAGGTCATTTCTGATCGCATGCAAAATGCACTCAATATAATATGGCAGTGGTGTTACCAGGAAGGACTCAGTGTCAATCCAAGCAAAACTGTCATTGTTCCTTTTACGAGGAGGACAAAGCTTGCGCTTACAGCTCCCTCGTTAAACGGTACTACTGTGCCTTTTTCCAGCGAGGTTAAATATCTAGGGGTTATCCTAGATCAAAGACTGAACTGGAACCAACATTTGTTGAAAGTTCAAAATAGAGCCATCAAGGCTCTCTGGGCCTGCCAAAGACTCTATGGGCGTACTTGAGGACTACAACCAAAAATGATCTACTGGTCATTTCTTACAATCATTAGGCCTATGGTCACCTACGCATCGGTTGTATGGTGGCCTAAAACTGAGCAGAAGACAACGCAAACCTTATTGAATAAGGTTCAGCGTGTAGCCTGCATCGGTGTTACGGGCTCAATGAAGTCATGTCCAACCGCGGGGGTGGAGACACTTCTAGGACTGACACCGTTACACCTGCATATTGAAAAGGACGCTGCAAGTATGGCCCTGAAAATGCAGGCGGAAGGAAATATCAAGCCAGGCAATATGGTGGGTCATATGGAAATTCAGACAGACCCTACCATAGGAATGCCTTCCGACTGTATGCCAGCTAAACTGGACTTTCACAAACCATTCTGTGTTAGGTTACCTGACCGGGATGTGTGGAGGGCAGGTGGACCATCATTTGAGCTAGGGTCCATGGTATGGTTTATAGATGGATCAAAAACGGAAGATGGGGCGGGGATAGGAATACACGGGAGTGGCACTACCCTCTCGAAGTCCTTGGGTACCAATGCTACCGTTTTTCAAGCAGAAGTACATGCTATAGAACTTTGCGCTAGGATAGGCATAGCAAAAGGCCTAAACGATGCAAAGATTTATATTGTATCAGACAGCCAATCAGCCTTAAAAGCTCTTAGGTCTTGTACCGTTGAGTCAAGGCTGGTATGGGATTATCTGAAGGTTATTAAACATCTGGCAGGCTCAAATAAGGTAACACTTATGTGGGTGCCAGGTCATACTGGAATCGAAGGAAACGAGGCAGCTGATGGCCTCGCCCGTGAGGGTTCTGCCTCTCCATTTTTTGAACCAGAACCCTTCTGCGGTGTCACTAAGGGACACCTTAGAGCAGCGGTAAAACGCTGGGAGGATGTTCAAAAGTCCTCCTACTGGCGCAGAATTCCAGGTTTACGGCAGGCGAAGAAATTTATATCACCTTCGTCTGTCAGGGTTAAGGAGTGTCTTGAACTTAGGAAACCTGAGTTAAGGCTGCTTACTGGCTTCCTCACAGGTCATGTCCCCTTAAGGTATCACTTTAAGAAGATGGGCCTAAGTACGACAGATGGATGCCGCTTCTGCGGTCTGGAAGCGGAATCAGCGGAACATGTTCTGTGCCATTGCCCAGCCATTTTCCAGCAAAGACTGCAACATCTAGGAGGGAGAACAATGAGCCCGGATAGTATGTATCTTGTACCGGCCAGTAGTATTGTCAGATTCATTAAGAGCCTGAATATTGACTGGACGGATAATTAAGTAGGGTCCAGCACAATAGATCTTTTAGGTCGCGGTGCGAGGTGGCTTATCGCCCACATGGCCCTCCAGTAAATAATAATAATAATACACCTCTAAAATCATTTTTAGTATTAATTGGCTTAATGAACTCCTTATTTACAAAATTTATCTTTACCAAATTTATCGGGCTTCCCGAATCAATCAACGCAACCATTTTAACAGGATCTTCATTAAAATATATAGTACAATCAATACTCAGTCCATCTGCAACCTTCTCATCAAGCAAAAGTAAATTTTTTGGCGGTTCTCTCGGCATCAAACAATCAGAAATATAATGTTCTTTTGACCCACAACGAATGCAAGTACCATACGGTTGTTTAGGTTTCTTACAATCTGGCGAGGCATGACCCAATTCGCCACAATTATAACACCTGGTCTTCGAAGAACTCGATACAAATTTTTTATCTGGTGACTTTTCATTTTTCATAAATACTTTATTGCGGCCCATGACGTTGAGGTGTTATTCCCCTGTTCCAATTTCAACTAGTCAATTTAGAAAATGCGTTTAGTAAATTCTCAAGTGTCTTAAACATCTGCAATCTGGCCTGGCTTTGTAGATTCGAATTTTTTATTCCATCAATCAAATAGTCCACTAACTCTTCGTTTTCAATTTGTAGCGGATTTCCCAATATCATTTTTTGAGTGTAGTACTCAAACTTACGTCGTTGTTGTACACGATTTATGCGCGTGTTGAACAATTTATCCAATTCAAACCAAATTTGATCAATCGTCAAATCATTATGGCATGATCTTGATGAAAACCATTCACGAGCACGGCCTGGAGACAAGCAATAACGTCCAATTTCAATTCTTCTTCAACAACATCATACTTTCTTAAAATCAATCGCACAGACGCAACAAACATTTCAAAACTATCGCCATCACCTTTGAATGGAGTGATAAGCTTCTTTAAATCTAGATTTTTCACTTTCTTCTTCGGAAAAATTTCCTTTTGATGATCATCAACCACGTGCTCCTCAACAACCACTGAAACGTTTGTACTAAGCGACATAGGGTTAACATTATCACCATTATTTGATGGGATTAGATTAAAACTACTCGCCATATCTTCTTTCAATTTTGACATTTGTTCTTGTAAATCACTGTTTTCTTTCTCAGACAAATAATCCAAATACTTTTGTTGCAAAACAACTTTCGATCCATCCACGTTCAAGCCAACTTCTTTTAATTTCTCCTTCAATTCGTCCACTGATAATTTTAAAATTTCTCGCAATACCGCCATTTTTTACAAGTTTTAATTTTTAAACAATTTTTGAAAATCACATTAAAATCGGTCAATCAATCAAGTTTTCAAGAAATTTTCTTCGTTTTTCACTAAAATAATCACTATCCACAATACGAATCTTTTCGGATCAATTTTTTACTGTAAAAACATAGGTTCTGTACCAATTAAAATATTCACCCAACAAACAGTCAAATATGATTTTGTTTCTATAACTAAATTTCTTATATAATTGAATAAATTCTTGAGTAGGAACTTAAATTGGATTTAAAAATTTAAAAATTGAATTAGAATTACAAACTATATTTGAACAACTTCTTATGTTGAATATGAATCAAAATCTAATCGTAGTTTTGAGACGAAATCTAGCTATAAATAGACTTTGAATTCCAATCTTTGAATAAAAATTCCAACCAAGGCTTGACTAAATATTGAGTTGATTTAAAAAAACTTCCGGTTTTACATCCATACATTTCCAGTTTGAAATTAAACAGATACAATTTTAATTGAGTTACAATTTGAATCACGACACCTTGCAACATTTTGAGTTAAATTTAAAATATAAATTAAGAAAATGTTTCTGGATTAAACTACATTTTTGCATGAAATTTAAATAGTACAAATTGTTGTACAATGTTACCTGGGTTAAAAGAAATTGATTAGGACATTCTACTTGGTTTTGAGCAAAAAATTGAGTGTAAATTTGGAGTTCTAAATTAGGTTTAAACATAATTTTAATTGCAACTAGGTAAGAATTAAGTTGCAATACGAGATTTGATCTCAAACAACTAATAAAATTTCCTCAGAATTTAGCTTAGAAATTTGTATCGGAAATTTTGAGTGAAATTTGAATTACGAATTTAAATTTAAAAAAATGGTTTTGGTATTCCAAACGTAATACAATCTTTGGCGAAATTATACCATTTCACAAAATTTTGAGAGAAATATAAGTTTACATGGCTTAATAGTTTTACTGAGTGTATTTTCAATTAGAAAATAAAAAAATGAGAGCAAATTAGGTGGAGCTAAGAATAGATATTTCAAGGGAAAACCGAAATACATATTTTGAAAAAGAAACTAGTTTTTATGGATTCGAATGAAACCTTGGATGCATCCAGAATAAAATTAGATTACAATTCCATCTAGATTTGAATCAACTTTGAGTGATATTTTAATCCGAAATTGAGTTAAACTTCTAAACTGGACTTGAATGTTAAATGTAATTTTGATCACGCTCATTGAATGAAATTGAAATGAAAACTTGAGTGAAATTTAAAGATTATTGTAATTTTCCTTTTAATATGTGAATGGTATTCGCTCTAGTAACTTAGTTTAAAATCAAAATTGCTTCGAAAAAAATTAAGATTTTTAGTCAAAAATTTAGTTCCAAGAAGAAGAAATTAATTAAGAGAATGAAGAGAGAAAATTAGCTTGAATTATAAACTAGACATAATGAATTTGACTGAAATTTAAAGTAGGAATTGTCTTTGGACTTTGGATTTTGAACGCATTGGACTTTCCGTAATTGGAAAAAATATTGAGTAGGAACTTACATCAGAAATAGAGTTTAACAACCTTTAATAACAGTTTGAGTGAATTTTAAAAATTATTTTAGTAAAATTTTTATTTAGAATTGGGTAAAAAAAGATTTGAACGAAGTTTGGATTAAAAATTTAATTTCAATCCAATCGAGAGTTTGAGCAAAAATTTCGATGCAATTTAAATAAAAATATTTAAAAAATGAGCATGAATTCCTTCATTGTATGTAGTTAAGTAACGCAAAATTATGGTTGAAATTAAGCTAGAAATTTTGTGATATTTTGTTTACAAATTAAGTAAAAATTCCAACCTTAAGAAATTTATTGAGAATTTATTTGAGTGTTATTAGAAATGTTGAGTTAAAGTCGAATTTAAAACTCTAGTTTGGATCAAAAAGGCCTGTTGAATTTGTATCAGAATTTTGAGCAGAAATCTGAGTAAGTTTTGAAGTATTTGAATTTTAAGCCGTAATTGAAAAAAATGTTGAGTAGAAATTGAATTTGAATAGTAATTTGTACTTGAGCAAAAACATAACTGTAATTTTTTAGTTTAAAAGTTGAGTTTGTACTTCGAATTGGACTGACAAGAGAAAAATTAAAGATTAAGTTACAATTTATAAAATTAATTTGAGCATAATTTTATGTTTAATGAGAGCAAAATTCTGAGAAAAAGTTGTTTTGAATTCCAAAATATTGGTTGCAATTAGATTGAAATTTTGTGATATTTTGAATACAAGTAGGGTAAGTTCGAAACTCGATTTGACATAATTTAAGTAGAAATTGAGGTTTAATTTTGAGTGAAATTTAAAATATAAACTTTACAGATCAATTTAAACTTTCATTTTAAAATGATTCAAGAAGTGTAAGTTTGATATTCCAAACTAAGTTTTAATTGCAATTAGTAAAAATTGCAATACGAAACATGCTTGCAACAAAACAATAAAATTATTTAGTATCAGCACGATGTATTTTTTCTTTTGAATAAGAATTCTTAACTGTAATTGAATATAATCTTGATGGGAACTTCAATTAAAAATTGAGTTGAATTACAATTTGAGCAAAGATATGAGCGTAATTTAGTTTTTCTTAGTTTAAAACTTACGGACTACTTTTCGAGCACTTTGTAGCCCAAACTTGATACTTTTTTGTTAATATAAATATAAATATAAGGTCTAGTTTGGTTTTCATTATAAATATAACCACATATTTTTCATTTTAATCATGCATTTTTCATTCAGGAACATATTTTTGAATTTTTAGTACTTAAAAATCCTAAGCCTAGTGATAATTATTGTAATCTATGCTATCCATAATTCAATTTCACCTGCTATGATTGCTTCTGATTATAAATTATGTATGCCATGTAAATCGAGCTACGAGTTTCGAAACATTATCTACATAATCTCGATTTTCGATATTTTGTGTGATATTTCGAGGTTATTGAAGATGAAAGTTGTTAGCTGAAATTCTCAAAATTCGAGATTTTTATACTAAATTAGATTTCTGGGCTTAGAAGCGTGTAGTCGCTTGGCATTGAATTAACAAATATTCGAGATTATTCGACATCTTCAGCAACCTGCTCAAAATTATACCAACATAAAATTCGCTAAAACAAGCGGACTTAAATGTATATACGAATAATACGAACATGCACGAGTTTTGCATTAGTGATATAAAATTCACTAAATCAAACCGACTACATGACATATAAGCAGCTTAGTAAATCTTTAGTAATTTAGTTTTCTGGATTCGAAAATATCTATTATGTTTCTTTTAACGTAAGCTTTTCAGTTCTTAATTTATAAGTTATTACCTTGGGCGAAAGTGAACTAGGCTAGCCGGCCATTGAAAGATGAGATGAACATAAAAGTTTTTTTAATTTTTTTAAGTAAACTGCTCTCTGAGATTTCGATCCTCATCCTCAACCTCAAGGCACCAAAAAAAAAGAACAACCCCGGAAAAACAAAAAAAAATCGCTAAAATTACAGAGCTTTTACTTCTAAAATATTTTATTAATGCAGTTTTTGATAAATTTTAAAGCAGTTGATTGACGCTTCTTCTACAATTTGCTTTATATTCTAATGGAATGTTGCACTAAAATTTAATCTAATTGCTGTATTACAAATCAATGCAAATTGTATCAAACTAATTTTCAATGCAAGCGTTGTATCATTTTGTAATACAGTCTTGCACTGCAAGCAATATTTTTTCAACTGTGAAGGGTACAAAATCGCGGGGGTACAAAATCCTGTAACCCCGAGGAAATCCCGAGTGTACTATCCCGACATGTAATAACCGTCACAATTTTCGATGTTCGATTTTTGATGTGTATAGTGTATACATCTTTAAATCAATAAATATAGATTTTGAAGTTTTCATAGGCTTTCGGGATATTGTGCCCTATGGATTTTGTATCTTCGAGATTTAGTATCCTCGGTTTTTTTTATCCTCGGGATTTTATACTCTCGGGATTTTGTATCCTCGGTATTTTGTCTCTTTCCCTACTCGAATTTCTCGATGTTAATCGTCTTTCTATATTCTATATACGAATAATCTTCAATTCGAGTTTTTTGAGATTTTCGAGTTTAGGTACTCGTTGCTCGCATGATGTTACAGATTATCCCAAATTATTGAAAATGTTCTGAAATTCTTGGGCTGGAGATATTTCGATAATATAGAAAATTATTCAAAGTTATACGTACTCAAATAAACAAGGGGTTTCCAGACAATTTTTTTTTTGTTAATCCGTTGATGATATGTCTTAAAACCAAAGTGTTTTTTTAAATAATGTGAGACTTTTAAAACTATGCTGATCAAGTACCAAGTTGATCGATTTTAGATTCAGCCCCAGGAAACCAAAATATTTGTTGGAAGAAAAATTTTAAAAATAATTTAGTTTTCTGCACTTGGTTATTTAGAAATCAACGGATGCAAAGTCTAGAATACTTCGCAGCAGCAGCAAAACGGAATAAGTTAAAACAAACATGTGTATTCGATTAATGCCAGAACAGAACCGAACTTAATTTTATTTCAATAATATAACAGAGCTGCCACCTCTCACTACATAAATGTCATTAAACTAGTATACATTTCCAACACTCCGCCCCAATTCCTATCGATAATAATCCAAATTCGATCGGCAATTGCAAATATCAAGTCGAGTTCACATAAATCAAGAATACAAATTAAACAAATCAATACAAAGTAAATAATTTCCATCCGAATTAAGTTTAGTCGATTCGCAAATATTCAAATGTCGCCTTTGGTAGTCCTTTATTCGTTGAAATATATCTGACTTCGATGATACCTTTGACTATTAACTCACGTACAAAGTTGAACTTAACATGCATTCCTTTTTCCTGAGATGAAATCACAATCGCACCTTGATTGTCTTCGTGCAATATTATTGGTTCTTCGGGAGGTTCTCCAATTTCAACCAATAATCCACGTCGTTTTCGGTGGACGACGACGAAGCACAAGTCTGTTTACGTGTCATCCAAGTCACAGTTGTGCCAAACCCTTTCATCACATTGCCAGAAATTGCCGGCCCAATCAGCGTCCGCATATCCAGTCAACACGATCGAATTCTCATCGTTCCGATATTCCAGTTTCAGGTCAATTGCTCCTCTGATATATCGTAGTATTCTCTTTGCTGCCTTCCAATGCTCTTCAGTTGGACATAATTGAAATTGACTGAAGTAATTCACTGCCGCTGATAAGTCTAGACAAGTCGTACAAGGCGCGTACATCAAGCATCGTGGTATGGTTTAGTCGTCAGTTCAGCTTCACCCTTCCTTTCTAATTTCAGTTGGCATTCCATTGGAGTCGAACTCGGTTTACAATCGGCCATTCCAAAACGTTGCAATACTTCCTCTAGATAGCCGCGTTGGATAATTTTCAAAATTCCACGGCTCAGGTCACATTCGATGTTGATCCGAGAAAATTAAACAGCTGTTTGTTATTGATGATTTCCTCCATGTTTTCGCTCAGTATAATCAGATCGTCTACGTATAACAGCAGATTTATGATCATATTCTGAGCGAACAAAACCGTTTTCGAGCATGAAACTATGGAATCGTTCATTCCACACACGTGACGCTTGCTTTAATCCATTCAGTGACTTATTCAATTTACAAACAAAATCACCTTGCACGAATCTATCCGGCTGTTCCATATAAATGTCTTCACATCCATTTAATGTATTTCCATGTCACGCTTGATAGCAAGACCCAGCATAACTCTTATTGTAATAATCCTTGCCACCGGAGAGTAGGTTTCGTGAAAATCAAGTCCCTCACGCTGGGTAAATCCACGGGCTACCAGTCGCGCCTTGTACGACGCCAACTTGCCCACATCGTTTCGCTTTCGGGAAAACAGCCACTTGCAAGTAACAACTCATCGATTCGGCGGACGTTCGACCAAAGTCCAAGTTTTATTTCGCTTGAGTGAATCCATTTCACAATGAACTGCTTCCATCCATTGAGCTGCATCATCTCGTTTTGCTATTTCACCAAATGACTGAGGAATATTGTCCAGTACTCCTCCCAGTTGTCCTCATGTATTTAGAGCTTTGTCGGATCGACAAAATCTTCATACCGCTTCGGTTATTGACGGTCTGAATTTTCAACGTCTTCAATACCGTTCGTGAATGACTCTGTCTCGAAGATAACTGAAGAAGAATTCGGTTGTGACTCATTAAACACAACATCTCGTCGTGTAATAATCCCGTTCTTCGATGGGTCCCACAGGCGGTAACCATTCACAGCATAGCCGACCATTACCATTTTCGATGATTTCATATCCAATTTCTTGCGTAATTGGTCTGGTACATGCGCATACGCACAAAAACCCTTGCTCATTTTGGAATCAGCGATCATAGAACGTGCCTTCTCAAGCAATACCCTCTTCATTCGCTGGGCGACGCCATTATGTTGAGGTGTGTACGGTTTGCTGTATTGGCAGTAAATTTAGTGTGCGTCTCCGCCATCGATTTGTACCTCTGAAACATATCAAGGACGTTAGACTTGTTCTTTATCAGATACCCAATCGTAAAATGAGTTTAATCGTCGATAAATGTCACCAAGGAATGCTGATCATCCCACGTGACTGGCGTAACAGACCCAAACACATCACTGTGCACAAGCTCCAATACATACGACTCGATCATGCTTCGCCTGAACCGTTGAATGGTTTTCGAGATTGCTTTCCGAAAACACACGGCTCGCAAACAGCTTAAGCATCGTTGTTCATGGCACTCATTCCATCGACCAAAGTCGATGCTAACCGACGATGCGACAGACAAATGCTTTGTTTTGGCTTCACTTGCGTATATTCCATCCCATTTGACGCTTTCGCAGCAATGCTTTCGTTTGATGATGTTGTAATATTCGCTGTTTTATGTCGCACACGCTTCAACTCAAACATATACAGCTTCCCATTGCGCCTGCCAACGGCCATATCCAAATATCCTTTGTAATACGAACCAAACCATCGTCGAAAATTACTTGGAATCCAGCGCTCTCCAAACGACTCACAGACAGCAAATTGTATTTTAGATTTTCGATAAACAAAACATTCGTGAGCGTGCACTGACGCTCTGTGCCACTGACGATGATAGTTCCCAGAATTGTACCACATTTTGTTGCTGTGATCGACGGATCATTATTCGCAACTCCAATGACGGCCGAGTCGGTCAAATTCCTCGAAACGTATTGTTGTCTGCATTCCACACTGTACCGCAAAATCACCAGCATTAGCCACAAATACCACTCCATTTGCATTTGGCTTTTGATAATGCTGCTGATTGGGTTTCCCATTAGAATTGCTTGCCGTTCGATGATCCACTATTAGAGTTCCGTTGACTGAATTTCGGATATGCCTCCCTTCGATGGCCAGGGTTTTTGCAGAAATAGCACTTAATTTGCTTCGAAGCACCACTGATATACGTGGCGACGTTGCCTGAATCACCATTCGGACGACCACTCAAAGTTTTGCTTTCCTCGTTCAAAAGGCGCGAACGTGTCACGCCCATGTCATATCGCTTCGATAACGTAATCATGAGCGATACAACCAGTATTCGATCATTTGTCTCAGCGCCACACGCCTTTAATTCACGTTTCAGTTTGTCGAATGCAAGAAAATGTGAGGTTAGGTTGTCAGAGTCTGAGCATCGCATCGTCGACATACGCTTTCTGACACCAATTTCGGTCGCCACACTTGCACGTTCGAAAATTGCTTTCAATGCATTTATCATCGCAAACGCTGTCGGCCGGTCCTTCAGATATTCCAAGGACGTGTCCGAAGTTTGTGATAATTTTGGCTTTGTAATAATTTTGGCAGGAGTGAAATAATTTTCTCTTCCATATTTTGTATAAAGTTTTAATTATACTAATTTTTTTTGGAAATAAATTAACGTAATACGGCTTAATTATTGTTGTTGAGCGGTTTTGTTTTTGAATATTATTACGGAAGTGTCAAATTTACAACACGTAGTGGCTGTGATAATTTGGTTGCATACAAAATATTGTCATAATTATTACAGCTGGAATAATTATCACAAACTTCGAACACGGCCCAAATATGAGTCCGCAATACGTCGAGTTATATGTACCTTGTACATGTTGATTTTCTCGACGTCGGCACCGACAACAATTTTCGCTGCGGCGGCATCTTCTTTCAGCCATTTTTCGACACCCTTTTCCTCCAAAGTAATTTTCAGGCAGAAAAACCAGTTGTCGACCTCACGTTCTTCGAATTGTTTTAATTTACACGCGACAGCCCATAACATCTAGAATACTTCGCAGCAGCAGCAAAATGGAATAAATTAAAACAAACATGTGT
Organism: Tipula vernalis; assembly: GCA_958295665.1. Taxonomy (NCBI): domain Eukaryota; kingdom Metazoa; phylum Arthropoda; class Insecta; order Diptera; family Tipulidae; genus Tipula; species Tipula vernalis. Next base: position 385,537,925 of record OY282558.1, on the reverse strand, counting down.
ATTCGATTAATGACAGAACAGAACTGAACTTAACTTTGTTTCAATAATATAACAGAGCTGCCACCTCTCAATACATAAATGTCATTAAGACTAGTTTACACTTCCAACACAAAGGAAAGCTTAAATATTGCTGCAACAAGGTTTTGATCGAGGAGAAACAAACAATAATTTGCTCTTTTATTTTATTCTCACTTACGTGCTCAATTGAGAGAATATTGAATTTTGGGTAAGGAATAATAATACAAAACTCTTATTACCGATTGGTTATGGTTGAAATAATTTTTTCGTTGTAAATTTCGTTCCGAAGATTACGGTTAGTATTAAATACTTTCTCTTGCTGATAAGCAATTTCTGTTCTGAACTGATCAGAAATTTTAATATTTCAATAGATTTACCAACTCCATAATTGTCGTACAACATCCCAATATTCCCAAGGATGAGAAAGAGCGGCTCTCTAACAATGACACTGTCACAATAAACCATTCTAGAGTAATTTGGAACGGATTACTTTTGGTGAAATAAACACTTTAAGGAGTGTGCGTTGTATGGTTCTAATTCAATTTAACCCTTACACCTCTCAATAAATTTTAAAACACAACTTTTTAACAAGAGCTTTTCAGTCTCTTTATTGAAATTGTTGCAGTTTTCGATCAGGAACAAAGACATAATGACAACTCGCATCTAATGGCCTATTAAAATTTCCTCTTTTTATAGTTCGCCATCCTTTGAATATAAATCAATAAAGCATTTCTTTTAAAAAAACATTCGGTTTTATTTACTCTGACTATAACCCTAGATGGTGAATGATGCGATATTTTTAAACAACTTCAAACAAATTTTACTTGTTTATACATTTATTGAACAAAAAATTGGCCTCATCGCTGAAATGACCTGCAAAACTGATATTAACTTGCAAATGGCATTTGCAACAGCCGCGGAATCAACACTTTTAAAGCATGTCGACTATTGATGGACAATGCTTGTTGAATCACAAGATCTCCTTAAACTTTTCCACAATTAGACAAATTTTTTCTCCTGAAGTTCGCTTCAGTGGTGAAAATCGCACTGCATATTATAGTATAGAGGTTGCTCATTTTACTTGGATTTAAAGCATAAAATCATTCCAAAATTACGATATCAGCAAAGAATGCTCAAGATGAATTACATCCAAGGAACTATGACACCACAAAGTATTTTTTTAAGTGAACTCTCGTCAACCGAGGGACAGATTATTCTTTGTGGAAGGCAACAAAAAATTTAAAAAGACTAACACGCTCAAATCCACCGTTTAGACTACCAACTGGAAATTGGGTTTTTGCTGCTCATCTAACAACAGCATTCGCACCACACGAGGAAATATAGAAGTTAGAAATTAGATAGTAGAATATAGTTTCGTGCAACCCGAGCAAATGAATGATGGTTTATCGTTCAAACCTATAAAGTATAATTGGAAGAAAGTTAAGAATATAATTAAAAATCGCATAGGCCCAAAAAGGCCATGTTCTTATCACTGGAAAAATAATAAGAGAATTGCCTTGAAAAGCACTTTCGAGGAAAAGAAATATTGTTCTTGGATATCGCACAAACCTTTGATAAAGTTTGGCATGATGGACTAACATAAAAAATGAAAGAGCTTCTGTTCTCGGAAACTATCTTCTGAAAAGCAGTACATTATTAAACAAAATAGTACAAGTACATGCTTATATGATATTAACGCATGTGTCCCACAAGGCAGCGGTCTAGGATTAAGACCAATATAATACTTGTTGTACACATTCGATGTACCAGTAACCAACAAAGTAATAATATCAACGTTTGCCGATGATTTAATCGTCTCAAAGGAATTACAGAATTGTTTGAACAAATTCAAGGACTGGCCGAATGGTGAATAAATGTCACCGAAAATAAAACAACTCACATCATATTCATGCTGAACAAACGCACCTGCCCATCAGTGACATTAAACGATATAGATAAATATTCCTCAATAAACCAAGATCATTTACTTAGGTTTGCACCTGGATAGAAGTTTGGCATGGGAAAAAACATATTGAAGCAAAGGGCAGTCAAACACAAGTAGCATTTTCCAAAATGTATCCAGATGGGAAGAAAATCTAACTTGTTAAACAAAAAATTTTAAAATAATTGAATACTTCTTGTTACTTTCTTTTGTAGAAAGATTCAAGAATAAAGCCATTGGCAGCATTTAGAAAGAAAAATTTCTTAAATTAAAATTTAAGACTCAAAATTGAGTTCTCCACGTATTTAGTTCACATTGCATGACTTCAACATTTAGGATATTCCATTGAAAAGCGACATGTACGAGTACATCAATTCGAATAGAATACACAGAAAAGGTAAGAATTTATTAAGTAAAATATAAAGGGTTGAAACCTCACGAGGTGTTCAGAACTTCGGTCCAGAAAATTATCTCAACTCCCAAATCAGTCCCTAACTGAACCTCTTAACTTAATTTTCAGCTCAACCTCTAACTTAATTAACAACTCAATTTACAATTCAACCTCCAACTCAATCGCAACGCAATACCTAATGCAATCATCAAATCAACCACCAACTCTCCAACCCAACCCCAAATCAACGCCTAACGCAACCCACGAATCAACCCCAAGTAATTACCAACCGAACCCGTACCTCAACCCCAACGCAAGCTAACTATACCACAACTGAAATTCAAAACAAATCTCAACCCTCTAAATCAATTTGATCTAACCCCGCAACAAATTCAACCCCAAACTAATTCCCAACTCCGAACCCGCTAACTCAACCTCAACTAAACCTTCAATCCAACCGTTAACTCAAGCATAACTCAATCTCAACTCAACTCAACCCAAAACTCAGCTCAACCTCAAACTCTAAATCAACGCGGTTAGAAAACTATACACATAGATGGACTAATTTCTATCTCAATCCCCGGCTCAACCCCTAAATCAAACCCCAATTGAACCCGATCGCTCAACCCCAACTCAACACCCTACTCGAGAACAACTCAACCCACAATGCAACCCTCAACTAAATGCCCAACTAAATCTTCAAATCAACACGATCAGTAGATGAACTCAACTTAGAACAAGTCAAGCAAACTTCGCTCAACTCCTCTCAAAACTCAACTCAACCACCAAATAATATCCCAACACCATTCTCATTCTAGATCAACAAGCCGAGGTTCAGCGCAAAAGTGCACAAAGCCGTGCAGTTTTACGCCCAGCAATTCGGCGATGGAAGTTGATAAACAACCCCCAAACTAAGACATCTTACGGTAGCGGCGGCAGACTATAAGATTAAACATACAACCAGCCGCTTATTTGTAAAGGATCCCACAAGCAATTAAATATATTTAATTGATACTGGCATACTTTCGTCATTCCATTTCGAAAACTGATTACCTACCCCCGGCCACCCGGGTTAAACAACACTACGCTACTAAAGAAGTTTTTTTCACTCATAGCAGAGCCAACCTACAATTAACCAGTTCGACACAACGTGGTCCATCACATTTTTACAGTAGTACCAAGTAGACTAGATCAAGTCCGTCACAACCGCTCTTGTCCATTCCATATATGGAAATTGTCGTCGATTAAACACGGTCACAACACCTGATCGTTATCCGACATCCCACATTTAAAATTTCTCAAAGCACTTGCATCCATAATTTCGAATTTCGCTTTACACATCAAAATCTTTTCTTAACTTTTTGTATGGGATGGATAACCTGAATCATTTTTTACCAACTTAACAAAAATTAAAAGTTAGCCAGGAAGAATGTAGTTATTCAGGATATATTTTCGTAAATGTCTAATAATGCATAATGTAAACACTCACTCTAAAAATTACAACTAAATTGACGAATGGTATACGGTGTGCTCTAGTGGACAATAGTGAAGTTTGTAAACGCTGCAACAAAACTTTGCTATTGACGATTGTAAAAGTAGGAAAAGCGCCTCTTACGGACGATAGAAAAATTGAAGCGGATACATACAAATTGCGACTCAACCATAGTAAACGTGCTATCAGCGCTCCTACGAAAAATAGAAAAAATGAAGTAGATACATAAAAATCGAGACCCTCCAATCGTCAATACGAAGTTATGTGGAAATAGTGTCTAATTCATTTTAATTTTTATTTGTTAAAATTGTAATGATTGGAAAATCTAATTAATCCAATATATTGTGATTTTTGGGTATTTGATAATTTTGAAAGTTTTATCGTTAATGAAGGTCAGAAAACTGGGTTTGAAAATTGCAGAAATTTAACGTTAAATTTACTATAAATGTACCTATGCGTTACTAAACATTTTTAAAACTATTTTAGACCATATTTACCAAGTTACAAGCTAAAAAGGCTTTTTGTTAACTGCCTGTTGACTGACTTTTTTACCTTTATTTGATTACAACTGAGACTGCGCTCGTCTAGCAATTTTTCTTTCAAATACAAATTTTTAGTTTCTAATAAAATTTTTTTTGTTGTGGTGTAAGCCAATGGTTAGTCCCGTAATTAATTAAACCTATTTACTAATTTTAATTTGGTAGGTTCACTAGGTCAAGTGGCCTCGCTCTTTGGAGCCTTCGTTCAACGACACGGTTCTCTCTATCATATCCCGAATATAGGGGATTCCATGATCCTCGAGCCTTATTTCGTGTTTTGCGGCATGCACTTTTATTTCATTTTTGATGTATTCCATCCGTAGGTCCGTGTGAAGGTTCTCATTTCTTGTGTACCACGGAGGTATCATTTTGGCGTTTGTTTGCTTGGTACATCCCCAGAGTTGTATACCATAGGTCCATATCAGGTTCAGAATTCGCCGATATAGCTGCAGCTTGTTGTGAATTGTGAGCTCAGAGCCTCTATCTACGAGCCAGTACATTTTTCTGAACTTTATGTTAGGTTCTTCTTTTTTCTTTTTGACATGCTCTCTCCACTTGAGCTTGGCATCAAGGGTCATGCCAATGCATCCAGCTGTATTTGCATATGACACGTGTCGCGAATTAATTTCTATAGGTAGATGATAAGCCTTTTGATATGTAAAGTTAATATGCGTGGATTTTGGCCCGTTGCATCAGCGACATTACTTTCAATCGCCATAATTGCATCTGCAAAAGTGGCTATGGTTCATTCATTTGTGGTTGGTATTTCCCTTGTATATAGTAAATACAGGATTGTTCCTAAAACACTCCCCCGCGGGACACCGGCAGAGATTTTTTTTAGCCCGGAGTATTCATCCTCATATTTCACTCGAAAATATCCGGAGATCTCTATGTAGCTTGTATTCCAGACCACCGTGCCAAACTTTATCGAATGCTTGCGCGACGTCCAGGAATATGCTTGAGCATACTTTTTTACGTTCTAACGTTCTTTCAATTATGTTTGTGATTCTATGCACCTGTTCAATTGTAGAATGCTTTTCTCTGAATCCAAATTGATATGGAGGAATTAGTTGTCGGTCCTCAATTATTGGTTTAAGTGTCTTTAGTAATAATTTTTCAAAGAGTTTTGACATAATTGGCAGCAAAGAAATTGGCCTGTATGATTTTTTATCGTTAGGTGGTTTATCAGGTTTTGCTATCATCATTACATCTACTACTTTCTTTTATACCACATTTTAACCGAAACGTCGCATTGATTACGTGTAATAGATTACGAAATCCTTTGTCAGGTAGAGCCTTGATAATTTGGCAAGTAATCAAGTCATACCCTGGGGCTTTTTTAACATTCATGTTACTTTTCTTTTCGTCTAGCTTGTGAATTGACATTATATTTTCAATGGCAGTTTGTCCTGCTAGTGGTTGGAAGGTTTCCTAAACAGATCGGCCTTCTCTTTGTCACCTCTTGCCCAGATCCCATCTTCCTTTTTAAGTGGAGGAAGTTGCATTTTGGGTCTTTTGAGTCCCTTCGAAAAATGTAGGGGAAAGAACTGATCTCAAGTGCAAATTAGCGGACAACACATTTCCTCCTTTTCGTTAAAAATCACAAATTTTAATTTCAAACTGCACAAAAAAATTTTCCACTGCTTAATTTGTGTCTGACTAATCATATTAGAATAAGGCCTCTGATTATTTCAAAGTCGAAATCTTCCGCGGCGCACAGTTTAACAGCCACTGTCTTATACTAATACAATTTAGATCTTTTTGTTTTGTTTTTATTGCCCAGTAAACCCATGTCAATACGACATGAAACCATAAAAAGGCCAACAGAAAATTACACAAAGATTGTGTTTCGAACAAGGCAAAATATATTAATTAAAACGAATTTCATGTGTGTCGCGAACATTTTTTTATGCTCAAATTAATTAATACGCTATATGTTACCTGGTTCCTTCGTGCTTTGTTTTTTATAATGTTTCCCATATATGTACAAAAATTTGTGTAATCATTTATCCTTTATAAACATCAATATCGTTAGGAGATAAGAGGTTATAAAGTGTGGTTGGTCATTAAAATTGCGTGACTGAAATTATTTACTAGAGATTTGTAACTCGAAACCTTTCATTTCATATAGCAGCATCGTAAAATTTCCATTACAATTTATTTATTTGCAAGAGGAGTATTTTCGGCATGTAATTAGGATTTAAAATATTCATGTTTTGTATATATATATTTAACCTAAGAGACCTGGAAAACATAAATTTCCACTTCAATTTTTCATTTTGTTATTGTTATTGTTAAAACCACAATTATTAAAATTTATTTTCTTTGGTCTGTCGGCTCTGTCTGTTGGTGCGCTTACATTCAAATCATACACACATATAAAAATTATTATTTGTCTATGTGTATTTCCAGTTTTGATGAGAAATATTCAATTGGGAAAAATTGCGAATAAATGAGAAAATTATTATCCAAAATAATACCACAGCCATCAACAATAACAATATATAAACGGAATGTTATTAAAATTAACATTTAAAACGGCAAATAATCTCTGATGTCGTACATATCCTAACCTTATCTACATAATATATTTTATACCATGGAAATCCAATTAAAATGTCGATTTTTTTTTTGTTTATATTTTTACAAGTTTTGTAATTATTTTTGGATAATTTTCCTTTTTATTTGTATATATTTTGTATTGGTATGTAGCTACGGTTTAATGAGACAGGTAAGTTGATTAGATGGAAAATTATTATTTTTTGAGGTTCTTCATTCAACCTTGTGAAAATTATGTGATTACATTAGAATGTCGGAAAATTTGTGGGATGATTTTGTTTAATAAATTGCAAAAATTTATTTAATATAAAGGTTACATGTTTGGTTTAATTATGTGGCTGATATATTTCAACACATATTTCATATGACATTTGATGACTCAATGTTATTTTGATGATATAATTTTGTAGAAATCGTGTGTTGATTCTATAAAATTATAATCGTTGAACCGCATCTTTCAATGGAGAGCCAATGACCAAGAATTGGCTAAACAAAGGAAACAGTCAAATTCTTTATTATTGCTTAATTCCGTAATCACTTCTCTACAATGGCTGGATAGACGTTGAAAGTTTGTTTAATGTTAGATTTTCATAATTTAAGTAAATTAGTACATTTATAACACAACACATCGAATCTACGTCTGTCGGATGATTATTTGTGCCGAAAAAACCATTGCATGCTATTTTTAAATTTACATCACTTTATGCCACCAGCCTTGCTTCGAAATCAGTTTAAATATTATTTGGACCGGAAACGGAATTTAGATGCAGCCATTATTTCGAATAAACTAATTAGATCAGATAAACGATTTCGATGCAAGTTTTGCATCAAATAAAATGATGACACTATTAGTATCGAATACAATAGCAACCAGCACCGTTTTTAATTAAGGTGCAATTACATCAATTTAAGTAAATTAATACTAAGCTTTTGTTGTAAAAAAAATTATAATATTTGTAATATTCTTACAGAAAAAATATTTCTTAATTCAATTCTGGTTGTAATTTAACCTTAATTATTTTCTGTCCTTATATACAAAGCAAGGTGGGCAAAATACAAGTATTTAAAAAAAAAGATATAAAATATTTGAACTACTCCTTAGACTATACGAGTAAGTATTTAATAGTTTTTTTGTTTATAGAAAATGTCGGTAAATTTTTGTTTTGCAGTTAACCAGTTATAAATAAATAGATTCAATTGTATGGAGCATTAATACATATTTAAATATAAAAAACAAAACTGCCTTTGTCCAAAACCAACAAAAAAGTTAATACAACTCGTATTGTATCTGTTACGCACGCATACTATCAAATAAAAAACCTACTATTTCTATAAGTGTTAGTGATATTTTCGACTATTTTTGATACACAAACTAAAATTTAAAATCGAAGTATGTACAGATTATTCTGGGTCACGACACTAAAACTTACAGAAATAGTAGGTTTTATCTTGTGTTTGTCTCGCTATAGTACGGCTTGTATAAACATTTTTGTTGGTTTTGCTTTGTCTCTTTTAATAAAAAGCAAAAAGTTGAAACGCCATAATTTCTTTAAATTTTTATCTTTAAGAGAGTTTTTCTTTAATTTATTGAATTTTTTCAAATCTTTTGCGCTTACTCAAATAAATTTATACGCAAAATAATTTTAACGAATTTATAAAATTTCTTTATTTAATTAATTTATGAATTGTTGAGAATTGAACACACGTTTTTTTTATTTATTTATCACCACCATTGTTGGTAAAATATTGATTGACCGCGAAGATCACATAGATATGGTTAGCGCAATATCTGAGACGATACTGAAAAAATAAATTTTATTTTGTTTTTGTGTTGTCTCTTCATATGGAAGAGACAGTAGTTTTATGGTCACATCAGAGATGATACAATAGTATTTCTGATAGTACTTCCATGCACCAGAGAGTACTTCTTCAGACACGAAAGTACGTTGTACTTGAAAAAAAAACATTTTAGCTTGTTTAAAGAAGAGATCTTTGGATTTAAGATTTTATTGTTTTTTACTCCTCCTTCGGTCCCTTCTCCCACACTCGTCTTATTAAAGGTTTAATGCAACAATCGTCGAGTTGCATTTGTAAGCGATAGTTAAAATATTTTAAATTGTTCGATTTTTTTCGTTGCTGGTGATGTTTTTCAATGAAAATATGTAAAAACCTAAACGGCTTAAGAAAGTAATCAACATAGATTTAATTACGAGTTAATAACAAAAGGAAACTAACCGAAGGATCCCGTTTTACCGTAAGTAATTTCAATACAAAATTCTTGTTACAATTTATTTTTTTTAAAGTTATTAATAGTTATTTACGTCACAAGGGCGGTAAACGAGCTACCAATCCCGTAAAGTTCATTCGTTTCTTTTAATTTAAAGAAAATATATAGAAAAGATTCGTTTTCCGGTTTGAAATCTGTCATGCAAATATAAAACGTCTGCATTGAGAACTGTTAAAGTACGTGTAAGTGAATCTAGAATTGAAAATTTCGAAAATTCGCGATTTGTGTGGAGAACCTACTGCAAATTCCACAAATAATACTGCTAAATAATTATTAATTCAACAGAACTAAACTTTATATGTATATAAATTGTCGTTTTTAATAAATAAACAAAAATATACTTTTCGTCCATTTGCCTCCATCAAACTTTAATTTCCTGCCGCCAGATCTACATGCAGTTCTCTATAATATGGAATAAATAAGCAAAGCAAGCTTTGTTTTTTATTTTAAGAAAATTCAATCAAAAAATTTTAATTTAGATTTCAACTTAAGGTTTTGTTGAAATTCCAGCTAATAATTTGTAACGACGTTTCATATTTTGCGATTTTCCAGTCATCTTTGGATTTTTCTGGAATTCTATGTCTGTATGAACTAAAGATTACAAATTAACAGCCGAAATATTGAAATAAACTAAAGAACATTTAACCGTTTTAAGCTATCATCTCGAATTTCGAAAATCCGCATATGCGAATATTGCTTATTATTGAAGTTGCTAGTTGATGGTTGCGGGACGGACCCAAACATATCTAATTTTCTAAATTATTATGTTTTTTTCTTAAAATAACCGCAGAGCAAACAACATTTCGAACAATCTAAATATTCTTTATTTTCTTTATAACATGACAATTAAATTGAACCAATTTTTCTGATCTGGGCAGAACAAAGTTTGAGGGAGCATGGCATAAATTTACAGTCAACATGCCTTCCTAAACTGGAATTTAAACCCAATAATTGAGCATTCGTGTCTGAATTTTGAAAATGGTGATGACGATTACAAGAGATATTACGTATATACAGAAATTCAGACCGGGCTATTACATGAACTCGCTGTAACATTGCCGTAACATATTATGTCCGGTGGTTAGTGTATTAGTGACAACTTTTGCTCCAATCACTTTAGCATATTGTGAGAATAATGGTTTTACATCAATAGCTCTCGTTACCGTAGATGTACCGGATAATACTGGAGATATACCGGATACTAATGTTGATCCAACATTTGGTGATGAATTTGCTTTGGATTTCGCTGATGTGCCCTTACTTCACTATTTATATTTTGGTTGTTGTAATCTGCTAAATTCTTCCCCTTCGTTGATGTTTTCCTTGTCTCTGGAGTATTTAATGACATCTCACTTGTTTATCTCACATTCACTACTGTTGTCGGTTCCAGTACCAATATTGCCATTGCCCGTAGTTTTTATTTATTATTTTGTTTAATCTCGGGTTTAGTTCCATTTTTATTATCACTGGTTTTATTTTTATCCAAAGCTGTTTTTATTTTTAATTTTAGCGTTTGTATTTTTGTTAGATTTAAATATATTTCGACCCTTTGCAATATTATCACTGGAGTTTTTCATTTTCTCTGAACTGTTTTGTTTTTGTTCAACTGTTTCACTTGAAAGTACTGCTTATTTCGCTTAAGCAAATAATTAACTGATGTGCTGTAATCTCGATGCGGATCATCGTTGGAAAGTTTTGTAATTTTGGAAGAGTCGACGGTTGGTATTGTTTCTAACATCGACGATGATGACAAGGTGTGGTCGAGCCGATAAATAAACACGGATCACCGTCGAAAATATTTGTCTTTTTTGTTCGTGCAGTGTGTTTTGGTACGTTTAAGTACCGCCATATGTCTTGATCCAGGGGAAAGCTTTAAAGAATCGTTCAACTAGGATAGTTTTTCTTCGAACAAATTTATTTTTAAAGTTTTTTTACGTGACGGTTACTGTTCCCCGGAATAACGGTTACTGCGATTGAACAATTGGTTGTAATTTAGTTTTTCCCACTATTTTGGCCGTATTCTTCAGTTTAATTTGATTTTGTTTCGGGATAACATCGATTGAATTCAATAAATTAAGTTCCGATTAGTACCATTGTTCTTCAACAATCTTACTTATCCTGTTATTTATTTTATCATTGGTTTCTGGAATCTCCTTATACGCCCAATTTCTAGGTTTTCTCTGAATTGATCGGCGTATCGATCTCGTAGTTCTTGAAGAAAATTATTTTGAGTTTGTATTATATAGTTCATCGAGATATTATTTTGGGTAGCATGATTTTCTCATGTAATTTTTCCTATTTGATAAGTTGGCTTCAGATCAAATGGAATCATTAGGAATTCCACCAATCCGTCTTCTAGAAGCGCTCTGCATTTTTTTTATTTCCGTTGTACGAGTAGTGTCACTAAAAGTTTTCACTCGGGCTTTAATATTTTCAAAGCCACTCAACATGAGGTTAATTTCTCAAAAAAATTTCGAAAATTTCACAGTTATTGTTCGAAAAGTTCTCAATAACTTTTCACTTCAAGTTCCTCACTGTCGCAGTTTAAAAACCGATTTTGGGTAATTAATACTCGTATGTATTAAATTTTGTCATTTTGAATTTACTCCAAGATTATTAAAATGGGCGCCAGTCCGTTAAAAGTAGTAAAGCACAGTTGAAGTAGAATTGTAAATATTTCGTGTCCGATTGTGAGGTGCTGGTCAATTCAATTTTTGTGAATTCTCCATATCCAAGTTAAGTAGCAGGTCGAATGATCGTGGTAGTTCTCTCGTTTCCAATTGTCGTACCCAATTACCATATTTTAATCTTAATTGTTCCCATATTAATTTAAATTGAAGGTCAAAATGGTTTGCCTCAATCGTATCAATGTCATCCAAACGCGCTTTATAGAATTCGCCGTCCACATGCTTTCCGATAGCTAGGAATTCCCTCTACTCGTTTATATTTAATGAAAGTACTTTTTTGGGTCGAAAGTACCTCGGTACTTTCTCAAATTGAAAGAAGTCAAAAAAGTCCTAATCCACCTAAAATATCATCCCTGAGGTACAGTAGGTAAGTCATTTTCATTGCAAAATGCATAGCAACAGAAAATGGTGCAGTTAGTAATATACTTGTACTAAAATAGAAACACTTTTTCAAGTTCTTCTCATTTTATCAGACTTTGTAGATTGTAGCAATGAGTTGTTTCTGTAAACAGTTCTATACAATTCCACAGGAAATAACTGTGTTCATCTCTAGCCCGTCCCATTTGAAAGGGATCGCCACAAAAATCCAACAATTCCACTAACTAAGCTTTTGTAAAAGATATGCAGGTCTAACGACGAAAATGGCTTCGAATTAAAATTCAACTGTTCGTGTACTCTAGATTCAGTTAATTCGGCTTGCCTCTAACACGCTATTACTGCAAAATATGTCATCGGTGTAATGAAATTTTCTGATTTCTTCGCTGAATGGTAATTTATCGCGGAATACGAGGGTTTTATTTACAATTTAAATAAAATTTGGCCTCAATCGCTATCTCGTAAAGCTCATTAACTGAAACTGCTGGGAATTGTTAAATGTTTACGTTCCCGTTCGTCGTACAACGAGTATTATACTAGTAAGAATAATATACGAGTATTTATAGGTACACCACTAGTATAAGTACTTTGATCCTAAATCATACAGCTTCTCGTTTTTATGTAAACTCCTTTAGTCAACTGTTCTTTGATTCCGGATCTAATTTTGTGATCGTCAGATTTGGAAATTTTAATTATTCCAACCGGTGAACCGTCAAAATATTGGGTTCCAATTTAGGAGCAACAAAAACAAATTATAGGTACGGGTTTTGGTACAGGTTTGGGTTAAAAAAAATTGAATTAAAAAACAAAAAAAGCAAAAAAAAAAAAATGTCCGCCCGTCTGCCTAGATGTTGGAATACACGGTATCTCGAGATCTCGAGAACGGCTTGTCCGATTCTAATTTTTTTTCGCCAATCTATTTCTATGGTCAAGGTGGAGAATTAAAAAGCTTTTGGAACCGTGGATTGAGTTGTCCGTTGAGTTAGAAATTGAGTGGTATGTTGAGATTTGCTCCAAGCTTGGGTTGAGATTTGCTCCGAGCTGGGGTTGAGTTGAGTTGATATGGGGTTGAGTTAGCTTCAGTTGATTTGTTGATTTAGTTTTGAACCATGTTGATATGAGGAATGTGTTTGAGTCCGGGTAGAGTTGAGATGGCTTGATTTAGGGCTGAATAAGGGATTCTGTTGGGTGGTTATTTGAGGTTGGAGTTGGCGGTTAGATTGACTTGAGTTCATTTACGCAAGTAATTTTTCGGACCGTTTTGATTTTTATAAGCTGAGTAGGGTATTGAATTTTTGATTGAATTAACGGTTAAGTAGGGGTCGAGTTGGGGTTTATTTTAGGGTTGAGTTGGAGGTAAGATTGTTTGATTTCTTGTACTAAACGCATCTTTATAAAACGCATCTTTTTTGGGTGTTTATTTAAACCTCAATATAGACTGCTTTTAACTCAAATACACTCCATCCAATGATTTTCTAACATTTTCCCAAACATTGCTGTAAAGTGGGGTTACCCGTTTGCGTTTTTGATCGATAGAGAATGAACCAATCTTGCTTTAAGTTTTTTCTTATGCAATGTCCGTGCAATTGCCAGCTCTTTTGGGTTAATAACCAAAACCACTTGTGCGAACACGTTTAAATTCACTGACGCAAAAACGGACAGTTTCGTAGGATGGTGTAGACACGCCCAAAGTTAGATTCATATCCTTTTTGATATTGGTAAGCTAATAAATTGCACCACAAATTTGAAAGTTATCCATTCTTCCCAAAATGAAGAATACGTCAATTTTGTTGCTTATGAAATGCAAGTTAAATGACAGATCGACTGGAAAATGGAAATTGCGCATAATAAAAGATTCTATTTTCGAAACTTAATGATGTTAATTAATTACAGCACCATCTATGCGTCAAGATAGGAAATTTGTCAGCCCCTATAGTACGTATGTAGTTTTATGGACCGTGCTGATTTGAACTCGATTTTTGTTGAGTTTTTGGTTGAGTGAAGAGTTGAGTGGGGCGAGTGAGGAGTTTTGTTATGAGGTTATTTGGGGTTGAGATTGAGGTTGAAATGAGTTGATGTGAGTTGCGTGCATGTACCTAAGCATTTAAATTGGGTTAGGCGTTGAGTTTGGGGTTGAGTTGAAAGTTGTTTTGGTGGTGTATTGATGATGGTGTTGAGGGCTAGGTTGGGGTTGATTTCGTGATTACCTTTGAGACTGCGTTGGGATTGAGTTAGAGTTTGAAATTGAGTTGGGGTTGAGTAAGGGATTAAGAGGTTCAGTTAGTGTTAATTTGGGACTCGATTTGAAGCGATAGTTCTGATCACTTCGTTAGATTAAGCCCTTTATTAAATATTGTTTAATAAATACGAAATACATAGCCATGCCCCGATTCTGTTTATTTAACGCTAACTTTATAAGCTCTACGTTTCGCTGAATAGCTAAGACGACTTCGGTCATGTAGCAATAGCGTGCCAAGTTTATGTTGCTCCGCAAACTCTTTTACTTTAATTTCTTTAAAAAATTTGATTTGCCAAGTTAAATTCTTATTTTTACCAGGTGATTTTTTGGGTTCAATGAGTGATGGTTCGGGCTCATGGTTCACCAAATATAGTGCCCATTTCGAGATACATGCTTTTAATTATGTGTCTCGAACAATTTTCCAAAAGAATGACCAGAAAACTATTCGACAATACATTCCTAAAGGAGATTCAAGTAGACGGCAAATACTAATAACAATAAGAACTATGCAGCTACTCAAAATATCAAGGCAAAATTACTAACAGTTCGAAAATTCAACAAGACCATCAATTTAAATGAGAATATAACTAATGAGGAAAAGATGCATTACCTATTATTTTGTATACCTCGACGAAACCTCACAGAAGAAGTCGAATGAAATACAACCAGTTAAAAGGCACCTTGTCTTCCTTAATTTATAGAAAAAGGAAGTAAGCCAACAAGCAGCTAGTAAGTATAAAAGGTTTTAAGACTCACTGCACCTCGGGAGAATCAACGATGCCTGATTTAATCAGGCTGACATCACATTCAATTTTATAGTAATAGCAACCGGGAATTCAAGCGCCAGTGATTATAAAGAGACCGCATTAGTCAAAGCATCATCTGATCCTGAATTTTATGTTACCGATCCAATAGAAGTCGCATTCGTATTAGGGGTGCGAACTGTTACGGCCCATCCAAAGAACCGATTATCCAACAAACAAAATTCAAATAATGAAAACAGGAACACTTGATATACTCCTTTTGACGCGGAGTTACATTTTGAAAATTCTACCAACCCATTGAGATGCTCAAAAAACATTGCGATAGGACGTCTATTGCAAGTATAAAACTCATACTCGGCAGTAAAAAACACCACCGGAATACATCCATAATGTTGGGATTGCATAAGCCTAAATAAACGTTTATACGGTTGAAATTGAAAATATTCAGATCATCGTTGACGATGGTGATCAAAACAATATCAACGTTTCAGGAATTTAAACTAATCAAAGATCAACAGCAATATCGAGCTATGAAAGCACTAAAACAACTTGCTATTGAGGCTGAGATAACGGCCTAGTCTAACATATCGAAGTTAGTGATAAATAATTTTCACGTGGATGCTTTTGTAGAAAAAAAAAGTCGAACCTCAAATTCTCAGGGTGTGCCAGATTTTGCAATTTCCTAGAACGTAATATCCAGTCATTGAACACATAGTCGAAAAATAATTAGATACATTAGAAAGAAGCTGCAGGAGTAATAACCAAAAGTCATTCCCATTAAAATATTGGATTGAACTCAACTTGGCTATATTTGGTTTAGGCTTGCTTATCTGCACTGAGCGACCAATAGAACATCAAGTGAGATTCAAACAATAACAAATCACAGAGGTACGAACCGAATGACTCGATTATCGTTTGGTATAAAAATAGCCCCATCGGAGTTTAATAGAATTATTGATCAAAAATAGGCTTGGTGCTGTTCGAGAGAAAGATCGCACATGACAATGAAATCTATCACAATGAACAAGACAATCTCATACCACCTACATGACTACGAGGAAAATCTCCAATCGGCTATGCAGATGGAAAAAACGAGATGGAATGAGCAACAGGCATGGAACACCTAAAATTCTAGCCTGATATAAAAATCGCGGCTTAAGAGAAATAACGCGTCAACACGATATTAACGTTGAGATAACACCACCACTTCCTCCAGCAAGGTCCTAAAAAAGGGTGTACCAAAATAACGCAAGATTTGAATTTGTCGTCATTTATGCAGTTAATTGTTGGCAATTCCAAAAAAAAAACAATTTGACAGCTGAGAATTTAGGGATAGTAAAAATGGAGCGTGACACGATACAACAACGTATTTTCATTATTGAACAATATCTTAAAAATTATTGAACAATATCTCAAAAGTAGTGACTGTTACTGGTGATCGATATTGCGACATGATAATATAGTTCTTTCTACCGAAATTGGATGATATGGATGTGGCCAGTATGTGGTTTCAACAAGGCGTTGCAACATGCCACACAGCCCATGAAACAATTCAATTACTGCATGAGACATTTCCTGGTCGTGTACTCTCTCGTTTCGGTGATCAGAATTTGCCCTCTAGATCGTGTGATTTAACACCATTAGATTTCTTTTTATGGGGTTATTTGAAGTCAAAGGTCTATGTCAATAAACCCACAACCACCCGTGCATTACAGGAGGAAATTAAACGCTGCATCAACGAAATTCAGCCACATTTATGCAGAATGCTCATGGAAAATTTCGACAAAAGAGTGCGTATGTGCCGGCAAAGCCGTGGAAGCCATTTGTACGATGGGTTATTCCCAAAATAACCCTATCCTGCGTAGATTATGATTCAATAACAAAATAACAATCTTAAGACTAAAAGCTGTATTTTCTACTTAATTCAAATCTTGCGGTAATTTTGGGACACGGCAAGGAGACCCAAAAGCTCGAACTTTCCTCAACCTATTGTTGTAGTATGGCGCAGCGCAGCTGCCTATATTTTAAATCAACCCAGTTATTAGCTTATGCTGACGATATTTTCATTATGGGTCTTTGCATTAAACTATGGTTTAATTACAGTATGAAAGTGTTACAACTATAATTAAACCATAGTTTGTTTTCAGCTTGTTCCTAACTTTAAAGCACTAAAAGCTCTCCAATGGTAATCACTACCAATGTAAATATTAACCAAACAAGACACAAAAATGAAGCTAAACCTCAAAAAATCATAAGTATTTGAAACACGCCGACTTCCTGCAAGAATTTGAAAAAAATCTGAAGAAAAGAAATAATTTAGTAACCAACCTTCATTTTATTTTTTTATGCCAAAGATATTCCTTCACAATTTATATAATTTATCTTGATGAAGAGTACACAACAGATTGTGTATATAATGAGCTGCATTGGCACAGTAAGATGTTAAAAAATCATTACAGCCAGAATAATAACACAACCATTCAAATTCATTCGATATTACCCATTACTTCTTCTCTTTGTCTCTTTTAACAGTCGTTTAATGTTCAACGGCTAGACCACTAATAGGGACCACACACAGTTTTATAGAAATTTCGTTTCTCCAGAAATTTTATTTCATTAATTTCACGAATACTTGGTTCTCGAGAATTTATACAGGGTGTCCGGCTCAGACGATATTATATTGCTGGGATGATACAGGACAAGATTCTGAATAACAAATAATAAAGCGGTTTTTTGAAATTCGTTATGTATGTATAATCCGTTAAAGTAACAAAATCGCATGTTTTTGATCAAATTAGATTAAATCATGATCTGGCATGAGTGAGAAGCACATCCACTCAGGCACTAGAGACTCAGCTATTTTTGACTCCTCTAGATATCTTGGGGAAACAGTTGGCAGCTTGTACTGCCATACGGCTGAAATCCATCTTAATGTGGACCTGCAACAATACAGGGCATTCATATATTTTGTGCAACAAACAAATTCCCAAGACCACCAACTATACTGTCTCGTCACTATCTTTTGACACAAAGTTCCGGACTAGGATCCCATCCAGGGAGGACTGGATGATGGGTGCAGTTTTGGAACCAGGAGTTATAAACTTCTTCACAGATGGTTCAAAACGGGACGGGAAAGTCGGGGCTGGAGTGTTCTGCGAGGAACTTCTGTTAAATCTCTCCTTCCGTCTCCTCGACTACTGTAGCATTTTTCAAGCTGAAGTAACCGCCGTAAAGGAAGTCGTAGACTGGTTGAGGTATTAATATCAGTTTGTGATATTCGTATATACGGACAGTCAGGCTGCCATTAAAGCGCTTCAATCACATCTCCTCACGTCGAAAGTAGTCCAGAACTGTCTCTCATCTCTTAACGAGATGGCAGATCAGTTCAACATCCACATTTTATGGGTGCCAGGACATTTCATAAGTACAGAGAATATAAACGCCGATGAACTGGCTCGACGTGGTACAATGGACCACTTCTCAGAAAGCAGAAAGGATATTGAAATGCCTCTTGCGGTATGCAAACTGCTGCTTCAGGAAGAAGCTAGCAAGCTGACGAATGACAGATGGTCAAGTATCACTTCTTGCGTAATAACTCGGCAGGTCTGGCCAAAGTTGGACTTGGCAAGATCCAAACAGCTGATCTCACTTCAGCGAAGTCAGATCAGTGTGGTTGTTGGAGTGATTACGGGGCACTGTCTCATAGGGAGGCATGCGAGTAGACTTGGTGTCTTCTCACATGACTACTGTCGTAGTTGCGAGGACGAAGAGGAGAAAAATACAGTACTTCATCTTCTTTGCACCTGCCCTCGCCTGGCACGAAACAGACTAAAGTTTCTAGGGGCACCCCTCTTCAAAGACCTGAACATAATTCTCGGTTTCTTAAAAAAACGAAATTTCTTACCACTTTTTGGAACATTTTGGCATTGTGTACAATTTACATGTTTAATTTTGCAACTAGGCTGCTTTTTGAAATAGGCTGATTTTTACCCGTTTTTAGCCGAAGTGCAAGGTTTAATTGCTTTAACGTGGCACACCCATCGCATACACATTTTTAGCAAATCAAACCAATTGTCATGGAATCTATTTTACCTACTAAGTAAATTAAGTACAGCACATTTACTGTAGAACACGGAAGAACAAAGCTGGGTAGAAAGGTTACTCCCATTTGAAATAACCGTTAACATCGATATTGATTGCATTTAACGTTACACGAATTATTTGGTCAGTCTAATCTCTTTCAATTTATACACATCATTGAAACAAACAACATTGAATAAAATGCTCTTAAATAAATAAAATCCTCCATTTGGCGCCCCCACTCTTTAGTAAGCGCCCCTACCCCGTGCTGCATCGTTCGTTAAGAATTTGATTCTTATTTAAATCAAATACGAATCTTACATTTCCAAGAGTCGAAAACGTTCGAATCGAATTCACAAATAGCCCCCATGGACATCTACAAAGCGCTGATAAGACCAGTTATCACCATTGGTTGCGAGTCATGGACACTGACATCATAAAACATCCAGAAAGTTGCTGTAACGAAAAATTATTAAAATAATTCTCGGTCCAATCAAAGAGGAAGCCACGTTCAGAATGCGAAAGAATCACGAGATCAGAAACGATCTCGAAAAAGTTGACACGGGGACGTTCTTCCTTCGCATGTAGGACTCGTAGGAGTCCACCCTGCACGATAGATGGGTGACGACGTAAGGGATCTAAACACACTCGGTCACCGTGTCTAGCGTTCTCCTGCAATGGATTGAACTATTTGGAGGAACATCGTTGAGGCTGCCAAATCCCTTCATGGGATGTAGTGTCAGCGAAAGAGGAGGAAGAATAATATATTGAAGAATATATTTAGGGATTCTGGGTGTATGTTTCGGGACGCAAGATAAACCGGATAACCAACCAGATTCGTTGTTTGAATGACTTGATTGGTTTAGAAGTTTGGATGTAACTCCATATAGGGTAAAAACCTTTCCACTTGATTTCTCTAAAATCTCGCATTCAGAATCGACCATGAAAATAATTCAACAATTTCTGACCGATTGGGAGGCCCATTGATATTTAACATATATGGTATGGATATTATTAGATCCTCTGCTTTCTTTCTTCTTAGTGTGCCGGGTAAATCTATTGCGGATGGTTACACTCGTCTTTCTTGTGGCACATGATGGCCGTTTATTTAAGCGTCCCGTGCCATCTCTCTATCATCCCATCTCTCTATCATCCCGTTGGCTTTCGGATTGTACGCCGTGGTCCTTTTACGCTCGAAGCCCAACATCTTCGCGAATTCCGCGAATAGTTTGGATTCGAATTGCGTGCCTTTTTCGGTTACGATTGATATTGGGACTCCGAGCCTGCGATCCAGTTGTTATATATCGCCCTTGCGACAGTTTCGGCCCGGATGTCTGGCACAGGTACCACTTCGGTCCATCGTGTGAATCTGTCTATTATTGTGTCACAATATCTTTGCCATTCTGATGGTGGTAGTGGACCGATTATGTCCATATGAATTTCCGTAACTCTATTGCTTATTTGCGATATTTCCCTAGTGGACTTCTTGTGTGTCGTATCACTTCCGCCTTCTGACATGGTATGCAGCATTGGACCATCCTCTTTACGTCCTTTTTGATGTCCTACCAAATAAATTGTTTCGTCATCTCTCTTACTGCTTCTGCTACTCCTGGGTGTCCGATATTCTGAACCGCTTGGAACACTATTTTGCGGTACTTCCTTGGTAGATAATACATCGCAACATAACGTTTCTGTTGCGTTAAATGCGATTGGCGCATGTCTCGAAATTGCAAACTGTCTTGTGCCTCTCTTAATTTTGATAACTTTTCGTCTTTTGTTTGTACTTTTGCTATAGTTATGTAGTCGATTGCCTCAGGTATTTGAATAACTTCTAAACGCGACATGGTATCTGCAACTACATTGTCCCATCCTGCTATGTGTTGGATATTTGTTGAATATTGACCTGTTAATATTGTGAATACGCGACCTTCTAACAAATGCTTGAATTTTTTTACTGCTGCATATATCGCCAAAAGTTCTCAATCGTACGCGCCATATCTCGTTTGTGCTCGGATGTGCCAAATTTGTTGTTTCGCTCAGTTGTCTCTTAGACAATTCGAAGGTTTCTATGACTTCTTCTGACCACTCTACTTCTCGGGTATCGTTTTTCTCACTTCCCTGTAGATACTGGTTGAGTATTGCTTGGTTTCTACTCGCGTTTGGAATGAATATTCTATATCGTTAATCCAGCATCGCACATTTTTCCGAATATAATTTCTAAGTGTTCTGTGTGTTCTGTTCGTTACTTAGATGCCACTAATACGTCGTCTAAGTACAAGAAACAGAAATTTAAACCTTGAAGAATGTTGTGCATCAATCGTTTCAAAGTGCTTCCTGCATTTCTTAAGCCGAACGTCATTTTTGTGAATTGAAATAATCCAAAAGGTGTTGTGATTGCTGTTTTCGGTATATCTTCCTCCTCGATCGGTATCTGGTGGTATGCTCGCACCAGATCTATCGTCGAGAAAATTTTTGCACCTTCTAGATGTTGCGAAAAATCTGGTACTATATTTTTGCTCAGCGCCCGATAGTCTACACATGGTCGCCAGTCGCCATTTTTCTTTGGCACTAAATGCAGTGGGCTAGCCCATGGACTATCGGAACGCCGATATATTCCTTGAGCTACCATATATTTGAATTTCTTAGTCCCTATGTCTAGTTTCTCTGTATTTAATCTTCGCGGCCTGGCGAATACCGGTGGTCCCTTTGTTACAATGTGATGAGTTACGGTGTGTTTGATTGGTTTGCCCGTTTGCGTCACATGCAATTTATTTGTATTTGTTTAGTAACTCGACGATTTGTGTTCTCTGTTACTATCTACTACCCGAACGGTTGGTGCTCCTTCAGTGGTTGTGGTTCCGACTGAATAAAGCGTGGCGAGTGAATCGATTAATCGACCATGTTGTATATCCCCGAGTAGTCCTGTTTTGTTTAAAAAATCCGCGCCGATTATGGGCAACATGACTTCGGCTATAATAAATTCCCAGCTGAATTGCCTCCTTAGACCAAGATTTAGCTGTATTCTTGTTTTGCCAAACGTTTTCAATTTGCTGCCGTTTCCTGCATATAGATATAAATTGACGTCATGGTTTTTGCTACCCTCTTTTGGAACTGGCATCACTGATACGTCGGCCGTGGCGTGGGATTCTTTATCCGGTATTTTTAAGCGACAACTTGATCGCGCACCTTCGCATGTCGCTGTTTGCGTTGGTGGCTCTAGTTTTTTTGTTTGAACTCTTCACAGCGTGGGCAGGGTGGCTTTAATTTCTTCCCAAATCTTTGAATCTGAAATGTGAATAGCATAATCGTGGAGCATGGCTTTGATTTGGTAAATTTTTCTTTGCGGCTGGTACATCGGTTTTTGACCTGCTTTTCGACTGACTGCGAGGTCGGTTATTTATTGCGTAAAATCGTTCGTTGTCTCGCTTTTACATCTGGTCTATCCGTTTAACCAGTTCGTGGATTTGATACTCCATGTTGCTTTCTGGTTTCGACGTCATGATTTGTGCTGGTTCTGTAATTGCGGATATATTTGACTGTATCATTGTTTCGTTTAGTCGGTCCGCTAAACCTGATAATTCTTCTGCAGTTAATGATTCAGATGTGGGCGACAAAATTTCCTGGGCTCGGTGGGGTAACCGCTTAAGCCAAATTGTTTTTATGAGTTCATAATTTACTCTGGAGGGTTTCATGTCTACCAGTTCAATTCCTTCTAATAGTCGATGGATTCTTGACTGCCTGGATTCCCCGATGCGGTTCAATATCGCATTTTTTAGCGTTGAATATTGCGTGGTGGAGATGGGGCCAGTAGAATGCTGGAAATTTTTTCATTTAGCGAACATAATAAATGATGATATTTAGTATTTTCTGATGTTATCGGCGCTAATACGAATTGCGATTCCACCATGTGGAACCACAGCTGTTGGTCTTGCGTTGTTAGTGGTACGATTCGTACCGAGATCGCTGCTATCGCTCCTGATGCTTCTGTTGGTAGTATTCTTGTTCCTCCTATCGGGGCGCTAGTGGTGGCTGGTGGCCCACTTATGATTAGCTGTTGTTCTGCTAATGCTCTGGAGACAGTTGTTCGAACTACATCTTCCATATTAGGTGGCAGATCATTTAGTTCCTGCATAATTTCGACGGTTGATGTGGCCGCGTTTGTTCCGGCTGTCGTTGTCGATGTCATCGACGATTTATCTATCGTCCAAACTTATAAATTCACCACACTACGTAGTTCCAATATCGCGCAAAGGATGTCGCTCAAAGTTTACGTGAGGAAAATTTCGAATAAGTTTTGACAGGCGCCAAAACGTCATATAATTTTGACTTTGCTCATTTGCTGAACACAGCTACTAGATGGGCAATTTAGAATTTATAATTAAAACGATTAGAGTAATTTTGTAGTTGTTTTTATTTTTCCGTTGGTTAACAATTTTATCAACTAAGTAATTTGTGTTGCGTCGACTTTGTCGCCGCTACAAATCAACTAAGTTGTTGATAATGGTTTAACTACTGTTTAGCAATACTTTAGATATAATATTGTTAAAGCAATTAACTTCAGTAAAGCTTTAAAAAAATATATATTTCAGTAGAAACAATTGTTACTCAGAGTTGCGCCGATCATAACTAATATTTTCGCAGATTCTTGTTAAGTTGATTGGGACTCTTTAATAATTAACTTAAATTTTTAAATTTATTTAGATTTTGATTATTAAAATTTTCGGGATTCTAAACATCTGGGTCTTCTTGAAGCTTTTGAAATTCTTCAATTTATTAGAATATTGAACAGTTTAAAAGACCCGATTCTGTGAATTTTTTTATTTAATTAGTTTTATGAAATATTTAGTCTCTTGTGACACCCCTGAAATTCTTAAAATAAATATCTAAAAATCTTCCAGTTCTAAAAATTCTAAATTTCGTTATTTATACAAGTCCTTGATATTTGATGGATTTCCGTTATTTTGTTAGTTTCTTGAAGAATTAAAACTCGTAAAACACAAGATTTTTGGAATAATCAAATGAAAAAAATATTCATATTCAAATTTAATTAATTAGTTTCAAAAACTGCGAAAATTTTTTAAATTTGTTAATTTCTTAAAGTTTCTAGAAATTCTTCAATTTCTTAGAATCTTGAACTGTTTAAAAAACTTAATTCCGAAAATTTCTTGGATTCAATAAAATTTTTGAAATATTTAGTCTTGTGAAGTTGCTCTGAAATTCTTGAAAATTTCATGAAATTTTAAAAATTTTCCTATTCTTAAAATCCGTAGAATCGCAAAATTAATTAAATCTTTAAATTTATTGAAATTTAAAATTGTTTGAATTATTTAGTTAGATCAGGTAAATTTTGAAAATTTCTTGAAGTCTTTAAATTTGACGAATTTCTAGAAATTTGTTGGTTCGCTGAAAATTTGAGACTTAAAAATCTAGCCACATATGCTTTTCAATTTCTGTAATTTTTTAAACTCATTTTTAGAAAATTTAAAATTTTTTATATTAATTAATGGTGTCAAGCTGAATCAGACAACATCCAGACATTCAGACAAGTTGTAAAACAACTCTAGATCATTTTCTAACATTCTAAAAATTATTGAAATCTTAAAATTAATTAGTTTTTTCTAAATTTCTTGAAATGTGTGTTGTTATCGTTAAATCACTTAAGCAAACACTTATTATCATCTGAAATTGCTTCTGGATGGCATGTTTATGTAACCCCAGAGGCGATAAACGGCAAATCGACAAACTAGGTGAAGACTAAACCAAAAAATGTATTTCATGAGTATTTTGAGGATTAGAAAAAATGGTGCCATGAGTGCCATAGACAGAAAATGTGTGCTGGATTCGGTCTTAAAACACGGCTACGTTGAAATCCTACAATAAGCCGCTAAATTTAAAAACGTAATTAAACGGTAATTCCGACGCAAAAATATTCCATGGCACGTTATGGCGTGTATTTACAACTTCCAAACTAGCAATATGTATCATCGCATCTTAACAGCTTATTGGATAGGTATAGATTTATAGGCTGTCTGGTTTTCTTCAACCTGCAGTTGCTTATTCTGTGTCATTACTAATATGAACAATTTTTTAAACTATTTGAACGGGATTTAAATTAAAATTGCCCAGCTTTCTGACAAAAAAAAATGCGACAAAACAGCTCAAACCAAAAGTTATTGATTAACTTCGCCTGAATGTAAGCTAGTATAGAGTTTTTTGATGCTTAGAAAGAGGGCGGGATTTAAGATAATCATAAACACACATTTTGCTTATTTCATATGTATATTGTTATTTTGTTCACACATTATACGATATATTATAATTTTTGTGTCTTGTTACGTTTATTGGAATATTTTTCTGTCGTACATACATAATTTTAGAATGGCCAAATCAAAATTTAAAAAAAATGTATAACTAAAACCAAAGTTACTGCAGATGTTATTTGCTTCTTGGGATGTTGAGTTGGAACCAAAACTCACTGGAGAAAGTCCCGTTTTATATAGAATGCTTAAATATGATTTTCAGACCATCAACAAGCCGACAGACTGGCCGATCAATTCGAAAATAAAAGTACGTCGTCGAATATTATTAAGTCTTCATAGGCACGTTTACATCTCTACAAAGTAATTCGATTAATATTGCGAAAGAATCGTTATTTATAAAAAAAAAACTTATACTCGTATAAGACCAACTGTGTCCATATCCCATTCTATCACCAATAACTTATATTAAAATCGCTTAATATACATATTATTTAAGGGATACATCCATTCTCTTCATGCACACCTGAGTTCGACACTCATAATTCATATTCATAATATTTTTGGCAACCCAATTTTCCCCAAATTTTATTTTACCGTAAGATATGAGGATAGGCAAAAAAAAAAAAAAAACTTTTAAGTACAAATTTTACTTACCCCAACATTTTTTGAATATTTTTATCTTGCCATGCTTCATTACTTGGTGCAAATAATGTAACATCTTTTAAATCTTTTAATGTATCCATAAATGATCCACCGAAATCCAAAATAATATCATGGAATGTTGTTAGGGGCATACCTTCACGATCCTATAGTTATGTTTGTGTATATATAATTTTTTTGTTGTTGTCAAAAAAAAAATTAACACAAAAAAGAGAAAAAAAAAGAAAAAAAAATGTTTTAATTAATTTCGTTTAATAACAAAATGTGATTTGGTTTTATTTAATTTAATGCAAATTTATTTTGTATATTTGTCCCCTTAATTTATTAAAAAAATGCAATGGAATATTTTTTTTGTACTACTTTGTGTTTTTAATGCGGCAAAGGCATAGTTAAGGTATTTTTTCGACATCTTCAAAATATTTTTAACAGATTTGTATTTGTTGAACCTGATTTATTTAACAAATTGTTTGGAGATTGCTGCAACTAAGTACAACGAAAATATTGTTTTAAAAAATGTGGAACCTATTTTCAAAAAGGAAATTATTTAAGATAATTTGTGGAACCTATTCGTATTTGCAAAATACAATAGATATTATATAAAAATTTGTTTACCAATCAGCAAATATACTTCTAAGATTATTTTTAGTGAGTGTGGGTGGCCTTGCTTAGCAATGAAACTATGGATCATCGAATAATTTTGATCGTGTTAAAATAGCTTAATTTACCAGATTCCGACTTTTATTTTTTTGTAAAAATTAACATTGCATTTTCTTAAAAAATATTATTATTGTTGGTTAGAATAAATAATAATTATATATAGTAATAATAATAACAAAAAAAAAAAAGGTGTGAAATTTTTAAATTTTAAACACAATTAATAATTGTCATATTAAATTATTTGGGTTATATAGCTATATAAAAAAAAATTATAATTTGTAGATAATATAGAAGAAAACTTTTTGTTTTATAAATTTTCTGGAGAAACTTTTAATTTAATAAAAATTTTGCGATTTCATCTTACAATAATAATTTGGTTTTATTATTATTTTTAATTATAAATTTTTGCAACAAAAACATAAAAAAAACAAAAACAAAATTTATAAGTAAAAAATAAAAAATTAGGAAATTTATTTCATAATTTTTTAATAAACGTTGATTTTATGTATAACAATTATTCAACATAATTATTGTACATTAAAATAGCCGGTCGCTTAATATATTTATTTATTAACATTAATTACGTGCTCTTGTCAAAATCAATCAACCAAATACATAAAAATATTCGTAAGTATAAAATAACAAAAAAGCGTATATATAAATATATTAATTAATTAGTTAATTAATTTTAAAAAAAAACAGTATTTTATGTACATCACACAACTTGAGGACATATAAACTAATTAGACAATATTTGCGGCAGAGGGGCGTAAAGTAACAAAATTTATTTAACCACATGTAAAATTCTAAAAATAATTTCGATACGTGTGTGTACTAAAAATTACATATTTTTTTGAAATTAATTAAAAATTATATTATGGATTCAATAAAATGGTTACAGTACAACATCAATAATAACAAAACATCAAAACAAAAATTAAATTTTTGAGCGGCAAAACCAACAAAAAAAAAATTTGTTTATGGCATATTATAAATTTTGCGCCACCATTTAATCCACCCACCAAAACCAATTTGCGCGCAACCCATTTTATTGAATTCGATGTTTGGTAGGACAAAATATTCATACTACGTACAGAACAAACAATAATTAATGTGTTTTATAATAATTAGAAAAAAAAATTAATAAACGATTTGTTTATTTTATTAATTTTTTTTTTGTGTTCGACTTGTCATTTAGACACTTACAGACGGTAATTTTTTGAAATATATGTAATAATAGAAATATAGTTTTGTGTACAGTACATTATTGAATTTTAGGTTTGTAAAATATTTATAAAACAAAAATGCGATGTTTATTTTGAAAATGCTTTACCAGAGTTAATAAATGCGTGTACAATTTCGACTACAACTCAAAAATCAAGTCTTTAATCACGTCAAAACACAACTAAAAATTAAGACAAACGGGAATATAAAATTGATGTGCAAAGTGAAACCACATTTTCGAACATCGAAAATTGTAGTGTTATAAGAACCTGTCACCACAGAACTAAACAGATAGTCCAAAATTAACATAAAAGTGAGTATGGCATTATGCCAAGGTGAAGTCACCAGTGATTTCGAAAGGAAGAGTGAATCATAAATGGAATCAAAAGTGAAGGAAAAATATAAACCAAACCTGGAAACAAAAGCAAAATTAAAAATGAAAGCGATAGAAAAAAAAGGAAATTTGTAAAAACGCCATTTTAGTTTTCACTTGGAATTTTAAATTCTAGATAATTTTATTTTTATTTAACGCTAATTTTAGAGAGTAAATACGACAGCCAACCCTACAATTAGTTCAATTCAACTAAAAGGTCTAAAAGGATTGGATATCTTCTTCAATTGTTAATTTTGAATTTTGCGAATAATTTTTATACAGTAACAGTAATTTTAGTGTTTCATAATTTAAAAAAATAGGAATTTCGATATACCATATTGATTGATCCATTTAGAATTTTAGAAGATTCGAGCTGGTTATTAGTTTCATAGAATATTTTATAGAATATTGGAATCTCTAGAAACTAAATGGATGTGAAGTTTTTCCCATTTTTTCCCCAGATATATGGTATGTATGTATACAAATCCTATTGGAATAAACCAACTCATTGATTTTGGTATGTGTTGGTGCTGATTGTATACTGTTAAGAATTCAGAATTTATATAAAAATGTTTTGTTATTAAAATAAATTTTGATTAAATTCAAGGGATTAAAGAAACATAATTTTAATTGAAACTTATGTAAGAAAATTTGTAAAATGCGAATCACAAAGCTTTTTTATTTTGAAATATAAAGATTCGGTCCATAAATGAATACATATTATGTTAATTTGTGCTATTACCGTGCATTATTTTACTGAATTTCTTAATCTTCACGACAGAGTAAAATAATAAAACAAACATATTAGTCCGAACATTGAAGTAGTTTAATTAAATATATTAAATTAATTTTACTTTGTTAGTACATATCGATCTATTCCGATAAATATCAATGTGCTAAATTTAAAACCAAAGTTCCGAACCATTAAAATAAACATCAAAGTTTTAGTACAAATTGTAAATTTGTTTCAATAAGAATTCAATTTTCTGTCCAATAGAAAAAATAAATTACACCAAAAAAAATGTTAAGCAAACAATTAGTTTATAAAATATTTTTCAATGAGTATACTTTAATAGGTCGCGAATTTGTTCAGGTATTCCGTGGAAACTAGGTTCTAATCTGTCGCAAAAAGTGTTAATGGACTTTGGCCAATTTCACACAAAATCTCAATTTGAAGTTTAAAATTCAAATTTCGCACATTTATTTCTCTGGTTAGGGGATGCGTTCATAGCTTGATGGGTTGAAAATATAATAGGCTATTTCATCAGCTATTTCGTGAACTATCACAACTTGAGTCCAAATTTCTGACAATAGCCGTTAATGGCATTTTATCAATTTCATGCAAAATCGCAATTTGTAGTTAAAAATTCGAAGCACCTTTATGTTTGGGGATATGGGATACCTTATCAGCTTGATATACTACCTTGATCAACAAGTTCTCGGAATAACCACCGTGTGGCGCTCCCATCATTCCGATTTGAGTTCTATTTTTTTGTTAAGTTGGTACATCTGTTGTTGATATTCCCTCTAAATCTTAGCGTCATAGCTTGACAATTGTAAAAGTTACGTAGTCAAGAGTATATCTATCTCTGTGTGTGTTGGCGATTATTTACAATTTTAGAAGTTATTTACAATTTTAGACATGATTTGCGAGGCTGAATCCGATCCCACATTCATCAAGAGGATCATTACTGGAGACGAGACGTGGGTTTATGAGTACGACACGCAATCCAGACATCAGGCAAGTGAATGGCGTTCACCAAAAAAAAAAACCACGTCGTTTTCAGTCAAAAAAGAAGGCAATGCTCACGGTTTTCATGGATTACAACGGTGTAGTGCATCATGAATTTTTGCCAGAAGGCCAGACCGTAAACAAAGAGTATTATTTGGGCGTTATGAGACGTTTGGGTGAAGCAATTCGCCGAAAGAGACCAGAATTGTGGGCAGAAAACTCGTGGATTTTGCACCATGATAACGCACCGTCGCACAGTGCCATCATTATTCGTAATATTTTGACGAAAAATGCAACAAATACCATCCAACAGCCACCAAATTCACCTGATTTGGCTCCCTGTGACTTCTTTCTGTTCAATCGAGTTAAAAAACCATTACGGGGAACGCGTTTCAGCAGCCGAGAGGAAATAATAGAAAAATCGCCAACACACACAGAGTAGATGTACTCTTGACTACGTAACTTTTGCAAATGTCAAGCTATGACGCTAAGATTTGGAGGGAATATCAACAACAGATGTACCAACTTAACAAAAAAACAGAACTCAAATCGGAACGATGGGAGCGCCACACGGTGGTTATTCCGAGAACTGGTTGATCAAGGTAGTAGTATAACTTTCACATTACGATTAGAGTCAAAAAATCATCAACGGAAACCATGATTACCTGTTTTTCTTTTATTTGCATAGGAAATTATTCCTGATAATAATTTTTCATAATCCTAGTGTTTAATCGGGCAAAAATGATAAAAAATATCATGATATTTTTTATCACTTTTGGCATTAAACGCACTCATTTATCACACAAAAAAACCAACTTTTTTCTCGGTTCCAGCTGTCAATTTTGAATTTATTTTCTTTGATATTTTCGGTACTTAAATTAAATTGAATTTGCTTTTTCAAGATATTCATATGGTATTTACACAGTCACCTATTTATTTAAACATAAATAATAATTTATATTTCGAAGTTTTGTCTGAGAACACAAACACATCAAAACTCAAACTAAAATTATTTGTGTCTCCAATATTTGGATAAAAACCAAATAGTTTCAATATCAAAATAATTTATAAAGAAGAAATAATTAAAAATATATAACATTTAATTAAAAATCTGACGACAAAACGACTTTATTGAATTTTACAAAGCGATTTAAAACAAAATGTAACATTTAAAATCAATTTATCATTTTTTTTCAATTTTGGTTGTTCAATTGGGTTTGACGTACAGGGGGCCTATTCTCGAATTCCACATTCATTTTCCACATGTGGACATCTGTCAAAACTCATAAAAATTGAATTTTTTCGGTACTAAGGGAATATTTCCGAATGGGTATAAGCATGTGGAAAAATTCCCCATATAGGAAAATGTCAATGCCGCATGTGTTTTATATACGAATTACAATTTTCGAACAATTTTTTGATAACTTTGACAGATGTCCACATGTGGAAAATGGATGTGAAATTCGAGAATAGGCCCCCAGTATTACAAAATGAAGTGGGTGGGATAGTGGGTGGGATAAACTATCATGATATTTTTTATCATTTTTGCCCGATTGAACACGTCCAATAAATCTTTTTATTTTCTTATTAGATTAAAAATCGTATATCACATACAAAAAATATCATAAAGGTTTTAGTACAACCACTAAGTAACAAGCGCCATCTATTATTGTACTATTATATTACGATGCTTTAATCCTAGACACACTGTCAAAT
Organism: Tipula vernalis; assembly: GCA_958295665.1. Taxonomy (NCBI): domain Eukaryota; kingdom Metazoa; phylum Arthropoda; class Insecta; order Diptera; family Tipulidae; genus Tipula; species Tipula vernalis. The sequence goes on along the minus strand of OY282558.1, from coordinate 385,505,930 downwards.
ATTCGGATAATTAAAGCCAGAGTCGGTAAAACCAGAAATTATGGGAATATATCCATTTACTGGCTATTTTCTTCATTCTAGTTTCTATATGGATAAACCTACATCCCCATAAATTCAAATTTAGGTGTATTGTACAATTTAAATGTATGGTAGTATACGTCATGCGACGATCAACAATTTTAAATTTTTTACCGCTGATTATTTTAAGCGCTAGATATATTCTTACCCCCTCTTATTAATTCCATTTTCTCTATGGTAAAACGCTAAAAATCTGATTTTTCGACAATTTTATCAAAAATTCTAGTGTTCAGTCGGGCAAAAGTGATACAAATTATCATGATATTTTCTATCATGTTTTGCCATGTTGTGCGAAATTTTTTTTAAACAAACTCATTTTAACAAGCTTTTAATTTAATTAAAGTTATGCCATGTTCAGACTAGCTATTAGCACAGATCATAATTTTTTGGCAATACAATATGGGACCGAAAACTCAAACCAATTTAAATTATTTTTACTGAGGTTCCATCTAACCTTTAATAGATGAAAGATAGCTAAGTAGAGACACATTTTAACAAGCTCGTTATTTTTTAGGTGATTTTGCCTATTTTTGTTGAAAAAAAATTATAACTAAAATTTTTGCTTTAATAATTTAATTTTAAAATATAATGTAACAAATAAAAATGTTCAATAAAAGTAAATATTCGATCAAAAATATTTATATTTATTTACGATAGATGGTGTTACTTGAATCATTTTTATATTATTTTGAGTCCAAGATAAAATATTACAGACATACTATATGGTATTTAATATTGGGTCTCAGTTCAAAAAACCGCAAAATCATTCGGCCTTGGGTCATCTGATATTCTTATCTGTGCTATTAGTAATCTCGATTAACTAGCAAATCTAGATTTTCTTATGACGATTTCGATTTACCAAAAAAAAGCAATCCGGCTTGATGAAAGATGATCTTTCTGCTGTCAAACAATCCGGCTCGATGAAAGATGATCTTTCTGCTGTCAAAGTTAATCCGTGGTTAAATTCTTCGATTCTAGTGTTGACTGATGACTAGGGGATACAAGATATCGTGATATCTTTTGAATTACAAAACAAGCGCACCCAGATCGGTACATATATTTTTAATTCTACTTTTTTTGGATGTTTTCGGAGTTCTTTGATAACGGAAAAGTATTTCTTTTATTGGCGAAAAAAAAGCAAAATATCTACGAATTTAAATTAAAATACAATTAATTCTGGTTTTGTCACTTTCTAAAGGTGATATTGATTTTTATTTGAAATTGGAATTACGATCGTTTCGGTTGTTACTCCTTTATCAAATTTCTAACAAATACTAACTAAAATTATAATAAATTACTGCTTTTATATCTTATATTTTGTGCCTGCGTGACTTATGAATCTTCCTTCTCCTCTATTTCATTTTTTTCTTTATCATTTATATAAGAATAGGGGGTTGTACCGTCCTTCTTTTTGTTATAAAAAACGAGAACAACAAAAACAAAAGAGAAGAAGAATTTATTGACCATCTGGTATATGTGTGTGTGTAAAATGATATTTTTTACGGACTTCCAATGATGAAATCTTATGTTCGGATGTTTATTGTTTAGTGGTCTCATTGTGCTGTTAAATAGTATTAGAATATCCAAGTATCAGTGCCGGTACCTGATTATTTAGTTTTTAGTGTTCGATTCCGTTAGTACATGCTAATTTTCAAAATGGTTCGTATAAACGTTAGCTAAGATTACTGATAGAGGGTTATCCATTGAAAGTAAGATCAGTCTATAAACAGAATTTGGGTTGTATTGTAAATAGTTTTGTTCTGTGATTGTTGTGATTAGAGTGATAATTTCCTCTTGTTTTTCTGTAACAGTTCCTTGCTTAGTTTAATTGTTTCTTGAGTTGATATGATTGTATACATGCTGGTTACGTCGAATGATACCAGTTTCGCTGTAGCTGGTATATCCATTAATTCTATTTTGTTGATTAGTTCAATGCTATTTTTGTTTAAATGATAGTTTTGTATGCTGGTGCGGTTGTGAAGTCTATGATCAGTCTTATGGTTATTTCTGGTTTGTGAATTTCTGGTAGTGCTGATTTTTGGTGCCGTTGTTAGCAACCGAATATTCAAAGTCGATGCCAACAGCCAAAATATTCGTGTGTTTCTGTATCATTATCTATTTTTATTAGCAGATTTACCGATTTAAGACAAGCGGATAAGATTCGTTTATATTATTGAAAAAACTGATTACTCTACACAAAAAGCTCAATTAATTGTAGATTTGTAGATTTGATATTTTCAAATAAATTTGGTAAATCGAAGAAAATTTTTGAAAATCTGGAATCACCCAATTGAATAAATTAGGCAATTTAAAAAATTAAATATGCCCGTAAACAAATAGGCTGTAAACGGAAGCTAACAATTTAGAAAGAGAAAGTTTGTCTGTATTAAATCAATAAGATTCTTTCGGCTTTTTATAGACAAAATATATTAAAAATAACGTCATTCACAACAATTTCGACTTGTTAATACGACAAAATGAAGAGGCCAAACATTTATAAATATATCTACCAGAAAAAGTAGAAATATCAAAATCCCACCCGTACTTTAACCCGAGGTCAATACAAAGTGTATTGACTCCAAAAAATGAGAAAACTTTCCTTGAGCTTTCTCTGTGGTAGTTTGGTTAATATATTTTATCTATAAAAAACCGAAAGAATCTTATTGATTTAATACAGACAAACTTTCTCTTTCTATTATTTGTGTGGGCATAAAACACACAGAAATAAATGAGAGTTTCCCTTGAGTTTTTGATTCGGTGAATTTTATAATTCGCTAAGTCAATGCGTTCTTGCCTCATACATAATGTATGAAGTTAGAATTGTATTTTTGTAGTTTGGTCGTAGCTACCTGATAGTAGTCCGAACTTTTTAACTTATTTCGCAAAGAAATTTAAATACCAAACGCGGCCTTTGTAATGGAACAAGAATGGCGGTAAAAGATTTGAAACCAAATTTAATCATTGCAGAATAGATTTGGCACCAGTAAATCCTGATTTACCATTTATTTTACGGAGAAGAAAATTCCTAATCAAATTAGCATTTGCCATGACAATTAATAAGTCACAGGGGCAAATTATGGAAAAGATAGGTTTATTTCTACCAGAGCCTGTATTTGCCCATGGCCAATTATGTGTGGCTTTGTCTAGAGTGCGAAGTTCTGCAAGTGTTATAGTCAAAATATTAAATGGGCTGAACCAAGGCAACCTTATTGCTGGATCTGACGCCATTTTCACACGAAACATTGTATATAAAGAAATATTTTCAAAATAAAAAATGTTATAAAACCTTAAGTAAATTGAAATTTCAATAAAATTGTACTCTCAAAAAAATAATAATATTAATTTACAATCCAAGCGGTTCGCGTCTCTTCCACTGGGAGAAAACTTATATTCTGCAAACATGATATTCAATAATTGCAATGTTACGAAATTTTTTCTTAGACCGAGTAGCCAATCACATATTACAAATAAGTAAATATTTTCGCCCGTATCTCGAGCTGTTTCTACTAGTAATTAATAAATTAGCCCTTGTACCATTGAATATAGTGTTAGAAGGCTGTTTGCCAGTTTGGATCTGAAAGAAAGTGAAATGATGGCCAGTTAAACCATATGGAACGCAAGTGTACTGGATACTCGTAAATAAAATGCAATTTACCGGCCCAACAAACAATTTTTTTTACATTGCAGTAATCGAAACAATTCTTTCTCTAAATTATATAACCTAAGTTTTATAGGCTAGTATTTAAAACATAATTGTTACCGTTATAAATTCCTTAAAGAGCTTAAATGGTGGATTGTAACTAAGTTTCCGTGCCCTAATTATGGTGACATAATATGCGAATGAAGTTTATCCTAAATTAATAATAGATTTTACAACAACAACAAATATGCGTTTGTATGTGTTTAAAAAGCATACATTCGGGCGAATTTATTATATGCACAAAGAAAAATTCATTAAAATCAAATATTTGAACTTACTGCTGAAATAACAAAAATCCAAATACACAAAATTTTTAAAGGATTAAACTATTTGGGATTTCACAAAGCTAATCCCGTTAAATTTAATAATGGATCAAGGAGTTAACCTATTAATCGACAATGTTTGACAATTGTAATTTAATCTTATCCATGTATAAGAAAGCTTTCTTATATTGGCAAACATCCCACTACGATAATCAGATAGGCCTATGCGTATACTTTTAACATGCTTATCCGCTAAAATTTCGTATTGGGTTTACCTATTGAAATATCGATTATTCGAAAACTTAAAAATTTGGATCTTATGCATATCTAAGAAAATCGATATCTTAAAACTTTCTAATAATATGCATGATTATATTACACAGATAGACCTATCGAAAAATCATAGTGAGATGTTTGCCGATAGAAGAGAGTTTTAAGATATCGATTTTCTTAGATATACATAAGACCCAATTTTTGAAGTTTTCGAATAATCGATATTTCAATAGGTAAACCCAATACGAAATTTTAGCGGATAAGCAATTCGCCCGAATGTATGCTTTTTAAACACATACAAACACAATTTTGTTGTTGTTGTAAAATCTATTATTAATTTAGGATAAGCTTCATTCGCATGACATAATATAAATTTTAGTTTTTTAATTAAAGTAATGTAAATATTCTGATTACTTTAATATAACTATTATATAAAACGTGTAGTTATTCGCTTATCTGTTTTAGGCCTAAATAATGGTTATAATCTAATTTTGATTAATTTTAAAAACATTGTTTATAAAATTGTTGGAAACGTTCCCGCATAAATCATTATTAGAATTGTTAAATTTTCTATTTGGCCCAAAGTAGGCCCAAAGAGTTATACCAATGTATTACTCTGCAAAAATGAGAACCTTCCATGAGTTCTTTATGTTGGTAGTTTGGTTTCGTACTGAAAAAGTTGGTCTACTCAGCAGGTAGCTACGACTAAACTACAAAAAATTCCACTCTAGCCACTTACATTAAGTATCTGGCCAGAACGTACTGACATAGCGAATTATTATTAGTTTATTTAGTTATTTAGTTTTAATAAAGTCACGAAAGGTTATTTAGTTTTAATAAAGTCATCATCCGTTCTAAATGTAACCAACATTTGTAGAAGTAATCGTCTAAACCTCAATAAAATCTGGTTATTAATTAGTTTTATAACGAGGTTAACGTGACTCTTATAAAAATTTTCAATATATCTTCTCGTAACAGTTACTCGAAGTCATATAGTAAGTGATGGAGACCGATAAATCACCAACTTTTAAAACCTGTAGTAAATTTCGTCATTCAATAGCTTTAATTACTTTACAAAACTGTAATATAACCATGTTACTGATTGGTGATATTATATTAAGAATTTAATTTGTCTGTCTGTAATCAGTTGATTTTTCGGCATTTTTTATAGACAAATATATTAATTGTTATTTGCCATCTGTAACGAAATTTTTTTTGCTGTTGTCATGGTATCGAACTATCCATAGAGGATAAGGGACCAGGATTCCGTTAGCAGAGGTCCGGTGCGGTATCACTGGCGGGCTAAGCTCAGGATGGGGCGTGGGGTTTCCGAACATAAATTCGTGATATAATTGACCGCATAGAAACAAGGATGGGAGAAGGACAAAGAGTGTACCGCCCATGTATCGACAGAAAAAAAAAATTGTATATTAAATTTCCCGCCAACCATGGGGGACCTCGACAGAAGAAAACGGTATTGGAATGAAGAGGCTAAGTGATGCGGCGCCGAGCGCCGAGACGAGGAACCGCCACAATCAACACCACCGGGTGGAAAAGGCCGGTATCCTCGTTCCCCCCGCTCAGCGTGCAAGGGACAACGAGGAGAAATGGTCCAGCAGAGGCACGACGCTAGCGCCGGCATCCGCTGGAGCACCCCTCCCTGATGTAGCCGGACATCAAGTTAAAAGAGACACATTTTTGACAGGGACCATGAGGACGAGACGATAAAAACTTAGAACAAAAAAAAACCCACACTATAAATTTACACATAATCTCCGACAGGGAGGCCAGGGAATTAATATGTTTGTCTATAAAAAATGCCGAAAAATCAACTGATTACAGACAGACAAATTAAATTCTTAAAAAATATACGTGTGGGCATACATAATACACACATAAATGAGGTTTCTCCATGGGTTTTTATATTTGATGTAGTGAATAATAATTCGCTATGTCAGTACGTTCTGGCCGGATACTTAATGTATGTGGCTAGAGTGGAATTTTTTGTAGTTTGGTCGTAGCTGCCGTCTAAGTAGACCATACTTTTTTCAGTACGAAACCAAACTACCACCATAAAGAACCCATGGAGGGTTCTCATTTTTGCAGAGTGGTACATTGGTATAACGCTTTGGGCCTTCAGCCAAAATTACGGGGAAGATATTTCTAATTTTTTTCAGTAGATATATTATGAGCGATTGGCCTCTGTATTTTTCTGATTTACCAAATCGAAAATATTGGGATTGCCATGAACAATTAATATATTTTTGTCTATAAAAAATGCCGAAAAATCAACTGGTGATATTATAATACTCTTATCTTTTATATACCCACCCAAATTTTTATATAACCTGTTAACAATTATACACCCGTTATAAAATATCCCGACACTTACTATTGCTATTAAATAGGTCCGCTATCCTCTTTTTTTCACGGTTAATGAACGCACCCCATTTTATATCGCCAGATTTCGTTTTTGTTTTGTTTGCCGGATTTTCAGCTGAATTAGAACTCAAAGGTATGTAAATAATAATATAAATAAAACATTTGTCCACTCTTTACTGTAATTGTCTTTCTACTAATTGGCGTAAACGCATATTCCTACCTTTATGGCCGAATTATTTTCCATGTAATGAAAATGAATAAATTTCATTTTTTTTTTGTACCGCTGGTAAAACATTTTCATTTTCGATAAATCACAATCATAATAATATCAATAATAATAACAATAATTTATAATTAAATTGGTGCTTTTATATCAAAACTACAAACAACAACAGATTCAAAAAAAAAAAAAAATGGAAACATTTTCCACCCACTTATAATAAATCAAGAATTTACTGTACACAAAATATTCATTAATCATGCAAAAAAAAAGTTTATATAATAATAATCAAAAATCAAAATTAATTAATAAAAAAATTAAATTAAATTAACAAACTAAAATAACGCGGAATCTTTAAAAAGTAAAAAGTTCGTGTTTTTAATTTGTTATCATTTCTTACATAAATACGCACGCACACACGACGGGCTCTTTATATATAAGAATGACGACTGATTTGGGCAATTTTGAAGAAAAATTTTAAATTTTGTGTAAATTATAAATAATAATCAAATATTCGCTAATTAATTATTTAGTGTATAATATAGTTTGTAGTTGGTTGCCTTTTTACTTTGTACAATACAAATAATTAATTTCCAGTGAAGGAACAAAATATTTTCAATAAATAATTTTTAATGAAAAAAATTGAGAAATGGAAATAAAAAAAAAACAAATGAAAAAAAAAAAAAAATAAAAATTAAGAAAAAATACTTACTTTGAATGGCTATAAGTTTTTTTTTTTTTTTATATTATTTTAATTAATTTTTATTATTTTTTTTTATTATAACGACCATTTTTTTTTTGTTCGGAGTTCAGTGTTTTGATTATATAAAAAAAGAGTTAAATTTTTTAATATTTTTTTTAAAGGTTTTCCATCAAAAGTTGTAGGAAATAAGTATATAAAATAAAATTACAAAAGAAAAGAAATTATATATATATATGCATTATTTATATATAATATTTATTATATAATTAATTAAATATATATTAATTAGTTGATTATTTAGTACAAATATATTTAAATATGTGAATCCCCCAAATAAATTCCAAATAGTGGTAATATAATATAAATAAATATAAATTATTTGGATTTTTTTTTTTTAGTAATATTGATATGTATAGGAAAATAAAAATAGAAAATTAGATAAACAAAAAAAAAAAATGAAAATTTTGTTAAAACACAAAAAGAAAATTAATAAACAAACAGAAAAATGTGGAAACATATTGTATTTAAAGAATGAAAGAAAAAAAAAAAAATTGGTCGGAAAAGCTTTAAAGTGCTTTTGCTGTTATCTGGAAAATTCTTATTAGCCACAAATGTGTGCTTTAATTATTTTGGAAAATATTTAATTTTTCAATGGATTTTTTGTTTGTTTTGTTCATAAGTAGGCGTATTTTTTTTTTTTTTGGCCTACTCGTATATAGTACATAATTAGGAAATGTGTTACGGCAAAGTTGGATGGTACAGTTGGTAATTAACGATGATGAATGTAATCCTATAAATTTTGCTAATATTTTGCACTGCCATGGAAGGTTAGGAGACATGATAAGGGTCAATTGAAATAAAGTGCTAAAATTGTATTAAAATGTGTCATCTCCTATAGGTTAACGATTGATGAATGGCAAATAATTTTCATAACTCAACTTTGGTTTTTTTTTCACCAACACTTTTTTTGTACTTTCACATTTGACAGTCTATTTAATATTTTTGTAAATTTTTGGCCATAATCATAAATTTACTTTTTCATTTTGTCTCGAATTTGAAATTTAAATTTGTGAAGTTTACCATAAAATCGGCCAATCTTTTAAGTCTTTAAATTAACAGTTGTTAATTATAACAAGTTCACACTTTACAAAATTTAAAATTCGAGTAAATACATCGAATACGAATTTTGAAAAATAATTGTATCCTATTTTTAAAAACAAAAACAACAATTTGTTTGTTAGGATGTGTGAAACTTAAACATTTAGGCGTTTCTCAGAAACCTAGGATTTTTATTTTAAGATACTGTTAATTTATTTTAAGTTTTTGAATTCAAAATTTTCTAATGACTGAATTTTATGTAATACTAATCGAATTTATCGAATCGAATTTAGGTCCTTCTCATCGAATTCATATTATGATAAGATGTAGGCCTAATTTAACTAAGGACCAAATTTTAGAAATTTGTAATGGAATTCAGATACCCAAATAAAATCAATTTTTACGGACCCCACACAACATACCTTCAGTTCAATTTTGACGTAATACTAAGCACATTAATAAAAATTTCATATTTGGTAGTGGTGTTGAACTTAACATAATACATACTAAACAAGTATAATGCATATTTCAATATGCAAAATCTAAGATAAAATTCTACAAATCGCTGATTAGTTGGCTTATGTATGCACCTTAGACCTTATTTTTATTTTAGAGAAACCAGTGAGTGAGAACGACCTATAATCCTGTTTAGTAGAAACTTGACCGGTCGGTGTAAAAAATCAAGTCATTTCTCATTATCATTTGTCATTGCAGTGTTATTCGGGTGCTGGGGTGCGATTCCGGTTCGATGATATGATAATGAAAAAACAAAAATATCATCGAATTTTTCAATTATTTTTGTCATTTTGATTTCTTCTTTGCTTTTTATCTTTTTATTTCATTTTATCATTAACATATCGAAAGCGATTCTGGTTAGATGATAATCAAAAATGATAATATTATCATTCTTTAAGGAGAGTTTCCTCTCTTGATAATATTAAATATTGGTAAATTGGTTTCGTTTTCCAAAAAAATGGTTTTAAGCATGCGCGCATTAAAATTTTTTCAAGAGAGTTTCTCTCTTTGCAATAGTAAATATTCGTATTAGTTTCCAAAAAAATAATTTGAACATGCGCATTGAAATTTGATCTTGACAATCGTAAATATTCAGGATGTCATTATATCGGATATGAAATAACAACCCAAAAATTGTTTAAAACTTTAATTTTCTTAGAGATTTCTTTTAAAATATTCTGGAAAATGGACATTTCGTTTTAAAAACAGGATATTTCAAAGTTAAATCTTCGTTCTCTATTAATTATTGTTTTTAATTTTTAGTAAATCACTAAAACATTAACACGGTTAAAATATTATTTTCTTAGAATATTATTTTTACTACCCCAATGTTGTAAATTCGAAAAGTACACTACACCTTTTCCAATTGTAATTCATAAAGTGTAAATTATAATTCAGAAAGCGTCAATTGTAATTCAGATTAGTCAAATATAATTCAGAAAGTATCAATTGTAATTCAGAAAGTATCAAATGTACGAGTAATTCAGATTACATAGTCAATTGTAATTCAGAAAATTTCAACATTCATCCAATTGCAGCAATTTCTGCAACAAGTATTTTATGTATGGAACGAAAGGTTATGTTATATTTTGTTTCCTCCGCGAAATAAAGGCGGAAACGCTACTGTAGGGGATATATCCCCAAGAGTTTATATTGAATGATTTTTATACAGAAGTTAATGAAGTGTTATATGATGTAATAGCAGTTATTAGTATTTTAAGTTATGTAGTTTTATTTAGTTCTGTTATTTTAATTTTTGCTAAGTTCGAGAAGTGATGGAGAGTATTGATAGTTGTTCTATGTATGTTAGTTTTTATATAGTTAATGAAGTATACTAAAGATAAGTTAATTAAATTCAATTTTTATTATATTTATTTGGTCAATTTATTGCAGCAATGAGATGAATATTGAATATTTCTGAATTATAATTAACAATTTGATCTTTTTAACATAACACAAACAATATTCTTTAATAAAGAAACAATAACACAAACACAAACAATAACAGAAATATCAAATAAATAAAACAAATAATCAAAATAATGAACAAGAAAACAAATAATTGAAATAATGAATGAACTTCTGCTTTAGGTACCAACAGGCATGTCGTTCATTGCTAAAGCGGTAGCTTGATGGATTGAACTATGTTGTACGGCACGAGCACAATCACCTCCTGCTACGGTGTTTTTTGCCTGCTCTATTATCTCATCCAAGTAGATTAGTCTTTGTTCCATAACACCAGGACCTGTAACGCTGGATATTCTAATATTATTTTTAGCGTAAGCCTTTACCTTTGACCAAATCGTCTCGATAGGATTAAGCATTGGTGAATATGGCCGTAGCCGCAGCAGAGACGCCATCGTTCCAGTAATAACTCTTACTAGTTTTGAATGGCAAGGTGCGTTGTCTGAAACAATTATCAAATCTTAGAGTGCATTTCCCATATCTTGCCAGTGTTGAATCGGTCTTGCCACACATGCATTTGCTAGATGCTCTGTAAATGAACCTCTTCACCTCCCCATTGACACAACTCCTGCAGTAGAGATTGCTCCTATTAGATGGACGTTAGGGCCTCGGGCTGCCGGAAGGAGTTGGACTGCTCTGGTACCAGCTACCGCACGGCCTCTTGTCCGGCGGCAAAACAAATTGAAATTGGTTTCATCTATCCAAACAATCTGTTTCCCTTGTTGTACGTAGTTATTCAAACGTTACACATATTCTGCTCTTTTTCCTTTACTTATTTCGGAGTTCATAGTGCAAGGCTCATTATGAACTTTCTTCATAGTGAATAGTCTACCTTCTAGGTAATTACCTACAGTTGACGCAGACATCGATGTGTTGAAATTGGTTAGTATTTTTTGTTTTAATTGCTGCAGTGTGTAGCAGCAATCCTCTTCTACCCATGAAACTAGCAAATCAATTTGTTCCTCATTTAAATTTTTAGGTTTTATGCTTCCTCTGGGTAACATTTTGTCACGCCCTGATCAGATCCAATGAAACGCAGTCTTATACTTGATGTCCAACGTTGCAGCTAAAGACACCCAGTCCTCACCTTTATTAGTACAATTTACGATTCTTTCGCGATCTGGATTAGTATTTTTTTTGTACTTTTTTCTTACTGTGGTTTCAGTTCCAGTGACAAAAGCTCTGCAAATAGGACAAGTGGCATTGTTCATATCTTGTTGACATTTTGTGTGCAGTAGATGTCTACATGGTGAATGCTACCTTTATTTCTTGTCATTGGAATGCGGCAAATAACGCAATTAATTTTTAAAGGGATTAATTTTTTTCACAAAAAATAATAACAATTTAACTAACATATGTAGATAATGACACATATTTTTGATTACTATACTATATCTTTATTTTTTTCTATATAATCCATTAAAACTAAGTATATAATTTTAATTCAGTTTATTGCATCAATGAGATAAATATTGAAATTTTCTGAATTACAATTGATACTTTCTGAATTACATTTGATACTTTCTGAATTACAGTTGACTAATCTGAATTACAATCGATACTTTCTGAATTACAATTTACTAATATGAAATTCAACTGACGCTTTCTGAATTAAAACTGACTAATCTGAATTACAATTGATGCTTTCTGAATTACAATTGGAAAAGGTGTAGTATAACTTGTCTGCATTAAATTATATATCCACATTTACCAACGTTAACTAGTAAATGTGCACATTATCCAAAGGTAGTAGGTAAATGTAGATTTAAATCACATTATGCAAAACTCAATCAATTTTAAACGGTCGATTCATCGATTAATCTAACTACGTTCTACTAAAAACACGAATGGGCGAGTGGTGGTTTTTATCGTTGGTCATAAATACTTCTCAGCGACAAAATCAAAATGAAAAAATATTAATTTTTTTCACCAATTTTGACATAAGTATATCTTACATCGTCAAAGCCGAATCGCCATTTGTATTTTATCGATGATAATTATATCATTTTTAATTATCATCGAACCAGAATCGCTTTATATTATGTTGATGGTAAAATAAAATGATAAAAGCAAATGAAAAATCCGATGATATTTTTGTTTTTTCATTATCATATCATCGAACCAGAATCGAACCCCTGGTAATCTAATTCATATCGAGAAATGTGAAAATCTGGAATCAAATTTTCGTGATTTAGTTGTTCAGATTTATCTTTATGTCATGTGTTCTTTTTCTTTTTTGGAAAATGGTCGAAATCAATGAATTCAATAAAAGGGCATTTAATATGGGATGTCAAGGTCGTAGTCGAAGGCGTGGTAGAAGATATAGCCGATTTAAAAAATGAATTGAACTAGAAATAGAACTCAAAGCAAAGCGAAAGGATCGCGGATAAAGCAATATTTGACCTTATCATCAGAATTTGTTTTAGATTTATCCGTTTTGATAAATTTAAACGAAGAAAAAGCAACAATTGGCCATTTCACCGAAATCAGAAATCTCGTCTAGAGGGTTACTTTTACGGCTGCTTTTGAAATCGAGGGAGCGATAAACCCGAATTTTTCAGAATCTTATGATTCGGTATTGTTGTAGGAAATAGATAGTTTATAATTCACACACGATGTTAAATGGTTACAATGTTCTGGATAAGAATATGATTCCCCAATTTGCCTTCAAATTCCGACTCGTGGAATTAGTCCCGACAATTGCAGTTTCAAATAGAAACAATTTTTTTGGCTACCTTCAATAGATTTGGTTTTTGAGGTGCATTGGTCTTTTATAGGATGATTCAACAATCCCAATATTATTCTTTATATGTAGCCACCACTTAAATTTAGTTAACTTAGTATTACTTAGGTGAGCAATGTTTTGAATTTTGTTTAACAGAAAGTATAATCATTAATAACAAAGGGACGATGCGACTTTTGTGAATGCAGTCAGGAAGGAGGTGCTAGATCTTACCCTGTCTGACATGGGTACCTCTGGTACAATTTTGGACTGGCATGTGTCAAAGAAAGCATCCTTCTCGGATCACATGTATATCAGGTTTGATATTAAAACCCCTTCGAAACAAGAATCGGTAGTAAGAATACCAAAACGTACTAATTGGCCAGTTTATAATGAAAGACTTTATGATAACGTAACTGGTCTACAGACCAACATCAACTCTACTGAGGATCTCGATAGAGTTTCAAGCAATGTTACCGAGGCAATTATTGATGCCTACCACTCAAGCTCACCCATGGTTCGTATTAGGGGGACAAGGGACGTTCCTGGTGGAACCACACCCTGAAAACCAAACGACGAGAGGTTCGTAAACTTTTCAACAGGGCTAAGAGGACAAAAGATTGGACAACCTATCGAATGACTCTTACCCAGAATAACGTCGCTTTTAGGAAAGCAAGAGGTCGAGCTGGAGAGACTTCTGTGAAAAAATAGAAAGGCTGCCTGCGGCTTGTCGACTCCAGAAGGCACTCTCCTTGGACCACAGAAATCCGTTGAGATCTGTAAGGAACCCTAATGGAGAGACAACTACATCCAGGGAGGAAACTCGAATGCCTGATGAAAGGCCACTTCCCAGAGTGTACTGTCCTTGGAGGCCAGGAAGACCGCGATGTAGACAGTGTACATTCGTACCTGATTCCAAGGGAAGCTTACAGGTTCTCAAGAGATATCTTCACTCCTGGAAAAATAAAATGGGCCGTCAATTCCTTTGGTCCCTTTAAATCGCCGGGAGGGGATTTTATGTATCCTGCATTTTTACAGCAAGTCCTACAAATACTGTTGTCTTATTTGATTAGACTCTTTAGAGCCAGCTACAGCTTACAATATGTTCCAAGCTGGAGGGAGGTGCGGGTGATTTTTATCCCGAAAACGGGAAGAAGATCCGCAGAGGACGTCGGGTCTTATAGACCCATTAGCCTCACATCGTTTATTCTGAAAATCATGGAGAAGATACTGGGCCTATATAATAGATCTAATGCCCTCCTAAGGCATCCTCTAGATCCCAGCCAACATGCATATAAGACTGGGAGATCGGCAGAAACAGCGCTCCACGAGCTGACAACAAAATAACATCTCAAATTAAGAGAATGCCGGAGGAATTTCACGATTGAGATACCCGATAGGGAACAAGCGGGGAGTATCATCTCCTCCTTACCCCGTCGCGCCTCCATATGGTACACTGACAGTTCAAAATCAGGGATGGGTACGGGTGCGGGTATAATCGGGCCGGGTCTCGAACTCTGTATTCCATTGGGTAAAACCCCCCACAGCTTCCCAAGCAAAGATATTTCCGATCGAGGTATGTGTGCTTCGATGTCTCACAAAAAAATATAGAAAAACCGAGATTTACGTAATCTCGGACAGCTAGGCGGCATTGCTTGCCTTAGGAGCAACTGTCTTCTATTCCAAAATAATCTGGAGCTGCTATCGTAACCTTCTAGAACTCAGCAGGGAGAATAAAGTAACCCTTTTATGGTCCCCCGGCCATTCCGATATACAGGGAAACGAGGCGGCAGACCGCTGTGCAAAAGAGGCAGCGGAGTGCTCTTTCTTTGGCCCCGAGCCTAGTATTGGTTACTCTAAGAGCCATCTGGCAAATGGCATAAGGAATTGGGAACAAAAACATACGAAAATATTCTGGGAGTCCTCCATTGGGATGAGACAGACCAAAAAACTATTGAGCTATGATATTAGACGTTTAGATCAGGCAATCAAGATGGATAGACAGTCTCTAAAATCCCTCACCTGGTACTTAACAGGACATGTCCCTTTTAATGGACATCTGGAGAAAATGGGGAAGTCCCCTACAGACCGTTGTACATTTTGCAACCTGGAAAGGGAAACATCCGAACATCTACTATTCACGTGTGATGCTATAATCCATAAAAGACTTAAATTCCTCCATGCATACATAATACAGTGGCCTAACGTTGGCCCTTTAAATATGCATGAGCTGATGGCATTTATCAAGGACTTGAACCTCCACTTTACGTGAAACCTTCTGGGGATGCACAATAGACCCCAATGGTCGCGGTGCACAGGGCTAGTATAGCTTACCCAGTATATAAAAAAAAAAATTACTTAGGTAAAGTAATAGGAAGTTATGATCACTTGAAAGCAGTGCCTATTGGCGTCAAAAATATTGAAAGTTTGAAATGTCAGTAAAATTCTCGCGAAATTCCCGGGAAGAACCCAGTTCAAATGAAGAACTGTGATCAATCGACTTGAATTGAAGAAAAAAATCCCGTTGAATTTATCCATCTTGATAAATATGGAAAATAAAGCAAGAATCGATCAGATCGCCATACCTTCCATCCGTATTGATAAATTTGAATTAACCAAAATAAGACACAATCGGCCATTTCACCAAAATCAAAAATATTAATAAATTCAATTGAAGATAAGGCAACGATTGATTTCTTAAGAAACTTCGTTGATTTTTCCGTCAGACCATTTCGTCAGAAATTTCTTTGAATTTATCCGTGTTGATAAGTTAAATTGAAGATAAATTACTAGTCGGCCATAGCGTTAAAAAAATACACGAAATCAGAATCTCTATAAGTCTAGATATGAATTGAATTTTTCGAATTTATCTTCATAAATTTAATAGAATAAAATAAATAATCGGCCATTTCGTCAGAAATCGTTTTGAAGTTGTTAGTCTTGATAAATTTAATTGACGATTTGGTAAAAGTCATCGAAAATCGCTTTGAATTTGATCTCTTGATGAATTACCCTAAGGAAACCAATTGCTTTAGCCTTATTAAATACCGGTGTGACACATTTTACGCAAGTGTACCTACATTTGTTTGGCAGTGTAATTCTAGTTATTAAACAAAATGTTACACGCCTCCTTATAACACATTTCACGTAAGTGTACAATGGTTTGATAGTGTAATTCACGAAAAAATTATTATATGAGAAACAAGATCCTACCATAAGCCAAATAACAAAATCATTAGAAAATCATGATTCTACACTTTGCTAAATAACACAAGGCACCACGCATAGGCACCATATAGAATAGAAAGAGGATACATTAGGCTTTCCAAGTAAGGCGTTCTATTCTATATGGTGCCTATGCGAGCCAATCTCAGAGATTTGTGTTATTTAGCAAAGTGTAGAATCATGATTTTCCTTATATTCGATCATTTTCGTTATTTTTGAAAATATGTCATCAGAGCCTAACCCTAAATTATGGAATGACCCATACAGATTTGGAAAGCCTAATGTATACAATTTCTGAGATTTCTGTTATTTAGCAAAGTGTAGAATCATGATT
Source organism: Tipula vernalis (assembly GCA_958295665.1). Taxonomy (NCBI): domain Eukaryota; kingdom Metazoa; phylum Arthropoda; class Insecta; order Diptera; family Tipulidae; genus Tipula; species Tipula vernalis. Next base: position 385,488,952 of record OY282558.1, on the reverse strand, counting down.
TTCGTTATTTTTGAAAATATGTCATCAGAGCCTAACCCTAAATTATGGAATGACCCATACAGATTTGGAAAGCCTAATGTATCCTCTTTCTATTCTATATGGTGGCTATGCGTGGTGCCTTGTGTTATTTAGCAAAGTGTAGAATCATGATTTTCTAATGATTTTGTTATTTGGCTTATGGTAGGATCTTGTTTCTCATATAATAATTTTTTCGTGAATTACACTATCAAACAATTGTACACTTACGTGAAATGTGTTAAAAGGAGGCGTTAAATATTTTGTTTAATAACTCGAATTACACTGTCAAACAAATGTAGGTACACTTGCGTAAATGTGTTTAATAAAAAATTTCACACCGGTCTATTAAATGTTGTGCTAAGTATTTTCAGGCGCCCAAATGATAGATCGATTTGTTGGTGACTTTTCAATTCCGACGACTTTAATTTAACAATCGATTAATTACAAATTTTTATTGAAGAGTTCGACTTTCAAAATTTAATTTTGAAGAAAGTTTTGAAAACGCCGATTGAACGCCGAATTTGCCAAGGTCGATTGAAATTTATTTTAATCCTGAGTATTTGCTGACTTTTTTAATTCTGATCCCTTTAAATCAACAGTTGGTTAATTACAAAGTTTTACGGACGAGTTATGGTTTACAAAATTTAAAACTCCAGTAAATAAATCGAGTCCAGGGGAGACCAGCGCAAAACCACTAATACCTCCAGCCTTTTTAGGTAGCCATAAATAATTTTAAGGACTCAAAACATCGTTCGTTGCACCTATAGAAACGGACTATTCCAGTACAAGCGATAAAGTTGCATGCTCTGTGCAACGCTTGTCAAACGCTTTGTCAGTTGATGGACAAGGTTTTCGGAGTAGATTTGGAACCGAAGGTATTTGTGTATCTTGATGACATAAAATCGTGATATCGGAAAAATTTGCGGAAGCAAAGTGCTACTAAAAGGGGGTAGATACACGTTTGCGGTAGGCTAATTCACAATGAAATCTGGGATAAAGACAAATGGGCAATACAATTTTTGGATGAACCTCGATCGCTTAATTGAATCTCTTTCATTTTCTGCTCCCATTCTCGTAAATTCAGACTTTAGGAAAATGTTCACCGTACAGTAAAGTGCTTCTGATACTGGAATAGATGCTATTTTGACGCAAAAACTAGATGGCAGCAACAGCGTGGCTGCTTAGAAGTAGATTTAAAGTTTAAACAGGTCTTCTTTGAAATGACTAACAAATTGTAAGGAGCCTGCATTGAGGTATGCAAGGGACTGTTTTAATTTATCCCATGCTGATTAGTGTATTCAGGTCAAAACTGAGTAACGGATTACACGTGTCACCGGTCCTTGAACAAGCCGAGGAAAAACTTCCGTTTTTAATCACCGATGATCCCCCCTCCCCCCCCCACCGTAATCCAATATCCTGGGATTAGATTACTCTAAACTTTGAAATGAAAATATCCATAATCATAAAGTAGCGTTTCCGACCAGGTTCCAGCCAACTGTTAGACAGTGTCACTATTTCAGAGCATAGTTGTCTCAAAATTAGTTTTCAAGCCTTAAGGCGGCATTCCATTTACTCAAAAAGATGTACTCTTTGTGACTCTCCAATTTTAGCCTCTGGCCAGCCTGTATCATATTCGTAGCGGCACGTGAAAGATGACGTCATTAAAACGTCTTCAAACGAGGGTGCCTGTGCTGAGGGGTGTCGTTATATCGCACCCCTAGTCCGCTATCATGATGGAACGTCTGTTTCCAACCAAGACGGTTAACGGAAAGCAATACGACTACTGAGAAGTAGAAAAGAAGGTATTTCTTAACAGTAGTAACACTTCAGCCATGACGTGCTCCTATCTTCCTACGAAAGCAGCTGTGTGGTGCGTAACGTTGTGGTTAATCGCAAAGTTCCATGGTGGAACGAACAGCTGGCTAAACTTCGGAAGAAGGTTAGGAAATTATTTAATAGGGCAAAGCATTCCAATGAGTGGAATGAATATAGGCAAGCCCTAACCAGTTACAACACAGAACTAAGGCGTTCCAAACGCCTCACGTGGAGGAAAAACTGTGGAAATATCGAGGATATACCTACAGCTGCTCGACTCCATAAAGTTCTAGCTAAAGATCAGTCCAACGGGATTGGGCTTCTTCTGAAATCCGATGGTAGTTATACATCAGGTCGCAAAGAGTCGCTCGAAACCCTGCTTCAAGTGCACTTTCCGGGCTGCACTGTTTGCGACACAAATACAATCACTAACTCCATATCTGGTACACACATGGGTGTAAATATGGGTTGGGTTAATAGTTTATCCGGTAAGCTTTTTACTCCGGATAAAGTCAAATGGGCCATTAACTCTTTTCAGCCTTTCAAGGCTCCAGGAGGGGATGGAATCTTCCCAGCCCTCCTTCAAAGGGGCCTGGACTTGATTACCCCTGCTCTGGTGGCCTTGTTTAGAACTAGCTTAAATTGGGGTCACATACCACAGGCTTGGAGTCAAGTAAACGTGGTTTTTATCCCAAAGCCTGGCAATCGGCCATGTGAACTTCCTAAGTCCTTTCGACCTATCAGTCTTACATCGTTTATTCTTAAAACCATGGAACGACTTATAGATCTTCATATCAGAGACTGGTTAACGGCAACCAGACCTCTAAATCCAAATCAATTCGCCTATAGGAAAGGCAAATCCACAGAGGGTGCGCTGCATCTACTTGTCACCAAGATTGAAGCAGCCTATCGCTCGAAAGAAATTGCTCTGTGTGCATTTCTGGATATTGAGGGAGCTTTTGACAATACTGGATACGACTCAATTGCTAGGGCAATCAAGCGTAGAGGTATTGACGATCCGACTAACCACTGGATTAGTTCCATATTGGTTAGTAGGAAGATTACATCTAAATTAGGTAATGAGTCAGTCACGATTACGGCAGCAAGAGGGTGTCCGCAGGGCGGTGTCCTGTCCCCTTTGCTGTGGTCACTCGTGATCGACGAGTTGCTTGATAATTTACATCTACTTGGGTACGATGCCATTGGTTATGCGGACGATTTGGTTATCATAGTCTCTGGAGGGCATGAACGTACGATGTCCGCCAGCATGCAACAGGCTTTGCTTGTTATTTCGAATTGGTGCACTGGGGAGGGCCTTTCGATTAACCCTAGCAAAACAGTCCTGGTGCCCTTCACCAAAAGACGTAATTTGAACCTTGGTTCAATTAGTCTTAATAATATAGATATCGGATACTCCAATGAAGTCAAATATCTGGGTGTTGTCCTAGATAAGAAACTAACTTGGAACTCTCATATTACTTCAACTACCGAACGCGCGGCCAGGGCCATGTGGGCCTGCCGGCGTATGTTCGGCAGGACCTGGGGCCTGAACTCAAAAATGATTTACTGGATGTACATCATGATAGTGAGGCCAATTGTAACATATGGGGCAATAGTTTGGTGGCCTAAGGTACAGCAAAAAGTTATTATGAACAAGCTGACCTCATTACAGAGACTAGCATGTCTCGGAATTACAGGTGCTATGCGCACCTGCCCTACGGCGGCAATGGAAGCTCTCATCGGGCTCACTCCACTTCATATCCACGTCAAAAAATCAGCTGCTACCTGTGCAGCTAGATTGAAGCTCGCGAATCAATACAGTCATGATGACCATATGGGTCACCTGGACATTTTGAATGAACTTCCAGACCTGAATATGTTCTTTAGTGTCCCGGACGTTATGCCGAAAGAACTCTGCTTTGGCAGGAATTTCGTGGTAACAATCCCCGATAGAACAGACTGGGATACTGGGTTACCGCAGATGGAACCTAACAGCCTAGTCTGGTACACTGATGGATCAAAAATGGATAGTGGAGTCGGCATTGGTGTCTTTGGACCCAATCACAAAATATCGAATTCACTGGGTACTTACCCCAGTGTTTTTCTAGCCGAAATTCACGCCATCGAAATCTGCGCCTCTATTATTATGACCAAAGGTCTTAAAGGCGCATCCATCCACATTTTGTCTGACAGCCAAGCAGCACTGAAAGCATTGGCTTCTAACTGCTTGGTTTCCAAGTCGGTTCAAAGTTGTTATAAACTGCTACAATCTCTCTCTTGTCAAAACAAAGTAAGGTTGTGGTGAGTGCCTGGTCACATGGGCATCACTGGAAATGAGATAGCCGACGAACTTGCACGGGCAGGCTCGTCGACTACACTCATTGGCCCTGAGCCTTTTTGTGGTATCCCGTGGGCTTCTGCAACCTACACAATCAGTAAATGGGAAAAAATACAGTGCTTGACTTATTGGAACTGTATTCCCGGCCTTAGACAAGCCAAATCTTTGATCAGACCATTTCACCACAAAAATTTGGCGATCAATTTCAGCAAAGGAAATATTAGGAAACTTGTGAGTTTTCTCTCAGGTCACTGTAACCTGAGATATCATTTGAACAAAATGAACCTGTCCACAGAGACGGAGTGCCGACTCTGTTTGGAAGAGACAGAAACCGCAGAACACATACTATGTGAGTGTGTTGCTCTGTGCACACGGAGGTGGATTCATTTTGAAGAGAGGTATCTGACCCCGGAGAAATGTAAATTGGCCTCTATAAACAGCATTCTCGCCTTTATTAGAGAGGTGGAGAAGCTCCTGGAGTAACAGTACCCAATAGCACAAAAGATCTTTTAGGTCGTAGTGCTAGCCGCTTTTGGGCAGGGACGAAAAAAAAAAAAAAAAAAAAAAAAAAAACACTTCAGCAGTTAAAATTATCGCTAACCATATGCAAACACGGACGCTTTGTCTCGATTACTAGTCGGATACGATTTGAAGATCGACATGCGCTAGGAGAAAATGTCAGACGTGCAGCAGATTCATCAGATCATGAATGAACATTTCAGATTCGAACAATGCAAAAATTGTTTATTCAAATGATTGCCCCATCATCATTACTTTCTGTAATTCTTTGAACGCCATGAATGTCATTAGGGTACAACGAGAGAAACAAGTATTTAAGCCAATGAGGATTGACCCACCGAAACAAGCAATGGTCATTTATAGTGCTAACATTTGAATACGGTAAGGTAGGGTAAGTAGCAGAAAAGAATTTTGCTGCAGTTTTATTAAAACCTTTGCTACAACCTAATTTTTAAATTACTTTAAACCTATTTTGAAGGTGATTTTAAAAGAATACCTTTACTCCAAATAAGAAAACCAAATTCTAGCAAATATGTATGTAAATTCAAATTGGGGTTCAACTAATGCTCATAACAGCTCTTCCCAAAATATTTGAAAATGTAAGAGCACTAAAACAACTCTGTTCCTTCAGATTTTCTTTTGTCCTTGAAAATTTCTTGTCTAGTTCGCCAGATAAAAAAAAAACACTTAAAGGTTTCTAAAATATTTACTGAAATTAAGATGTAGGTACTAAAACGATGTTGGTTTAGATTCAAAATTAAATTCAGACAAACCATGAAAATATCAAATTATAAAATCCTGTATTTTTAGAATTTTTAATTAAATCTAAACGGGGGAAAAAAAGGTTATTTAATTGAAATTCCATCCATTTCCACAATTTTCCAATATATTTCGTATATATGGTATACTCGTAGGCCAAAAAAAAAAAAAAATCTCGGCTTCAACAAAATATAAAAACAAACCCATTTTTATCTGTTATTTAATAAAATTCAATAAACAAAAATTTCATTATCCAATGTACTATAATAATATATTTTGTTGTTAAATTAATGAAGCGATTAATTAAATTAGCCATATTTGCTTATTAGATTTTTAAATATTCGGCGAATATTTATTCTTTTATTTGTTTGGTTGGTTAATAAAAAAAATAAAAATAAAAATTAGACACTAAAAACCAAATTAAAAAAATTTGAAATTTCTAATTAAACAAAACAAAATTGGAATTTTTTTTGCCCAAATCAATACTAAATTTGTTTTTTATTTAATTATTTTACTCAAATTAAATAATAAACAATGAATAATAATAATTTAAATAAATATATAACGAAATTACTTTAATTAATTAAATTAAGACATCTTTTATTTACGGTCTTATATACGTTTTATTTTTAAGTCAACAATAAATAAAATAGTTATTATATAATATAATAATATAAAGAAACACATTTGTGGCATTCAAGATTTGTTTTAATTAAAAAAATTTTAAAATAAAAAATTTAATTAAGAAAATATTGTTCTTTTTTTTTTGTTTTTGGTTTACAGTCTAAACGAGTATATTATGTGTGTGTGTGTGTGTGCGTGTAAGGGCCGTTAAGGTGTTATCTAACTATTTTTTTTTCTTAACGAAACACCTTAATAGCCAACGTGTATGTAAATATATTGTTGAGTGTTTGTTTTATTTTATTTATTGTGATTTTCATGTGTAATTTATTGTTTTTAAATTTTAAATTTTTTTTCTTTATACATTTTCGAAGGGTGGATGATATCGGTGGTGTTTTATTTAGCTTGACAGCAAGCATATATTATTCTTATGCAAAAAATAAAAAATGAAAAGTTCAAAACTAAAAACCATGACATGCATATAGTAAAAAGCGACTGCGGTTTATTTTGTGATATGTATGTTTATATTTTACAAGGGTGGGACTCGGTTCTTCGGTAATTTGATATGTTGTGTTTACAAAGTTTTTCTTTTTTTTTTTTTCAACAAAAATTAAAAAAAAGGGATTATAAATTGATGTTTGTTATGTTACTAAAGTATTTATCATATTTATTTGTTATGTTTATGGAGTGGTTTTCAATTGTACGTACTATATTGACTTGATGCACTCCTCTTATTGGTAAATAAATTAGTTTTTTTTGTAAATTTACGTTTAAATGTTTTTTTTTATGTATACGGTGGTGTAATATCAAAATAAATTAAGGGTCGAAGATGGATGATTCATTGCGAGCTAAGCGATGGAACATTTTTTATTGTTGTTAAAGTGCGCATTCTATTGGATGAGTGGTGGCACACGTTTTTTATATATTGTTCGAACAAATTATGATAAATTATGTATGATTGCAAAATGGATAATTTAGAGTTTAGACGAATTATTACTTAGTTCCTGAATAATATATAATAATGCGGTTCTTATTTGATAAACAGGACAAACTACAATAAGCAAATTACTTTGAACGTTAAATTTAATGCGTTGAAATTATTCTACAGTGGTATGCATTCCTTGTATACTCTTTCAATTTGGAGGTATCCTCGGTAAAAATCCGTGTGGGCCCAAGTTAAAAGCTAGCAAATATACAATAACTGAGGAGAGGAATATCGAGAGAGCCTACCAAACTACAGTTATTTTTGTGCTAAACATTGATTAGGTGCGTAAAAAATTCTGAAAACATTTCTTAGTATTTTAATTCAAAAAAGGGGTCAAACCCCACGTAAGTAAGAAAAAACCAATCAATCGAACCTATATGAAGATAGATACACCCGAAAACAGTCGAGAAGACGTAAATAAAAATGGGGTGATTGGAAATAGTGTGATTGCACAACATGAAGGCACAAAGAAAATTCTCTGCGAATGCAGAATGATCCAAAACGACTTGAACGAGATACCAGAAAATGGATAATTGAAGACTTCGTCAATGGTAAGTGATGTTTCTTTTTTCTCATGGCGGCCGAAGATAATCGTGTGACTTTAATGTCATCGCCTTAGAGTTATCGCAGACTTTCAACAAGAGCGTAAGCATCCGCGCCAGGATTTTTATTTATTAAATCATGTCTGATAGTTAAAAATGGAAAAAAATTAAAAAAACTCTTCTGATCAAGATTATGGTAACCAGGAAATAAAGGCATCCTATTGGCTACGTTAATAAAAATGTTGCCTTCTCGTAGTTCAAAATGGAAACAAAAAATTAATAAACTTCTTTTGTTATATTGACATATTAGGAGGATCAATCCTATTAGCTAACTCTGAGTCAATTCTGAATCTTAAAAATGGTATAGTAAATAAAAATCCTGGGGTAGGTTTTTACCCTGATGGATGGATTTCTACGATTGTATCGTCGAAGGTAATTAAAAATGTTCCTGAGATGAAAGACTGGGATAACTTCAAGGCGATTTTATGTTGACTCTTTATCGCGGCCCATTCGATTTCCAGAAGACTCAATTCAACTTGTGGGAAACACGTACATCGATTTGACTTTCGCTAGAAATATCACTGTAATTAATATAATTTTGATTGGTAGGGAATCACTTAATTTTCAGTAGACAGTATATAGAGCGTTTGCTTGATAAATTCGGGCTCCGATGTTTGTTTGTCAGGATTAGGTAGGTGTCCAAAATCATTTCATTCATCCAAGAATGAACAAATTTGTATCTCATGACAATGCTGTGCGAATTGAATTGAAAATAAATTAAAATGCATTTTGGGGGAAAAAAACTTCAAATTCAGCCACGCAATTTTCAAAATTCAGAATTTTTATTTAAAACGACAAGTCTGAAAGGGAATTACTAATTAACCCTGTAGGAACATTGAAAAACTACAAGTAATACGTCATGCCATCGGAAATATAGGTCATTGAATTATCTATATATTGCTTATTTCAAAATTAATCGGTTATTAAAAAGTACCGGTAATTGTTAAATAAAAACACAAATTTTAAGTTCAACCATAAAAAATTATTTTGTCGCCCTCAAAGTGTTCTCCCTTCGAGGATATGCACATATGGTAGCGTTTTCCTAATCATCGAAACATTTTTTATAGGCACTTTCCTAGAGAGTATTTTGTTTTATGGCTTCAATGGAGTCAAACCGGGTTCCACAAAGGGGTCTGGAAAACATGGAAAAATTCACCTGTTGCTAAATCAGGCGAATGTGGTAGTTGATCGATGGTTTTTATTGACTTGTTAGCCTTATATTCGTTCACAATCGAAGCTCGGTGTAATGACGTGTTATCGTCGTGTAAAATCCACGAGTTTTCCCGTCAGCACAAGAAATTTCGTTTGCAACACAAAATTTAAAGCAAACTCTTTGTTCAATAATTTCGTTCGTCGTAAACATCGCCGTGCATTAATGAGGTCGACTGACTTAACCAACTGCTGTAAATAAACTGGTTGACAGATTGCGCTCAAAGTTGGCATCATAATGAAAGACACCGATATTTTAAATTAACAATTCCTGGTACTTTTTTTTTGACAGAATTTACTATTATGAAACAAACCTATTATAGAAAATATAAAGTGGACTTTTTTTATTATCAATCTGAATAATGTTCAATTACTGCACAGAAAAGAAGGAATCATAAAAAATCAATCTTCGATTAACTCAATAATCTAGAAAATTTCGATTAACACGACTATTTTTGAATTGAAATCGAACATTTCCATTATTTTAGTTTTTTCGCTTGTTTCGATTAATTCGAATTCGAATATTTCATTTATTTCAGTTAACTCGATTTTTTCGATCTTGTTCGAAATATTTGGCGCAATTTATTTGACCAAATTCAAATTGGTATTCATTTCGAAATCGCGCCCCTGCTGAATTTCGAAAAAAAAAACACGGCTAAAAATGTGACTCAAAACATTTTTGATATACAACAATTATTTTGTTATTTACATTAGACACTGGCACGAAAGCTAAAAAATCACAATCACCAAACAAACAACAATTTTGGTTATCTCAAAATAATTTGAATACACATGACAGTATCGACAACTGTTAGAACTTTAAAAATAAAATTTAGCGAAGATTCCATGAGCCTGGTGCTAAACACAATAACTAAAGAATATTATTGTATTTTGAATACCTCATACTGAATTTTTTCGATTAGTTTGATTCAGTCGACTTAGACTGATTTAAATTCAAAAAATTTCGCAGATGCAGATGTCAAATCAAAAATTCGTTTTCTTTACACATAAAAAGTAAATTGAAACAAAAAATGTTATAAACCAATGCAAATGATTGGTTTTCTTATTTATGTAACCTTATTCACGCATCGACGATTTTACAGAAGAAAGAGTTAACTTGACATCTGCAAAAAAAAAAGCAGACGAGGTTTTTTGGGTTTGTTTCTCGGGTTTCAATTGACTTTTTTAAGCAGATGATTATTTTTTCTCTTTTTGTCTTTGTACTTTTTCCTATGTTGTGTTTCAATTTTTTTGCAGACGTCGATTGTCGTTGAATGTAAATCAGTCTTTACTCCAAGAACTGAATCAGCTTGATTATTTCGATTACTTCGTCTAGCATGGCTTATTTCGAACTCGAATATTTTAGTTTCTTTGATTGACCCGATTATTTCGAATTATAATATTACTGTTTCGAATTCCTTGAACTAAAGAGATAAAGGAAGAAATAATTTCGAATTTTTGCTTGTATTTCATTCGAATAGTTCCTTTATTTCGATAATCGTTTCATATTTCGAACCCGAATAATATTTTTTGTGTTATATTTTATTTGAAATAACGAGAATATTTAAAACCCGGTTAAACTTGCTTTGTTCTCGAAAAATGTTCATTTAATAATCCAAATTAGTCAAAATGGCGGAACTATTTATTTTTCCCAAATTGGCAGTTCGTTAAGGAAACACTTTTTCAAATTTAGATTGGTTTTTCTGGTACATCGAATTCAACATTAGATTATTTCAATTATTTCGTGTAACTCGATTTTTTCGAACTCGAATATTTCCTGAATTCCGATTTCTTCCATTATTCCGATTATAATTGGAACTCTTTCGAAATATTGGTATTTCCAATTTTGGATATTTCGATGGCTCTGATTATGTGGATTGAAGTCAGTGAAACATCTGCAAATTTTGACTTTAAGCCATAAAAAACTCCGCGCTGATTGGTTACTTCTTTTGTCTTATGCGGCCCAAATTAAATTTCTTTTACGAAAGAAAAGCTTTATTTGACGATGATCAAAGTTTAGTGAAGAAGACGATTTAATATTTTATATTTTAATACCGCTATTGATGAATCAAAACTTGTGTAGCTGTCAAATATTTTGATAGTTTTGAGGTTATGTATCCTACTTTTTGCCTTGAGCAAAATTGAGCGACGATAAATTTTAAAATTTTGCCTTAAAGATAAAGCAAGATGACCGACCTAACATCATAAACTCTATTAGCTTATTGCTCCTTAACACGATAATCTCGATTAGCTTTCGAATATGGTTAGAATTATTTGACATTTAAACCAAATTAAATTTGTTCTAAATGACATTTAGTTGAGGTAGTTTTAATAAAGCGGGTTAGTAAACCTTTAAAAAGATATATTCCCAAAAATGCTTTTATAATTTGTCAACATTATTGTTGATCAAGAGAAGCCATAAGATTAGTCTTTATTTGGATGGCTAATGGATCGGAGTGAAATAAATAAAGATACCATTATTCTAAATAACGTTGTTCGATTCGAAAAAAATATTTGAGTTGAGCAAAGCTTCACTAGTGTAAAGCAGTGGAAACCAGCAGCATTCTGTTTTACAAAATTCTGGTTTACATAATTCTGCAATTAATTTTTTTGCCGCAAAAAAATTAATTGCAGAATTAATTTTTTGAAGAATTATAAAATCTTAGGTTTCATGATGTGTATGCGTCTGTGTGTAACTGTACGAGTGTATCTGTTTGTGCATGTGTTTGTATGTATATGGGTATGTGCTTATGTGTGTGTGTGCATGTATTTATAGGTGTGTGTGTATGTGTGCCTGTAAGTTTGTTTGTTTGTAAGAGAGTGTGTGAAGGTTTATTTGGGTGTGTGTGTGCGTCTTTTTACCTGTAAGTGGGTGAAAATCTTCCAAATACACTGTCTGCTCGTGTAATTAGTAGTGCCGGATTTTTACCGGTTTGATAATTCTTTGGGAGGTGGGGTTTGATTGTACCTTCTTTATTATGTTTATGTTATGAACCACTATTGGTTTTTCTCTCGCGCTCAAGGTACTGTAACTTAACCAAAGTTTCTGCTGCGAAGCTGGAAATAGCAGACCAGTAATCATTTGATCCCACCATACGTAAGTTGATGTTCTCTGGAGTCGGGCAAAAGAAAACCACGTCTTCTGATTCTCTCCCTTACAGCCCGGGCACTCCGACATATCGTCATTTCCGAACCAATACAGGTGTGTACGGAAATATCCATGCCCGATCAGCAGCTGGGTCAGATTTCATATAGAAGTCAACTTCACCTTGTTGGCGGTTTAACCAAGTACATATCTATCATTGGTATGAGGTGAAATGTCCATCATCCCTTATCTCGTTCATTCTAACGTTGTTGCCATTCAAAATACGACTCGCCCTCGCCGTTGTTTGGGATCTGTTAAGGAGTAGCTTGTGTCGCTTCCTTGCCAATAGATCAATTTGTCACATTCCCGCTACTATATATGCCGCATCATCTGATACCGAGCGAAATATACGGATCAATCTTAGCGCACACCGTTGGTATGCTGCATCCACGTGTCTCTTAAACCTGAGCTCTTGATTAATACCACCTCCGTCTAATGTTCGGCTAACATCAGTCCTATCTTAGATAACCACTGTTGGATAAATTCTATGACCTCGTTACAAATATTTTCTGCTTCGGCCTTAAATTTGGCTACCAACTTAACCGCAACGCTCCCAGCTTTTGCTTCCTCACTTATGCGAAATCTAAGCCCACCATTATACAAAATATTCTTAACAATAGACTCAACCCCGAACAGTAAATATTTTATCTGAGTAGATAATTGATGAATAAGTTAGTGACCACTAATATGTTTAAAAATCCAGAATTTGGTAAAACAGAATTTTATAAAACAGAATTTTGCAAAACGAAATTATTCATAGCAGAATTTTTCGAGAAACAAAAATTTCGAAAAAACAGAATTTTGTAAAAACAGAATTTTTTCAAACAGAATTACGTACTGATCCGAACAAGAGCAAACAGCAGAACCCACGGCGTCTATCACTCAAAACGGAAAGACCCACCCATGTCTCTTATGTGGCGATTACCATTTCCAACGAGATTGCCATCGGGAATTAAGAACGGATATTGCCAGTCAGCAGCTTGTGTTAATGCAAAATGGGCACGTCGAGAGAACAGCAAGTGTAGACGGAGTTTTGCAATCCAAATTCGCCATACAGTCAATCAATAACCATAGAGTTAAACTGTAGCTCGACACAAGGGTCAGATTGAACAATCACCCCGCGAATGAACTGAGAAAATTTAGGGCTACCAGCCTTGACCCATTGCGAAGTCAAGAATAATAATTGATATAAAAGGTAGTTTCCAGACAAAGCTGAAGTTGTACTGAAGGAGTCTTCTTGAAGTGACTTTATCTACATTCTGCAATATGCTGAGGGTACGATATATTTGGCAAAAAAAGTCAGAGCTAATTTTCCCTCTGTGTTTGCGGATATGCCGGAAGATGAAAATGTATTCTGCCGTCAGCATCTATTACCATATATTGCTGCACAAGCAATACAAGATGAGTTGTAAAGGTTGCATTTCTTATGAGTCCGATGAGACCGATTGAATATGACGAATTTTATTTTAATCATTAATGCCAACGGATATCTCAATGCTCCGTTTTTTTGGGAGCCATCAGTTGGTATGGTAAGTTCATCATAAGGACCTGCGAGGGTCGTTGGACGAATTATTGCCGGACGACGTTATGAATGATGATCGGCTCGCGAAGAATTGATCATTAAATTTAAAGAAATTCTGACAGGACATATTCCATTGGCTTATTACGACCAAACGAAAGAAATGATTCTTCAAAGAATAGGGCGCTTCTGCTGCACAAATTCGAATATGGCTGGGAACGCCTCATTATGTACACAGCATCCTCATTTAGACGTTGATAGTATTTTACGAAAAATCCTGATGTGCTACAAAGACATGCCTTTGTAAGCCATAGGAATGAAGTTAGATCTAATCAGGCCACTCGAAGAACTATCTTATCATCTTATATGAAGAGGCAAATCAGCTGACGTACTATTACGCCAAGCCAATTGATGAGAATTTGTTGATAGAACGAGCTAACGGTCCGAATTAGCGTCGGTGTCTGGAGGTAAACCTGTTGATGGTATTCCAATCGGTCGGCGTGCAACTCTGCGAAGCATAACCATAAAGAAGAGCATGTACCAAACCGAAAAATTCCGAGGCAAGGATTATAAACTGGCGACGTAGAGGGCCGCAAGAAAAAAAAATATAAAAAGAGCAAAGCAAAGTAGCTCTCGCAGGTACGTCATGGAATGTGAAAATAATGATCGCGCGGGGTTGGTTTAACGCTGGTATATTAAAATCACCAGAGGGAGATTAGTAGACCATTAGGAAGGTAGACGGATTTGTTGTGCAGAAGCAGACATCAGAAAATAAAAAAAATTAAATCAGGCAATACTAATAAAATTATGCCACATATCGTCGGCCTAACTGTGAATTAACGTAATTGATATTTTCTCGAAAACTCATCTCTGATACTAAAATGTTCGTCGTGAGAAACTGCACCTGAATTCCTGCACCCACGTTAATTGACTGTTAGGACGACGTCGCCGTGCTAACTCATATATACTCATGTCTGAAGTTAGAGTCCACGAGTTTATTATATTGTATTTAATTAAAATAAATATATTTCCAATTTCACATGCCTTGCAGAAGTGACATAATAAACGACCTGAACTGCTCAAAACACTCTCTCCAGACAATTTAACGGACGAAACTTCGCCACTTGTAGCTTTACGTGATGTTGCAACAAATAAAACATCCCCATCTGCTGAATTTGGTTGAGGTCATTTTATCACTCAAAATGCACTCGAACGCAGCTTACGCAAATGATAAAGTTATTCTAGAAGTTTTCTTTGGAGCATAAAGATTTTATAGATCAACATATATTGGACGAGAAACAAAGCCGTAACGAGGAGGTCATAAATGTGTAAGGACTAAGTAGTACTAATAAAGCGTTTCAATGGATCGAGAAATTCGACTAAGAATTTAGGGCAAACATATTATCTAAACTAGTAACCAATACACCGAACAATGATGTGCAAGTAATTAGGTGCAAGTTAGCAGTCTACTTAAATTAAATCATTAAATTGATTTTATTGTGTTCATAATTATCGAAATCAAAATTATTAACTACATACTTCCTGCATTTACCTAATCGTTCTCCCAGCTGGTGAACAACATACAAATCCTAACAAAATACCAAAATCAAATTTAATTAATTTATATCCCCCAAAAACGTTTTTTTATAATATTGTTCAACATAAAAAAAAAAGGTTCATTTCATCCTGAAATCAGTCATTCATTCATCGGTGGTATACACACAACAGCCAACTAATACATAAAAATAAAAATAAAAGTTGTTTCAGAACTTTATTATCGATATTTTATTTTATTTTATTATGTAATAAAAAATGCTGTCGCATTTATCAAATTTTGTTTTTGGCGTCGCATATACTGCCTCGTACATATCGTACCTCTTAAACATAATATGTATACGAGTATAGGATAGGAAAATAATCCACCCATTCACTATACCACTTTATACTTTTAATAGTACTCGATAACATCATACTCAAAAATCCGCGCAAATGATGCTACAACTCTTACACCTATGTATGTATAAATAAGCCGACCCTCTCCCCCACCAATAAAATCATAATATGGGAGTATTTTCAAAGGATAATAATAATTTAAAGTAATAAAAATGTTTAACATAATAATTTAAAATGTACCCGAAGCACAGGATTTTTTACGACATATTTATTTATGTCCTCGAACAAAACTAAAAATATTTTTGTTGTTGTTATTGTTGCTGTAATAATGATAGTAATTAAATTAATTATTTATTTGGATAAATTAAAATGTTAAATTTATCTCCCCCATATATGTATGTATGTACGAGTATGTCGTTATCATCTCGACCGAATATATGTATATTCGCAAATGTTTTAATGAAGCCAGATGAAAATTAATTCTCATCTAAATGGAAATTCCCAATTTAATTTTCAATATATTTTTAGTACAAAATTTACGCGAATATAGACTTCTTTTAGGCATCAATCAAATGTAATACGACGTTCGAGTATTTATCGTTTTTATTTTTTTGGGCCTTAATTTTTGTGTACATCAATCAAAAAATGGGACGGACAATTTTTTACCCTCTCTCGTTTATATGTATATTGTATTTGTTATGTAGAGAAACGATGTAAAATTACAAATTTCAAGAATTTATTGACGGCTGTCAAAATATTAAAAATTTTTATTTGTTCGATTTTATACGATAAAATTTAACATGACATGTCTAATCCTATAGAAATGAAACGTATCGGTCAGAAATTTACATTGAAATGGAATAATTCGTATTTTACAGAGATTAAATTGAATTTGAAAACAGTTAGCTATAGCTACCTTTCTTTATTTTCGTGCGGTTTGTGAAGTCATTATGAGGACTTAAATTTTAGCCTGTCTGTCTTTTTCACTATTACTGTAATTACTCATATGTGTATTTAAACATAATTTGAATTAAATTGTTTGTCGTACGTTAAAATTTGTCAACATGTTAGGTACTGAGCAAAACATCTCACAAATTGAATCGACAAAACAAAATCGAGTTTTTCAATTATTTCATTGCATACTGGTTTCCTCCGTAATTAACGCCTGAGCTTTTTATTAGAAAGTGGCAAAAATTTTCATATTTTAAGAATCTCTAAAAAAAATTCGTTTAAAACCAGAGCCTTCTAGAGTATAGAGCCATAATCATCGTGACATATTTTTTAGAAGCTTTTTTAATCCATGTTTTTCAGCTTCAAGTTTTTCAATAAAAAAAGGAAAAATCGTTTAGATAAAAATTTTCAACGTATCTTTAACAACAATATATAAGAAGGCTATATTGGTATTAAATAAATATTAAAATTAAATTATTTCTAAAACATATTTTTCGAACGTTCATTTTGAAAAATAAATCAAAGTTGACTCTGACAAATTAACATAATACTTGATAAATTTATCTTTAGTTTTACTAGTGTACGTCAGATGTCTAAGATGTTTGCAGAAAAATACGAAAAAAATTATTTAATCACAAAATTATCAAACGTTCTTAATATTTTGTGAATTTCTTTTGTTTTTCCTAAAATTTTTGAACTTTATATTTCCTCAGGTGGTAATTTTTGATACAATTTTACCAAATTTTTACTGCCATCACTGCCATCTATGTAATGTATATTGTTTTAATGACCACACAGATTGCTGTTACGAATTTTTTTTAAATTTTGGTTTAAGCAAATCAATTATTACAAGAAAAAGAAAAAGATTTACTTAAACGACATTCATATATGTTGAAATTGAAACATTTATGAAAATATTTCAGGAATAATAATTAAGAATTTTTAACGTTGCGTTTAAAATGTCTTAGGAAAAAAAGTGATTTGCGATATGTTTTGAGTGTCTATGAAAAGTTTGGTTTTTCCTCGTTTCTAATTCCTTTATAAAAGCTTCGTTTTTTAGACTATGGCTTTGTATAATCTAGGTTGCTTTGATAAAACACCTAGGCCTTCGAACTGAAATTTTTAAATTTAAAATTGCGTCTATTGCCACCAAAACCTTTTGTATAAGCATCGGAGAATTGGTGTAGTTTTAATAAAAACTAGTAAATGCTTTCTTTTACTTCAATTTTTAAAGTGTGTGCTTTGTATTTTACTAAATTAGTACTTGATGATTTACAAGGTTGTGTAAAGGGAAAATTAAGTTTAGTTTCGAAATATATTTTGATCAGAATAATCGGAATTGTTAATAATCAAAGTAAAAAGAAGGCCATTCTTGAATACGATACGAATTCAAACGTTTGAATTTGTGTCATATTTTTCTACACCTGACCTCTGACTTTTCAGGACCCCATCTAAATATTTTGATAAAAATGACCTATACGCTGCCAATGGCACACCAGGGTTAGCGAATTGTTAAAAATTGACATTGGTTTACGTCGCGAATTTCGTTGGGAATTTTTTATCGCCAACGTTTGGACGCCAATAATCGTCGCAGACTTTTTAAAACATACGGGAATAGCTGTGGACATTAGCAAATGGAAGATCATTGATTCGGTGACTTCACTGTCCGTTACAGGTCTAATTACACGTATGGCAACGCAAGGTTTGTCCATATATTAACCAGACAACAGTCCCTACAAAGGTTCACGATCTGCTTAAACAATTCCCAGAGATAACTAGTCGCTTATTAAGCAGCTCTGCAACTGGACAGCCGATCTTCGCGAAAACACGTCGTTTAGCACCAGATAAACTGGTTATCGCAAAAACCGAATTCGACAACATGTGTTAGCACAAGGTATTTGTGGTCCGAGCAAAAGTTCGTGGGCAAGCCCTCTTCACCTTGTTTTGAAAAAGAATGGAGACTGGAGACCATGCGGTGATTACCGTTCGCTAAACCGAGTTACAGTCCCTGACAGGTACCCCATACCGAATCTATTGGACTTTTCGTACCAACTCGCGGGTTGTACAGTTTTCTCGACTATCGACCTTGTTCAAGCGTACCATCAAATCCCGATCGAACCATCACATGTCCCCAAGACCGCAATCTCAACACCTTTTGGTCTTTTTGAATTTACCAAAAAGACCTTTGGGCTAAGGAACGCAGCACAGTCTTTTTAAAGGCTAATGCATTCTGTTTTATTCGGACTCAAGTTCTGTTTCGTCTACTTGGATGATATTCTGATCCCATCCAAGTCTTTCGAAGATCATCTTGAGCACGTCAAGATCGTTTTTCAAAAATTATCAGAACATGGTTTGATCATTAATTACGACAAATGCGTCTTTGCATTACCCGAAATTAAATTCATCGGTCGTCTAATCAACGAATATGGCATTCTTCCACTTCCAGACAAAGTTCATGTCATTAAGAATTTCGAACGGCCTGTAATGGTTAACCAACTCAAACGATTCTTGAAGACCAAGCTGTACTTAATAACTTCTTGAAAGGTTACAAGAAGAACAGCAAATCTCCAATCGAATGGACTTCAGCATCTATTGACGCTTTTAACACTTGCAAGGAGAAGCTATGCCAAGCGACACTACTTGCACACCCAATCCTCGACGCTCGTTTATATAACGAGCAGTTATGGTTGACGCATCCGATCACGCAATCGGAGCAGTGGTGCAGCAGTTTGTGTCGAATACATGGAAACCGCTCAGTTTCTTCTCTGTACGTCTTAGCGAGAGGCAACAGCGTTAGAGCGCTTATGATAGAGAGCTGCTTGCAGCCTACTCTAGCATTAAGCACTTTCGGCATCTCCTCGAAGGTCGTGGGTTCACTCTGGTCACCGACCACAAACCCCTAGTTTACGTATTTTATCAGAATCCGGATAAAGCATATCCGCGTCAATTTCGGCACCTGGACTTCATCGGCCAATTCACAACCGATATTCAACACATCTCCAGCGTTAACAACGTCGTTGCAGATACTTTATCTCGTTTAGATCAAATTTCTATTCCTGAAAGCATTGACTATACAATAATCGCGGATGCACAAACCAACGATGAATGAACCAGAATTGCGAGAACTCTTGCATCGTAACAGCATGTCACTAAATTATTAATTAAACACATTTATTGCGATAGTTCGACTGGCATACCTCGTCCATTCATTCCGTTAAACTTCCGGAAACAAATTTTCGAATCATTTCACAACCTTTCGCACCCCGGAATCCAAGCCACAACCAATATTTTAACTAAAAATGTTACCTGGCCCTCGTTACGAAAGGATTCGAAAGTTTTCACTCAACAATGTGTTCACTGCCAAAAGTCGAAAGTTTCAAGGCACACCAAGTCACCTCTCAACAATTTCACAGTGGCTTCGCAACGTTTTGCAGAATTACATCTAGAAATCATTTATCCTTTACCGATTTCTGATAATCAACGTTATTGCGTCACGCTAATTGATCGTTTCACACGTTGGCCTGAAGCGGTACCTGTACCAGACATATCGGCTGCCACTGTAGCGTTCGCCGTTTATTCAACATGGATATCCCGTTTTGGCGTTCCAGTTTCCATTCTTACAGATCAAGGAACCCAGTTCGAATCCGAACTTTTCAACGAGTTATCTAAATTACTAGGGTTAAAACGAATACGAACCACGGCTTACAATCCTAAATGTAACGGCATGGTTGAGAGATGGCACCGCACTCTCAAAGCTGCCATTATGTGTCACGAGCGAGCCGACTGAACCAACATACTTCCGACAGTCATGTCAGGATTACGATCGTCTTTCAGCGATGAATTGCAAGCTTCATGTGCGGAGCTAGTTTACGGGACAACAATCCGGTTACCAGGACAATTCCTGGATAACTCAAATACGGTTCCACAAAGTGATTTTGTGAGACAATTAAAGGGACACTTCTCCGAATTAAAACCAACACCAGCATCTCAACATTGCGCCGAAAAAACATTCGTGAGTCAAGAGCTTAAAACTTGCCCTCACGTGTTCTTACGCACGGATGCAGTTCGTAAATCATTACAACCTCCGTACATTGGTCCGTACCGTGTGATCAAGCGCGGTGACAAAAATTTCATCATCGAATTTAACAACAGGCATGTCAACATCTGCATCGACCGACTTAAGCCTTGTTTCACGACAACTTGGACATCTAACCAACAGTTCCCCACGCAAAGCCCTGACACGTCGTCAGACCAGAGACAGATGGACACCCAGTTAAAAACTAACTCGGCGAAAAAACATGCAACGTTTAGCGAGCCCGAAAAAATCGAACAGTTGCCTCTCCGCTCTGCCAGCGGTCGTCAGATAAAGACACCGGCGCGTCTTTTGGATTCGTTGTCTCGCTCAGGCTACGCCTTCGCTGGGGAGGGAGTATTGAAGCGTACCGAATTCTAAATTCGTTGCTTATAGGTTAAAATGTCAATGTCAACAATACAGAAAACTATTTCATCTGGTAATATTTATTTTAGTACATTTTTATTTTTTCTGTCAAAAACGATTTTATTCTTTTTTATAAAAACAAAAATTAATTCTTCTGTAACTCTCGAAAAGAATACAGATAAAGCAAACCGACGCCATTTTTAGCAGTCATTTTTCTCATTAAATTAATTACATAACATATGTAAACTTTACATTTAATTTCTGTAAATACAATTTTGTATTAAATTAAAACCATTAAACTAAAAAAATAATAAAGTTTGGTAATACAATTGCATACAGTGCTGGTGATTTTTTTGTGTTAATCAAACAGCGGAAAACGTGTTCCCGTATAAAACGTTCAATCTGTGCATCAATATAACTCTCCGGTTTATACATATATATATATATAGCATAGCAGTTCAAACGGTTGCTTGATAGCCCCTAAACTACGGTACACGCACTTTCATCACAGCACGTTTTTTATATCTAATGGAGTCAGATTTAACCTCAAATATGGAACAACAGCATGTTAATACACCGTTAAGCGCACTCGCTTCATACACAACACACCCACCATACAGTGGATTCCGCCATCAACAGCCATAACCTTTTTAGGAAATAAGCATATTTCCAATTAGAGTTCGCATATACATTCACAAACTGTAATTGGATTGCACATATGCATTCCTAATAGGTGGTGTTTCCAATTGGAATGCATTTTCGGTATGAAACTTAATCTCTGGTCTCTGGTTGAAGATGAAATAGTTCTGGGCCAAGTTACGCAAATGTTTTTGTGTTAAATTGTGTCAAGGTATTTAAACTAGATTGATTTCAGCTATTGTTAACCAAAACATTTATTTTGATCCGATATCACCCTTACATTAAAAAAACATTAAATGTTGAAACAACAAGATATTTTTGTAAACCTAACTACCGAAATGTTGTGGGAGGCATCAGTTAGAAAATAAGAAAATTTGATCAAACACGCCATCGTATCTAAAGGCTTAAAGATCCCACGATTTCCATAGAAAGGAGTTACTCTGTTCTTAACTCTGGATTAACTCTAATGGAAGTGGAGTTGATATAAACTAGAAAATAGATTTTTGTAAAAACTACGAAACAAACAAAGCTTTTTGGAAAATTTCATTTAACTTAAATTTTTTATTTCTTTCTACATTTTGGCGGGCCGGAGCACTTTGGAAAGTTGACTACGATAATAATTTGATGGTTTTGAAATTGTAGTTTATAAAAAAATGATGAACAGTTTATTCATTTTGTTCATTTTGGATCCAACTTATATTAGAGACCCGTTGTTGCCATTTCGATTCGAATTTTCAATTCAATACAAACATGCTAATTGAACACGGGACGGATGTTCTTAAATACGCTGTGTTACATGTTTTACAATCTTCTTGTCGATCCATTACATTTATCGGTTCCTCTAACTTTCCAAAACCATTCTCCCACATTAATTTATGGTTCACTTCTACGACAGACTTTGGCTTCTCACTGAGTAAAAGCCGTAATTTTCGCAATTGAGATGGAAATTTTAAATTAGATGATAACCCTATTGGAATTCCGAGAGCATTCGTTAATAAAAGGTTACTTATAACGACCAAACCTTAAAAATGGGTTCAAACCAATCGTGACACGACGAAAAGTTTCTTGTCAAAATACATAAATTGATGATTTTTTTTTTTTTTCAAAACTATAGGTAGCCAAAGGACAAAACCTGGTGACCACTCCTGACCTAACGATGACCAAACAATTCCATTCGTCATTTTTATCAAAATACTATGATGGGGTACTGAAAAGTCGAAGCTCTATTTGAGCATATTCGTCTTTGAAGTATTGGATTCTTATTTTGAATTGAATCAGAGTCATCCTTTTCTTATTTAAATCAAATACGAATCTTATACATTCGAATTCGTATCGTATTCATAGGCTTTGTTATGAACAAAATGCGGTTTCGCATTTACATGTAGTATCGCATTTCCTTATTATAAAACGATATTTTTGCAAAAACGTCTTCTTTGTCGAACAATTCGCCTTATGCGACAACTTAATAGCAGTCGAAAATCGCATTTGCGAAGTGATTATGTAACTAATTGTTCGTATAAGAAATGAGATATGCGATAATCGATTTTCATAATATATAAACACATACGAAGCGAATTGCATCCAAAAAATCACGAAAAAAGCGAAATCCGGTCCATTTCATAATAGGGCCCCAGGAATAGTCCCCTGGAATAACCTTTCACGCTAAATTCAAAGTTTATACCGGATTGCATTTTGGTTTAAAATGGCGAGAGTAGAGTAGAGCTTTCAGTTCCTAACAAAAAAATGCTTAGTTTTTAGCGTTCCCTGTTTTCAAAAACTCAATGAATATTTGTCCAAAAAATTCCCTAGTTATAAATTTTGTGAAGTGTAGAAATGTTTAATAAACGTAACGCGTAGGGCGCTGTATTTGAATAAAACGACTAGTAAGCGTATTAAGGCGTTGATTGGTTGAAATATCTGTCACTTTTTTATGGTTATATAATTTTACCTGAAAGGCAAAAAAATTGGCCCTATACAAAATTGAACCATGTTCAATTTTCAATTTGTGCCTTAAAGGCTCTTAATATCGCCTACTTCATGCGACTATTTTTATTGCCTTAAAGGCAAAAATCGTTTTTCGCTTTTATTCGTTTAAAACGCCTAGACGTTATTAACGTTGGAAGACAGTAGGCCTATTTTAATTGTGATTTCAAAGCCTACTATTGCATTTAATTTGCCTTTTTTAACGGTATTTAAAATTGTTGAGGCTGTATTATAAAACTATTTACTGACTCCATAATTTTGGAAATAAAAATACATTTGATTTATCGCATGACCCATATTGCAATTTAAAAATTTTGTCCGTACAGTATTCCGCATCCCTGAGCCGATAATCCGTTGAAGAAAAAATATTTTAAATTAAGCATCTTAACCGCTTCACCCCCTGAAAAATGAAAAGTTAACTCAGAATGACGTCATGCTCCACGTGCTTCCAGCTGTCAAACATACCTTGTAATATTTATGTCATGGAACGAGAGTAGTCAGTATTATGCAAGATTTTCGATATTATTCGAGTACAGTTTGGATTTTATTTGATTAAGCATTGAGTTTGGTGAGCTCTTTCAGTTTTTTTCGAGTAAAATGCTTTTTTTTGCCTATGATTTGCTTTGCTATTAGCATTGACATTTGTCAAGATTATTCTAGTATTATAAATTCTTTCGAGATTTCCGGGATGATTCAAGATTTTTTGAGAATATCGAGATTATTTTAAAATTATAATATGATTTGAGGTTTTTCGACTCTATGCGAATTTCTCGATATTAGTCTAAATTTATAAAGCGGTTTAGTTACGTGAAGCTATAGAATGGCTTTTGTGTTGATATTTTATGGGATTTGTAATGAATTATGGATGCTATACTTGCTTAACCAATTTTATGTATTGAATCAAAAGTTTTGATTTGTTCATCGGATATCACAAGCAGTCTGCTAAAATATCGAATAAAATTTACCTTCATCTAAAATATCCAATGAATAAACAACAGCAAATGGGCGAAACCCATGATACTATAACTTAATAAGGTGGGATCTTTCGACCGACCACTTCAGAAATTTTAATATTTAGAAAATATTGACAACTCACATAAGAAGGTGCACCCATTTTCAGGTTCATAGCTATATTCCAATATTATTAACCATTTTTTCTAAATGCTGTTTAATTAGACATTTTACTTTTTCCTCCCAAATATTTTTTATGAGAGTCCTTTGATCCCGCGGTCTGACCACTTCTGAAATTTTAATAGAAAATTCTGACAATTGAAATAATAATATCTACAAATTTTCAACCCCAGATTGATTTTTTTATAGTAAACACTACCAACCGACAACAAAATAGGCAAATTTTCAGGCCCCTATCTACATTTGTGATTTCGCTATCCATAATGTCTTTCTTGTCACATCACTGAGCCCTATATGTTAGCTTACCAACTACACTATTTTTTTACACAGTGTAAATCTAACAATGTAACGTTCTGATAATTTTTTTAGCTAATCGTGTTGCTCGCAAATGACGTTATTTTGCTTAGAATCAATAAGATTGGTTAAAACAAAATATCAGAACGAATAAACGAAAGAACGAGCAAACACGAAAATGGCTTTACATGGATTCAACATGGCAACCATTAGCCTTAATTCGTTCATTCAAAATTATCAATTTGTCGATGACATTTTTGTTTGGTAAAACAAAAACAATTGTGCAGGCAATTTTTATTATCGAGATAAATTTGGACACCGACTAAAATCTTGGTTTCATTTCAAAATATCGAAACAAACAGAACATTCAAGACTCTTTACGATTCTTATTCAAGAAGAAAGAAACAGACGCCATTCAGCAGGCTATGTAAGCACTGAGAAAGCACATATCACGGTTCACGCCGTTCCAGTAGTCATAACTGGCAACTGGAGAAGCTACATTCATGTTTAACCACTCAAATGTTTTGTAATGGACTTGTCTACACAAAACCAAGGAATTCAGAAATGGTTCACAGATAACTGTAATAAAGTAAAAAACTAGAAAACAAGGACTAACATTTCAACTTCATAATCCTTTAAGAATCTGGTGCGGGAAGAAAAAGCTATATCGTTGTTTCATTCGAAAGAACCTATGAGACAAGCATATGTGCCGCATATTTGGTTTAAGTCTGATACAGTATAACTTTTTTTTGTGAGCTAGTTTGCATCCAGCATTTCGGCATGTGAGGAATACTGTTTTTCGGATGGACAACAATATATTTTATTCATTAAACTGGAGGAATGTTCAGTATTTTGTAATCTCACAGCCAAACAATCAAAGTTTATTTGAAGCCACAACTTATTACTCAAATTTTGTTTGTAAAAGATAGGTAACGTCATCAACCTTGTCTATTTAGGCACATGTACATTATAAATAGAACGTTCTTCTGCAATAGAATAACCTCCCACAGCTGCCTTTACTACTGCTGGTCTCGTTAATTAATATGGAACCAAAATAATTTCGTGTACCTTGGGAAATTTTGAAAAAGTTCGAGGCCACTCTAATAATCGAAATCTTGTGGTCTAAAAAAATTAAACTCAAAATCACGTGTAATTGCTCCAATTCAATGCTAATAGAACAGTTTTCGATTCCAGCTTTGTTATTTCACAAGAAGTCACACGACACGCCCAATCCGAAAATCTCAATTTTAAAAACTTTTCAAGTTTTAATTTGAAAATTTGCTAACTTTTAGGAGTTGATTGAAGCCATAGTTTTGTAATTTTGAGTTTAAAATTTTTTAAAAACAACATCCTAACACAATCGATTTCACCTTTCAACATACTTATGTACATATATATTCATACTTATATATAATTTTGATTGAATATTTTTCGTCGAACTGGTAGCCTCAATATGCGTCTAGTTAACCTTGTACTTGCAAAGTACAGGTTTGGTGTAAAATTTTTTTTAACTATGGTTCAATACTGGTTCGAGAATAAGGCGCGGTATAATCAAATCCCTTAGATTAAGCCTGTACACCTTTCCCATTAAGTGTGTCCTACACCAAATATTAAACTACTTCAAATATCGACTTTGGACTAAAAATTTGGACTAAAAAGTTCTCATTATATAGTATCGTGGCAAATCCCGTCTCTGCGGATTGTGGAAGAATTTTAAATCATCAGCTCGATCAGGTTGTATTACTATCTAATCGTGTGAAAAAGTGTTGTTTGAATGCTACTAAACTGTTTGAGGAAGCGCCTAACATTGAGTGGTCTCTACTGCACGATTCTAACGTTCATCAAATAGAAACGACTGGCTGGTTTCTGATTTTGTCAATAGAATGTTTTTAAGCTTTTTGAGATACAAGAAATTTTTAAAATTTTCAAAATTCCAAATTTTTTTTGAAATTCTATTAGTTCTTAATATTACAACAATTCGGACAATTGCAAAAATTCTATAACCTCAAAAAGATTCATAAAATTCTAATTGTCGGTTTAAGTAATTCTGAAAATTCGGAATTTTCTATATAATTTTAAGATTCATTTTTAAAAATCAAAGACATTTTTAGTTTTACGGGTTAAATAAAACCTAAAAGATTCAGATAATTTGAGAATTCTTAGTTTATTTAGGCCACTAGTGAAAATTCTGAAATTTGTAAAAATTTAAAAATCTTAGAGAGGTTCGTAGCTATTCGGTATTAATAGATAAATATTTTGAAAAAAATGAAATTAAATGTTTGAAAATTTGAAACTCAATTTTCAGAGTTATAAGAGTTTTAATAACTCTCAAATTTCAAGAAATTTTAAGTATTACAGCAATTCTGAAAATTCTAAATATTCTAGAAAATTACTAAATCAAATTTTAAATTTTAAACATCTTCTTAAAAATTCAGAAATTAGATCGAATGAGTATTGTTTGTTTCTATTTCTATAATTTTTTCTGGGGCTCAAGGCACTCCCAACTCTTTCGCAGGGTTATAGACCCCTTTTTGTTTAAACCACCTGCACATTGCATTGCTTCGTGCCAGCCTATAGTGCTGACATGAAAAGTGGGTCGGCCCATGGATTCCGCACTCTCAACAGAGGTCATACATATGTACTAGCGAGTATTGACGCACAGGCATTTTTTTTCAAACTACAAGTACAAAATGTACTTCAGAAAAAACTATTTCACCGCTTTTCCCTTAATAAAATGCAGATAAATGAGTTAAAATTATGGTTAAACAAGACACATTAGGTTGAAACTAAACTCGATTTCTTGGCTCGAAATTTAGGTTACGTTATCTAAAGACGTTTCAGCTAAATATCTCAATATGACAATTGTACGAATCAGCTAACTCCTCTAGCTCTATGACTGTCAATTTTTACCGACATTACTTCGTTGAAATTTTAGCAATTTCATAATTTGAAATATCTTAAATATATAGAAATATGAACATTTAAATGTTTAAGAAATTCTAAAATACTGAAAATTTTTATATTAAATATTCTGAAAATTCTAGAATTTCTAACTGTTTTTAAAATTTGAAATAATTTTGTAAACATTACAGTAATTTCAAAATTGGTAAAATTCAAGTACAGTTCTGATAATTTTGAAAGTTACAGAATTTTTTTGAAATTGATGTGGAAATTGAACTTGAATTCTTTCTTTTCTGTTCTTTTTGGAATGGTTAGAGTTTCAAGATTTCTGAAAAAATTAAGTTATTTTTTCATTCGTTTCGATTTTGATTTAAACTTTTTCGAAGTCTTCCTCCATTTTTGTGTTCAAAGTTGGCGAACTTACGTCCCTACTCTCTATATGGGTGCTGGCTCTCCTGAGCAACAAAACATCAATTTCTTTTATAGTTCTTTTTTATTATGACCACAGAAGAAGAGCTTTATAACTGTTTGATCTTGTGGCGTCCTGTTTGTTTGTCCCTGAAGAACTGAAGAAACGTGTCCGGCATCGCAATTTGGTGCTGAAGTATCTGAAATTTTGGGCTGAATTTCGAATCGAACTGGCAGCACCATGCAAGTTAACTTTCATATGTGCTCTGTATGCATTTTACAATTATAAAAAAACGTCAGGCCATTAAAAAAAAATACATACAATTTAGACTGCGTGAATATTCATCGCATGAACACGCACAATAAAATAAAGTGAATATCCAAATAAACCTTTATTTGACAGCTTTATATGAAAAAGACCCTTTTCGTCGTTCTCTCTCCTTCAAAAAAAAAAAAAAAATGCTTTTACAAAAACTCTTTAAAAATTGCCTGAGCAGATGGTTTTTGCAGCCCAAAATTAAAAAAAGTTTCGGTATATTATGTCATTGTATGATCATTAAGCTTTAAAGCTTTTATTTTTATATTGTAATACCTTCCGGGTTTTTAGAAATAAAAAAAAACAAATTTTTTATATTTGAAGAAATTCTGACGAATTAAACTTTTCCGGTAAAAAAGTAAAAAAAAAACAACTACATAATAAATATTTCTGCGTACTTGTATATGTATATCATCATTGTATTAAACTGGGATTTGAACGTGTATCTGTCGGTATATTTAGGAAAAAAAAAGTGCCGCAAGAAAATTTTACAAAACAAAAAACTTTTATCAAATTTAATGAAGAGCTTTTTGATTTTTCAAAATGATTTTTTTATCGCTATTTTTTGTTTCTTTTGGTATCTGATTTATTCGATTACTTTCGTATTAGATTATAGGTTCGTTTAGTAAATTTATTGACACTCAATGAACATTTTATGGCTGAACGTGATTGAATACGAGTATTTTGAACATTGAATTTATTTTATTTCAAATTCTATTATTGATTTGAATAAACAGAATTAACAAAACAAAAAAGTATTACTAGTAGTATACAAATATTTGCTTAAAAGTTTTCTCTATTATTTTGCACCCATTGAAATTTAAACACTCTTTTCTAAATCGAAAAACTGATATCACACAAAATTGTCCAGGAAAAAAGGTCATATGGGTACAACAATTGATTGGACATTTTTATAGGTTTCCTAGGCACCATACTCTAGTTTCCATGTAACATGTACCTTCCAATAAATAAGATTGGCAATTATCCAAAATTTTCTAAGTCACGAGTATTTTTATGTTGCAAAACTAACATTCAGGTCAATTTTTTTTTTGTGTGTTTCCAAAAATTAATTTATTCTTAACAGAAAGTTAAGGAAAAGGTAACACAAACACACAAGCGCAATAATACAATTTTTTGCGATAATGATAACATTATCATGTTTTGTTCGAGAGAGGAAAATAAGGAAAATTAAATTAGAAAACTGAAATGAACAACTTTTGAATTTTTTTTTTTTTTTTTTTTTTGGAACTGCATTATGCCGGGTATGAGGTGTGCGCAGGGATCTCACACGTATACGAAAGTTTTTATGTATTATTTTGCATAATTATACCTGGAATGATACCTCTATAAAGTTAGACAACATTGTATGTTTTTGTTATCTCACTTTATTACAACAGTTTCCTTATGGTATAAAGGAAATTATTTTAGTCGTATTTGAGGTATAATTCATTTCATTTATTAATTTACGAAATTTTTTTATTATATACCAACAAATTCATTCTCGGTAATGAGCATGTGCTTATTCAAAACAGATTGAGGAGCATGAGAAGGCTACAATTTTGTTTTGGAAAAATAAAACTGCAATATTGCAACCTTGATGGCACACCACTATTTCAAATTACAGGTTGTTGTACATCTTAAGAGTATATAGCACCGTCCATTGCCACTTACTCAACTTGGAAATCTCTCATTATATTGTAGTGGGATCACCATGGAACCTGTGGTGGCAGTAATCTGCCATTATGCTCAATCAGAAAGTTTTAAATTTGTTTTGATTAACTTTTGAATCAATTTAAGATAACTTTAAAGGAAAAATAAAAGCAACTAACTGACTCGAAATTCAAAGCCTAATCGCTGTCTAAACTGCTGTTTTAATAGATTTGTCCTCTATTGAGTATAGTGAAGTGACAATTAGTGAGGAGTTTCCAATTTTCTTTCGATTTCTTCAGAGTTTGAGAAAATTAAAAACAGGAACATGCGAAAAGAATGACCCCAATCCAACAAATTTTCGTGACAACATCCGTTCTTACAATAATGCACTGTACAATAGTCCATGGGGGCTAAAGTCTTTGATTTCTCTACAAGAGGTCCAAATGTCTTCAAAGTGCATGTCCAAACCTAACACCGAACTTCACATTTGCAGCCTATAGACGGATAAACACCAAAGTTTGCTCAATTTTATGATCTGGGTAGTACAAAAGCTACGAAATTGGTCAGAATCAAGTAGCAAATGAGCTATATAATATACAACTCCTGGATCGTCTAGATCATTTAGATACAACAGTCGGCTTGCAAAAATTTCTACGAGAAATCGAATCGAGAAATTTATGCGAGAAATTGAAGCACGCGCCTTATAAGCAGCTGAAATGAGACCATCACAAACATCAAACGAAATCGCGATGGTGTTAGTGAGATGTGGAATCTACCCAAGAAATCTTGAAGATCCAGAACTACAATTTGTCAACATAAATATTTTAAGTCCTAACTTAGATCCGACGTCGTATCCAATCTCTTACCCATACGGAGAACATGAATGGCAACCAAACTGGCGATGTGACACTTACGATGGAGCATAGCAGAACGAGTTCCGAACAACGTCAGCATGATCGAATACAAACCACCTCAAACACGGCACAAAATTCCAATGTTCAAGCAGGTGACTGTGTAATTCTTATTTCGACGTTTGAAGGCTTACTGCGAAATATGCATGATCAGGGCCCTATTGCACCAACTACTTATCACTTATTACTTACCAACTTATCATAAGTTAGTTTTTTGGATAATGATAAGTGATAAGTGTTTCACCAAAAATAACAAAATCTCACTCACTTATCAATTTGAAAACTTATCAAATTTTGATAATGATAAGTGATAAGCGTTGCACATCAGATTGTCTATAACTTATTAATTGACGAATTATCAAATGTTTATGATAAGTTGTAATGATCTATACAAAAATACTATAAATGTGATAGTGTTTGCAAAATAATATACTTTCCGCACATTGTATATGTTAGACAATAGTTGTGTACCTATATAGCAAAACAATTAAAAAATTGTTATTCTGTAATTTAATAACAACAACAATTTTGCATGTATATAATAATACATGAAGAGAAACCTTTCTCAATTGGGAGTTCTTATTTCAGTGTTTAGAATCAATTGTAAAACTTTTCTTTTGTTGCTTTTAAAATAAATTCTCTTTTCTAACTGTAAATAATTTTTCAGCAGTACTTAAACGTAAACAATTTATTTTCATAACAAATGAATTAAGAGAATTCCTATTAACAAATAAATTGAATTTAACAACATTATACAAAAATTGTAATCGTCATATACAAACCAAAATGATTTTCCACTAATCGTCTCGTCCGCTTATGAGCACGATTAAATCTTTGCTCTGTTGCATCATCCGGATTTCTTCGCATTGGTGGGATAAGCCAATCTTTAAGGGAAAGCACTGTCACCCTAAATCACAGCACCGGGGAACGGGTGAAAACAAGACTCAAAATTGCTAAATAGCCTTGTATATGGCAATACTCTGGAGTCTTGAACACTACCTGGCCAATTTGAATTTACTGCATAAAAGCTGCGGTCTGGGCCACACACCATCACTGCATTTAGTGAATGTTTTCCATATCGATTCGCAAAGTGTTCTTCATTGACCGTAGGTGCATCTATATTAATCATTGTTCCATCGAAGCAACCAGCTACCTGAAGGTAACCACCCATCTCAAGAAACTTCTATCCTGGATATTCCTAACCAATGCAGTGTTGTTAGTAGCTGCTATAGAGGACTCAATGCGCAGTTTCGGTCGCTTCCATGGTGCAAATTTGCTCCGATTTTTAATAATACGTGCTCAATTTGTTCATGTGACAAACGAAAATGTTTTATCACTCTCGATTCCATAGAATATTTGGTTCTGGCTTTCACTACAGCAATAAAAACCATGGTTGGGGACCGGAAATGGAACATGATATTTTTGCTGTGGCTGGCAAGTGGGACTAGTTATATAATTGTAGGTGCAGATATGAACATGTCAAGATCCACAGTTTGTGATATTGTTCACAAAATGCTGAACACTAGAAAATGCTGGAACTTATTATATTATATAAATAAAATTAAATTATATAAAACTTATTTTATTTACTTCACCGGCACAGAAACAAGAATTATTACGGACATGTCAAAATTATAACACACCGGTGCTGGGACAATTTGGTTGCGTACAGTTTAACATTCATTTATCACAAAAAAATTATTTCGCACAGAAATCGGACTCGTCCTTAGAATACAATAAAATAGCGGTATAAATTTTGAAATTAAAGTTATTATACACTTGAAAACACATTGTTACATGTATTGTCATTATCATTTATAATCATTTGAATAATAAATAATTTTATTGAAAAATGTGTTTGTACTCTTTTAAAATTGCGCAAAAGCTTTCATCTTACAATAACAGCAAAAAAAAAACGTTTTTAACAGACTTCCGTCATACCACTACAATTTGTAGCTCTTATCAATTTTTTTGAGTAGTGAAATTTTTCTTATTGATATTTTGGATAAGTTATCATTAAAGTAGTCGATTATTGATAAGTTAAAACTTAAGTTAAAACTCAATAAAATACTTATCAAATTTCAATTTGGTACAACAGAAAATTATCAAAAATTATGATAAGTTGATAAGTAATAAGTGATAAGTAGTTGGTGCAATAGGGCCCAGGTGTAACGACGTTATCTCTATTTTCGCAAAGTGGGGTGCACTTGATCTGTTCGCACATTTACTGCGAATCCCAACCGACTAGAAATAACCGAAAACTTGAGACCTGAAGAACAAACAGTGGATCGTCCTGATTTAGTCGCATCGAACTTCAAAAGAGAGGCTTACCGCAAACTATAGAGAAGTGGAAATAAAATTGTCGGACGCATTTATATAGTGAGTCCAAGAGATAAAGAACTGTTTTACCTTCGGCTACTTCTGCTTAATGTTTCTGAAGCCACAAGTTTCTGAAATGATTTATTTGCAACACGTTTAAAGAAGCAGCAGCTCGACGTGGACTCTTGGAGTCAGACGACGAATGATGACGTTACCTTATTAAAACTGCAACTTATCAGAAGCCAAAGCAATTGCGAGAGACATTCGCTTTCACTTGTTGCATTTGTCAGTCGTCAGATAAATTGTGGAACAATTTGAATTGTGGAACAGATTCAGCCATAAACACAGCCCACTAAATGACATCAACGTTACTATACTCAACACGAATTGTCTTGCGATTGAATTGGTTTGCCAACGGCATCTGAAAACGCACCAGTCGAACTGGTCTTCGATCCTATTCCAAAAGTAATCAGAAGCAGTTTGATGCATTCGTCAAAATTATCGGTGCTGTTGATGACGACACAATACGGCAAAGATGCTTCTATTATATTTGGATGGTCAAGGTGTTTCAGGAAAAACGTACATTTACAGTACCCTGACAGCATTCATTCGAGGCAAAGGTCAAGGCGCGCTTCCTTTTGCAACAACCGGAATACAACTCTGATGAACGGCGGATGAACAGTACACATCGGATTTAAAATTCCAGTTCCGCTTCTCGACAGTTCCATTTGATTGGTGCGTCTTAATTCACTGAAGCAGAAGTTTTGAGACAGGCAGCCCTTATCATTATGGATGAGATAATAGTACTTAGAAAGCACGAACACAGATGCATCAATAAGCTACTGAAAGAAATTTTCGCAAATGAGTGGAAGAATTTCCATTTGAAGGAAATGTGGTAGTTGTTGGAGGCGATTTTTGACAAATTCTACCATAGCTGTTGCTAGAGTAATGCACTTTGACATCATCGAAAGTGGCATCAAATCAAGTAGATTATGGTAGTATTTCACGACATCTCACTCACATCCAACATGCGTAGCGAAGGAGAGGATGAATACAACAATTGGCTCTTAGATGTTGGAAAAGGAAACCATCCACCATTCTTGAAGCCGGTTTATCGTGCTGATAGACTGGTGCCCAAAATCACATGGTGAGAATAATAAAGAGCCACCCAGCGCGAAGCGGCAAAATTTGAATTATACAAATCATCATACATTTACGACTATTTCACGAACTATAGGTTAGAATATAAAAGAAGATTTGGGGTAAAATTTTGCTTTTGTAACAACAAAAAAAACTTTTGAAATTGAAGTGTAGGAAGGCACCAATCGAACGAAAGTGTAAGCCATCCAAAAGGCTCTAGCGGCCGAAGATAGCCCTCCAATGCGAAAATGACAGGGAATTTAATTTGGCAATTGAGGCTTTAGAAATCCTTCAGAAAGAGTTGACAGCAGCTATTACAAATGATAACCAGAATCATGAAAGAACGATTAAAGGCCGAATCAGGTATTTTCAAGACAGAGCCTATCGAGCATTGGATAAGGAAGAAGAAAAAGAAGCAATTTGATATGGGATGGTAAGAAACATTAAGCGAATGATTCGACAATCAATAGAGGAAAACACTAATGGGGCAGGCATACGGCAACCAGAAGGTTCTCATATTGATCTCGGAGTTCAAAGTGAAGGACACTACCCATTGCCGTATATTAATCGGATTTTCGGTCAGCTAAGCGGTACAAAAAACTTGTCCAGCCTAGATAGATCTCAGCAATTCTGGCAAATTGATTCTGTTCTACCTAAAACGGCATTTACTGTACCTGGAAGAGTTGGCTTGGAACCGACAGTATTTGTTTACCTTGACGACATAATCTTCATGTCGCAGACATTTGAGGAGCAAAGGAAACTATTGAAAGAGGTAGCGAAATTTCTGTGGAAGGCTAGTCTTTCGATTAGTTTAGAGAAGTCACGATTCTGTCTCAAGGATCTCAATTATCACAGATACATTCTCAGCGAGCACAGATTAAGAGTCGCCCCTGAGAATATCACCGGAATCCTAAAGTTTTCCATACCCAAAATCGCTAAAGAAACTCGAAGGAAATAATAGGAATGTCTCGCTGGTATTGGCGGTTTATCCCCGATTTTTCGACAGTGACCGCACCAACCTATTAAGTAAAACAACAAATAAGAAGTTTCAGTGTAACTCCGCAGTCAACAACGCCCCGATCCTTGTAAACCCAGATTTCATAAAGACTTTCACCATTCAAACGGATGCATCAGATACAGGAATTGGAGTAGTTTTAACGCAGGAAGTAGACGGTAATCAGAGCGCGTCATAGCTTACATGAGTCAGAAACTGACATCAACGCAAAGGAAATAACCGGCAACAGAACGTGAGTGTTAAGCCGTGCTGTTGGCCATTGAAAAGTTTAGGCCGTACAAAGATGGTGTTAAATTCAAGGTAGTTACGGACTGCGCAAGGTAAGGGTAAGTTAAATGTGGTTCCTGACGCGTTGTCTCGTGCGGTAGAGTCTATTGAAGTAGATGTGGAGAAGTAGAAAGATGAAGAATATCAGAAGATCACAAAGGGTGTCGTTGAATATTGTCGGACGGTAAAAGGCGATGGAACACATGATTGGGATTGGAAGTTATATGAACCCCTGTCTGAGCGAAAAACAGGCTTTTACAAAACACATCCAACAACAACACTACTGGCCAAAGATGGCAAGTGATATGCATCAATATGTCAAAGTGTGTGACAGATGTCAACAACTAAACAAAGCGAAGTGTGAGATATTGAAAGATTGAATGGACGAGTGAAGAGTATTAAGCCGGCCTTACAAAGTCATTGCCGTGGATTATAAGGGGGCCGTATCCTCGATCCAAATCCGGAAACCAATACTTGTTGGTAATAATTGATATTTTTAGCAAGTTTGTAATGCTTAAGGCCGTTAGAACGGGCTGAAGCGGTTTCTCTAACTAAATATTTGGAGGAAAGTATATTCCTGGTATGCATTTGGGGTACCCTCCCATTTCATTTGAAGGCTTTGCTAAAACAATGCAATGTGGATCACTTGGCTTAATACGCAGTCTCATGTACTAGCCGTCGCAGCTGAGAATCCGAATAACCTAAACAACAACTTCGCCAACCAGAATAACGCCATCATGAGAAGATTGGACCAGATGGACATAAATCAACACAGGCGAAACCAGAGCCAAGGGCGATCACGAAGTCAGTCGGGACACAGAGGATCCGGACGAAGGCTGACACCAAGACCAAAGGAGGAGGATAGCAGAAGCGCACCGTGGTTATGCTACTACCACCATCGGTACCAAGACACAGCCCGGATTTGCCGTCCCAATTGCCCACACTGGGAAAACTAAGAGTACCGGTGCACTTGGCGACGTACCCCAATCAAGGTAACAGCTGTCGCCTCAAAATTTACGACCCCACAAAAAACACAAGTTATCTCATCGATACGGGGGCAGACGTATCCGTTATACCCGTATCCCAACAACGGTCGAATATCCAACACACGGAACTATATTTGTATGCAGCAAACGGCGCAAAATTAAAAACCTACGGAAATCGCAGGATCACCATGGATTTGGGCCTACGCCGACAGTTCCAGTGGTCATTTATCATAGCTGAAGTCACGATGCCAATACGGAGGGTACAACAATTTTCTCGACGATAGATTTGGTAAGAGGAAAGTGATATAGGGAAAACGGCAATCTCTACCCCATTTGGTTTGTATGAATTCGTCCGCATGACATTCGGTTTAAGAAACGCCGGAAATACGTACCTTCCACAGATTTGTGCATTCCATTCTTCAGGCGCTAGATTACTGTTTTAGCTACCTGGACGACATGCTCATCGCATCACACTCGATCGAGGCACATTTAGAGCACCTGGAAGAAATTTTCTCACGACTAAGCACGAATGGGTTGATAATTAACATAGAGAAATGCAATTTGGGCAAAGACAAAATTAAATTTTTAGGACACGAGGTTTCCAGTGAAGGGATAAAACCGATCCCAGAGCGCATATAAGAAATTATCAAAATTCCGCTACCGCAAACAGTAAACCACCTGCGTCGCTTTATGGGCATAATCAATTTCTATAGAATGTTCATACCAAATGCAAGTCGAAATCAATCCATATTGAACGAATACCTCAGAGGCAGCCGAAAAAACGACACAAGAGTGATCGGCTTCCGTAAGCAGGTACTAACACACCACGAACCGTCAACCACAGCAAGGAGCAAGAAGTCTTGCCTGGCAAAGAACGCCGCAACCACTAAGTTCTTTTGTGTTGTGTGTTTTATTAAATAATCCAGTCAATGCCGTCGGTCTGTTACTCCGCCACAGCCGACGGTCAACGACAATTGTATTCCCTTAAAAGCGTAGATTACCCCTAACAAACAAATATTTAAAGGCTCCACTCTACTCGACATTATCACATTTCAATAATAAACATAATCCTCCAAAGCGCACAAAAACCTTACTCTTGACACTTTTATACTATA
This sequence comes from Tipula vernalis, assembly GCA_958295665.1. Classification (NCBI taxonomy): domain Eukaryota; kingdom Metazoa; phylum Arthropoda; class Insecta; order Diptera; family Tipulidae; genus Tipula; species Tipula vernalis. The sequence continues at coordinate 385,451,065 of OY282558.1, read as the reverse complement.
TATCACAGAAAAACTACGAATATAATTTCGTTCCAAAAATTTAAAAACGACAATCTGTTGCTCTTAGTCTTTAGTCAACGCCATGTTTGTAACTGAATCAATAAAAAAAAAACAAAAAACAAAAACAAAATGTAACTGTAAGAACATCAATAAATTTAAATGAGTATGAGTACTAGATGAAAACATTTGAATTTTGTTGCAAGAGTAACGGTTTTTCGAGATATTTGAATTTAAATTCGTTGTTTGTAAAGCACCCTACACATGGTGTAAATGAAAAATTTGTTCGTTTAGTGGAGACGCAGAATTTAAAATATTTTTTTCTTATTTATCAATCTATTATAGGCAATAATTTCTAGTACGATTGCAATTTTAATTTTGTAAAATGTGTGTTGGCTATTTCACTATAATTTTGAAAGATGGGAGTATCGGAAGGGTATATAAAAAAAACATTCAAGAATAGGCGGTGATAGCGATTAACTGTAAAAATAAATAAAAAAGAGTGCAACAGTCCAGTACAGTCACTGAAATAACTGAAAAAACTCGATTTAGGGTATTATTGAAGCATAAAATAAATAAACAAAGTAAAATATATTTCCTAAATTTCCTAGTTACATAATTTTATAAAACAAAAATGTATTAATAAATTATTTGTCGATTAATTATTCAAAAAGTAATATTTTTAATCAAATTCTCATCCAGCCTTTTTCAATCCCAACACAGACATAAAATAAACCATTTAACTTAATTTATTTAAACACATTTTATTGTGTTAATTATTAATTAAAAATTAATATGTTTATTTAAACATAAACATAAAAATAAAAATAAAAACCATTAAAACATGTACATATACAACATATATTTATGTTTAGAAGAAAATCTCATAAAATTATTAATTTTAATTTTTTTTTTTTTTCGTTACCGTCACTTTTTTGTTTTCCTTGAAACGAAGACGGGATTAAAATATTTAGTAAAGCATTTGGGAGACGACTTTGTAAAGATTTTTTTTTTTTTTTTTTTGATCCCCATTTTATAGTCTAAATAGGATGTGTGTGCGCTTGAGTGAGAAAGAGATGGGAGATTTTTAAAAGATTAGTGTCTTTATTTTGAGATGCGTAAATTTTAAATCTTATTTAATTTAATCTAATACAAGCTTTTTAGATGTGTGAGAATTATGAGCTATATCTAAATTATTATGTTAGGTTTTGGGTGTGGTACGCCGCGCGTTCATCTAAATTCGAGTGATTTTTCTGAGTGTGATTTAGTAGCTAACCACGATTTCAAATAATTTGAGGTTAAATATTATTTACATCTAAAATTCATTTGTAAATAGTGTAAGTAATCTTTATTACTATATAATTGTGGTAAGCAAATAAATAAAAGATTTATGTGTTATTAAAAAAAAATAAAAATAATTGAATAGAGTATGGTACGATGGCGGTCCCTTATAGCCTCACTAAATCTTGCAATATCATTATGGGTTTGGAAGGAAATTAAATGAAATTTTATGGCAAACAGACTTTTATTTTTATGGCTTATAGGGTACATTAAAACTATCGCTTTTTTAAAAAAAATATTTTTATTGTTTTTGGGGTTGGGGCCTGGCATTATAAAAACATAAAACTTTTTGTTATTTGGTTAAATTGTATTTAATTTATATTCCCTAAATGTGAATTGTTATTGCATGTGGTGGGGGAAAATTTTATAAAAAAAAAAAAGTTATTTTGGTAAATTGATTTGATAAAAGTATTTATAATTTATTTAAAGAGGTGATAAATAAAACTGAATTGTATTATTGTCGCCACAAAAACCCTTTGAACGGAATAATACGCGTGGAATCCAACATTTCGAATGTATTGTGCTAAATAAATAAATTTTCCAGGGTAATTATTTTTATGTTGCTATAGATTCGAGAAAAGTGTCGACACAAACAACAAAATACAGCATACATTTTTATTATGCTGCTGTTTTGAAAGCATTTCAATTTTGTTTGTTGTTTTTTGCTGTTTCATTATAAAAATTGTATACCGAAATCATAAAAAATGTATGCCATTCGTTCATTCGTTCCTTTCTCTTCTGTTTGCACACAAAGTGTGGAAAATATACAACAACTACAATGGGTAATAAAAAAGGGGTTTCCAGCGGCTTTAATAAAAAATTATGATTACAAATAATGTAAAAAGAAAAAAAAAAAAAACTTTGAAGTTTTGTTTGTGTGCTTTATGAATTTATTTATGTACGTATATCGTTCTGCATGTAGTTTCAATGCTTCCTCCATCAACATGGTGAATTATTATATTCCCTTTATCAATTTCATACTTCGTTGTTGGTTTTACATTTTAATGGCATCCAGACAGACTAGACAGGTACGTTCACAGGATATAAATTGTTAAATGATGATTTTTTTTGTATTCTATGATATTTATGTAACATGCTAGGATTTTCAATTTTCAGAATTTTAATCATAAATTGTTTTTTTTAGCGCAGTTTGCATTTAACTTGAGGTGTAGTCGTGTACATAAAAGCTCCATCAGTCTATCATAATTAAATTGTACCATCGTCAGTGTACAATTTTCACAACGACAAAATGAAATGTTATTCTCATGCGTTTTTAACATTCAAATAAATCACGAGTTCGATATTGTGTGAGTTCTACAGGAACCTTCAGATGAACAATACTTATGCTAATACTTCGCGGTTTGTCAAAATTATTGAGTATAAAAGAAGACATTGTTGCGGTATTTTGATGAAAATTGATAAAATTTTAGTTTGGACAAGCTGCCATAAAAGGTAGTATGCTGCCTTAAAAATTGGTTTATTGACAATAGTATTGAGCGTCTAATATAATTAATGTTTATTAGGAAGTGAATCTACCGTTGAAGATGAAGCATCGCTGTGAGACGGCTACAATCAGGCTTGACAGGTAATGTAGGATCGCTTTGGCACCAATGATTCATCATTGAATACCATACCATATATCACGATTAGTGCATCAGGATCGAAAAGCACGACAGTTTTCTCATTTAGAATTCATTTCACAGTTTACGGGAGATAAGCAGTACATATATTCATGAGAGAGTTCGTTACTCTTGGTTAAAGAGATGTCTTATGGATTTAAGAAGAACACTTCTGTTTTTTTTTATATTTTCGAAGCTTCTTCTGTAAAATACTTTAAATTTCCGAAGTGATAAAATTTATGAATTAAAAATTTGCCTACGTATGTAAATTAATTTGACGTTTCAAATCATTCATCCAAAGTTTTTTAAAATTGCGAAATTTAAATGTTTTGCTTAAATTTTGAAATAAATGGTTGAATTTTTGTTTTTTTTTTATTATATTTTCGAAGCTTCTTCTGTAAAATACTTTAAATTTCCGAAGTGATAAAATTTATGAATTAAAAATTTACTTACGTAGGTAGGAAATTTGACGTTTCAAATCATTCGTCCAAAATTTTTGAAATTTTCGAAATTTAAATTTTTTTGCTTAAATTTTGAAATAAATGGTTGAATTTGTGGCAACTCGATAATACGCGATACAATATTTAGACACGCACGCGACTGAATTACATGTGTTTCTATATTTTTGCACTCGACTTTAAGATATTTGACAGGAGGGTGAATAAGAAGAAATTCGAGTGCGCGTCTTCATAGTGTACAGTAGCTATAATTTCGAGTTATCTGTATTAAATTAAAATAAAATAAATGAATTAATTTATAATCGTGTTAATCGTTGTTATTTATATTAAATAATATCCGCACAAAACGGGTACGCTATATTGGTGACCGTCGACAAGGACAAAAACGTAATTGTCTAAAAATTAAAACTCGAACCACGCCATTTTTTTTGAGGTTAGATATTTCAATACGCGCATTTAGCGACAATGTCGGACGACGAAACACGACACGTGGTTTCTCCAACTTGAACAATGGTTTCTCATCAATAGAATTTCCAAGAAAATAAAATTCAGTACCGTTGTTGCATCATTGGACCCGAACATCGTTAGTCAAGTATACGAGGCAGTGAAATACCCACCCGATGCCAAACCATATGATAATCTCAAACACGCCGAGACATCGCAAAAGCGTTTTCAAAAGCTGGTGTCGGGTATTCAGCTGGGTGATCGCCGACCAAGCCATTTGTTGAACGAACTTCGACAAGTTAGCGACCCGAAGGACACGAAAATATATTGAAAAATTTTTGGTTAAGCCGATTGCCGATCCAGGTGAAGGTTATTGTCAGTGCTAGCAAGGGAGAGTTATCCGAAGTTGCGAAAGTAGCAGATGCGGTTATGCCGCCAAGTCAACAGCCGATAAATCAACCACCGCAAGTATCTTGCGTCCAGGTTCAGTATAACCAGTGTCAAATCCAGCGGCAATTGCAGGAGTTAACCTTACAGATGCAACAGCTCTCTGTGGATCGCTCCTCACCGTTTTCAGGCCGCTTTATATCAAAATCACCAGCTCACAGCTGTGTCAAACGACCACATGCTGGTATCATAGAACGTATGGAACTTCGGCAAATAAATGCAGACAGCCGTGTGATTTTGCACAGCCATCAAAACCGAACTCATAAAGCATAGCTAACCGTCAAAAGTATAATAGCACAGCAAGCACAGTGTTGCCTAACAGCAAAGTTATTGATAAAACAGTCATCGAAACCATCATCCCGTGGTAGTAATAGTAGTGCCGTTATCCAGTCAACATCATCAACACCACTGCACGATGCAATCAGTGTTAATCAGCTTTGCGTTCCCGAAAACTCGAGCAAGATTAGTTTCCTGATTGACACTGGAGCAGATATATCGGTGCTCCCCAAATCTTTCGCACCACGTTCAGCTACGCCAGCGACACAATTATTGTACGCCGAAAATGGCTCTACAATTGCAACTTTCAGTGGAAAGCGCCTTCAATTGAATTTCGGGCTTAGAAGATCGCTGACGTAGACGTTTACGGTAGCCGACGTTAAGCAACCAATAATTGGTTCGTGACGTCATTCGAAAAGCATGGAGTAATCGCTAGTCTGCACGATGTAGCAGTTAAAACTTTTGATGCAAATCATCAATTTGCTTCGTTACTGCATGAGTTTGTTGATATTATGCGATTCAGTGGCGAAATCGGCATGGCGAAACATCAGATCAAGGTGACAGGGCATCCGGTCAGCGCCAAAGTGAGACCGCTGTCGTCGGAAAAATACAAAGCAGCAAAGGCCGAGTTCGAGGAATTGATGCGGCTAGGCATATGTCGACCGTTGAAAAGCAATTGGTCATCGCCACTCCATATGATAATGAAGAAGGATGGAACGTGGCGGCCATGTGGAGATTTCCGAGCGGTTAACGCAGTCACGAAGCCAGACAAATATCCGCTACCGTACATTAATGACGGTGGTCACATCCTATTCGGTAAACGCTTTTTCTCGAAAATCGATCTGCAAAAAGCATTTCATCAGGTTCCGATAGATCCAGCCGATATGCACAAGACAGTCTTAGCAACACCATTCGGACTATTTGAGTTCATTTATATGACGTTTGGCCTCTGTAACGCGGCACAAACCACCCTATATCGATGATATATTGATTGCTTCTTCCGACATTGAGGAACATCGTAATCATCTTCGCCAAGTGTTTCAACGTCTACGACAGTACAAGCTGTATATAAACCCATCGAAGTATGAGTTCGGAAAGTCAGCGATAGATTTTCTTGGACATAGAATTTCGTCCGTTGGTGTTCAGCCGTTGCCAGATAAAGTGGAAGTTATTCGACAATTTAAGCTTCCGATGATGATTGCCAAGGACCTCAAACAGTTTTTGGCAATGATAAATTTTTATAGAAAGTTTATACCGAACGCAGTCAAGCACCAGATGATACTGCAAAAGATGATTAAAGGCAATAAGAAAAACGATAGAACAGCTTTTGTTTGGGACGCCACTATGGTTGAAGTGTTTAGTCAGTGTAAACATGACCTATCAACATCCACCTTATTATGCCATCCATCACCAAATCCACCAGTAGCATTACTAGTTGACGCGTCAGACAACGCAGTAGGTGCCGTTTTACATCAGTTTGTAAATATATGATCGAGGGCCGACAGTGTTTTATTTACACTGACCACAAGCCATTGGTCTTTGCATTTAAGCAGCGGTTGGATTTTGTGTCGCAGTTTTCCATAGATATTCGACATATATTTGAATCATCGAACGTATCAGCCGATTTTTTATCACGAATCAACGAGTTACGTACCACACAACCGATTGACTACAACGAATTGGCTTTGGATCAACAAAGATGCTGTGAACTGGCATCCGTGTTGAACGACGATAACCTCACATTGAGCCTAGAAGCTATAAACGTACCAGGTTCCAATCAGCGACTATATTGTGACGTCTTTAATGGTAAAGTTCGTCCTTACGTTACGCACAATCTGTCACATCCGGGAGTGAGGGGTACCCAGCGCCTAGTGCAGGAAAGATTCGTGTGGAAAGGCATGCGTAAAGACTGTCAGACGTTCGCAAAAAATTGTGTGGCGTGCCAACGATCGAAAGTCACCAAGCACAATCGATCAGAAGTTCTAACAACTATGCCACCAAGCCAACGATTTGATCATATCAACGTTGACTTAATCGGTCCATTGCCAACATCAGGCGAGTATAATTATTGTCTTACCATAATCGATCGTTATTCAAGGTGATTCGAGGCAATTTATCAATCCCGAACATGAAGGCAGAGACGGTGGCTAAGAACTTAATTTCAGGGTGGTTCTCACGGTTCGGAATTCCGAAAATCATCACGACAGACCAAGGTCGACAATTCGAATCGAGTTTGTTTCACGAATTGTCTAAACTACTAGGTATCCAGCATATTAAGACAACGCGTTACCACCCACAGTCGAACGGATTGGTGGAAAGATGGCATAGTACATTGAAGTCAGCAATCATGTGTCCTCAAACGCCCGATTGATCAGCGGTCACAAACCAGACATCAATTCTACACCAGCAGAGATGCTGTATGGGCAAACCTTACGACTGCCGGGGCAATTTTTTGAAAGTGATGATAAGACGACGATACCGCAGTCAGAGTTCATCAGCAGTTTTCGCGAGGCCAACGAGTACTATGCATCATTGCAAAAGCGACATTTTCCTACTTAAGGATATTCATCGGTGTACTCACGTCTTTGTAAGACACGATGCTGTTCGCTCAGCTCTTCAACAACCTTACGATGGTCCGTTTGAAATTATTAGGCGTCATGAAAAGTATTTTGTCATCCAGCTAAACAACCGAACTTCAAAAATATCAATAGACCGGTTAAAGCCAGCTTTCTTTACCGAAGATGAATTGAACGCTCAAACATCAACGCAGTCGACGAGCCATCAATTGCCGTCAGCATTAACGCAATCATCGAGTCAACAGTTACTATCTCAACCAATGCGATCAACGAGTCATAGCTCTGAGGCACTACAAGCACAACCGCATCCTAGTAGCTCATATAGTAATAATACGACGATTGCCCAACCGTACGTTTCACAATCGGGCAGGGTCATTAGAGAGAAGGTCAGACTAAATTTGTAATTGGTAATACCTGTAAAATACGTTGAATTGTATAATTTTGTTTTTATAATACCGACTTTCGGTGTGGCGGCGGAGTAACGTGGCTGATGCTATAATTTTGATTTTTCTGGAACTGGTGAGAGAGCATCTACTCGATGGATGGATGACGCTGAAAGGGACCTAAACACAGTCCCCAAATCCGTTCATGTGATGTAGCGCTAGCAGAAGGAAATTTAAAATTTTTCATGCTGAAATTCTGAAACTCCTTCCGGGACATGTCTGCTTTAAAATTTTGAATCCGGTCAACATTCCATTAGTATTTTTAAATAAATCACTTCTGTTGAAATTATCGTTGCAAAATAGTGGTAAAATCGGAGTACAGGGCCCTATAGAAAATTACAAAACGTTTTGTACTTAATAACTTTGGCTTTAAATTCTGGTTGTTTCAGAAATTAAAAGTAAAATTATCAAATTTTAAAAATTCCAATTTTTTTTAAAATGGTAAATATTTATATTGTGACAAAATCACGACATAATTTTTAAATTTTATGAAATTCTAGGTTCTCCAGTACAAATTAAATTCTCGAATTCTATCACAGTTGTGAACTGTACAAATATATTCCCTTTCTATTTGTCCCATAAATTAAAGTTAATGTTACTGTCTATGATTAGTCGATTAAATGAGGAATACACGATTCAACAATATGTATCATTATCAGTTCGGTTCGAAGAGTTGCGTTGCGGCTTTATCGCCCAAAAAATTACGGTTTGGTCCGCTGTGGTTTTTGGGCTCTAAGCATGATTTGTACATATTTTGACGTAAAATACGCCTTTAATTCTAGTCCCAACAAAGTGTATATTAGACTCGTTAATAACCGAAAAATTAAAAAAAGATAGCGAAAATGTTATAACTGATAAGGATAGCTTTCCCGACGACGCAATGAGGCAGTCACTTTGAGTGATTTTGGCTGATTTCGCAAAAACATTTACAATAAGAACAAAAAGTACTCACAAATCGAATAACACTAAAATTACCACTGTAAAGCATCTATTCTCATCAGATCTAAAACCAGTTCTCTATTAACCTTTGTAAAATGAGAATGAAGAATTTATGGTGAAATGAGCGAATGTTGAATGATTATTTACTCATTCATCAAAGATTATTCACTCATAATCATTTTGCATTATTCTCTAATTATTGGCTTATTAGTCACCCACTAATTACTCATAATTGACCCACTCTTTATTCAATGATGAAAGATGAAAGTCAAATTAACAGTATTGACTAATTATTTAACCATTATTCACTGATGAATTCACTCAATATTCACCCGTTATTCTTATGAACGAATATTGAGAGACAAAGAATGAATAATCGTTTATAAAAGGTGGATAATATCACTACTAAGTGAGTAATATGCTAATAATGATAAATAATGGTGAGAAAATAATGTGTGATTCATCAGGGAATATTCAGTGAATATTGAATGAATTATGGATGACTAATAAATAAATTCATCATTCTTCAGTGAAAAATGAGTGAATATTACTGACTAAATAATCAGTGGATAATCTTGAATAATGAGTGAAAACCAGCCTCATTATACCAGCAGTAATTATACAAGTAGGGCAATAAATTGTACATATGCTTCTTCTTTCAATTCGCAGCTGTTTCCGGTCAACCAAATTGTGACGTTATTTGATCTAGAAATATGTGAAAAATTTACTTTAAAAGGTTCTTAGGTCTGGAACTTGCATTTAAAAATGAAATAGAAATTTTATCGGCAGAAATATTGTAAATCTCTATTATCCCTCCCTTTCGGCGAATCAAGTTTGCTTCGGTGTTTGGGCTCTTTTAAGATCAGGATTGCAAAATTTTTCAATATTTGCTGGGAATCTGTTAGTTTAAGTGGTTTCCGCTGCCATCTAAGTTTCGAGGAGTTCAGCCAATTCAACAGAGAGCAAACGATATTACGTAAAACCAATTAACTAGTACGCCTGTACGTCTCAAAGTTCTCTTGTAAAAAAACAAATTTAAGTGGACATTTCCCCCCGGGAATGAAAGCCTTCATCGCTTGTCAAGTTTATGAACGGTAAAACTTCATTTCGTACTAGTCATCAGCTAAGAACGCAAAGCTGAAATAATTATTTGTAAGTTCAGCTGATCTTTGCAATTCATCCAAATTTAATAGGCGACGTCAATCAATAAGGGACTTCAACAGATTCCATTACATCCAGTTACACGTAAGTGGGGTTAATCTTATTCTAAATAAATATTAGAATTAGTTAGCTAGTCTTTACGGCGCAAAATTGTTCAACTAGATCTAAATTATTTCTAAATATTTCTAGAACGTTTCGGTTTTTGTCAACTTAGATTTATTGAAAAAGCAGTGCGCCTCGTTTAAAGGTCAATTAACATATTTTAAAGTCAGTGTGGATTTATATTAGGCACGTATGAGTCTCTGTTGCGTCGAATTCATATATGTATGTATGTTGGCTGTGATAAATAAAGTTCTGCTAATGATTCTACCCCAACGATCGTGACAGTTTCTCAACCGTATTTGGGAACTAAGAAAATCGGAACAACATTTCAAAATAATTCGATATATGAAGTTTCACCGGATAATAACCGATTTGGAATGATTATTATTTAGGGATGCTTTCTTGATCTAATTCTACTACATAGATTCGACAATAAAATTCGTATATTTGATATCATATATTCGGGCAGGCACGGCTTATAGTTTAATTGAAAATTTACCAGTCACTGCAGAAAATTTAGAGGTTGCATGGAAATGTATTGGTGATTCTTATAATAATGAATTGCCTATTCAGAAAGTCCACATGAGAGAAATTTACGAAATTAAGATGCCTCAAAAAAATTCTGCAACATCACTACAAGCGAAAATCGATTAATGAGATCTTCTGTTAACCAACGATTGGATCCTGCTTCACGAACAGAGGTTATTAGAAACTGAAAGTAACATGCAACACGCTCCAAGACAATACCGAGACACATGAAAATTCACGTCGAACTCTAATCGGTCGTCTATGTTAGTGGCTAATAACTCATTGCTCATCAATTATCTCATTGTTAGACATAATGTTCGCGACTGTATGAAGCCACCTTGTAAAATGTGTTCGTTAAAGCACAATGTTATTCTGCACTTCAGATATTATCAAGTAAACAAAATTATTGATACAACGTCGAATTTAGCTAAACATCTAAGTCCAATTGTCCAGCATATAATGCGTTAAAGTTAAATAACATCGGTACAAGCCATTCGTCGCAAATTTCGGCAAGAACTCTCAAGCCTGCTAAACCTAAGTCTTCCATAGTGAATGGTACGAATGGGATAGTTGTGCTTGGCATGGTACTCGCGAAAGCCACTGATTTAAATGGTAACCAAGTGATACGTAGAGCTATTCTTGATAGTGCATCTCACATGAACTTGAACATTCAAACCAATTTCAGGTGTTGGTGGTAAGGAATCAAATATTAAACATTAAATTTACCCTACCGTTGTTATTCTTTAACTTCAAGTTACCGGTCAATCCATTTTTTAATGTGCCCTATCGTATTGACTTATTGTTGGAACTTGAATTTTACAACCAATTGTTCAAGGGTGATTTCATCAAACCGTTTACATATGTTCCCCCATTTTATAATACTGAGTTAGGGTAAGTGGTTCGCGGTAAGGAAAATAGGATATTCGCCAAACCGTGACTACCTCTGTCAGCCAATGTCTGTTCAATAGCAGTCCAAATGAGGTTCACAAGTCTCTTACATGTTTGATAAAGTTGATTAAACATCACTACTATAAAAATGAGATTAAACATTTCCAGACCAATAAGGCTATCTTCGAGAAAAGCTCATTACGATCCTTAGCGCCATTCTTAGACGATAATGGAGTTCTGAAAGTAGGTGGACGACTTTAAAATTCATTATTATCGTATGGTGAAAAACATCAGATTTTACTTCCTGGTACTCATTTGTTCTCCAAGTTGCTTGTCCAAAATTAACACTGGTGATTGCTTCATGACATGATTAGTCCTTAAGCGCTGTTATGCAACTTTCGATTGATTTATTGGATTATTAGAGGCCAAAAAATGTGCCGAACGGTTGTAAATAAGTGTAGTACCTAAAGACTGAGTGACAAAATCGTTTAGGCCACAGTCGTTTAGGAGTCGTTTATAGCGTTCCGTTCTTAGCCCACCGTTTCGCAACAAGCCAATTCGCAACAAAGTCGTTATCATCGTAAAAACATAAAATCTGGCTGTTTTCCTCAATCGCTTAAAATAATTATAAATGGGACAAACCAAATGGTCTCTGTAAAACTTGTAATGACGATCTTAACACTAGAATTTAAGTTGACGTATCCGAATATAATAATTTAAAGTTGAGGAGTTCACATCCAGTAAACTGTGACAATCAATATTGTTGGAATATGATACTTACACCCCAAATAGTCTACTTTTCTAACGAGTTAGTTTAGATTAACCAATATCGTCGAAATTCCCAAGGTTACATGATGAATTATTTGGTCACATGATGAATTATTTCAACTTTTCATTTAAGCTTTTATTTCATTTCATTTTAATAACAATTGAAAAGCTTTCGACCTGTGGCTTTCAACATAGCTGAAATTTGAATTTTAGATATTTGACAAAACTCTGAACATTTAGAAATTTGCTAAAATTTTGATTTTTATCTAATTAAAATAAAATTATAAAAAAATGTAATAGTTGATCCAACAGGGGTTGGAATCGCTAAATTAGTTCGACCAATTTCATAGAGAATTCAATTGTTGAGAAAATTACCAAGGTTATGATCACAAAACCTGATGTTCAAATCTAAAATCTGGGTTTGTGCTCCGATTTCAATGATTCATACCTCTAGTAATAGGTTTTGGAACCTGCCATATTTGATCCAACAGGCGTTAGGATCGCTGGATTAGTTCGACTAATTTTATAACGAATTCAATTGTTGAGAAAATTACTAAGGTTATGATCATTAAACCTGGGTGCCTATTTGGGAATTCGATTAGAACGTGATCTAGTCTTCGATGTATTAGATTCCTATTTGAATTGAATCAGATTTATTTGTTTCTTATTTAAATTAAATATGAATCGTATACATCGAAGACTTGATCACTTTCAAATCGAATTCCCAAAAAGCCCCCCAGACGTTCAAATCTAAAATCTGCATTTGTGCTTCAATTTCATTGATTCGTAGCTCTAATAATAGGTTTTGTAATCTGTAATAGTTGATCTAACAGGCATTATGATCGCTCGATTAGTTCTATTGTTGAGAATATAGTATTACCAAGATTATGATCAGAAAACAGGACGTTCAAATCTAAAATCTGCGTTTGTGCTCCGATTTCAATGGTTCGTACCTCTAATAATAAGTTTTGGAACCTGTATTAGTAGTCCAGGCAACGAAGAGCAAAAAATACCAAATAGCCAAAAGTAGTACAGTTGTAGGGGAAGGTGTCCTTAACAACATACTAAAAGTACTGAGGGGTGGGAGTGAAGCTAAGGGTGAGGGGGTCTCGAAAGGTTATTTTTTCCATTTTTCGTTAATAACTCAAAAACCACTGCTTCTATCAAAAAAATGTCTTTATACTAAATTAATCTACATAAAATTCTCTACAATAAAGATTCTTTACACTTTTTTGATAGGATCAAAGTTTAAGGAAATATGGAGGGGGTAAATATAAAATTAAAAAAAAAACAGTTTTTGCCCGAGAAGTGTTTAATTTGTGAGAGTGAAGTTGAAAGTGATTTGTGCAACGTTGGAAAAAAGGGATAATTGGATTAGTGAAGGCAAGTGTGTTAATGAAATATGGCAAAGAGTAGAAAGGTTTCAGGGGTAAGATAAATAATGTTGTTCATATTTCTTGCAGAAGAGAATACATCAGAAGTGACTAAAAGGTTTTTGCGAGACACTCTCTCAGTTGAATCTTCAACATCACATGATGCTTCATCTTTGCGTTCAGGACAAATGAAATTTGATTTTAAAACAAAGTGTTTTTTTCTGCACGGATACGTATGACGAAGAGAAGGAGATTAAAAAACTGTATGCGAAACGTCGAACTTTTTTTTATGTTCGTACGGTTGCGTTTCACAATTCTATTTTGAATCGTGGGCAGGAAAGAAAAGATGAGTGGGGAAACGATATAGTGAGACGTATCTGCACTGTTGGGGATCAACATGCAGCAGATGCAATATATCACGAAGATTGTTACAAAAGATTCATATTAACCTCTGTACCTTCAAAAAGAAAAGCTGGACGTTCAAGATTATATTGAAAGGACTGATAATTGCCAATACTCTATGGACGAGTTGTTGGAACAGGTTATTGCAGGGAACCACCACATGTGAAGACCATTAAGGAGAGACTGAGGGGAAAATATGGGGACCAAATTTTTTCAGTACTATTCGCACCAGACAAACTGTCATCTTACTTCAAGGTGTAAAGATGAACAAAGAGAACGTGAGAGGATTGTACAAAAAGCTGCTGAGATTATATTGGAAGACATTGAATCCATGGCTTACGACAATAGTGCCTATCCCCCTTCATCTAGCTTCTGCAGTGAGGCTGAACAATTAATACCTAAATTTCTTAGAGTCTTCATGGACTGCATTGCAGGGCAAAAAGGTCGAAAGAGGCAGTGGGGAAAAAGATGACAACTATTGCTCATGCTCTTATTGCTGCTGTTCGCCCTCGATGTTTCATATCCCCAATTCTGACCAGCATCGCTCTGTTCATATACAGAAAATTCGGATCAAAGAACTTGGTGTCCGTACTATCGAAGTTGGGATTGAGTGCCTCTTACTACGACGCTCAGCAGCTGGAGCTCTCCACCATCCACCACCCGCAAGAGCCTATCCCAAGCGACACATGTTGTCTGTCTTTCTTTGGTAATACAGACTTCAATGTATCCACTCTCGATGGCTGGAATACCTTCCACAGCATGGAAGGAATCAAATGTGTTACACCAATCCACGCTTTCCTTACATCCATGAAAGTGGAAAGACTGAAATCTGTTCCCCCAAATCAAGAAGTGGGCCAGCTTGGAGTTCTGGAGCTGCAAGCCTTTGAGGGAAGGAGAACCAACGCATTGCAGCAAATTACTATCGAAGACTTGAGCGTGTTGATGCCCATCCCCTGTGACATATTCACACCCACTGTTCAAGATTTCCTGTGGATGGGTAGTAAGTGGCTCCAGGAGGTGGACCCCACTCCAGAGGTGCCAACCGCTCCAGAAGGGAAGGGTTTCACGCAGTTGGTGGGTAAAGTCATTAACAAAGAGAAAACTTCGGTAACCTTTCTTCCATTCATCAATGCACCACCTAACAATTACAGCACAGTACATACAGCGTTACAGTATGCTTAAAAATAGTCAAGAGATAGGGGCCACAGTTTGCTTCGTAACATTCAAACAGCCTTTATACCTAAAGGCTAGAGAAATCGCGTTTGGGAACATTGTTGTGAGACTTGGTGGGTTTCACACCCTAATGTCCTTCATGGGGTGCATTGGTCACACAATGGCTGGATCTGGATTGAAAGATGTACTATGCCAATCATGCGCTGCTAATTCTGTTGACAAGATGTTAACAGGCCACGCGTACAGCCTTGTTCAACTTGTTTTATGCCAAATTGTTCTGGAAGGGGCTAATGTTTGCACTCTTCCTCCCACCAGAGGAGCTTCAAAGCAACACTCGCTCAGAGTATATCTATAGGTAAATTCATTTACATATAGTTTATTCTTTACCTTACAAATATTAGTTTGTGATGAATACTTACGTTGGTATCATTACTTTCTTACAGGTGCAACAGTGGCTCGGTAACCCCCTACCACCCATCCGATGGGGTTGGGAGAAGGAAGAAGATGGGATCCATTACGCAGTTAAAACGAACGACCCTGTGGCACCCGACTCCGTTTTGAACATGATATTTTACCGATGCACGACTAGGTGTGGGGGTGCGCTGCGGTTGCCGCAAAGCAGGGATTGCCTGCTCCAGTGCCTGCGGCTGCATCGACTCATGTACTAACTGAGCCCCCCGTCGAAAATAGCTTCGATGATGATGAAAATTTAGATTTTGACGAAATTTAATGTTCAATATATATCCTTAAGCTGTAATTATTTCATTTTCTATTTACCCCCTCCATATTTCCTTAAGCTTTGATCCTATCAAAAAAGTGTAGAGAATTTTATGTGGGTTAATTTAGTAGAAGCAGTGGTTTTGAGTTAATAACGAAAAATTGAAAAAAAAGGGCCTTTCGAGACCCCCCCACCCACCCTTAGCTTCACCCCCACCCCCTCAGTACTTTTAGTATGTTGTTAAGGACACCTTCCCCTACAACTGTACCAATTTTGGCTTCTACAGGAATTATTTCCGCTGTTTTTCCTTCGTTGCCTGGACTATAGGGTCGCTCGAATATTTCGACCAATTTTATAGAAAATCCAATTGTTGAGAAAATTACCAAGGTTATGATCACAAAATCGGACGTTCAAATCTAAAATTTGCATTTGTGCTTCGATTTCAATGATTGGTACCTCTAATAAAAGGTGTTAGAACCTTTAATAGTTGATCCAACAGGCGTTAGGATTGCTTGATTAGTTCGACCAATTTCCTGTAGATATCTATTCTAATAAAATTTACCTCAACGTTTTTTTTTGATGGATATCAAGTATCAATATTATTAAACCTTCTAAATTTATTTAAAATCAAAAATTTTCATCACCCTTCCATAATCCAAATTACCCTTTTCGATGAACATTCGATGACCAAAAAGAACAAACAAAAACACTCAATCTATAAAAAAAAAAATCGACAAAAATTGTTAAGCTCTACTTATTAGCACTTTACACACTCAAGATAAATCTTGCCCAAGTCTCAGGGTGCTATTTTCTTTGCATAAACCTTTTAAGAATGTTATTATTTCATATTTTTGTCTTCTTGTGAATTGAGATTTTTTTTTGATTTTTTTTGTGATAAGATACGAACAATAAAGGAAAAAAGCTTTCCATACACTTTATACACGGAGAAACGAGTAAATTACCCTATAATGTGGATGGTGGGTTCTGTGCTACAGAATTCATAAAAAATTGAGAAATGTTTTTCTTTGTATTCGTACATTTTCTTTAATTTTAATGATGCTCTATATGCTTTAAGGAAACAAAGGCACATCAAAGGATTTTTATTACTATATTCTTGAATGAATAAGAGGATACCAAATTTTTTTTTTGTTATACGTGTATGCTTATGCGTATTTACATAGTTCAATAATGAAATATTTCCTTGAAGGGCCACTAAACGCATGAAGAGGGAATATAATTTGCCATAAAAGCGTATACATATGGCTCTAAGGAAGTAAAAGGAACGAAAATATGTAAATAAATTGTTATTAGGATTTTTATTTTGATTTATTGGAATTAATCGTGTGTGCGATTGAATATCTCTACACGTGAGTACAATCGATTTACTACTAATTTAAAAAATGATTAGAGATTAAAAGGATTATTCAAACATCATATCCGATTAAACAATTTACTAAAGGAGTAATATAATAAAATACTGGCTTAATAATAAAATAATTTAAGTTGTGTCCTGTTTATCAAATACATAGTTAGATAAATATCACGTTAAAATTCGCGCACATAGAATGCTTACCGTACAAGCACCAGCAGCAGTTTGATTAATCACTTGTTTCAAATTTGGTATAGCAAAACAAAAAGCCAACAAAAATTCGATAATAAAACTTAAAAAAGCTTAATTTTGCAAGCAATATAAAATATTTTTAATGTTCACACATGAAAAAGTTTTCAAACTTATTTAATGTTTTTTTTTTTTTTTTTTGCTAACGAAAGCTTTCTAATTATTTTTAATTACTATTTAGGGTTGTTGCTATTTGAAAACTTTTCCAGATTATGATCTCTATTATGTAGTTATAGTATATAGTTCAAACAATGAAAATCAACCAAATTTTCAAATTAATCAGTGTTTTTTACGTATGTATATGTGTGCATTTTACGTGTGTGTGTTTGTGTGTGTACAATGTATATACTTTTTTATTATAAACACGGTTGTCGTTAGATGCAATATATTATTATTAATTTATATACGACGACTAGAGCTTTTTTCTTATTTTGATATAGTGAGTTAAGCTTTCTCGTGTATTTATAACATATTACGTTTATATTAAGGTACATTATGAAATATTGTTGCTTTCTTCGTTTTTTTTTTCATTTTCCTAAACAAGCAGATGTAATAAAATATCGATTAACCTGAATAACGTTTCAGCAATCAAATCAATAAATTATTAGATTTTGTGCTTGAAAAACAAAACAAAAAAAAATCAAATAAAATATTTCCTGGGATCATTTTATGTGCCTGAATCGTTTATTTTTATTATTATGTGTATTATGTACGTTTGGGTTTATTTATATTCGATTTACCCATGAAATATGCTGTGAATTGATCGTTCAATTGAAAAAAATTGCTAAATGGTTGGTTTGTGTCCGGGAATATTTTCCATGCCACAAGCGATTTGGTTTAAAAACAATAATACGAAGAAATTGATAAAGTATTTGAATTTCATCATTTTCTGCGTCAAATTTGCTCAATGTTAAACTTATTTTGAATCGAATTTGAATGAAAACTTAATAATGCTGAATAGATTGTTTCGACAGTATCAGAGAATCGTAAATAAACGTTTTAATACTTGAAGTATAGTAGTACTAGTAATACTTGAATTAAATTTAGTTTGAGTGAAAGTCAAGTTGAATTTGAATGAAAAATGAATCGTATTCAGTCTTGGATACAAAATTTGCTTATGGATGCCAAAGGGTTTTTATCGAGAAAATATTGGAAGCTCAAAAACCAGTACACTCATTTGATTTACAAAATAAATTTGAGTGAAATTTGATGGAAATTTGAGAAAGTTTTTTATTTATACTGACGTTACATTTGAATTGCTTTGAAGCGGATTTTGTTAGAAAAAAAGCAAACCATTTAATTAAGTTTCACTCATATTGAGTGAAAATCATTAAGACTGCTTAATTGGCATCAAACATTTTGTTTTAAATAATTATCTGCAGCACAAAAATTTAAGTGAAACTTAATATTTCGTCTGAACAAATAATTTAATCAATTTGATCAACGAATTGAATTTCAATAAGTTGGATAATAGAAGCTACATTTTAAATGGGTCCGATATAGTACAAAACGTGATAATTCCAGATGCGATATTTCACATCGCGATGTGGTACAAAACGTGATATTTCAAAACACATATAGCGCTATCGTACATGTTCAATTTCATCATGAAGGTGAAGAAAAATTTTATTTAATCAAAATATCATGAAATATCGCGTTTTGTACCATAACGCGTTTTGAAATATCCCGTTTTGTACTTTATCTCGTTTCGTCATATGGCGCTCCGAGCGGATCGTATTTTAGATTGGGTAACTTCTCAACCAAATGATGGTGTTTGGTAATATATTTGACTTCATTGGTACTTAGGAATATCGTACTCGTAATTCCAAAATTAAGGCTCGTTCAAAAATCCCACTCATTTTCTTTATAAAATAAATTTGAATGAAATTGAAATTTTCTTGATTTCAAAATTGAATAGTCTTAGAGCGGGTTTTGATGTATGCACTCATGTTTCGTTTAAATATTGAGTGAAACTCTTTTATACTATAAGCTTTTTCGATTAAATTATCGTCTGCGGGCATACACTGAAACTGAATATTTAAAAAAAAAATAAATAATTTGATCAGTACCATGAGTGGAAAGTGCACTTAGTAGTTAATTTGGCTCACATTAAGTAAAATATTAAAATAGGGTTCATAAAATATTTAAGTGAATTTTGAATAATTTCGAATAAATATTAAACGAATAAAATTGAAGTTAAAATAGAAATTTGGTGGTCTCATTGGTAGGTACATAGGAATATTGTAATTCCGGAACTAATAACTAAACTAAGAAACATTTAAAAATTCCACGTATTTTTTTAACAACGTAAGTTTGAGTGGAATTGGATTAGAATATGAGTAACGTTAAATTTACTTTGAATTCAAATTTTAATAGCATTTGAAGCCGATTTCGACAGGTTAAGCCACCATTTTAATTAAATACACCATGATTCGTTAATATAATGAATTCTATTCATTTTCTTTTGTGTTTACTGCTGGATTTCAGTTCAAAAGTTTTAATGAATCTTAATATTTTATGCAAACAAATAATACGATTGCTCGGGGGATTCAAATTGGCACTTGCGGCTAGCTCCGTAACTTGCAACTTCCACAAGTGCTCATGTTACCTCCACGTGGTGACCGCTGGTAACTAGATTGCTAATTCTTTGACTTCTACGCTAAACACGGCGCTAAAGGAGTCAACCTTAAACAAATCGCTGGGCTGGATTAAGGTGTTAATCGTACCGTGCCGATCATCGACCAGACTGGGAGCCCAGCTTTAAAACTAGCTCAGTCGCTAACGGTGGATCCGGATACTTGGCGCCCTCCGGATTAAGTAGTCTTATCTGTGTACTGCGGATCTCTGCACAGATGAACATTTCTTTCTCCGCTACTCGTGGGACCAATCATGGATCCAAACAAAAACACACAACAACAAAAAGAGTGCGGCTCTCTAAAATATCCGAAAAATGTAGACAATGAGACTCGGGTCTTTAGGCCTGCCTCTAAGTATACAAATAATCGACGGGTCATAAACTCAAGCGAGGCTGGTCCCTCCACTCGGGTCAGCAAATCTGAGTACACAAATACAAAGCGGAACCAAAGCACGAATGAAACTGGTTCCTCAAAACCAAACTATAATACTAGGAGGAAGGCTTGGAGGGCCCTGGTTAAGGTCAACAATATCTCGCCAGAAGACAGAACGGATAAAGACAAAGCCATGCTTGCGTGGGCAAAAAAAGGCACCGAGAAAAAGTTGGCAGGCCCTTCAACTGGCTCACAGCATAAAAGAAACAGATCTCAGGAGGAAAGTCCTAAGATCGCAAGGCGAATAAAACTCCAGGCTATCGCTATGAGGCCTTATAACGAGGTCCTCAAGGATCAGCTGGTTGTGGCAGGCCCTTCAGCTGGCTCACAGTCTAAAAGAAACAGATCTAAGGAGGCAAGTCCTAAGATCGCAAGGCGAATAAAACTCCAGGCTACCGCTATGAGGCCTTATAACGAGGTCCTCAAGGATCAGCTGGTTGTGGCAATTATTGACAAATCCCAAGAGGATTGGAGGAAGGTGGAAGGAGCCTTACCCACCACCTACCTGAAAGTCCTGTTGGAAAATCCAGGACCTGCTCCGACTTGTCGGGATACGGGCTGGCACAGGAATCAGGTGAAACTGAATACCTGTGCAGATCAGAGGTCCCTGCTGCTATATAAGAAGGCAGTGGGGGGACTTGGCGAGGTATGGCCCGGAGCCAGCCTTACTGTGATTGAGAGGAAGGAGATCTCCTGCACACTAAGAGCTAGGGTGTACGTCCCTTCGGAGCCTAGTGATCCGAAGGTGATATTCCAGTTGTTGCAGGTTGGCAACCAAGATTTGCCAACGCACAATTGGAAAGCTGCCAAGCTCGAGGAGACAAAGGCTGACCATAGGTCAGCTGTTATAATCTTAAACAGGGAGTCACTGAATGCATTGGAAAAAACCAACGGTTTGATCAGCTATAATTTCAGTGCAGTCACACTCAAGGTGTACAAGAAGGACGCGTACAAGCCGGAAGCTCCGAAGTCATCTTCAGAAACTGCCGCGGTGCTTGATAGCTCATCTGCGTGCGCCGAGGTAGCCAGCCAAGCGGAAATTCTCTCTACGGATACGGAGATGTCAATGCCCATGGAGTCTTTAAAGAGACTCTCAGAGGACTTCTCATAAGGGGATGACTCTGATGTTACTGTGATGGAGAAGAGGCTGCAGAGATGACACTGACATTTCTGCAAGTCAACCTTCACCACTCTAAGGCAGCATCAGCTGCTCGAATTTTAAAAATTGGAAAAGAAGCAACAGATGTCGTCTTGATCCAGGAACCTTGGGTCACTGAAGACCGAGTACTTGGGCTCAAGACTCCCTATTATAGATTAATGCACGCGAAAAAGAAGGTAAGGTTCGGTCGTAATTCACTACCAGTTCCGGTGCCAAAACCTCCAAAAACTGCGCAACAGCTCGATGGATTGGTGAATGAGTTGTCCAGCGCTTTTAATGAAGCGATACTGGACTCTAGTCCCCTTAGCAGGCCTAGGGGTAAATCTCGGCCACCCTGGTGGTCCAAGGAGATTCAACAAACATGTCGAAAATGCAAAAGACTCTTCAAAACAGCACGGAAAACAAAAGCTGCTGTAGACTGGGACTCCTATAAGGGAGTCCTCAAAATTTACAAATATCAATTGAGAAGGGCCAAGAACAGCTCTTGGAAACTATACTGTGGCAAAATTCAGGAGTCTGCGGAGATGTCTAGGCTACGCAAAGTACTAGCAACTGGCCATCCCAAGTTATCTTCAACGGCCGGATGGGATATGGACCACTAATAGTGCGGAATCGCTGGAACTTCTAATGGAGACTCATTTTCCTGGTTGTTCCGAATCTGTACCTAGCACATCAGGAGGTAAAAGGGCTAGTAGCCTCATAGGCCAAATTATTAGCAGAAAAAAGATCCTGTATGCGATAAACAGTTTTAAACCATATAAGTCGCCTGGACTCGATGGTATTATCCCTGCGGATATTCAACAAACTACGAATCTAACAATTTCCTGGTTAGAGGTAATTTTTAAAGGCAGCCTAGAACTATGTGTTGTTTTCATACCTAAAGCGGGAAATAGGAGCTCATATTAGAGGCACGATTGTATCGTAAAATCTGTCTAAATCTCAACATGCCTATTGCAAGGAGAGATCTGTAGAGACAGCTCTTCATTCTCTTGTATATTTCATTGACAAATCTTTCGAATATAGAGACTACGCAATGGTAACCTTCTTGGATATTGAGGGGGCCTTTAACAATGTGCTTCCAGGGGCTATAACTCGGGCACTTTCAGATCTGGGAGTGGATGAATCACTCAAGGACTGGATAGATCAAATGCTAAGAGGCACGATCATAAATGCTAGTTTTCGGGAATCCTCCGTCAGAAGATTTGCAAGCAGAGGTACACCGCAGAGTGGCGTACTGTCCCCCTACTTTGGAACTTGGTCATAAATGACCTGTTGCTGAGACTGGAGGACGGTGGCTTCAAGGTGGTTGCCTATGCGGAGATGTTGCTATTGGTGTCCGTGGTAAATATCCCGGCACCCTTAGTGAGCTCATGCAAAATGCCCTGGGCACTCTTTCATTATGGGCCAATGGCTGTATATTCAATGTGAACCCACACAAAACCGAATTGGTTCTCTTCTCTAGGAAATATAAACTTCCTCATATCGATCCTCCCACTTTAAATAGGTTCAGCTTGACTTTTACAGTTGAAGCGAAGTTTCTGGGTCTCGTTTTGGATAGCAAATTAAATTGGAAACCTAATCCATTGGGAAAGGATGGAGGCGGGAGCCCCGCATCATACATTGGCTTTTTACCGCAGTAGTCAGACCCATACTCTTGTATGGGGTAATAGTGCCACTTAATGTGGATCTGCAACAATACAGGGCACTCATCTATTTTCTGCAACAAACAAATTCCCAAGACCACCGACTATACTGTCCCGTCACTCTCTTTTGACACAAAGTTCCGGACTAGAATCCCATCCAGGGAGGACTGGATGATGGGTGCAGTTTTGGAACCAGGAGTTATAAACTTCTTCACTGATGGTTCAAAACGAGACGGGAAAGTCGGGGCTGGAGTGTTCTGCGAGGAACTTCTGTTAAATCTCTCCTTCCGTCTCCCCGACTACTGTAGCATTTTTCAAGCTGAAGTAACTGCCATAAAGAAAGTCGTAGACTGGTTGAGGTATAATGTAATATCAGTTTGTAATATACGGACAATCAGCCTGCCATTAAAGCGCTTCAATCACACCTACTCACGTCGAAAGTAGTCCAGAACTGTTTCTCATCTCTTAACGAGATGGCAGATCAGTTAAACATCCATATTTTATGGGTGCCAGGACATTTCATAAGTACAGGGAATATAAACGCCGATGAACTGGCTCGACGTGGTACAATGGACACTTCTCAGAAAGCAGAAACGATATTGAAATGCCTCTTGCGGTATGCAAACTGCTGCTTCAGGAAGAAGCTAGCAAGCTGACGAATGACAGATGGTCAAGTATCACCTCTTGCGTAATAACTCGGCAAGTCTGGCCAAAGTTGGACTTGGCGAGATCCAAACAGCTGATCTCACTTCAGCGAAGTCAGATCAGTGCGGTTGTTGGAGTGATTACGAGTAGGCATGCGAGGCATGCGAGAAGACTTGGTGTCTTTTCACATGACTACTGTCGTAGTTGCGAGGGCGAAGAGGAGGAAGAGACAGTACTTCATCTTTTTTGCACCTGCCCTCGTCTGGTACGAAACAGACTAAAGTTTCTAGGGTCACTCCTCTTCAAAGACCTGACGGACCTCTGTAGGATAGACATCAGGAGTATACAGTGCTTTGTTAACAGCTCAAAATGGTTCCAATGAGTTGGAGGAAACAATTATTTGTGGTATGGCTACGGACCATTTTTGTGTCTATGCCTGGCCCTAGTGGACCGCCACCCAAACCTAACCTAATCTTGGTAACGATTCAATCGTATTATAGAAAGGTGACTGTAGGATATTTTGAATACAATTTCAACATAGGGAATAAATATTAAACAGAAAAATTGCAATTAATTCACAAACTAATCATCACTCAAAAATTTAAATTATTTTATCACAAAATAATAATAGTTTGAGTGAAATTGGGTTGAAATTTGGGAAACGTTTATTTTTTGACTTAAAATTTGAATGGCTTTAAGCGAACTTTAAGAAGTTTCGTTCATATTTCGTTAAAATACTGACTGAAAACCATCTATAAAAATCTAATCGTCTGATAATCAATCTTTTGAATGGAAGTTGAATAAGTTGGGTAGTAAAACCCGTTTTTTTTAAAATAAGTCGGGTAACGATTTAACCAATTGTTAGAAAGGTGAAGGCTCGGGCATACCCGGGCATATTTTACGCGTCATTAGCAATTTTTTTAAACTATATTACGAAGAATTTGATAAAGCACCTGAGTTTCACCATTTTCCGTATAAAATTGAAGTTTAAAAAAAAACTTAAAATTGGAATTTAGTTGCAAAAACAAATGAACAAATTTATTATATCATAAACTAATTCGACGTTTGAGTGAAATTGAATTAAACTTGAATGAAAACTGAATTTGTTTCAAATTCGAATAACAAAAATTATTGATTTGCTCAATGTTAAACTTAATTTGAATCAAAAATTGACCGACGAATTTGAATGAAAACAGAATAATGTTGAATAAATTTTATAAAATTTGTTTAAGATTTGAGTAGAATTATTCCGATAGTATCACAGCCAGAATCGTACTGAAATTTGAATGTTGTTGATTTGGGGCTAAAAACTCCACATTCTTAGTAATTACGCGGAAAGTTTAATGGAATTTGAATAGGATTCAGTTGCAATCTTTCAAAAATAATACTCATTTTCTTCATAAAATAAATTTGAGTGAAATTGGATTGAAATTTCAGATAAATTTATTTTGACTCAAAATTTGAGTTGTAACCATTTTATTAAGTTTTACCCAGGTTGTGTTAACATATTTAGTGGAAATCAATAATAATCGTCTGCAATTCAAAAATTTGAGTGAAACCTTATATTTCGGGTAATAAAATAATTTGATCAATCCTACGAATAGAATTTGAATAAGGTTGGTAAGGAAGTGGTAGTGTTTTACTCACAAAGAGTAATAATATATTACTAATTTAATTCAATGCATTTTGTTTAATTTCGAATAATATTAAAAAAATTTGGTTATTGTCGCTTAAAATTCGAATAGTTTTGAAGCGGATTTAAATATTAATTTAATCCGAGTCTATACCGTTAATTAACTCAAATAAAGATAACATCTTGTTTCTTCACAAAACATGAACATTTTGGGTTAAATAATCGTTTGGAGCATAAAAATTTGAGTGGAACAGAATATATTTAAAAAAAAAAATAATAATAATTCGAATCAATCCTATGAATGGCTACTAAGCAGTCCATTTGGGTCACATTGGGTAAACATTTAAAATAAGGCTCATAAAATATTTGAGTGTTTTTTGAATAATTTTCAATAAATATTAAACGAATAAAATTGTAAATAAATTAAAACTGAAATAGAAATTTGGGAGTGTCATTTATAGGTATCTAAGAAAATAAATTCCGATATTAAGACCTAGACTAAAAATCATTCAAAACTGCCAACCATTTTCTTCACAACATATATTTGAGTAAGATTGGGTTAAAATGTGAGAAACGTTTAATGTTCTTTAAGTTACCTCTTGTTTCGTTAAAATACTAAGTGAAGACCATCTGTCAATTAAATCAAACTGAATAACAGTTTCCTTCAGAACACCATTTTGTGCTAAGTAATCGTCTACACTATAAACATTTGAATGATGTATTGTTGAAAAAATATTTTGAGTCAATCTTAAGAGTGAAAAAAGTTGGATACTCGTATCCGAATCATACTCCGAAACTGAGGAATCATCTAAAAATTACTCATGTTCTTCGCAAAGTAAATTTAAGAACATTTAATTGACTTTGATTTAAAATTGGATCAACTTTGAAATGGATTTTGGTAGATAAAGTTATCAATTTACTTCAAGGTTAATGTTGAAACATTATGAAATTTTTAGTTTAGTTTGAAACAGCATTAAATTATTAAGGCTCACATTAATTTAAAAAAGGTGTTTAAAATTAACACAATGGCCGCAACTTGAGTGTAACTTATGCAGATATTTTTCATAATCTTTATCTAGTTTTATTGGGTCTGGCTTTGATTTTAGAAAAATTTAATAATCATTTTTCAAGTAGATCATACTCTTATACATTGAAGTATCGGACCACCCCTTATGCAGATATGAATTCAAAATTAAATTGGCCTTGAATGAAAGTCATATCGCGAATTTGAATGTTTATTTATTGTAATTTACGTAAATTTGAGTGAAATTTATTCATTGATTAAAATAGCTCAATTTAAAATGCTCACGTTGAATAAAACTTTTTGTAACATTTATTACATTTTAATAAATCATCCACATTTGAAGGTAAGGTAAACTTAGTATCAATTTGACTTCAATATTTCTTTTTGTTGAAATAATGTTAGAAATTGATTTGAAATTTGAGGAAACAATCATTTTCTTGAAAGTGATAATTTTAATCAAAATTTATTTGTGTATGAATAACTAAAAGGAATTTAAGCCACTTACAAGAAATCTCAACTAAATCCAATTAAACACTTTTAGAAAGGGAAATTTGAGTCGAATTGATATGAAATTTGAGTTAAGAATTATTATTATCATTTTCAGACGATGGGTTCTGATTTTGATTTAATTAATTTAGTAAGAGCAACCATTTGAGTGTAGTTGATGTGAAGCTGAGTAATTGGAATGTAAAAGTACCATAAATTGAATCAAGGTTTTAACTTAAATAAGTTTGAAGTGAAAAACAATTTGATTTGGAATAAAATTAATTTTGATTTGATTAAAAATTGAACCGTATTTGAATAATGTTGAGCTTGAATGGTTTATTATTCACGAGTTTGTAATAGGGAAATTTACGATTTTTGGAAAGTTTAGAAATTTAGAACGATTTTTTAGAATTTCGCAAATTTAAAGACCTGAGTCATTGTAGAAGCAATTCAATTCGTTCATATAATACAATATTTAACTGCAGAAATTATCATGGAGTTCAAATTTAATGCTCTTATTTATCGAATTTTAATAAATCATTCAAGTTTGGAAGTCAAATTATGTTTCAGTTTCTTCTAAATTCGATTACACAAGTGCTTGATTTAAATAAGTTTAGAAGTGACAACAAGGTATGAGTGAAAATTGATTTGAAATTGGAAATTTTTCTCCAGATTTTGGAAGCCACATTGAAACGTCGAAGATGTAGTAAATTTGAAGTTCGGAATACGAAAAATTACGATTTCTGGACATACAAAAAATTTAAAAATGTTAAAATTTTAGAAATCCAAAACCATTTCTGTCACTATTTTATCACAAAATTAATTGAAAATTTGTATTGTTTTCTGGGTTAATTTTGATGAAATTTTTGTAATTTTGAAGAAAAGTTTTAATCTAAATTATGTTTAATATAAATCGATTCGAACATGTGCTAATTAATTACTGGAATCGGCCTCTCATCATTATGGTTGAAGTTATACTACGCTTAATTAGCATTCCTATGCATGATTATAACTTATTAGCGTGTATACCAAAGTTATAAAAGAAAACATTAACTGCTTGTATGATTTACGACGACATATAACATAATGTTGAGTAATTTGTAAAGCCTTAAAAACAATTTTGTATAAAAACTACAAAATGTAAATATATAAACGTGCTTAACTGCCGCAATATATTTTTTTTTTATATTTCCACATTACCTTCACAATTCAAATTCTGCAGGTATTTAGTATAAAAAAGCTTTTAAAACTCCCATTATTATTAAAAAAAAAAATCGTCTAATTGCACATTTATATAATAAAGTCGGTGTGTATAATTAAAACAGCATCCACTCACTAAATAAAAAGCTTCAAAACAAAAACAAAAAAAAAAATTGTATACAGCATTTAACGACAACAGCGTACGGCATCCATTTTCTTTTATGTATATGTAGATGTACGTATTACCATGTAAATGTAAATGTAAAATCTCTTGTATACTGCATTTATGTTTAACTGATTTATTTGGTTATGTTTCGTTTGTATTTAACAATAATATTGTAATATAATAAAATATCAAACAAAAAGAAAAAAAAACAGAAAACAATAATTTATAAACAAAACACAAAATCAAAACATCAAACAAAAAAACAAAATAAAATACAAAAAATAAAAATAGAAAGAGAAAGAAAAAAATTAATTCTTTTGTTTAATGTTTCGGGTTTTCAATTTTTTTTTTTTTTTTTTTCGTACGGGCGACACTCGATCGGAACCACACGAGACACAAAAAAAAAAAACCGAAAACAAAGTATATGTATAATGAGATAGAGATATAGATAATAAACAAACAAATGAGAAAACAAAATTAAATTAAATAAAAAAATTAAATTTTACCTTAAACATCTGTCAAATCCGATTCCGGACATAGAAAGCAATGTAAATAATTTGATTTTTTGTGTTAGATGTTGTGGACATTTTCATTAATTTTTCATCAAAATCATAATTAATAATTTGTTGTGGTCATGAACAAGGACATTGTTTTGTTTTTGTTAGAAGGTAGTAGGAATTAATATTATATGGAAAAAAGAAAGAAAGAGAAAAAATAAATTTGTTATGTAAGTTAATTAAAAAATATTAAAATAAATAATTATAATAATGATGAAGTGTGTATATGATGGGAATAATAAGTAAACGAAAAATGAAATAATAGTAAATAATAATAATAATAAATTAAATTGTTGCTGGGAGTAATTCATTTAATTTTTTATGTTTTTAGTTTTTTTTGTAATTTATATAGTTATATATAAAAAAGTTATAATTTTTTATATATTTAATTTTTTTTTTTTATGATTCATGATGAGATGATGTTGAGAGTTCTGATTTTTTAGTTTTTCTTTCTATTTTGTTGTTGTTTCGTTGATGTTTTATGGAAAATTTTCTTTTATTTTTGCGTTCATCATAATTATTTTTTATTATTTTTAATAGAAAAAGTTTAATTAAATTTTCTAATTATTGTTGTGTGCATATGCCCCCCACTAAAAAAAAAATAATAATAATATCTAGGAAGAACGAAAAACGAACGCAAAATGTTTCTATTTTTTTATTTGTTTTATTTTAGGTGATTAAAATGATTTATATTAGACAATAAAACAAAATAAAAATGCTTTGTTTAATTGTGTCGTCTCTTGGGTTTATTTGATCGTCGTCAATTTATATAAATGTGAAAA
Source organism: Tipula vernalis (assembly GCA_958295665.1). Classification (NCBI taxonomy): domain Eukaryota; kingdom Metazoa; phylum Arthropoda; class Insecta; order Diptera; family Tipulidae; genus Tipula; species Tipula vernalis. The sequence goes on along the minus strand of OY282558.1, from coordinate 385,421,431 downwards.
GGGAACTAAACTTTCCCAATTAAAAGATTTAGGAAAGATTTTCCAAGTTAGTTCTGCAAGTTGAAATTTAAACCGCGGACCAATAGACGGATAAATTGTTCTTTTACCTACTTTTTAACAGTCTACAGGGTAAATTCAAATGCTGCATTAAAAAGTGGTTTTCAAGAGAATTGGTACGCCAATTGAGGTATATGTGTACTAAAATTGAAATTTACTGTACTAAATGATTAACACGACTATTGGTCCGTAGCCTAAGAATAACAATTTTAAGATTAAATGTCGAATGTTCTAGTTCTAGTTGCAATCAAGCATTTTTTTTAGCCAAGACACAAACCAAAAAAGTTATATTAACAATTTTAGGACAAATTTTTAGTTCTTTTGCACTTTTTTAGAAGATGAAAGATGTACGATAATACATATAAAAAATTATTTAAAATATTAAATTTTATAAATTTTTATAAATTATATTTATATAAAAAATTCGTTTGAATATGGTTTCCTTGTATTAAAATCAGAAGTAATACTCAAAAAGTATTATTCAATATTATTTACTGCAACATTCATACAACTTTTTTAGGTGAAAAAGAACGGAAAAACCTGAAAAAGATGAACTGGTTGATCTTTTTTTGGTAAGATGTTGCTCAAAATTTAGAAAATTATAGTAACATTTTGAGGAAGTCCGTCTCATTTTTATACATGGATAAAATGTATTTGCATTAATAATATTGAAAAGAATAGAAACACGAAGAAAAGTGCAAATATATTTTAATCATATAAAAAAATGAACGGGCATACTCAAAATTTCATTTTTCCTTTCAAAATTTTCTATGATTCTATAAATTTTGAGCAACTTTTACGGAAAAAGATAAACCAGTTCATCTTTTTCAGATTTTTCCATTGTTTTTCACTAAAAAAAGTTGTATGTTGCAATAAATAGTATTGTTAATACTTTTTGAGTATTCGTTTTCGTTTTAATTCAAGGAAATCATACAAAAATGTATATTTGTCATACATCTTTTGTCTTTTGGAAAAGAGCAAAAGATTAAATGTAAGTCAGCTATTAAGGGAATAAAATATACTTTACAAGACTATAATACCAGGATTAAAATTCAAGGTGCGGAACTTTGTATTTTACAAATAAAATTCCAAACTGTTAAGCTATAACTGTTGAAGTTTAAAATTATCCGAATTTTTTTATTTGGATTCTGCAAAGGAAATTTTAAAGTTCTAATTTAAATTTAGAAAATGTATCCTTGGTTTCTAAAATTCTGGGGAGTTAAATAGACAAAGTTAATTTGTAATACTTAAATTATTTATAATTATATTTGAGGTTTTTGAGGCTATCAAAGATTTTTTCTAATTCGAATTCTGAAAATTGAATTACATTGTTTTTTAATCCAGGATTCTTTGTTCTAACAATAGAGAAATAGTTGGTTCGGCTAATAATACCTTGTTACTTGAATCAATCACTCTTGCTGTGCCTACCATTTGCTAATTTTTTTTTAAATTTAAATTGTTTTTTTGATAATTCTAGAATTGAAATTTTGCACTTAAAATTGAAATTCCATAAGTTTAAGGTTTAGTGATAAAACAATTTGACATTTTATTTAGCTAAAATTTTGAATCTTACCATTCAAAAATTACAGCTGAAGTTTGATAGGAATTATTATACGAATACCGGAATACCTATACAAATTATGGTAACAGTTTGAATTTAGAGACTATATTTATAATTTAAGAGCCAAATTCTGCGAACAGAATTCTAGAGTATATATTTTTTTACGGCAATTCTAAGTCAAAACACGAGAACTAAAACATTGAATTTTATAAATTGCATGAAACTTAGAGTTGGTATAATAATTTTTTTATTAAGAACTCAGTTTTTAGGTTTAAAATTTGTATAAGAAAAAAACTTTTAATTGAACTTCTAGAACCGTTTTGTTACAATGTTAGAATTAAAATTTTAGATAACGAATCGAGCTAATACTCGTTTATAGATCGAAATCTGATAGGCGAATTTTAAATTGTCTAATTGGGGAACTAAACTTGATTTTTTATTTTTTTTAATTTTAGTGATAGAACTTAAAAGTTCTAAAGCTGTTCTGGAAGAATTAATTTCAATGGAATTACGTTTTAAAGTTGGTATTTAGGGCTTGCCGTTACGTGCTAAAATTATCAGATTGAAAACATTTAAAGCTTGAATCAGAACTTTAAAAACTGTATTTTAATTTTGTAACTCCAGAATTCTAAAATTCAATAATTGGATTTTAAATATTTGAATTTTAAGTCAGAAATGTTATGTAACTTGAATTCGAAGAAGTCCATCGAATTAATATTTGATGGGAGGCTATCTATGGTGGTGAGAGTTGCACCTATCGAGAGTCGCTTCATACAATCGCAAGATCGGGAATGTAATGCAAATTATTGACATTGTCATCAAAATTAAAGGGCCACGCTGAAAAAATAATCCAAAACGAGCAGCGATTTAAGAGCCCACCGTCGAGGTTGGCTCCGCAATGCAAAAGGCAATTTGGATTATTTATTGTTACCGTTTAGGACAATAAGAAGGGTTGTCGCTGGGATTAAAACCAATGGAGCCAGATTATTGGCCGGCATAATAGCATGCAAAAGCGGATTCATTATTATTATGAACTAAGTGTGATAAATGTGTCAAATATTTTTAGAAGTCTAGTTTACATTTTAATAAGCTGCCACTCAAAATCGAATTTCAAACTTAATTTGAAATTCCAAATATTGAAAATTGAAATCTTAATTTATAACTAAAATGGCAGCCCTAAAATATCCTAAATTTAAATTGTTTTTCCTTCCAAAAATAGTACTAGAAGCTGAACTTTGAGTCGATTAAAATCAGCCAATACTAAAATTTATCGTCTCAAATGTAAATCGAGACAAAATTTCTCACAATTGTAGCTCCTAAATTGGAAAATTTTTCAAAAAGTTGTTCAAAGTTTACGTTTTATTCGTACAAATTTAAGTAGGATTCGATATTTTGTTCTAAAATGATGATCGTTAGTTTGGTTACATCGGTTTAGGTATTGACTAAATCCACGACTTGACATTATTTGGGGCCTTTTATTTTTACTTGCAAAAGACGCAATTTCGTCTCTACCATAAAGTCAGTGTAGTATGAAACTTGTGAAAAAGTTTGTAATTTCTCCCGAAATATATTTTCATTTGAGGATCGTTTAATTGGAGAGTCCTCCAGGGTCTTCCTTTCAGGCATGTTAAATAACTGTAATTTTTTAGTGAATTCAAATTCGGATGTTAAGTCATTATTAAAATCGCCAACTTCAGAAATTTTAAAAATCAACATTTTTACTCAAAATTTAAGAACTAAAATTTTGAAAATTTGATCGAATTATAGTAAGAATTACAAATCGAATTACACTATATGTATGAGTTTTTCTAAATTTCAATCAATGTATGTAAAAACATATGTATGTATAAAATTAAAATTCAACTTTTTTGCATTTTATTTTGGGGAAGGAATATAAATTATGCTTGATTCGAAACTGTGCTTTGTGTGAGATTTGCAATGGTTTATATTTTAAAATGTTGATAGACTTGGAAAACGTTATAAGCTTGGAGGGTTTTTTAAAATTAAATTTTGAAAAATTATTTTTTTAATACAATATTACATAAATTTTTGTTTTTAGTACAATAAGTACAATTTTAGTACAATAATCTAGTAGCTCACAATTAGGTGTATTAAGTATGGTTGGTAATTGAAGAGTTAATATTTTCATAATACTTTTAAATTTTAGTACTAAAACATAATTTTAGTACAAGAACTCTGAACATTTACAATTTTAGAGTTGAACTGTAAAATTGTAAAACCTAAATTTTGAAAATCGTTTTCTAAAGCACTGCATTTTTAGACTTATTGTCAGCCTCAAAAGTTAAAATGGAAAAACACGAATTATTTAGGGTTACATTTTTAGGTTTTTCGAAATATCTTTTGAACCGAAATTATTGTAATATTTTGCTTCTAGGGCAATATTTTTAAACCCTTTATATTTGTTTCAGTTGAGAAATTTTATTGGCCATTTATTCTTTCATCATACATGTATTAATATTAAGAATTATTGTAAATCTTAAATGTAACAGTTCGAATTCTGAAACGAGATTTCAAGCTTTTTTTAACTGAAAGTTTAGAATAACTGTTTAGTAGCTGGGCTTAATTTCAATTTCAGGTTTAATATTACAAGCGTTTAAATTCCATAAAAAGAGTTTTATTAAACCTAGGGCGCTATTCAGAAAAGGAAAAAAAAAATTCGGAAATTTTAAATTGCGTATTCTACTAGCAAATACTGCTAAAGAAAATTTTCCTACCTATACTAAAGGAAATTTTCGATTGGGTATGGGCAAGTGGGAACGAAATCCTTTCAAAAGAATTGTGATTTATCAAATTGGAAGTTACTACTCATTTCACAGATAAGGGCTGGAATATTTCTGGAAATGAGATTACAATTGTGATGTTAAATTATGAAGTACTAAAAAAGGAATTTTAGAATTAATATTACATGCGTTTTTTAACACGTGTTTAATTTATTGTTCTAAAAAATAAATAGTTTGATCGGCTAAATTCCTTTGATAATTGCCTTTGGTTCCTATTTTCAACCCGAGTTACTTGAATTCATCTTTTTGTAAGTTTTTGCTTTTTACAGCAACCGTAGGATTGAGCTCGGGTCGAGAAAAACTACTTTATTTATAAGTTATGACTTTATAGGATAGCTTTTCCAAGCGATATTTTTTGTAAGTTTTGAATTTTTTTTTAAAGTTTAATTTTTTTTTTGAGAATTTTCGAATTGAAATTGAAAGTTTAAGATTTAGTGATAAAAAAAAATTAAAACTTGAACAGCCTACATATCTCAAATTTAAAAAACGCAGCTGGAACTTAAAAACTATATTTTAATTTAAAACGAAGAAAGATTAAAATTGTATATACCTGATTTTAAAAATTTTGAATTCTGAATACTGAAATCTGAAATATACATTTACCCTGAAGATAATTCGTGTACATGAAGAATGGCTGAGCTAAGCCTAAAAGGTGACGATAAAAGTTCTGTACAAGAATTTGATGCTAATTCGTGACATTTGCTTATAGTCATATACTGCTTGTTGTCGGCTTTGATAAATGGGGGAGGTGGGTGACTGTTGGTGACCATGGCTGGTCAGAGAACAATTTGCCAGTCATAATATGCAGGGCTGCATGAAGTATTGCCTCGAGATTGAGATCAAAATTAACGTTAAAATTAAAATTTTATATGATAAATGCTAATTTTAAAATTTAACTCTAAATTTACAACTGAAATCGTAGTTCTAAAATACCAACTCTAGAACTTCTTTTTTCTTCCTTATATAAATAGGGAGATAGAAAAATATAAAACTTCAGATATTAGAAATTATTTCTTCAAACGTAGGTCTATCCATTTCTCCAAATGAGTGAAAAATTTAAAAAATCAACCTGTAAAATTTTAAGTCAAAATTTAAACTCTTAAAATTTTAGCTCCTAAATTGTAAATATTACTTATAAAAAAGTCCGTTCTGCTAAAATTGTAACATATTGGTTGATTTTGGGTTTTTTTGCCTCAGCTCACAAATGGCGCGTATTGGTCTCTACCGTTTTCGTTAAAATTAAAAACCACGACGAATGTGGAAAAATCTGAAATCGCTCAGAAATATCTTTTCACAGTAGATCTGTTATGAATGAGAAAAGGAATTTCATTTAAGGATCGCATAATGTGAGTTTGGAGAATTTTCCATTGCCTCCTCTCTTTAGGAATTTAAAAAAATTGTATTTGGAAGTTACTTCAAATTCTGATATTAAGCGATTAACTTCAAATTTTCATATTTAAAATACAGCCAGAGAGACATAATTATGCCGTTGGCGTTTCGAAATTTAAAAAATTGAACTTTATTACTCAAAATTTAAGAATTAAAAACAAAAATTATTCCGAATTCTAAAACGGCAATACTAAAAATGAAATTTCATAAGTAAGATTTTTGAAGTCAACCTTTAGGTTGATTTTTTGGGGTCAAAAATTACGATTAGCATTGCCAATTGAATTTTGAAATTTAAACAAGTTTATGTTCTAATATTGAATATATTTTTAGTTGAAATTTTAGCGTTGTCAAACAAGTAGTTATAAATCCCTTTCAGTTTAGGAAATTTAGAGTAAGTAAGAAATTTAGCTTAACAGCTGCCAATTCGCGATTTTGGTTTGAAATAACAACCGGTTGACATATTAAATGTGAATATTTATAGATTGAAATTTCGAAAATATATTTTAGAACTCCAATTTTAATCTCAATATTCTTAAGTAATTCTAGAAAGTTACGGTCATTCGAATTTAAGAATTAATTTGTAAATTTTGTTTGTTTTTGTTAGGTACAAATAAAGGTTTAAAAATATCTAATTACGAAATTTAAAGTTTAGATTTTAGTACTCAAATTATAATTTTAGTACAGAAACTCTAAACTATCAAAATCCTAGAGTTGAACTAGGCCGAAGCACAAAGGTTAAAAATTTGATCATTTGGTGTTATCCTCTACTTAGAGTTAAATTTGAAAACCTAAATTTTTAGAGTTCCAACTTGGAAACGGTAAGCTGGGGGCGCGCCAATTTTGAAAAAAGAAATCTTAAGGATTGAAATTCATTCAGAAAATTATTGTTTGAATTTTACGGTACGAGTTCTCTAGTACTCTTATTTTATTGTTAGTACTACAACTTTTCTAATTTTAAGAAGAGTTTTAGAAAAAATAATTTTAAACCTTAAACTTAAAAAATTATGTGAGATTTACTAAGGATAGAAAGTGTAAAAATTCTGAAATTTTTATTAGAATTTAGTCAGTTGACTTTTTTTAGGTTAGGCTAATTTATTTTTAATTTGAAATTTATAATTTTATTTAAATTTTTTTTATAGAATATTTAGACCATCACCCATTATTAGTGTTTACAAATTACATATAGCTAAGTAACATTTTGCGCATGATTAATAAATTTTCACCCCAATTTCGCCCAATAATTTTTTTAAAAAGAAAATTTTCCATAAACCAACACATACATTTAAATAAATATATATTACGAGTATATAAGCATGATTATTATATAGGTTTTGTAATATTTAATAATAAAAAGATATTTTAGACACAGGTTAAATAATAATATAGATAAACTAATAATAGTTTAATTCATATTTAATAACGGATATTTTATATCGTTTAAGTATACACTAGATCCAACAACAACAGTAGTGAAGCATTGTGCAAAAATATTGATATATAGGATTATATTATATTTTATTTAATTTTATAATTTTATTATTTAAAGAAAATTATAAGTTTATTATTTTTTATAATATAAATGCGGTGCTCAAATAGTTTTACTACTTTTTGTTTGTTTTTTTTTTTTTAGATTATTTTAAAGTTTATATAAATTTAATAATAAATACTAGACTAAAAAATTTGGTTTTGTAATAAATAAATTTGTTTTTTATGTTTATATTAATTGGATTCTGGTTTAATAAAAAATTAAGTTTTATATAGTTTTTATTTAAGTTAATAAATATTCAAGTTATATTACTCATCTAACATTAAATAGCGTGTCGAAGATTTAGAATTTTTATTTTTATATTTTTACCTAACGTAATTTGGAAATTGATACTAATAATTTAATAAAAATTAATAAATAAATTTAAATTATTTAATTTCATTTACAAATAAGTTGTTGTTGATGTTTTTTTTGGATAGAAAATTGCTCACCCTTTAATTTTTATTTCACCCTTTAAAATTATTTTATGTTCACGATACAACAATCTAAATTGCTCCTTATTCACTTTTTATCCAGAGCTTCATGAAAACTGCTTTAAATCTTAAAATTATTCAAATTAAAATTAAACTCCACCAAAAACTGCAAAATAGTAGTTGAACCCAAAATCATTAAACGCAGGCCATTTCACCGTTATTGTTCTAAATAATCGAATTTAATTGGTTCTTTTATATTTGCCTAGGGTTAAATGACCACAGTTTTAATCTTCCAGATATTTTAAAAAATTACCCCGTTGTTGCCAAGCTGACTTTTATTCTGGAAAATAAGAATCATTTTGAAGTATTAGTAGAATCTGTAGTTTGCCAGGTTCCAACCACTCTAAAACAACGAGCTGGGCAGGAAGTTTTGAAGACCAGCTTCTAGTAATTCTTTTGTTGTGTCTCAGTCTTGCCTAGCATTCAAATCTAAAAAAAGAAAACTAGGAAGGAGGGCAAATTTTAATGGTCAGCCTCCAGAAAATTTTGAAAATTCAGATATCCGATTTTAAACAAAAGGGATGAGTGATTTAGATGCCCATGCGGGTACGGCACATGATTAATTGCAATGCAAAATGAAAAATTTAATTTTATAGACAATTTTAAACTCTTGTCGCAAAGTCACACTTTTGTCACACCACCCAAAATTCAAAATCCCGAAACGAAAAAAACTACGAGGTCTCGAATATAAATTCAATGAAACATGGAAAATCATAAAACCGGTTGAATTTTATTTTATGAAAAGCAAATCTGAATTTGATTTAGACATTGATTAACCCGGTGGAATTAAATATTTATGATTCGCTTAGTTGACATCGGTCCTAACTCGAACTTTTTTCAAAGAACGAAAATATTACTGTGTCTTTCTGTGTTATTATTTTAGCTTGACTCACAATATATCACGTTCCACATTTAATTTTATTCCACCAATTATAACTGGATTAAGGACTAAAAAATATTTCTTTTCGAATTTCCACATAATTTTACAAATCACGGCCTTTGTTAATTGAGCCGTTGAAGATAATATTCTAATCAAATTGCAGTACTTCCGTTGCTTACTTATGCGCCTCTACTGGGACAGCTAAATGTAAAATTTTTTAAAGACTAATCGACAACTTGATAATAGACTATACCAACATATTTGAGGTTGCTTGTAACTACATATTGATAATTCATACACAATAGTTTGCGTGATTTCGTATTTTATTTTTCGGGATATCATTTTCGGGATTTCGATTTTACGGTTTCAAATTTCGGGCTAACAATACCAACCATTTCGACTTTTGTCGCAAGGTCGAGGATCACTACATTTCCCTCAAAAAAAATCCAGAAATTTTAAAATCCAGATTAATTGAAAATTGTTAGTGACAAAATTCCGAATTACAAAATCCCTAAAAAACAAAAAATCCCGAAAAAGCAAGTTTTTTAAATATAACAAATGTTTGAAATATTATTTTAATTCGTTTTTCACCTTAGAAGATTCAACATTCATAGAAATTGGAGCATTTTGGAAAAATTTATGTTTTGCAATAATTATTCGCATACTAAAATAGAGAACTCCCCAAAGTAACTTAACATCATTGGACCCTTTGCGCAAGTGTGACAGGAAAACGTCAGAAAAATTTCAAAACGTTTGTATTTCATATACTATATATAAATAACAAACTCCGAAAGGCCGATAAGCATTGGTCCTTTCCGCGTAAGGATGGCATTAAATTATGTAGATTCCTTTTGTTTTCATATTGTAGTTAACAAAAATTTAATGAAGTCTTCCTTTTCGATGGGGCAGTTTACTTTGTGTTTTTAGGTATGTTTTCGGGATTTTTTCGTTCGGGAATATGACGTTATCCCAATTTTTTAAGCATTTTTAGACCTTTTCATCACTTGAAATATTTGTGGTACATCTATCTAGTAGAAACGATAAGAACGATACAATTCCTATGATTTGTGTCTGCAAGGTTGACCAAACCTTAAATGCGCAATCGCTGAAAATAAAAATCCACCAAAAAATCCCCCAAAAATGCAAAATAAAGTGCCCCATTAAAAAGGAAGACTCCATTAAATTTTTGTTAACTACAATATGAAAACAAAAGGCAGCTACATAATTTCTTGTCATGTCTAAGCGGTTTTGGGGATTTTTTTTATTTTAGTATGTGAATTACAAACGTTTTTCTGTCATCTTTGCGCAAACGGTGCAATGCTAAGCAGCTCTATTTTAGTAAGTGAAAAATTATTGAAAAACACTGGTTTTTGAAAAATGTTCCAATTTCTGTGAAGGTTAAAATTTTAAAAAAAAACACGTCAAAGCGGAAATTTGTGGGCTTGATTTTTTGGGATTTTTTTATTTTGGATAACAATACCAACACAATTTTTTCATTCATTTTAAACAAAAGATTTTTTCAGTTAAAGGTAGTGATCCCTTTCGTTTCTACTGGTAGATCGATCATAACTGTTTCAAGTTGTATTTTGTTTAACTTAATTCGTTATGTTAAAATATAATCGACGATTGTATTGGAGCGGAGTACAAATTTGTGTAAAATTGGTAAATGCTTCATAAACCTTGTAGACATCGATCAAAAGAATTGCATCGCCCGTATCGCTTCTACTGATAGATGTACCAAAAATATTTAAAGTTTTGACAAAAATGTTTATAAAATTAAATTTTTCATTTATATTAAGACTGTGTCCGAAACCAGCGATAAATATTTTTTAGCACAAACTTTCGACATTTATTTGAAAAATATTCCCCTACATTCAGAAATTTTTATTTTACTGTCCGAATCGTGTAATAATTTTTTGAAATATTTTCCCCATCTGTCTCTTGTTCGATTTTAACTACAATAATTATCGCAAAAATGTTTTTAAATATATTACAACTCTTAAGACGGTTCCAGGATTATGACTGTTGCATTATAACAGACCATCGCTAAATCTTAAAATAATAGCGGGGATCCGTTAAACGATAATCGGAGCTCTCTCGTTTAATATTCGCTAGGATGAATATGGCTTATATGTAAATAAGATCAACCTTTACTTGACTTACACAAACAAATAACTCTAAATAGGAAATTATCCAAAATTAATGCTGCGCTTTTCATATTATTTGAATGCGGTGAATGCGGTTTTTTCACATAAAAGTCAAAAATTTCTACTAAAAAATATTTATCACAGGTTTTGGACACATTCTAAAATAAATATTTTTTCGGGATTTGTTTTCTGGTAATTTCTGATTTTTTTTCTGAATTGTAACTGTTTCATTATCCTGAATTTTAAAATTTCGGGATTATTTTCTTCGGGCGAGTGATTTTCCACTTAAACGACCGAAATTATTTTCGAGATTTAGCATTTTCGAGATTTTGTCGTATTCGGCATGTTTCCTTTCGAGATTTTTAAAAATTTCATGTTATTCTTGCGCAGAAAGGAGTAATGCTAAGCGGCTTTGGGGAGTTCTCTATTTTATTCTGTGTATTGTTAGCATTTCAAAAAATCGTCAAAGCGTTTCGACATGAAACGTTTTCCGGCCCCCGTATATAGGGTGTGTAATTATTTTATAATAAAAAATACGGTTTCAAACCCGGGACTAAGTTACAAATTATTGGAAAAATATAAAGGGCTTTACAAGGTGACAAAGCTATATTCAGGCGACCGCTACCAAATTGAGATTATCCCTGTTACCAGATTAATGTTAACAGTATTTTTAAACATTTGAACTGTTTAATTTAAACTGTAATACTTTTATGGTTTCCACGTAGTATTACAAGTTTTATTATATTTTTTTATCCATTTGATTGTTATAAGTTCTATGATTATGTTTTTTTCTTTGTTTTTGATAGTGAGCTTTTGAGAACGTGGCTTTTATTTTACTTAATGAACGAACGAGAAGATTGCTTACAACACAACATTTGGATAACGATACCAACCCAGAAAGGATTACTCTCGATTTGACAAATAAAAAATTCCCCAAAAAAAAGATCAATCCCAAAAAATCAAGTTTTTTAATTATAACAAATTTTTGGAATATTATTTTAATTCATTTTATACCTTAGAGGATGGAGTCTGCCGCCCCAAAACAGCCGCTTTGACTATTAAAATTTCATGATTAATAGAAATTAGAACGTTTTTCAAAATTTTGTGTTTTTTAACAATTATTCACATACACTAAAATAGAGAACTCTCCAAAGCCGCTTAGCATTGGAGCCTTTGAGCAAGGATAACAGGAAAACGTGATAATGTTTTCAAAAATATTGATATTCAAATTATTATTAGTTCCATTTCTGTTTCACATACTAAAACGAAAAAATTCCTCAAGGCCACTTAACATTGGTCCTTTTAGTGCAAGAATTACAAGAAATTTTGTGCGTCCTTTTGTTATCAAATTATAGTTCAAAAATCTAAATGGAGACTTCTGGCCATTACATTTTTATTTTTCGGAATTTTTTTTTGCGATTTTTATTTTTGTTGAGAATTCGAGGGTATCCCATCCCGTTTACAACCGCGACCAAACAGTTGAATTCAATATTTTTCGGGATTTCTTATTTCAGGATTTTATTTTCGGGATTTTGTTTTCGGGATTTCGTTTTTAGGGTTTTTGTTGGAATCACTGCTTTTCCCTAAAAAAAAATGCAGAAATTTTAAAATCCAGAATAAGTTAAATAGAGAGCGATATAATTAGTTTGATCTGTGCCTAAAAGGCTGACGAAGCAACTTTACGGAAAAACTCAAATTGAACAGATTTTAATTTTAACTTGAGCGGTACTTTGATAATTGTGTTTCTCGATTTAGTTTTCTGCATTTTTTTCTGAATTTTCTTGTTTCTGGATTTTTTTTTCTGGTAGCCAACCCGCTAGATCTCGAAACAATTTATTGGATTGGCTTGTCAAGGAAAATAAATTCAAAAACAGAAAATCCAGAAAAAAATTAAAAACACATTTCGAAAATGCCCCAAAATATTAAAATTTAAAGAATTTTTATAAAATTCTAGTTTTGCTAAAAAATTCTTAATATTTAAAATCCTGAAAATTGCTTTGTCGACCTTGCAGCCACAGATCAAAGGAACTATGTTGCTCTCTCTTATGGTTTCTACTGGAAAATCTACCACAAATGTTTAAAGTTGTGACAAAACTCTACAAATGTTTATAAAATTAAATTTTTTATTTATATTCAAATAAATATTTTTTTAAGGAATTTATTTTCCGGTGGTTTTTGGTGAATTTTTTTCCCTAAATTATAACTGTTCCCTTATTCTGAATTTTAAAACTGCGGGATTATTTTTTTCGGCCAAATGTAGTGGTCTTTGTTCTTCATTTAATCTGCCGAGATTTTGTCTTATTCGACATGTTTTCTTTCGAGATTTTTAAAATAGATTTCAGCATTATGACACAGCTTCCATTACCATGTTTCCAGAAATAACCAAATTTTGTTTGAAAATCTCGAAAGAGAAAATCTCGAGTAACAAAATCTCGAAAATAAAAATCTCGAAAGACAGAATCTCGAAAAAAAATCTCGACACGTTAAGTAGTTCGATATTTTATGAAATTCTATTTTTAGAAACATTTGTTAGACAAGTAACTATAAATGTCTAACTAATGAAATCTGATGGTGAGTATGTCGATGCCATTTGGAAAATCGGTTTCACCCCGAAAAACAACTTTATTAAAAAATTAATTATTTATTGATATTTTCGTTGGAAAAAATATAAATTTTTAGTGAGGAAATAACCGAAAAATACCATGGATTGATGAATGCAATTAAAGACTCTTGCCAATAGTGATTCGTAGCAAACGCTGTTCCACTTTCTCGTGGAAAATTGTGCAACATCTGAGTTAGTTCAAAACAATATTAAAAATTCGTAAAAAATCAGCCTCTAGAGTGTCAGTCTGGAGATCTGAAGATGAATTGCTTTGATGTGATTTGTCGATAGCTATTGTCGGAAAATAAATTCTGATTTTATATGAGTTTTTAATAATTTTTGAAAAATCGAATTTTCCCAGATTTCTCACGGGAATCTAGAGTAGAGGCTGACTTTATTTCAATTTTAAATATTTTTTGGATTCATCAGATTTTCCGATATTTTGCACGAGCTAGTGGAACAAGGTTTTCGACTAACTTTAACATGGGTAAGAACGCGAAGTTTGAAAACCCACTAGAAACCCATTTAATTTTCTTACTAACTTCTCATACGTGGTGCCGCGGCACACATTAGTCTACGAAATATAATAGCTTAAAACACTGCCTCATTTTATGATTGTGTTTCGGAAATTCCCCTATTTTCGTATAAGTAATAACTCTGTTTTATTAAATTTTCGAGTATTGGGTTTGCCATAATCTGCCACCACTAATTTTACGCTTTTACTGAAAACAACACCAAGTAATATATTTACTTAATAAAATTACAAAAAAAATCTCATTACTCTAATTATCGCGCTTATTTAAACACCCTAGCAAGTATATGTATATATGCTGTTAAAACAAATACAAAATATTAAGTGATTAGTGACAACAACGTCTCATTGTGTAAACAATACAACAGAATTTCTTGGAATCATTAAAATCAAACAAGTGTTTTCTCTCTGGGGTTTGGAAAAATTTTTGTTATCGTTATATAGCTGAGGATAAATAATCATAATAAATATAAATCCCTGAAGCAATTCGAACATATGTATTGTTGTATACATAACTGCTGCACCATCAACAACAACAACTTATAAATACATAATTTAAATTTATTTATTTAATTCTGTTATTCTTAATTTATAATCTTATTGTTTTTATATCTAATAATTCATGCAGATTTTTTACGAGATTCAAGATTTAAAAAAATAAAAATTAAAAAAATATTAATAAATAAACAGAGCTTTTCGTGAAAGCTTTATTCATATCACCTATCGTAAATTTAAAAAAAAAAAAAAATGTTCGCTAATTAAACGTACATAGACGAGATAATACAAATCTAATTTTGGTGCGAAATTACTTGCTACTAAATTTATTAATTTTCAGCATTTATTATTATTTTTGGTGCCGTGATTTTTTTTTTAATTACTATAAATTGATTCATATCAGACAAAGTTTATCACAGATACGACAAACACTTATGTATATAATATATATCTATTATATAATTATATATGTATATGTTTACAGGACGACATTCAGCAAAATTAAAATTATAATTTAAAAACAAATAATAATAACAATATAAGTAAATAAATAAATAGCTTTCGGCGCTTTATCGACGATTAGGTTATAGAGTTTTTTTTTTGGCGTAACAGTAGCGTGACGAAGCTTATCGGAATTAAATAAAAATTGTTTGCAATGGTCGAGACACAAAATACAAAATAAGTTCTTGACGGCGAATCTTCTTACTTAAATATAATTCTGTTCTATAATTTACGGGAATATGGTATATAATTTTTCGAGTAAGAGCTGATAAACAAAAATATTACGAGAAAGTAACTAAATTTGTATTCACTTATATAGAAGTTACTAAAATGCATGATTTAGCCATGGAAATTTTAGTAAATGTGAACATTTTAATTTTTTCATATTCTAAATTTTGAACCAAATTAGACTAATAATTTGTATCTAAATTATCTTTTTGAGCCATCATTCAAAACTCGAAGCCAATATGTCAATCATAAATAATTATTCCATTGGTTCAAATCTCCACTAGTCGAAATTCATGTCCGAACAACTAATACAAAACAAATTGGTAATTCGATATCGACCAAAATGGTTCACAGGGCTACTATTTTGGTTCACAAGGCACAAATTTTACCCGCAGGATTATAAACTTAGCAAACATTTGGTTACGTATTCAACTCATGTAGGTAACTTCGTGATGTACATTTTTTCACCAGAAACGTACCAGGTACACACCTTCAGGTCTCAAGCAATCCACAAAATCGTTCATCGCAACGATGCAGAAAAATGCTTGTTAAGCTTTTGCGTACACTATTTATCTGATTCCAATAAATTTAAGCAAATCTTGGACAGGCACAATGTAAATGCGGAAAATCAAAGAGATGCTGTTTCCTGTTTTAATTATTTAAGACTGAACCAATACAAGTATTTAGGTGTAATCGTCATAAATATAGGGCTTGATTTTTTGGAAAATCATCTAGAATAATTTAGTTCAAAGTTTAGCAAAGTTGTTGTAATATTGGTAAGCAGCGTTGCCTTCAAAGACAATTCTGGCAACATTATGAAATGTATTGATTTCAGAGCGCAATCCAAAGTGGTCTAAATCAGGTCTGAATTAAAGGGCTAATACACAAAAGAAGACTGGAAGGCAACTTTTTTGAAAGTTTGAATTCTATCTAATTTTAAATCGGAGAAGAGAATCCCATTAAAATGGAAAATTGTATGTCGACTACAGTCGGTGGTCAATTATTAATACTACAATACAAATACTAAATATTTTAACAGGGTGGTCACAATAACATATTATATTTTTAATTGTTGATATAATTATTAGGTATTAAAAAAAATTTATGTACTAAACTATTGATATACATAAGTACTAAAAGTTATAATAATATACTTATATTTAGCTATTTTTCTAAATAAAAAATTAAATTCTTTTTTAAGCAGAGCTAGCTCAAAATTAGGTTAGTACTAAATTTCTTTCATTTGGCATTCTGACCTAACTAGGCTAGAAACAGATTTTAGGGCGTTACAAATTTAAAAAATTTAAACAAAAAAAAATAGTACAACTTAGTACATTTTAAATTTAGCACCAGTAAAAATATTTAGTACAAAAGAAAAATAATTTGTTTGGTGAATTATGTATACTTTAAATGAAATTTAAGTGATGTAATAAACGTTATAAGCGCTAAATTTGACATATACTAAATTGTACTAAATTTTGTATTTGTTTTATTTTTAGTTTGTACCAACGTCTCAGACCTTTTTCTATTCTAGTTAGTTTATGACGCAAAAAAAAAAGAATTGTAGTACTAGTCCTAGAGAACCATTAACCTTTGAATATTTTCAGCAAAATTTTAGTAGTTATGTCAACAATTTAGTACATAAATATTTTTTTTTGTAAATACAAAATATTTATATATACCTGTTTAAAATATTTAATAGATTAAATGAATTGTCAGTATTCATTGTGGTTCTAGTAATGTGATCACCGACTGTAACTTAGATGCTAAGGATCAACAGTAAAGTAATAGTTTGAGAACAGAATACTGCATAAGTCCTAAATACGATGGTTTTTAATGGTTAAGGATATTAAACTCAAAAAGCCGGAACGAAGATGATTATCGAAGGGCAAGCTACTGAAACTAATTTATTTATGATTATTGGATTCCCATCTAATTCACAAGCTCCTATCTAACACTCTTAACAGAGGTTTGTAAATCCTAACAGTGCTTTTTAGAACTGCACATTCTTCTTCTAACCAAGACAATTTGCTATGTAAGAAAACATCTAGGTTCCTGACGTATTTTGATCTATGGATCGAACTCCCAAAAAAGACACCAGTTTTTGATGAGTTCGCAGGTTAGTTCTGTTCAATATACCTCGCCTTCGCGATAAGTAAAGTATTCTGTGTCAAATCAGATAACATAGTCGCTTTCCAGTAATTGTTGTAAGGCTTGGTTACTGTAGGTTTCACAAGATTACTTCGTCAATAATCGAAAGCAACAAGTTCATTTAGAGCCGTTTCTCAGCAATTCTATAGGCATGTCGCATTTTACTGACTGAATCAGCATGAGGGAGGGGCGTCAATAACATAGCTACTTGTCAGCAAACAGTTTTAATTCTACAAGAAAAGTTATGGATTCAGAACCTGTACGTTCTGATCGAATTTTTCTTAGTGAATTACATTAGGACTCAACATATAGTAGTTCACCAAGCAGTGCATTTTATATTGTATCATTCGTAGTATACAGTCTGAAATATAACAGAAGTAGTTATTAACAGAAAGGAGGGCATTCCCGGTTATGGAGGTCTTGTCGGGTTTTAGAGAATTTTCCGCAGATTTATGGGAGATAACTGAGTTTATAAATGCTGGGAACCCGCAATAATTTCGATATTACAAAGCAAATACTTTCTCTGAAAGTAATGCCATTGAAACCTTTATCGATCAAAAACTGCGTGCAGATTTTTCTAATTTTAGATTCTAAAAAAATCTCTGATATTCTAAAATCTAGAAAATTATTTTGGGCTTCTCGCAAAGAGGTCAAAATCTAATAAATTAACGCAAACAATGCAAAAACCAAAGAAATTGAGTTATTGCCATGTAAACTTCGAATAATCTCGAAACTGTCAAAAAACCTACAAAATTTCAAATAAATACGAAAAATCTGGATTAAGTTAGAAAAACTCGAATGATCTCGAATAATTTCAATTCTTAGGTTTTCGGTTTGTTACCAGGGCAAAACCCATCAAAGTGGTACAAGTTGATTTTGGTAGCGCTGATGTTTGCGTAAATCTTAAGTATTTTCTAGGTCTGTCAATTGAACTACAAATTTATTTTGGATCGATTTCCGTAAGACGGAAACCATTATAAAGCATTATATAACCTTATAATGGAAAGAAAATCTCCTTAAAATTATTTTATATGCAAGTAACCTCTTAGAAAAGGGAACCCCTCATTCTAAACGGAATCTAAATTAATCTCCTCTAAGACGGAAAATTTAAATTTATGTGTTTTAAGGACGATTCGGTCTGTTTTTCATTGTTTATCTTAGCAGATACATGTCACAACGTCCTCCAGAATTTATCAAAACAAGTAATTACCAGTTTGGCCGGGCAATATTTCTCATTATTGCACAGGAATGACAATTGAATGTTCAGCACTTATCGGCCCAAATAATTTACTTAAGATCAGCAAAACCGTTTATCTTGACATTCAACTACCTAACTTAGTAACAAGCAAAGAAGATTGACCAATCGATTCTAAGATATCATTCGGTTGCCACAGAGTAAAACGCCGTAAATTTTAGGAGGTTACATCAAGGATATGCGATGAGGAAAAAGTCAATAACGCATTTTCGATTTATCGATGTTAATTTATTGCGCTAGGTTCGTGGCACACTGTACTTTGAAGGTGGTAACAGTTTTGATATTAGACAGAGTAATCTAAAGTGCTTTGATTTCGTTTTGATTTTTATGTGACGATTTTTGGGACAAAATGACGAGTAATCTGAAATTTAGGTTTTATCCTCTTTTGAGAGTATTAGTAGTAGTCGACTCAAATATTTCATGTAGTTTGTACCATTCGCTGCATATTTTTGTAAACGGCCCTCTTACTCTGTTTAAATTATAAATATGTATTTACAATTATGATTAAATCGTTTAAGAAATAAAAAAAAAAAAAAAAGTTAAAATTCGCGCATTTTGTAAGAAGATGCAAACAGTTTTTATTGAATTCCATTTCTATTATGTTGGCTACCGTTACGTTGCTTCTAGCTATTACATCATAAACACAAGTGTACGAACAAATATTAATAGTAATAATAAAATAATATTAAATAATAAAAATCCACATAAAAATATTTTTATGTAAATTTATGTGAACGTCTTCATTTTTCTATCTCTAGACTCAGCAAAGATATTTATTTATTTAGTTTATTGTTACGTTAGCTGAACGAAGGAAGATTTTTCTTCTTCTCTCCTATGTACGAGTATTTTAAATCAACGTACAACATTTTTTGTATTTCCTTAAGCCATTTTATCGAATAAATATTTTGAAAATTTAAAAACTCAAAATTTTTATTATTTTAATTGGATTTCAAAAAAATTAAAATAAAAAGTACAATAAAATAAGAACAAAACAAAAAAAAATTAAGTTTTTAAGTTTGAAAATAAAAACTAGTAGTTTTTTCGTAACGTAAGAAGAAAAATTTCGAAAGGATCTGTTTATCCTTCTTCTTGTTTATATATTTAATTTTCCAATTAAATTGCTATTACATTTATAAATAGATAAACGTTTTTTTTTTATATGAAATACGCTATATTTCACTACACTGTTCTAGATCTTTTGTTTATATCCTTTTCTATATTTCTTTCAGTTAAAAGGAAAATATTTAATAAAGTTTTCTTTATGATTTATTTACTTATTTATTTAGTGGATTGGTATTATATATTGTGTGTGCTCGTCGATCCGTCTATATTTATGTACATATAAAGATAAAAACTTGATTCGAAATCGATTTACGAAGGATTATAACGAAACATACATTTACACATCGAATTTGGTGTTGAAAAAATTGCGTAACATTTTGTTTTGGAAGGATTAAATCACCGCCAAGTGATTTACTGTACTGTCTGTGCTGAACAGCCAAGAAATGGAGCGATGGGCCAGAAAAACGAATACATCAGCATTTCTGCTTATGGTATTCTGAACGTGTCCATTGAAGGAAGGTATGGAAATGTTGCGTCGAGCTGTTCAACTAGAACAGCAATAGTTTATGCAGTCGTTTACTAATCAACAACAATGAATAAAGATTCTAGATATTTTAGTAGGCCACGTGGTTAACCCAATCTTGCCTCCAACTCACCCTCCACCTAAAACCCAACGCGATCCCCAACGCAATCACCAATTCAACCCCAACTCAACTTAAGCTCAACTCCAAACTCAACCCTAAACTGAACCCCAACTGAATCTCAGCTCAGACTTCAATTCAACTCCAACTCAACCCCTTATTCAAAGCTTAACTCAATCGCTAAATCAGCACGGTTTGGAAACTAATTGTGTATACGAACTCAACTTAATCTAATCCTCATTCCCCAAATAAATCCCCTAGCTCCTGTTCTCGAACGTTACAATAGCGAGATTTTTCGGGGTTTCCCAAGTTCTCTAGGTACAAAATTTTGGCTTTTAAAATATGCCTTTTTAAAAAACCAAAACGCCGACTTCGATTGTCAGATGGCAACACGTTTGTTTTGTTTGCCAGAAATAAATAGGCAAAATAAATAAAATTCGCTGATTTTATAAAGTTGTATCTCCTTTATTATAGGTAGAAGTTGATTTTGACTGATCAAGTTTTACTTCCTAATATAAGCAAATAAGTCTGCTGGTCAGTTGCGACTGGAAAAATATTCGATTTAGTTTGTACATTTGAGCAAAAATACGATATATGGGACAAAAACAATTAACAAAAATCTTATGAGTTGCTAGCGTAAGCACAATCTTCAACAACATTGTTTAAATCCTTTACCTTAATCTCCGTTTTAAAATCCCTTGTTTATCGAGAATTTTTATTCGATCTAGATCAACTTGGCGGCCTGCATCCTTCAAATGTCGACCAAATTCTACAAATTTGATTATTTCTTTAAAATGCAGACACAAGTTTAAACAACAATTGGTTTCTTTATACATCTTTAAAGAAATAGATCATGTTTTCCGAAAGAGGCAGCACGAAAAAAGAAAAATACTGAGCGTTTGCCACTAGATGTCACTACAAAATCAAAAAAATATTACTGACGTTTTTCAAAAGGACGTTTATAAAAACTTCTCAAAATCAATTAACTTATCACGTATTAATAATAATCACTTTTATAACACAAAAATATGTTTCCTTATGTTTACAAAATGCACACATAAAAATGTCATACAATTTTTGACAGCAAATATTTAGTGACACCTAGTGGCATTATGTGAAAGTTGCTTATGCTTTCGGAGTTTTCCGAAAGATGGTAGCTTTTGCGGTTTAAGAAAATTTGACATTTAAACATTATCTATAGTCAAATGTTGTTTACCAAATTGAAAATGTTGTAACACTCTTATCGGACAAACAAAACAATTTTTAAAAGAAATCTTTATCAACTCAGAAGTGACAACGCATCTATACGACACCTGAAAGACAAAAACTACCTAACTAGTCCGGACTACATCAAAACTGTCGATAAACGCTGCAAATTAGGTCAAGTACTACAAATTCAATCAATGCTGTGGAAGAACATACTTTTATAGCAAGCCGTAAGATTTGTTCTTTCAAAACGTTTCCGTCTTATGCAACACATATCACTATTCGCCTCTACATGAAAACGCTCTGGTATAAACTTTTCTCTAGAAACTACAAAGGTTTCAATGGAAAATCCATTGTTTAAATCCCTGTGATGACTCCTAGTTGTTTCATAAACATTTGCCTATTTATCTAGGCGATCTAAGGAAAATCTAATCTAGGAAATCTAAGAGAAGTTGAATAACACCCTTTGAAATAAGTAAGACAACGTTCTGTTTTACTCAAAGCTTTAACTGATTTTTCCAAGTGTTTTAAAATTTGGAGGAATTATTTATTAGAAGTGCAAGGTTACTAGCGAATTTAGACCGATCCTTCAATCATTTTTTTGATAGCGGTGTTTATTAACAATTATCCTGCCATGGTTCTCAATTATTATTTTAGAATATGCCAAAAATCTTAATACTGTGCAAAAAAGGATTTTTGGTAAATCCTGGGATTTTAATCAAAATTCTCGGGAATACCCGAGAAATACCCACTATCCCCAACCTCTCAATCCCCTTCACAAATAAATCCCCAACTAAACCCCTCTAGACCCTAAGCTGATCTTAAGTCACACTCTTATACAACATGGTGCTCTTGTGTTTCATCATTTGAAAGTTAAATTTCAACTCTAACAAACATGGGTCTGATTTGCTGCCCTTTTTGGGCTTCTAGGTGGCAGGGAAAACCTATGAGACGCTTTTAGATAAAAACTAAGAACAATATACAACCGGCCGACTTCTTTCCTACGGCCAGAAACCATTTTGCCAAATAAATCTATGTATGTTCACCAGATTTCAAGAAATAAGAGAGAGCTAGAGAGAGAGAGAGAGAGAGAGAGAAAATTCCACCTGTGGCTATATTTAATTCAATTTGATTTGTTGTCAATCCTCCCAAACTTTTCGGGTTCTTCCTCCGTCCTTTGAGCTAACAAACAAGAACATGGTTTTGAGCGCGTATCGATTAATCAAAATTTGATGTTTTTATTCAAATTTAATAGATTCAAATTCGAGAGATTTGTGAATTCGATAGACGGAAATTCGTTTGATTGGAATTCGATAGATTGCATTTCAATTAATAGAAACTCGATATATTCAAAACTGATAGATTCCAATTCGATAGATCGAAAGACGACCTTTTGGTGGATTCTATTCGATTTCGGTAAATTGGAATTCTATTGATTGAAATTCGGTAGAATTAAATTCGAGGTATACCAACTTCACCAATAACATCAAACAGCATTTGTTATGGTTAATATAAATTTGGGTGACCGCATGGGAACACTTAGTAGTAAAATTCTTGATAATAATAGATGAGAATCTCCCCCCGGTATACATCATCCAGCAGTCCTGGAAACTTGCTCGGATTCAATGGAAAAATCATTCACTAATCTGAAACTAAATGATTACAGAAGATACATATATATAACACAAACCGGCAAACAACGCGAACATCTACCAGAAGCATCATCACGGTTAGCACAAGTAGAGAAAGAAATTGAGCGGTACTACCATCGAGATACTGGGCCTCAAGCCACACGTAACAGTGCTCATGCAGACGACAAAATATGAGTTCAACTTTTGAGTTTAGCTTTTGAGATAGCAACTTTTCAAAGTCAAACCAGCCGCTGTAAAAATAAAGAAGGAGAAAGATTAACATCAATAGATTGAGAGACACTGACACTAAAAATACCTTCAAAGAAACGCTCCAACTCAATCTAGCAAGAAACAAAACCAGTACATTCGATCAAAAATTGGAACAACTAGAAGATGCCTACATCAAGACTACTACCAGTCTGCTCGACTACCAAAAGACAAGTCCAAATGATGAGATCATTGATGTTGAGATGATATGGGGAAGAAAATTGGAGAAATTCGTCAACTTAAGCTACAACTACGAGTATGTCACCAAGATTCAACGGAAATCCGAAGACATTCTTGAAACTGCAGAGGATGTAGCTGCAATCAGTAACATGCGCACAAAACAGGTCACCGGTAAATACGCAAATATTCCACTCATAAAGGATCTAGCTGGACAAATTTTAACCACACATCAGCAACAACTTAATACATGGAAAGAGCACTTTGAGGACAACTGCGTAAATAACGAAGAAAATTACGGTTTTCCTGATGGCAACTATAGCGAAACTATCAACCCTTATCCACCATCAATGAAAAAACTGGTGAGGCATATCCCTCCACAACAGCAAAATAAAAGTATTAGCGATGATCAACACCTAAGAAATGAACAAGGCAGTTGTAAGCCAGGTAGACGATCCGTATCAGCACTGGACAACATAACGTGCAAAGTCGACCATGGGACCCACTAGAGCAATGATCTAGATTACGCAGATGACATATATATGCCTACTAACACACTAGTATGCCGACATATAGCAAAAAATATAGAAGTTATCAGACCTAGCACACACAGTCGGTCTCAAAATCAACATCAGTAAAACAAAAGTCATGAGACTGAACACGAACATTAGTACACCAATAAGTATCAACAACACGCCAATCGAAGAGGTTGAAAAATTTATGTACCATGATTGTATTGTGGCAAAAACAGGCGGCACAGAAGAAGACATAAGCCGCATCAAGAAAGCAAGAAATATTTTGAATATACTTCACAAGATTTGGAGTGCGTTCATCCTGTAAAGAAATACAAAACTGCGAATGTTCAACGCATGTGTAAAATCAGTACTACTGTATGTGGATGTTAAATATGGAAGCACACACAGAATATCACAAGAAGACTACAACAGGGACCACAATCAGCAACTTCTGCGGCAAACAAAACAAACAAACATTGAGACCAAATAAGAAAGCGCAAGTGGAGATGGATCGGACATACATGAGGAAAACTCCACAAGACTTAAACGAACAACGAAAAGTGGGAAGACCAGCTGAAAGCAATAACCCCAATAGAGTCAGATGGTCCAACCCAGTAGACGCCCTATGCTCCTAAATCAGCGATAAAGGAAAAAAAAGAACGAAAATCCATAATCTTAAATTCGACAGATTGGTGAACTCGATACATTGAAATTCAATATTTTGGTGAATTCGACATAAATGCGATTGATTGGCGAGTTGATAGATAGTAATTCGACAAAAGGAAATTCGGTTGAAATTTGGAAGATTGAAATTTGATGAATCAAAATTCATTATCTTAAATTCGACAGATTGGCGAACTCTATACATTGAAATTCAATATTTTGGTAAATTTGACAGAAATGCGATTGATTGGCGAGTTGGTAGATCGTAATTCGACAAAAGGAAATTCGGTTGAAATTTGGAAGATTGAAATTTGATGAATCAAAACTCATTATCTTAAATTCGACAGATTGGCGAACTCGATACATTGAAATTCAATATTTTGGTAAATTTGACAGAAATGCGATTGATTGGCGAGTTGGTAGATCGTAATTCGACAAAAGGAAATTCGGTTGAAATTTGGAAGATTGAAATTTGATGAATCAAACTTCATTATCTAAAACTCGACAGATTGGCGAACTCGATACATTGAATTTCATTATTTTGGTAAATTCTACAGAAATGCGATTGATTGGTGAGTTGATAGATCGTAATTCGACAAAATGAAATTCGGTACGTTGAAATTTGATAGATGAAAATTTGTTATCTAATCTGTCCTAAAACTTCCAAATATAAGACATAAAATCATATCTCTTGTCGATCCAATTTATATGTTTGAATAATTACAATCACCTAGATACCTGTACAATCGATTTACCAACACGCATATATATTTGGAAAACACATATTTTTCAATCAGATTGCATCCAATGTCAAATTCGTTTAGTAAATTTTAGGTTGAAAGAGAATCATTCGAATTTATCACGTAATAAAAAATTGAAAGGAACATGCGAAAGGTTTATCGCAGGTTATACATACGATGTATTTATTCAACCGGAAATAAAACGCAAACTCGTACACCCATAAACATAAATTTTCATTCTTAATCGGAAACATAATATCCGAAAATCCGAAAATTAAATTAAATGGATTTCGTGTACAAAAAAAAACATTTCTGGGAAATCATTGATTTTATCTAAATAATCATCGGCCACGCGCACACTGTTTCATATATTTACCAATCCACTTGATATAAAGTTTAGACGCGTTTAATATTAGTAGTAGTATTAGTAGTAAAACCTATTTGATAAAAACTCTAATTAAACGTTGCTAAATTATCATTTTAATTATCCTAACTGACGATTTTTATTTAAATTAAAAAAAAAATAATAAAAAATGACTTCGCATGATATAAGTGAATGATATTCAAATATAATAAATTCAAAGCAAAAATGAACAAAAATTTTGTATTTACCTCTAAAAATTGGCTAACTGTGTTGTCAACAACCATCAATGGTTTTGAAATCAAGTGTATGACACCATTCTTGACTGGGATGTTCGCCTTCACAATTTCAGCTATTACACCGCCATTTGTGTGCACACCATCTCCAACAATTGTATCGGAACGAACAAAAGCTATATAAAAGCAAAAAAAAAAAAAATTTATATTAGGAATCACGCATTACGAACACCACCTGTATTTTATATATTACTCACTCTTAACATTTTTTCCATTATCACTTTGTTGGAAAAACGAGATGGTTACACGTAAATTATCCTCAAACGTAAGGGTTGGATATGGCTCATCGACTTTAACGGACGATGTGAATAATACATTACCAGGTATAATATGGCCATCGATAACTTTACTATCGATTAAATCAGTACGTAATTCTTGCTGAACGTCCATCCAAACAAACAAAAATAAATAATAATAAGTCTTAAATACGCAATGGATCTCGGCAACAATAAACTTACCTTAAATCCTTCTTCAACGGGTAAAAAGAATGTATACAATCGGGTACTATCTTGATAAAGTTTTTCTTTCTTATTTATAATGACACGATGTCTAAATGTTCGTACACGATGGGAACCAATATCTAAACTTTCTGAATGCGTGATAAATTGGAATGCATCTAAATTACTATTATCTAGGCTAGCTGTCGGTGATGGAACTAATGGCATTAGTATTTCTTCGATTATGTGAAGTATCTGTAAAAAAAAAATTCTTCAGTCAATTGCGACAATACAAATCTAGACAAAAAGTGTACATACCTGTTTATTGCCGTTGGCTGCGGTATATTGTTGGTTTGATTTCGATTTTACAATTTTCGCATTATTTACATAAACTTCGCCACCTTGGAAATTTATGTACAGCGGTGGATTACCATCTAAATCGGAAAGAAGGGTTGACGGTAGATTTTCCAGTAAAGATGCTGATGTCACTGTAAATTAAAATCAAATAAACAAATTATATAAATGGAATTATAAATTAAATATTTAATAAGGAAAAATTCCGCACCCAGTAGTCTTAACTAACTAATTTAATTTATACTTCAGGTTGCGTTCAGTTATGAGATGTAATTTGGTCATTCCGCTCATTATAAGTGTATAGATCATTTTGTTGGATAAAAAAAATTAAGCGAATCTATTTTTTTCCTAATGCCGATGGAATTGTGTCACGCAAATGCGTTTTAGCTAATTAATGTTTAGCACGAGATTTAGAAATTGTAGATTTGTAATTAAATTGATGTGCGAAAATTATTTTGTCGACAATTTATGATTGTCTAATATGAACACGAACACAATTCATTTTTATTCTATCTAGGTCCAAGATCCAACAAATTCACTAATTAGGGTTTTTACGAGTGCGAAAAATATTTACCAGCCGAAAATAAAAAGTCGATAATGCAGAACCCTGTTAATTTCAGACGAGAGTAAAAAAATCGGTAACCTAACAATATGTTTTATCGCAGCCGACAATAAAAATTAAGTCGTTATCAGTCGTTATTATGGTGGCAAAACTGGCCTCTTCGTGGAGAATTGTGCAAAATTCGCGAAACCGAAAAAAATATTTAAAATTGGTATACAGCCTCTAGAGTGTTATCTCTGGAGATGGATTGCATTGTTGCAATAGCTGTTGCGCAGGAAAACAATTCAGTTCAAGTTTCAAGTGGGAAATCTGGGAAAATTCGAATTTCCAAAAATCATTAGAAACAATCATTAGAAATAATCTAGAGATTGATTTTATAAAAATTGTCTAATGATTTTTGGAAAATCGAATTTTCGTAGATTTCCTATGGGAAACTTATACCGAATTTGTTTCTTTCGTTCGCTAATAATAATTCACACCAATGCAATCCATCTCCAAACATAACACTCTAGAGGCTGATTTCATACAAATTTTCTAATGATTTTTGGAAAATTCAATTTTCCCAGATTTTCCCAACGGGAAAATAAAATTGATATTTTTTCCAACGACAGCTAATGACAAATAACATAAAAACGATTTATCTTCAGATTCACACTCTAGAGGCTGATTTTATTCCAATTTTTTGAATTATTCTGATTTTCCGATATTTTCCACTATTAGGTGGAACAAAGTTTTCCACGTAAGACTACTTACAAAAGATTTATTGCAATCCCGGTGTCCTGTTTAATTTCTGCTAAAAACCATACTAAATTTTTTATTTTCGGCTGGAATCTTAATAAAGTAATCTGCACTATCGGCAAAATAAAATGACAAAATTTGCAGTTTGCCTAATAATTAATGTTAAGCAATGAGGCTCGGTATCCAGGGGTTTTTTGACTGCTGATTAGAACTTATGATGCAAATCTTTTAATTTAAGCTGGCGAATCCAATATGGCCTCCGTAACCTATACTTAGGAACTTTTCATAATTATACAAAAAAAACATTCCAAACCACATAGAACAACATTTATTCGAGGTCAAAATCGAATACAAAATGGTGGATCCAATATGGCCACTTTAAAGCAAAAAAATTGCTGATCTTATTATATAAAAATGGATCGTGGTTTGTGCGGATGCTTAAAATTTGAAAACGACTGAACCAAATTGGAAACTTCCTTCTGCGGGTTTGTTCGTAATTGCTACGCGAAGATTTAGGAAAAAAGAGAAGTCGAAAAATTCTCAACAGGTGGCGCTGAAGGCGCACATTTCGTTTTTCACTTCAATTCAATTACAGTTCAACAGGTGGCTCAACGCTACACGCGGTCATTCCGTTTGACAGCTCAGCATATTGTTTGTTCTTTCTGATTTGATAATTTTAATTGTGCGGTCACGGTTAAATGACTTTCCGATATTTTTATCGTTTTTCATTGATTTTTCGAGTGAAATAGTTTACATTTACGAAATATATCATTGCGAATCTGTGGATTATCAATTTCTGAGTGATATTATTGTTAAAAGTGAGTTCATTGTTTTTGTTTGTTCGGCGAAAACTTAACACCATTTCCATTGGAATAGATCGGTAATCGATTTGTTTCGTTTTTCCAGTTGATTTCAAAAATTTAAATTGCATCTTTCTCGTTCGTTTGCTTTCTTTATGTTGGCTATTTTGTGCTATTTTGAAAGGAAATTAGTTCGAATCAGAATGATTGAAAATCGTGCGCGACGTGCTCGGCAAAGTGATGAAGCAAGATCACAACGTGCGACTATTGAACGACAACGTCGACAACAACAAATTATTCTGGTGAACCTTGAACGTGCAGCCTTTCGATATGAGTAAAATATTCAATACAGTGCGCACGCATCAGTTCAATTCGATCAGATGTCTGTCGTTTGTCAGCAATGCAATGCAGTTAAATTTGAGAAAGAACCGCATGGATTGTGTTGCGCGAGCGGCATGGTGAAATTGCCAGAGTTGCTTCCACCACCAGAGCCATTGCACACGCTGCTTTACGGTGAATCTCGTTTGGTGGTTAAAATGTAAATGAACGAAATTACAATCTAACATTCAAGGAATTTCACCAACATCAGCAATGAATGCTAATACACCATCACGATATAACACAAACTAACACTTATCTTGCCAATCTTGCCAAAAAGACAAAAAATAAAGAATTTGCATCCAACTATACAGATTCATGGGCAAATTTTTCATCTTGCTGGATCGCTGTTGCCGCAACCAGATAAAGAACACAAATATCTGCAAATGTACTTTCTTGGATATTCACATGATGAAGTAAATCGGCGTTGTGCCATCTTTAATACAACGAAAAGAGAAATAGTCCAGCAATTGCAGCAAATGTTACACGAACACAATGAGCTCATCAAATTGTTTACGACTTCGTTGGAACAGATGCAATCCGATGATCACAGCATTGTCATAAAAGCGGACAAACGACCAGCAGGAACTCATGAACGACAATACAATGCAGTTAGTGAAATTGCAATTGTTGTTGTTGGTGAAAATTTGGAATCGCGTGATATAGTCATCAAACGCCGAACTGGAAACGCACTACAGCGAATAAGTGAGATACATCGATCGGATGACGCGCTACAATATCTGCTTATGTTCTGCCGTGGTGAAGACGGATATCACTTGAGATACAACATGATAAATCCGGCCAATGGTTAGTACAAAACAAAAACATTTTTGATTGTCACTTCATAAATTGTAAATTTTTAGGGGGTCGAGACAAATAAAAAGGTCAGTTCAATGAACTTTTACGCATATCGAATGATGATTCGCCAAAACATTGATAACCAGTTACTGAGATATCGCCGATTGTTTCAAAAATATGCAGTTGATACGTACGTTAAGATTGAGACAGAACGACTCAATTACATTCGATTCAATCAGGCTAGGTTGCGATCTGAAGAAAATATTCATTTGCGAGATGCGGTCAATAGCGACGCAGATATTACAGATGTTGGTCGACTCACAATTTTGCCATTGACATACATTGCCAGTCCGAGACACTTCCTACAAAATGGCCAGAGATTACGCAGTTATTGCATCCCGGTCAATCACCAAGTAATCGTCACGACGTTACAGCACGAATGTTCAAACAAAAACTCAGATGTTTAATGGACTTCATTGCGAGACAACGTGTATACGGTACTGTTTGATGCTGGATGTATTTTGCCGCACGCATAGATCCAGAGTTGCACGAAGTGGTGAAGACCAATATGCTCCACGGATCACGCGGACAACACAATCCCACTTCGGTTTGTATGTCCGACAATAAATGCACAAAACGCTATCCACGTGCTTTTATTTCGGAAACTCAAACTGGAAACGATGGATATCCACTCTATCGGCGTCGCTCACCAGATAACAATGGCAGAACATTCATCACTCAATTGAAAGGAGCGGATATCGTGATTGACAAGGCATTTAAAACACATATCAATGTTGAATATTGCAGTTCGGTGAAATCGATTAAGTATGTTTGCAAATACGTCACCAAAGGAAGCGATATGGCGGTTATTGGGTTCGAACGAGATGAAATCAGCAAGTTTCAAATGGGCCGATATGTGAACTACAACGAAGCACTCTGGATAATATTTTTATTTGCGATTCATGAACGTCATCCGACTGTTGTGCATCCGGCAGTTCATTTGGAGAATGGCCAAAGAATGTATTTCAACGCAGAGAACGCAGCACAGCGAGTGGAAAGACCACCAGCAACACATTAACGAGTTTCTTTTCAACTTGCGCCAGTGATCCGTTTGCGAGAACATTGCTTTACTCGGATATATCTCGATATTACACATGGAATGCATCGTCGAAGAAATGGTTACGCAGAAAGCAAGGCCAATCAGTAGATGGATATCCAGGTGTGTTTTCAACTCCATCCAAAGAACGACGATTGCTTCTACCTTCGGTTGCTTTTGGTTAATGTGCGCGGTTCAACTTCATTTGAGTCATTATGCGGACTGTGAATGGTACGGTGTGTGCAACATTTCGAGAAGCATGTCAACGGTTACAATTGCTTGAACACGACAATCACTGTAATTAAACGCTATAGACGATGCAATAGCTTCTTCGCCTGCCAATCAAGTTCGTACACTTTTCGCTATGATCATTTCGACATGTCAGCCTTCAAACCCACGTCAAATATGAGATATGTACAAAGATGACATCGCAAAAGACATTTTGTATCGCTTTCGAGTCGCGACAGGGAATTTAGAATTGCAAATGAACGATGACATCTACAATGAAGCGTTAGTGCTGATTGAAGATTTGTGTTTGCTAATTTGCTTATGAGTGGCAAACTATTGACTGAAATTCATATGCCAGTGCCAAATCGTCATACTAAAGAGTGAGCGTGCTTACGACACGACAACTTTGCAACAACAAGTACAAACAAATGTTCCACTGTTGAATGAACAGAGTGCTATCGATGATGGAAACGGTGGACTATTTTTCCTTGATGCGCTCGGCAGAACTGGGAAAACGTTCATGATATCATTGATATTAGCAGCAATACGTCCAGCCATGGCAAAAGTGTTGAAAAATTGTAAATTGATCATATGGGATGAGTGCACGATGGCGCACAAACGATCATTAGAAGCACTCGATCGAACATTGAAAAATTTGCGCAACAATAATCGTCGCTTTGGTAGCGTGATGATACTGTTGGCGGCCGACTTCCGCCAAACACTTCCCGTGATTCGGAAATCAAAAGCACCGGATGAATTAAATGCATGCCTCAAGTCATCGTATTTGTAGCGATACGTGAAAACCATTCCATTGAGTATGAATATGCGAATGTTCCTGCAACAGGATAGAACCGCAGAAGTTTTCTCCAAAGAACAGTGGTTTAATATCGATTTCATCTGAAATTTGCCAATTCACTTCAACGAAAGATGAACTCAACACTAATGTATATCCGAACATTGGTCAAAATTATCGTAACCACGATTGGTTGAGCACACGCGCAATTTTACCAGCGAAAAATATTGATGTCAATGACTTGAATTGGACGATTCAAAATCAAATTCCGGGAGAATTGTGTTCATACAAATCGATCGATCGCGTTGAAAACGAAGACGAAGTCGTCAATTATCCAGTGGATTTCCCAAACTCTTTGGATTTGCTTGGCATGCCGCCTCATCATTTGCGTCTTAAAGTTGGATCTGTCATCAATATGCTACGAAATCTTCATGCCGCGAAACTGTGCAATGGAACCCGACTGATTGTGACGAAGCTAATGAACAATGTGATAGTGGCAAGGATTTTCAAAGGGACATTCAACAAAAAATCACATGTAAAAAATTATTCAATTTGCCTAGTTATTATTTCCCAACTGGTCTTACAGATTGGCTAGCCGACATGTCAAATGTTCTGTAAGAAAAGACTTTCGTCAAATTCCGTAAGGTTTCTTACTGATGCTTACTGACTCGCTGGCCTAAGCTTAAATCATTAGAAAGTGTTAGACCTCATCCACCAATTCAAAACTCTCTAGAGAATTCAATAATTTAGAAACAAGCGTATTGCAGGCCCAGGCTGAACGTAGAGAGTAGTACTGAGATTAAAGAAAATAAATTACAAGGTAATTTTCCACACATTGAGCATCAGCATTTACAGTTAACCGAAATTAAAAACCATGAGACAATTCAATCTAAAATTTCTCATCCACCCTTACAAATCCCAACTTTCAACGGTGATTACTTGAAATGGGTTACATTTCGTGATATTTTTCAAGCACATATTCACATATTATCAAATAAACACATTTATTAGAAAAATTGTAAGGTGAAGCTTTACATACAATAGTGCATGGAATAATTTATGCCAGAAGTATGATAATTATCAATCATCGTAGATCAACACCTAGAATCAATTTTAAATTTAACTTTTTGTTCAAAATAGTCTTCGGAGGAATTATGGATTTTGTTGAACGATTGCATTTCACCTATTAGCGCTCTTAATGCTTTTGGTCAGGCATTGAGTGGTTTATCAGAGTTGATGGTCATTAGTTTGGTAAAAGAGAAGAATGGATTCAATTTTGGTTAAAGAATGGGAAGGTTCTTTACAAATAAACGAGCTCCCAACATGAAATCAATTCAAAACATTGAGTCCCTCAAAATTAAAAGAGGTATACCTGGTACTAGTTCCCCACTTTCTAATAATACAAATCTAAAACAAAAGATCTTCATAATTTGTTCAATTGCCAGAATTTTCTTAAACTTCCCACCGTTGATCGTTATAAATTTCATTTTAAGTTCGCGGATTTGCACGAATTGTTTACGGTCAAACCACATTAATTCAAACTGCACAATGTTAGCACGTTGTAAATATTGCAATGGAAAACATAATTCGTTGTTGCATAGATTTAATTCCAATTTTAATTCATTTAA
This sequence comes from Tipula vernalis, assembly GCA_958295665.1. Lineage (NCBI taxonomy): Eukaryota > Metazoa > Arthropoda > Insecta > Diptera > Tipulidae > Tipula > Tipula vernalis. The sequence continues at coordinate 385,387,442 of OY282558.1, read as the reverse complement.
CAAAAATCAAATACCACAGCACAAAAATCCACAAACTTACCTCAAAACCGCAACTGTCTCAGAAAATTCTAATCGATCGTCACAAAGCACTAATACACAAAATTCTAATGTCAAACAAAATCAAGTTTGTATAAATCATCTGAACAACAACCAAATACCTTGTTCATCTCAAACAACTTTGTCAAAACAAGTTTCAGAAATGCCATACATTGTCTTTAACAAAGTGTTACTTTCTACAGCCCTTATCTTGATAGGCGATTGTAGAGGCAAATATCATTTATGTCGAGCATTGCTTGATTCTGCAAGCCAATCAAATTGCATCACTACAGAATTTGCAAATAAATTAGGATTACCATTTCAAAACATTGATTTACCTATTTCGAGCTTAAATAATAATCTGGCAAATATTAAATTGAAATCATCCGCTTGCATTAAATCAAGACAATTACAAATAATTTACCATTTTCAAATATTAATACTAATATTTCCCTCCAATTTAAAGTTAGCTGATCCAAATTTCAATACAAGCAGAAAAGTCGACATTCTGTTAGGCGCAGAAGTATTCTTAAGGTTCTTAAAAGTAAAAAATTTCATGGCATATTGTTCAATTACCTTTTTTGGAATATTACAGTAATTTAGGAGAATCACGTAATCAAGCAGAAAAACGGTTTTTAAATTTATAACGTCGTTTGAATAATAATTTGCAATTAAAAAACCAATACACCGAATTAATTAACGACTATATTAAGCTACGACATATGCAACTTATAGATGAAAACAAATATTCGGTTACCGATATTAACTATTACATGCCACATCATGCAATGATGAAGCCGAGTAGTTCTTCGACTAAATTGCGCGTCGTATTTGACGCTTCTGCTAAAACCACAACCAATTTATCATTAAACGATATTTTAATGGTTGGCCCAACAGTACAGGATACCCTTTTTGCAATCAGGCTAAGATTCCGAAAATATAAATATGTGTTCACGGCCGAAAGGTCAAAGTTGACGTTAATGATCATAAATTTCAAAGAATTCTTTGGAGAAATAATCCAAACGAAGACATCGAAACATATGAATTAACTACTGTAACATATGGAACAGCATCTGCCCCATATTTAACTACAATAGTTTTACGGCAAATATCCAGTGATGAAAATAAAAATTTTCCATTAGTATCTCAAATAACAGCTAACGATTTTTATGTAGATGACATTTTAAAAATACAAGTTCAATTAATTCCTTTAACGAAAGCTGAATTTACATTACATAAATGGTCTTCTAATAGCAATGATTTGTTGAGAAACATTCCAAAAAATAAACGAGAAATTCTTAAAGGCAACGCTTTTAATCAAAGTCTTTCTATAATAACATTAGGTTTGACATGTAAGCCTACCACTGATACTTTTCTATTTAGTGTTCATCCATGTAGCATAAATGAATCAATAACAAAACGTACAATTTTATCCAACGTTGCAAGATATAAGTTATAATTACAGCAAAGCTTTTAATTCAAAATTTATGGAAAAGCAAAGTCGGTTGGGATGACGAATTAGGTTCCAATGAAAAACATATTTGGACAAACTTCAGAAATAAATTGACATCAGTAAATAATATTAAATTAACGAGACATATTATCGCATCTAATCCTATCAAATTTGAATTGTATGGTTTCTCAGATGCATCCTCCAAAGCATATGGCGCTTGTATCTATTTAAGAAGCATTAACAAACCATCCAACATTTCATCACAATTAATATGTAGTAAAAATCACGCGTTGCACTGTTAAAAACTAGTCCCAGGAGCACCGAGCTATGCTCGTTCCGAATTACATTAGCGTTTGTTACACGTTCAAGTCACTGAGTTTCACCTCATTCAATTGAGCAATATGTTAGTTCCATTTAGACTGTCGATTTTCCAGAAAAATTTCCGACACTCATGTTTGAATCCCATTCTATACTAAACAAATCCCATTCTATACAATTCATCCCAATTGAAAGGAAATGGTTTAATTCTATTGAAACTAGAATAATATTCATATTCCCATTTTACAGTCCCATTTTCATGGTACATACCGAGTTCTATCGAAATCGGTTGAGAAATGGCTTTGGTCCATTGGAATTGGCCATTTTACAGAACCTATACGATCCATATTTGGAACTAATTTATGTTCTCTATATAATTCTAAAAAATCACAATTGAACAAATAAAAAAAACAAAACACAATGCAATATCAATAGCAATAACAACAATTAGATTTCCTTTTTTAGAAAATAAAATAAAAATGAAACCCGAACCTCTCCAGAAAGCCTACTAAAATATTTTTCCAAGAAATCAAAACCCATTACAATTGCTTCCTTTCACTAGAAAATTTCCATCTAACCAATTACTATTAACAAAAGAAAATAATAAAAATATGAATTCCCATAGGAGGATCCTCTTAAACGAATTTTACTGAAATAAAACCACCCCAACCAACATTAATAAAAATCAAATAACCGTTTCAGAAACCGGTAGTAAGTTAAAAAGTAAGATAAAACCAAGCAAACAGGGGCTCACCGGACGAGAACTTCCTTAACGTTTTTTTTAAGAATCAATACCCGGTGTTATCGCGTTTTGGCACTCGAAAACTCTCTTTCACCAATTATGATCAATAAAAAAATATTCAAAAAAACGAACCCCAGGCCTATTAGAGGACCCACTAAACGACATTTCCCGAAATCAAAGTCCACTGCAAATGTTTCCTAACACTAGAAAATCCCTGCTCACCAATTATTACAAAAATCGTTGAACTTAAAAAATGGACCTCGACCATCCGGAGGACCCTCTAAACATATATTTCCCGAAATCAACACCCATTGCAGACCTTTCAAAACCCTATTTGACTTCAATCAATACCCATGGCGATCGCTTCCTGCCGCTCGAATATCTCTCATTACCAAATGTTTACCAAAATTGTTAAAATGAAAAAAGGAACCCGGATACCACTGAAAGACCCTAAGCTAATTTTTTTAAACCAAGACCCATTGCAATCTCTGTCTGGCACCCACCCGCTCACAAATTTTTACCAAAAATGTAAAAATTAAAAAAAAGAAGCCCGGGCTCAACTGGAGAACTCCCTAAACGAATTTTCCAAAAATTTATACCCATCACAATCGCTTCGTGGCACTCGAAAACCCTCTTTACCAACTTTTAACAAAATAGTTAAAATTTAAAAAACCCAAGTTCCAATGGATGACACTCTGGACTGGTAAACATACTTACCAATTTTCAACAAAATCATTAAAACTATAAAAATGGAGTCTGAATTTTCCTGAAATCAAGACCAATGGGGATCACCTTATACCACTTAAAAACACTTCTTACCAATATTTACCAACATCGTGAAAATTACAAAGGAGCCCGAGTTCCACTGAAGAACCCCCTAAACTATTTTTTTCGAAATCAAGACCGGTCACAATTGATTCTTGGCACACGAAAACCCCAGCTTACCAATTTTTACCAAAATCGTAAAAATTAAAAAAAGGCCTGGGCACAAATGGAGAACACCTTCTAAATTATCAAGACCCGTCGCAATCGCTTCCTGGCACCCGAAAACCCTCGCTCACTAATTTTTTAGCAAATTCGCCAAAATTAACAAAAAAGCACCCGGGCCCACTGGAGAACCCCCTAGACAAATTTTCCCGAAATCAACACCCAGCGCAATCGCTTTCTAGCACCCGAAAACCCCTTACCAATTTTTAACAAAATCAATTTTTCTGGCCAATTTTTATGGACACATTTACACTACATGATATTCAAATTCTCTAATTTTTAAGCAACGTTTCTTAGTGTTTTGAACAATAAAATTGGACAAACTCATCAAAATATTAAAAAATTACACTTTAATTTATAACTTTAGTTGACTACGTATGTACTAATTATTGAAATTTTAATTAATAAAATTTAAATCCGCAACATCATTATTTCCATACTATAGACAATGGACTTGAGGGTTTTAGTGGTGGCGTTGCGGCATTTGGATAATTTTTCCAGATTTAAATGCTTTACAAAGTTTTCCCAGACATTAGACCAGTCTCAATCGCATTTTCATGCAAAAACACGTCATATAGCCATTTTTCGCCAACGAAATCGCTCTCGAAGTAGTTTTTCGTGGAGACATATATACATACAATTATTGCTCGTTTAATAATATAGATATAAATAAACTAGGTGCCGGAATCTACAGCAACTCTAGTGTTGATATAATTTTGATTACAAACCTTGCCAACGTGTGTGTTATTCTTACGACCAATATTAATCAAATGATCTATAAGGCGCTTGTTTCGACGCGTAAGTCTTTTTGATTTGATCGACTCAAATTTAGTCAGTTTGCCTGCTTACGACCATGTCCCTATACTAAATATTGCTGAAAAATTTTGCCACCACAATGTAACAAATTATCAAAATTTTCGCTCGAGTTAATGATCCTTCACCCAAATGCGTATATGTATGTAGTTCACCCAAATTATACCGATATACGTATACATTGATTAAGGACGCGAGTGAAAATTAATGATATCTGTGTAATATTGTGATTGGCTAGCTAACCATTGGTAAAAGCGGTCGAAATATTTACTGCAATATAAGTGTCGTATATGAATAACTCAGTATAAGAATCATTTGATCCCCGATTAAGATAATTATCTGGATTCAGTAAAAATCAATTCTAATATTTTCCGATTAGCGATGATACCGAATATTTTGAAGGTAAAAACAATACCGTTTAAATTATCAATCTTTGCATCTATTGTTGCAAAAATAATATATATAATATGGTACTGTAAATGTATGTATTGTACTTATTTCGGTAAATGTATAGACATAACTTGAGAAAACTTTACAAACTTAATTCGAGCGAAAATCTTGAAAATTTCTTCTAAATCTAATTTGAAAAAAAAAAAAAAAAAAATCCCAGCCTCAATTTACATCATTAGGATTTAATTTCCACTCATTTTCGTGATTTTTTGGTCAAGAAAATCACTGGAATAATTAAATCCTACAATTGAAAATTGAATCCAATATTTCCAGAAAATTATTTCAATATCGATTTCATATAAATTTTCAAGATTCTCGCTCGAATTAATGATCCTTCACCTAAATACATATATATATGTAGTTTCCCAAATTATACCTACGTTTACTGATATACATACATTTACCGTAACTTAAATGTAAATGTAGTTTTTGTAGTTAATTCTTGATTTTTGTGAACGTAAATGTCATAATTGTGCCTTTGCAACACAAATAATTTACTATAATAGCCTAAATGTAGCTTACAACTTTTACATTCATCTTTTATTATTATTCAATCATACATGCCATATAAATTTGAAAAAAAAAACGAAAAAAAAATTTATCTCAAGAATGTAATTTTCGAGGTTCGAACTACGATCTAAAATTTTAAAATCCACAACGCTAACACCTAGACTACTGCGGCATGGGAATTTGCCGAAAAATTACTTGGTTTTATAAAAAGTTTTGAGCATTCTACTAAATTATATAATATGTAGATAGATTTACACAATGTGACGTATATCAACATAGAGAAAGATAAAATTTGTCAGATCTTTCTGTAAGACTAAAAAAAATATGCTGATCATCCAACATTAATTTAAATTTTTTTTTTTTTTGTCGTGATTTTTGAAAAATGGACATCCATGAAAAAAAAATCATAAAAAAAAATTAAATACATCCCAACTCCGTATGCTGCTAACTACGCAGCTGTACTATTTAAAAAAATCATCAAACATTCTTTTCTATAAAAAAAAATACACAATACATATCGCTCATTTGCTGCAACAATGACACAATTTAAAAATAACAAATGTTATAATTTGAGAGACATTTCCGTTTGTCTTGTAGTGAGCTTTATAGCTTTAGGTGTGTCGTTATATCAGTTTTAACTATATTAAAAAGCCGATATTTCTCTATAAATAAGTCAAAAACGACCGATTTTGAGTTATGCCATTGTGGTAGCAAATGAGCGATATACAATTAACCATTTTAGAGATGGCGCTGTAAAATTTGGATAATTTTTCCAGATTTGAAGGCTTTACAGAGTTTTCCCAGACTTGAGACCAGACTCAATCGCATTTTCATGCAAAAAGACATCATATAGCCATTTTACGTCAACGAAATCGGTCTCGAAGTAGTTTTTCGTGCGGACATATATACATACCCGCAATTATTGCTCGTTTAATAATTAAAGGGAAAGGGATATCAATAGCTAGATTAGAGTTATGTGCAGCATTTATGCTTTCAAATCTGATCGTTCAAGTAATAAATTCATTTAAAAAAACTTTCTGTGAATTTTCAGTGGTTACATGTGTCTAGTAACGAAAATCCAGCAGATTTGATATCTAGAGGCCTAATGCCTGAAAAAATTGAGACTAATTCCCTTTGGTGGAACGGCCCAATTTTCTTTAAGTCAAATTTTGACACGTCCATCAAAAATATTTCTTACAACGAAAATAATATTCAAGAATTAAACCAGCAAACCATTTCCTTGTCAAACACTACCTCTTCAAGTTTTAATTTGCTTACTAAATAGATTCAGTTCCTTTATAAAACTACAGAGAATCACTGCATACATACATACTTAGATTTTCATATAATTGTCGAAACAAGCTAACTCGTAGAGTAGATTTATTACTAACACAAGATTTAATAGATTCACTACATGTTTTGGTTAAAGTAATTCAAAGTTCAGTTTTTAAATTAGAAATTGATTGTTTGTCAAAAAATAATCAACTACCAAGTAATTTGGACGACAAAAAAATCATTAGAGTACGAGATCGTTTAAGTAATTCCGAATACAATTACGATTTGAAACATCAAATTATTTTACCAAACGACTCATTTTTCACAAAAATTATATTTAGACATGTACATACGAGTACATACAAAAAATTGCCATGCAGGTCCTCAACTACTAATTTCAATAATCAAGCAAAATTATTGGTCACTTTAAGGTAAGCAGTTAGCTAAAAAGATTATACGCGAATGAATAATATGTTTTAAAGCAAAACCGATCTTATCTCAACAGATTATGGGAAATATACTAAAATAATGGGTTACGCCAAACAAACCATTCACAATAACAGGCATTGACTTTTGTGGACCAATTAAAATTAAAAATAAATACCAAAGAAATTCACCACTGCGCAAGGTATACATCTGTATTTACGAGGGCGGATTGAAAATGAAGCTACCTGGCGCTAGATGGCAGCACAAACATAAATTTTTTTTGTTTTTTAGAAATTGCGATCTGTCAAACGTCAGCTGTTAAAATTTCACCCAAATTCATCGATTAGTTTATTTGTTGTAGTCGTTTAAAGTAAGCAACTTTTGTGTTTCTTGAAAAATGGAAAAAAACGAATTTCGTGCAGTGATTAAACACTATTATTTGAAAGGGAAAACGGCGAAAGAGACAAAAGAAAAGCTCGATAAACATTACGGTGAGTCTGCCCCGTCAGATTACATGGTAAAATATTGGATTGCTGAATTTAAACGCGGCCGAAGAAGCACTGCAACAATACTATCAACAGGAAGGCCAAAAGAGGTGGTTACTGAAGAAAATTATCGTTATGAATGATCGCCGAGTCAAGTTGCGTGAGATTGTTGAAATGGTAAACATATCATATGAACGTGTGTTCAACATTTTGCATGAACATTTGCATATGAAAAAGCTATCGGCAAGATGGGTGCCGCGTTTGCTCAGTGTCGAACAAAAACGAGTTCGACAGACCACTTCACAGCGGTGTTTGGACATGATAAAGCGTAATCCTGTTGATTTTTGGCGTCGATTAATTACTGTTGATGAAACGTGGGTCCACCACTACACACCTGAAACCAGAAATCAATCGAAACAATGGGTGGAAGCTGGTGGAAGTGCTCCGAAGAAGGCAAAGGCAGTGAAATCGGCTGGCAAGGTTATGGCCACTATATTTTGGGATGCACACGGAATATTGCTCATCGATTATCTTGAAAAAGGATCCATAATCACAGGAAAGTATTATCGTGCATTATTGGATCAATTGGTTGATGCAATCAAGGAAAAACGACCACATTTAAAGAAGAAAAAAGTGCTCTTTCTTCAAGACAACGCACCGGTTCACACAGCATTAGATACGATGCTAAAATTACGTGAAATACACTTCGAATTGGTTGATCATCCACCTTATAGTCCAGATTTAGCTCCTAGTGAGTTTTTCCTGTTTCCAAACTTGAAAAAATGGCTCGCAGGACAAAGATTTATCTCAAACGAAGAAGTGATTATCGAAACTAACGCGTATTTTGAGGGGTTCCCTAAATCGTATTATTCAGATGGTATAAAAAAGTTGGAATATCGTCTTACTAAGTGTGTCGAATTAAATGGAGACTATGTTGAGAAATAAATGGTTTTTGGCAAAAAAAAATTTTGTTTTCCTACTTAGGTAGCTTCATTTTCAATCCGCCCTCGTACGTCTGTTTTGTAACAAAAGCAGTACATTTAGAGATTGAAATGAACCATCCTGTGGTTATTGCGGTGGGACTCATCAAGTTACAGGTTGCAAGACTTTCCAAAACTTAGCGATAGTGGAACGAACTTCAGCTGCTAGAGCAAAATCCTTGTGTAGAAGCTGCCTACAGAATTATCATGGAAGATATTGCCACAAAAGATGTGCAACATGCAATGGATCTCATCATATATTACTACACGACAGCGAAAAGGCAACCAAAAAACCGAAAGAAACCCCTGCAAAAACAACCTTACAAACAGCTAATAAAGCTGTGCAAGGTAGCATTTTATTAGCTAACGCCATGGTAAAAATAACATGTAATGATGAAGAACACTTGGTCCATCTTCTAATTGATCCAGGCTCCCAAGGCACCTTCATAACGTAAGAGTTAGCAAACAATCTCAATCTTACAAGAACACCAATTCAAGCAGACATCGCCGAAATGGGTCGGACAGAAGCCGGTACGGCTCATTCATCAGTAGAGTTCATCATTAGTCCGCGGTTTTCTTCAAATTTCAAGATCAAAATGAAGGCTATGGTGTTCAAAAACATAACCGGTAGCATGCAAACAAAAAATCTTATTTGGGCAGATCCAACGTTTTATGAACCCTGTCCAATTGACATATTATTAGGTGCAGATTACTATGGGCAAATAATAATGCCGAATCTAATGAAAGGTGCACCTAATGAGCCTATTGCACAACAAACCAAAATGGGATGGATTCTTACTGGGAATACATCTGCTAGTGTCAATATGGCAATGTATCAGACAATGATTGTAACCACCAAAGAGATTGACAATCAATTAAAAAAGTTTTGGGAAATCGAGGAAGTACATAAACCAAGAAGTCATGCAAAAGAAGAAAAGGAATGTGAAGAAATTTACGACGAAACTCATATACGCCTAACCGATGGAAGTTATAAGGTAAGAATTCCGTTTAATAACGAATTACTAGTTTCCAAACCACTCGGTCAATAAAAAAAAAACAGCCATCGCTCGTCTACTCCAAGTCGAAAAACGTCTGGCCAAGAACCCTGAGTTGGCACTACAATACTATGCGCTGAAAGCATAGATGGAGATACCCAACACTACTATCTTCCTCATCATGCTGTCTTGAAGGAGGAGAGCACAACGACAAAACTCAGAATGGTTTTCGATACATTGGCAGAAACATCCACAGGGACATCATTAAATTAATTAATGCTGAATGGTCCCACATTGCAGCAGGACTTAATGAGCATACTTTTACGCTGGCGAAAATATAAGTACGTCTACACAGCAGATCTAGAAAAAATGTTTCGTCAAATAAAAATTCATGAAGAAGATCAGGAATATCAGCGGATTTTATGGAGAAAGTCTCCTGGAGAACAGCTGCAAGAATACAAACTTACAACCGTGACCTATGGCATTGCGGCAGCGACCTACTTATCGGTGCGAACCTTGCAACAATTAGCGAAAGATGAAGCCCATAGATATCCAATCGCGAAGGAAATCGCTATCACTGATTTCTATGTTGACGATCTCATATCTGGAAATAACACGCTCGACGATGCATTATCAGCACAGAAACAGCTTATACCAATGCTCAGATGTGGAAGTTTTAACCTCCGAAAGTGGGCTTCCAACAACCAAGGCCTACTAAACGCCGTAACAACAAATCTGCAGAATACTGGAATTTTGGAATTTAAGCTTGATGATATAATAAAAACACTCGGCCTTCGTTGGAATCCTGCCACAGACAGCTTCGGATTTCGCATTTCGTTATCGGAGTCTGATAACAGAAACGTTACCCAAAGGAGTCTACTTTCAGAGAGCTCAAAAATCTTTGACCCCCTAGGATGGTTAGCACCAGTTACTATAATAGCTAAACTAATCATGCAAGACCTTTGGGTAGCAGGCCTTTCTTGGGATCAAACATTACCTCAGATACTAACCACGCAATGGCAGGATTTTAAAACTGCACTTCCTTCATTAGAATTAATATCTATACTTAGATGGCTTTGTTTCGATGGTCAATCACCGCTCAGTTTACATGGATTCTGCGATGCGTCTGAAAAAGCTTATGCAGCAGTCGTCTACGCTAGGAGCATGAACAACGATGGAGATATCAACGTGACTCTTGTTGCATCCAAGACCAACGTAGCGCCGATAAAAAACATATTGTCGATTCCACGACCCGAGTTATGCGGCGCGTTATTGCTCACTAAGTTAATGAAACAGGTGTATGAAGCGTTACACATCCAAGATAAAGAGATGTCATTTTGGACAGATTCAATGATCACGCTTTCGTGGATTAAAGGTCGTCCCCAAAAATACAAGACATTCGTCGCAAATATGATTTCTGAAATACAAGAACAAACAAAATCCAGCACAATGGCACCATATAAGCACCAAGGAAAATCCTGCTGATTGTGCGTCTAGAGGAATTAAGCCAACACAGTTGAAAGACTACAGTTTATGGTGGACGGGCCCGAAATGCCTCAATAGGCCGACTCAGGATTGGCCACAACCTATTCAAGTCAACGACACCGCACTAGAGGTGAAGCATGTGATGTTAACTGCTATACCGCTAAAATAGTTAATCTATTTGTGCAGCTAGTAGCAAATATTTGGACATCAACAAAATATTCCGCATCATCAGCTATTGTCGACGCTTCATAAAGAAAAGTTTAAAGATGTAAGGCGGCCATATGACGCACAACATCATACCGACCGGTTTGGAGCTCAAGGAAGCAAGAAAAGAATTATGCAGAGCGATACAACATGAGGAGTTCCAGAAAGAAATTATTCGTTTACAAAAACATGACTCTGTTTCAGCGAAAAGCCATCTCTTATCGCTTAATTCATTTATTGACGAACAGCAAATCCTGCGAGTAGGAGGTAGAATTGCGAACAGCGCCTTACATTTCGAAACCAAGCATCCAATCATACTACCTTCAAAACACCGTTTAACCAAGCTGCTGATAGCTGATGCACACCTACGGACATTGCACGGCGGCAGCAAGCTAACTCTAGCTCTTCTTAGAAGAAGGTACTGGATCACAAACGGCAGAAGTAGATTCGGGCAGAAATAAATAAGTGTATAACATGTCATCGCTTCAAATCCGCCAGCAAATTACAGTTAATGCAGACTTACCTCAAGGGCGAGTATTACCGTCACGTCCATTCACACACACGGGCGTAGACTTTGCAGGACCTATACAAGTCAGAGTTTCTAAAGGAAGAGGCACGAAGTCCTACAAGGGATACATAGCGGTCTTTGTATGTTTTTCAACTAAGGCTGTCCATCTCGAGATTGTGAGCGCTTTAACTGCAATAGCCTTTGTAGCAGCATTCAGAAGATTTATTGCGCGCAGAGGTATATGCCAACATATTTATTCTGATAATGGTAGGAATTTTGTCGGAGCTCGATCAATACTCGACAAGGAAAAGCGTGAGTGTATAAAAAAGCCACCCCAGAACTTCAAAAAATGTTGGCTAATAATGGTACAGAATGGCATTTTATCCCACCATCAGCACCACATTTCGGAGGGCTATGGGAGGCAGCAGTCAAGACAATGAAGTATCACCTAAAGCGAATAATCGGGGAAAGCACACTAACATACGAAGAACTTTCAACAGTAATTTCCCAAATCGAAGCATGTCTCAATTCTAGGCCACTGGTAACTATATCGGCAGATCCGTCTGAAGTTGTCCTAACACCAGGTCACTTCTTAATAGGCGATTCACTACTCGCCGTTTGAAAATATAACTTTAGGACAGCGTTGGAGACTATTGCAAAAGATTGTTCAACAATTTTGGAACGATGGTCGACCGATTACCTATCAAGCCTTCAACAGCGGGCAAAATGGAATTGCAAACAGACAGAAGTCAAACTAGATGACATTGTTTGGATTAAAGACAACAATCTGCCACCGACTAAGTGGCCCCTTGGGCTATTAGATAAGCTGACTAGAGTCGTGACAGTAAAGGATAGTGACGGCATCATATTTAAACGACCAATCTCGAAGATAAGCATTCTCCCTATCAAAGACGCAGAAGCTCCGGAGAAAGAACAAAGCAGAGAAACTCGCAGTAGATACATAAGCGCAAGCACCAGAATCAAAATAATGCCCTTGTTCATATTGAGTTTACTAGCAATGTGTAACGTTTGTTCAGGAACGTCAGCAGCTAATCTTCCGTATAACCTGACTAGTTTTTCATATCAGCCCGGACTCTATTTTGAATACACTGGAAACGTGCAGTTTACAAATAACCAATGGAAGATCATTGTATATTTTAACATGACAACTTATCACAACGAGCTAAGTTTGTATCAAGCTTGCGTGAGAAAGCTGACCCAGCTCTATTTGAACAGCTCTATCCCTGACACATGCTTAGTAATAACCAACCAACTGCAAAACAGCTTAGCAGATATCAATCAGAGAAACGAGTTACTCCACCATGGCAAAAATTACAGACGAAAAAGAGGTGCTATCAATATAGTAGGAAATATAGCAAGCGAGCTATTCGGGATACTAGACAATCGTGATGCAAAACATTATGAGCAGGAAATAGAAAAAAGCAAGGAGAATCAGGAGTATTTACTAAAGCTCATAAAAAATCAGACATCTATTGCCGATGCCACCCTCAGTCTGTTTAAGAAAAACGAGGCAGAAATGATTCAGCATTGGAAGATATTTAATCAGCAAGTAAATGAGCATTTGAACGATCTCAACAACATTAACAGATTCACATTTTTGAGACAGTAGTAAAATATAACCTCAATTTAAATAAAACCGCTAGATTTTAATAAAAAATATGTTGTTCTATTAATAATAATTAATAATAATAAGTAATAAAACCTTAAACAATAAAATAATTAAAATATTTTTACGATTTAACAATTGCGCTTTGTATCACAAACATAAACAAAAATTATTTGTTTTTAACCCTAATCGAACCAACATATTTTTGTTATGGCAGTAAATTCAAATTCTGATCAAATAATTTACTAAATTTTTGCAGAGAATGTGTAGATGTCAAGTACATTGTACGGAAATGTTTCAAATTAAAATACATACAAACAAACGCGCCAAAAAGGCAAGCCTTGATTGAATTAGGGTTAAAAAATGACGTTTCACACAACTAACATTCTGCCGTGCTAAGAAAAAAAGTCACATATGCCTTTTTGTAGTTTTGAGTAATTTCAATTTTTCTGTTTTTGTTTGCCATGTCTTACTATGAAACTTGACTACTAAATAACTTGATTTTATGGCATTTAATAAAGGATATTTGGCATTCTAAAAAAGCAGAAAAATAGGTATTTGTTTGCAGAATCCAAATATGCCCTTAACTCATTTTTCGACTTTTGGTGCTTGTGACTTTTTTTTTTTAGTACGGCAGAATTGGTATAGAGCCATCTATTAGAATTTTTAAATTATAATCCCTCTGTCGTTAATTATATGCGTAACTACTTCTAACAACTACACCATCACTTGAGCATAAGTAGTTGCGAGTAGATACAAGTACTTGTGAGTAGTTTGCTAACGCCAATGGAACACGCTTATTATATTGTGGTCACGGCAAACAGAAGGTTTAGAAACAATAAAATTCATTTTAACAACTAAGCAAATACAGTGTTTAATTTATAAATGTTTTTGAATATACAAATTAAAATACACAAAAAACAGATAGTAACAACGATTAATTGTTGAAACACTCTGGAAAGCACTTCGAAAGCGGCTTATACTACCAAGTGTTAAGCTGGAACAGTCAAATTTTATATTCTATTCCTTCCAAGATGTTTCTGGGACAACTAAGCATGACACAATTTACTAGTAAAAAAGCTTAAAATAATTTCGATAATAATTTTGCTGTGGTCACCGTCATTAATCACTCATCCTTTGTTTTTTTTTTTTTTTTAATTTAACAGCTCAATCATCAATCTAATCTCTCACATATCAAATGATTAAAATCTAATTTATCACCCAAAAAATAAAAACAATTTTTCACCCTCGTTTGAATATTATCGATATACAGATGAAAATCCTCTACCTACAAAAATATACATACATGGATTGTTATTCTGTATAACGAGATGAAAACAAAAAAAAAAACCTGACAAAGATCTTCCAAATTTATTTATCTCTAAGTGAATTAAGTTTTGTTTTTTTCCGAATTTTGTAATTTACTACCAATCAACCTTAACAGCCTAACCTTATGGCTTATTTAAGTATAAGACATACATAAACAAAAAAATTAAATCAAACTATAATTAATTTCTAAAATTAAACCCTAAACTAAATAGTAATTACATGTCATTAATGAGTTACATTTTTTGTATTGTGTACGATTGTAGACGGTTAGTCTCGATTTTCGAAATTACTTGCGAAGGGAGGGAGGGGTTCACATATAAATGATATCCAAACAAAAATTTCCAAATTAATGTGTTACGTATCAATTGAAACAAAGTGTCAACGATTATTTTAGTAAATTAAAAAACGATTAATGGATAAAAATTTATCTGTTTATACTTTTATGAAATACGAGATATATATAGAGTTCATAAACTGTCTGCGGTGGAGTATTAATTTACTAAAATCCAGGTGCAGGTAATCAAATTTTTAATGAACTGTTTTATTTGGATAAAGAGCTCTATTTTTGTAGAAACGAAAACATTGCCAGACCGCCCAGTTACACTAATAAATTGTTTATGTCAAACAGACGAAATGAAGCTTTAAACAATTCAATAGAAATGGGTAAATAAAATAAGCGGTTCAATACTAAAATTCAAAAAAAAAAAAAAAAAACAAACAAAATAAAATCTGTCATTTTAGGAGGAAAATCCTTTGTCACGAAAAAAAAAAATGTTTTAACGCACCTTCAAACCCGCATCATTTGTCGAAATTGCTTTCGCATTTTTTATTTTATTTGTCTCTAAACAGTTTAATTTTTTCCCCCTATCAAAAAAACCGCAAACCAGCAACTACCTTATGAAAAATGTATTAACATTAAATTTAAAATAAATGAAAATTAATTTTCTCTCGTACACTCCAATCTCACAATAACAAATCGGATAAATATTTGGGGAAAAAAACAGATATTTGGCGATGAATACTGGAATAGTTGAAATTAAAGAAGATGCGAATTAAATCATTTAACTGGCATTTGCCTAACCAGTATAATACTAAACTTAATTGGTTATCAGAAATTCCATTGAAATATTCTACCACATATAATTTTGGATTGTTAATATTGTTACGTTTTTGCCTTGTCAATCAAGGTTCGTATCATTGGATTGTGAATAATACAAAATCAATTCAATAATTTATCACCAACGAATTTATTTATTTAGCACAAGAATTATTACAACACAATTTCAATACAATTTATTAATAAAAATTCACAAAATCACTTTATATAAATTATTCTCAAATTTTACTGTACATTTATAATTTTTATTTCCACTAAACCACTTTTTAAATCACTTTTTAATTAATCTTCACACTATCGCTTACCAAATAGTAATAATCCAATTCGATCTCGTTCGCCTTTTTATATACACAAACCAAAATTCTAGAAAGCTCATGACTTTTCCAGTTAGGATAGCGTAGAAACATTTAGAACAATTTTTATCATGGAAAATTCCATTTTAGTACAGTTAGACATTGAGCTATTAATTTTAACTTATTCTATTACACACTAGGTGTCACCATAAGTGTATTTGTAAAATAGTTCAATTATGTTCCACAGTATTTTTAGTGTGGCTAGTTATTCGTAGGTGGCAGTAAAACGCAAAACCAAACAGATTTTTACAAAGCGCCATAAAGTGAAAAACATAAAGGAACCAAAAACTACAAAAATTACTGTAACAATAAACAAGAATTTTGTTAAAGATTGAATTGATTAAAGTTTTGATTATTTCCTAATTCAATCAACAACTTGTTTCATTGTTGAACCAGCGAAGCTATTCATCTTGGGCAAATCAGCGAAAGCAACAACCGCAGAGTTATAGAAGCACGCGGATTTGGTGATGTTTGCCTTTGCGCCAAAGAATGGTCCTTCGAGCCGGATTGGCTAAGTATAATTTATTATTTTTATATATCTTAAAATATCAGAATACAATTCATTAAAAAAAAAGGTTGTATGAGTTGTACTGCTGAAGTTACAGTTTTCAGTATTGCGCGCCACAATACAACATCTTAAAGAACGAATTGCGAGAACTGAGAACCGTAAGTGTAGTAAATCATTATAGAACGATTAGTGAATTTGTTAATTGGTGGATTTAAATACTGTAAAATTGTTTAACCACGTGCAAGTGAAAATTTTCCATTCGCGCCAATTTTATAAAAACGATTTGAATCAAACATTTAAACAACTCGGTACGCCCTTTATATACACTTTCAAGGGCCTTTAATTACAATTTTTATAAAATATTGTGATAAGTGATAAACCATTTCAATTATTGCTGAGTCTATTATCACAATTATTCAAACAGGCTGATTTAAAAGCGCTTAAAAAACAAAGATCAATGAATAAAGGAAAGCTGACATTCATCATAAATAGTATCAAGAAGAATCTCGGCGATGTTACACTAGAGGAATGTAGAGCAAAATTGGCACGTGCAGAAAAGTTGATGGACGAGTTCACTTCGATCGAAAATCAAATTTTTCAACTGGATCAAAATCAAGAACCCAACATGGAATACGAAGAAAATTACTACAAGGTAGTAACGGAATTGTCGACGTTAATGCGAAAATTGGGTTTAGACGCTGCAAAATCAAATGGAAGTTTTGATCTCTTGGCGAATCTCACGCAGACTACAAACGAACAAGTCCGCCTACCAAAGCTCAACATCCCACCATTTGATGGAGATTATAAAGGATGGCAATCGTTCTACGTTTTGTTCTCGGCTACTATACACGATTCAACTTTATTATCGTCAGTACAATAATATCAATATTTGAAAGGGTTACTTAGAGGAGAAACTGCTAGTTTATTGAGACTTCTATTCATTACCGAGTCGAATTACATTGAAGCACTGCAGAAGCTAAGACAACGCTATGATAGAAAGAAGCATACGATCACCTTCTTCATTCGAACATTCATCGAGCAAACAACAATCAACACACCAATTAGCTTTAATATCAAAAGGGGACTTTGACAAAACGAAGATGTAGTTTTTGCAACAAAAAAACATAATACTTTATTGCACGCTGAATAATCGGCATCAATCAACACAGCAAGTCACACAATGATAAAAATTGAAGAAGTCAAAGCTGACAAGCTGAAGACAGCGCTTTATATTGTGGACATGCCTCAAATCGTATCTTGCATACCGTATTGCCGACAGCGATAGTAAACGTGATCGGCTCTAACGGTAAAACCTATCTATGTTGCTTCTTTTATTACAGAATCGTGCTTACAGATGTTAAACGTAAAACGAAAATATGCACGGATCTCTGTATCAGGATTAGGAAACGCGGTAGCGGAAATTGCCAAGGGAGTAGCGGATATCCATATTTAGACCATGGATAGCATTCAACCGCACATTAATCTGGAGGTATTGGTTCTGCCAAGGATAACGGCAAATCTACCGGCATACACCATAGATCGAAATGAGGTCGAAGAATTCAATCTACAGGGAATAATGCTTGCAGATCCTCAGTATTTTACGCCAAACAAAATCGACATACTCATTGGGGTCGAACACTTTTTCCAAATTCTTCAAAATGAACAATTAAAAAATCAGGCAAACAAGATTATCCTACAGAAGACTGTGTTCGGATGGGTCGTAGCAGGTCAAATTTCAAAACAGAAACAAATTGTTGACGTTCAAGCTTATTGGTCCAGAACATCAGATGACGCTTCAGAAAATATTGATAAAACTTTAAGAAGATTTTGGGAGGTTGAGGAAGTTGAGTCGAACAAAGGTTTATCAAACGAAGAGGAATTTTGTGAGAATCGCTTCAAGGTAAATACAAATTATGCAGAAGATGGCAAATATATAATGAGATTGCCCTTCAAGGATAACAAAAGCGGGCTAGGAGAGTCATTATCAATCGCAGTTCGGCGGTTGAAAACAATGGAACGAAGATTTCAAAGAGATGCTGGGCGCGCCGAGAAATACAAGGCATTCATGAAGGAATATGAGCAGTTAGGCGACATGAAGCAAATAGAGGTTCCTGAGAGAAACGACTTTGGAGTGTACCTGCCACATCACGGAGTGTGCGGAAGCAGTCCAGCAACACTAAAAAGATTCGTGTCGTATTCGACGCGTCTTCGAAAACAGGGATTGGTGGAACCGAAAACAGAGTTTCGTTAAACGATTGCCTAGTGGTTGGTCCTACGATACAATCATCACTAACTCACATTTTTTTACGTTTTAGAGAACATGCCGTGGTATTTGCAGCTGATGTGAAGAAGATGTACCGCCAAGTATGGGTAAATAGTGACGACGCAACCAATTCGATATTATAACGCTTCGGAACCAATTCGGCATTATAAACTGTTAACGGTGGTAACATATGGAACATCGTCAGCCCCATTTCTGGCGACCAGGGCCCAAATTCCGGATCAATGACAAATGAGAATGAGAAATGACTTTATGTTTTATTTCGCCTACTCTAAATAAAAATGCAACCGACTAGTTGAAATAAAAAATCAAATCATTTCTCATTATCATTTGTCATCGAACCGGAATTCGGGTACTGGGCCCTCCGAGATGTTGGAATGCAAAATCTAAATAAAAACTCAGACGTGGCAAATGCGATAATTAACGACTTTTATGTTGATGATTTGTTGTCTAGCTCTTAAAGGAAAGAGGTTTCAAATCACCGACAAAACAGACACGACCAAAGCATTGGGATTAAATTGGATCCCATCAGAGGATAAGTTTTGCTTTCAAGTGAATATCGAAGACACGAAACAAATCACGAAAAAGAAAGTTCTATCTAAAGTGAGTAGAATATTTGATCCTTTGGACCTGCTCGCACCTGTTGTTATCCAAGTAAAAATATTCATTCAACACTTTTGGATTTCTAAATTAGACTGGGATG
This sequence comes from Tipula vernalis, assembly GCA_958295665.1. NCBI lineage: Eukaryota > Metazoa > Arthropoda > Insecta > Diptera > Tipulidae > Tipula > Tipula vernalis. The sequence continues at coordinate 385,367,857 of OY282558.1, read as the reverse complement.
AACCTTTAACGGATGATCTTCTATCCGGATGGAGAACACTTTACCAGAATATAATAGCTGTTTCGGAATTAAGTTTTCCTCGATTCATAGGAAGTGCTAACATTAATAGCATTGTTGGTCGTATTCATAAGAACATTTAATTTAATTATTTAGTTTATGTTAAATGTAATTTATTTGTAAATGTATTTTATTTTAAAATTGTATTTGATTAGATATATTTATTAATTTAATTTTTACAAAATTGTTTTATTATTAATTTATTTATTTACCACCATTTTGGTAATACAAAATTGGGTGGCGGCCAACACCACGAGCGATGCGTGTTGCCGCGTTGAATTCCGTGACCAGACTGAATTTTTATTTTATTTTGTCTTGTCCGTCGTTTTGTCTGGAAGAGACAGTAGTTCAGTTGTCCGTTTTATATTGGTGTTTCCGTTTTCGTTTCTGTCTGTTCGTGTTATTGTTCTGACCGTGTGGCGGCGAACGCATGTGTGAATGCGTGAACCGCCACAGCATTGAACTTCATGGTTTCAGTGATATTAGTGAACGAGCCTACGCTGCCGTAGTGTACTTTCGGACTTCGTCAAGTTTTCCTCGTGAATATAACCGAAGGCCCAAATCTGCTTGAAGAAGTAGCGGACCGAGTTTCATCTTATAATTAATTAATACGAATAATTGCCCACGTACAAAGATTTGCCAATAATTGCCGTACACCAAAGCAAAAAGCAATCTAAAATCGTTGAATTCATTTTTAGATAAAAACGGTGTCTTGCGTATAGGGGGAAGACTGTCCAATTCAAAAGCCACTTACGATGTTAAACATCCCGTGATATTGCCGTATGAATCCATCGTATCGTCACGAATAGTAGAAGAAGCGCATCAGGAGTAAAAACATGCTGGTGCCTCATTATTATTAGCCAATTTGAAGCAAAGATTTTGGCTACTGGGAGTCAAACGAATGATTCGCAAGATTATTTTTAAGTGTGTCGTATGCACCAAAATAAAAGCTAAAACGGAAGTTCAAATCATGGCAGATCTACCAGCAGCCAAGGCCTCATAATTGATGTCGCCTCCGGGTCCACGCTCATTGAGCGGGTGTTAGTAAGTGACCTAGGTATAAGGCGGGTCACGCTAAATGATGGCAAATTGGCCGGATTAAGGTGTAAAGCGACCCGTGCTGACGATCTGCCAGGCTGGGGCAAAGCCGAGTCGTGAACGGAGCCCTCTGGCTACCTGGCGACCTCCAGTTGTAATTAGCCTTACCTGCGTATACGGATCTCTGCGCAGGCGGACCTCTATTTCTCCGATACTCGTGGGAAGGGAGGTACCTCGAACCAGACGGGTGGGGCCTCTAAGGTTGCAAAGGTGGTTGACTGTAGGGCACCAGTCCCGGGAGTTAGCGGTACCAACGCAGCACAGGGGAATGGAATGAGAGACATTCCTCCGGCGATAAGGCGGTACAGAAATCGCCGCTCGGCATTTCGAATTCTCGAGAAGTGGGCTGCGACCTCCGAGGGGCAGCTCACGGAAGAACAGAGAACATCAGTAGCTTGGGCAAGGAGCACTGTGGGCTGCGGAAGCTCGGAAAGGGACCAGGTGTCGAAAAGACGGCGGTCCCAGGACGGGGTGGAACAGACAAGCGAGGTCGACAGCAAGCGGGCCAAGTTGCTGACTGATACGAAGCCGAGTTCTAACTTAGGGACAAAGCTATTCAGCGATGTCTTGAGGGAGCATGTGTTGATGCTAGCCGTAATTGACGAAAGTCCAGAAGATGGGAGCATCACGGCGGAAAAATGTAGGTTGGTGTATAATGCACTCAACATCTTTTTTTTAAAGGTCCTGGGAGAAAATCCAGGATCACCCCCAACCTGCAGAGATGCGGGATGGTATCAAGAGCTTGTAAAGATGACTGCATGCTCGGACTCTAGATCTGTGGATCTATACAAAAAGGCTTTAGTCAAAGTAGGGTAGGTGTGGCCAGGCAAAGCTTGCGGCAGTTAGCTGGGAGGAAATTCCCAGTTCCCCCAATTTCCGGCTAGCTTGGAAGCTATATTCAAAGGGTGTTTGAAGCTGGCTATATTCCTAGGTACTGGACGGAGGTCAATGTGGTGTTTATACCGAAAGCGGGGAAAAGCTCACATGTATATCCTAAGGACCTAAGACTAATAACTCTATCATCCTTTCTTTTGAAAACCTTGGAAAGGCTGCTGGATGTATACATTAGAGATAAAATAGGTGCCAGGAAGTGGGCACCGTCTCAGCATGCGTACACAAAGGGTAGATCTGTGGACACTGCTCTGCACGCCTTGGTGTGTACGATTGAGAAATCAATTAATTCGAAGGAATTCTGTTTGGTAGCCTTCCTGGATATAGAAGGCGCCTTTAATAATGTGAAAGCGGGGGCAATCAAGGAGGGATTGTCATTTTTGGAGGTGAACGTTCCTCTGAGAAGGTTAATCAATTATATGCTGGGAAGCAAGATTGTTAGCTCGAAGTTGGGGGACTTCACCATCAAGAGGCGAGTGACTAGGGAAACTCCGCAGGGGGAGGGGGGATTCTGTTCCCACTTTTCTGGAACATAGTGGTAAACGGGTTACTACTAGAATTGGAGTAAGAGGGTATTGAAGTTATCGCTTACGCAGACGACGTAGCTTTAGCTGTTACCGGGAAATTCCTGGGCACGATTGTAGACGTAATGCAGAATGCGCTTACCATCGTTACGAAATAGCTGGCAAATGTGGACTTGGTATTAACCCGTCCAAGACAGAGCTGGTACTCTTCATTAAGAAATACAAAATCCCGGTAGTTGTCCCTCCTACCTTAAATGGCACGAGACTTGCTTTTACTGATAGAGCTAGATATCTGGGCATTATATTAGACAGTAAGCTTAGTTGGAGGCCCAATATGTTGAAGAGAATAAACAAAGCTACTATAGCTTTGTACTCCGGTAGGAACGCCATTGGTCATAGATGGGGTCTGAAGCCGGAGCTGGTACACTGGCTCTACCCCGCTGTAGTGAGACCTGTACTCATGTACGGGATGGGGTGGGTGTTTGGTGGCCAGCTCTGGACAAGGTAACTTATAAAAGTAGGATTGAGAGGGTGCAAAGAACGGCCTGTATGCTTGTTAGCGGGGCATTGAGGTCGACACCGACAAGTGCCTTAGAGGTTATGTTGCACCTTCTTCCGGTCGACATTTTTGGCAAACAGATGGCCGCAAATACGGCTGTACGACTTGCAGCCGTCTCTCAGTGGAGGTGTCTTAGTACAGGACACTCTACTATCGTTAGATCGTTGAAGGATGAGCTGGCGAATCTTGACTACATTAAACCTACTCTACGCTTCGAGAAGCGATTTCAGACCTCCTCCCCTCTAAGGGAATCCTGGAGGAATAGACCGTTATCGGAAACCCAAGCATGACAATTCTTCACAGATGGCTCCAAGCTAGACGGCAAAGTGGGAGCTGGAATATTCTGTGACAAATTAAATGTAAACATTTCTATTCATTTCCCTGATTACTGCAGCGTGTACCAAGCTGAAGTCATAGCGATTGAGAAGGTCATGACGTGGTTGAAGCATAATGTGGTACCCTCAGATGATATCGCAATCTATGTGGACAGTCAAGCGGCGATCCGGTCGTTAGAATCGGTGTCTTTGGCGTCACGGGCGGCGTTGGGGAACTGCAGCGCGGATGAACTTTCTAGGCATGGTACGACTCTCCAGCTGCAACCGGAAAGGGCAAGTCTGGGGAGGCCTATCACAGCGCTGAGACAAACACTTGGGAAGCAGGCGCTATCCTCAGCGGGGGAAAGGTGGTCTAACACCCTCACCTGTAGAGTTGCAAGACAAGTTTGGCCAAAGCTGGACTTAGGGCGCACTAGGGCATTAATATCCCTACGCAGATGTGAATTAAGAACGGTGGTAGGAATTCTCACGGGACACTGCCTTTTTGGAGAACATACAAGAAGACTGGGTCTGGAGGCAAATGACTTCTGCAGAAGCTGCTTGGACGAAGAGGAGAAAGAGACGTTGGTCCACTTCTTTTGCTCGTGTCCAGCATTGGCACTCAGAAGGCACAAACACTTGGGTAAGTTCAGGATGGACTGCCTCTCAGATCTCGAAAACATTAAAGTGCGGGACGTCTTACACTACATAAGTAGCTCGAAATGGTTCCAATAGGAGTAAAGGGGATATATTCTATGGTATCACAATGGACCGTCATCGGTCTAAGTGTGCCTAAGCAGCCACTCTAACCTAACCTAACCTACCAGCAGCGGGGGCTGAATTCATTCGGCCTTTCCTTAAGGTTGGAGTTGACTTCGCAGGGCCAATATCAATACATTTAACTTAAGGACGTGGACAAAAAACCTACAAGTCATATATTTGCCTATTTATTTGTCTCAGCGTTAAGGCGGTCCACATCAAGTTGGTTGGAGATCTGTGTAGCGAATCATTTCTAGCTGCTTTAAGGCGATTTGTTTCGAGAAGAAGCTTGTGTACTGATATTTTTTTAGACAATGGCAACAATTTTGTGGGTGCCGATAAACTTCTCACAGAAAACTTTACCCAATTAGTTAAATAATCTAATAAGTGTTCTCATTTATTTTCATGTAACTATATTACGTGGCATTTTATTCCTCCAAGCGCTCCAAGCTTTGGCGGACTTTGGGAACGTGCAATTCAATCAATGAAATTCCATCTTAGGAGAACAATTGGAGAAAATATACTCACCATGGATAAAATGACAACGCTGCTAGTGGAGGTTGAAGCAATACTTAACTGAAGGCCACTGTGCGTGTTATCTTCGGATGATTTAGACGTGCTAACACCATCACACTTCTTGATCGGCCACTTAAATGCGAAAATTCCAGAAGGCAACGTTTAACTGAAACAGCTGAACTTAAACAAAAGATGGCAACTTGTAAAACGAATCACACAACAATTTGACAAACGACGGCACTTAGAATACTTAACTCCCAATCAACAAAACATGTATTCTTCTCGGAATCGGATGGTGCGGAATTTATTGTAACTTTTGTTTACTTACCCATATGATACAAAACAAATGTACGACTTGATTTGTGATGCTGGAATGCCCGATTTGTTGGCGCAAACACAGTTAATGTTCTGTGTTTAACAGCGATTGTAGCTACCTCATCACGTTCAATTAGCGAATAAAACTGTTAAAGAAAATAAAAAAAATTAAAATGGAATTAGTTAAGTTTTTCTACGCACTAATGATTACATCTTAATTATATATAAATTACTTAATAAATCAATTATTAACGAAAAAAACAACTTAATATAAATCCAGATGAAGGATATTCTCCTGTATAGACATACCATAAATTATATGTACATGTAGTCCACACATTTTAATATTAAGCTTGAACAATTTTCCTTCTTCACGTATCCATATATAAGATCCTAATTAAATTAATTTATTTTTCCTTTCTCTTACGTTCAAGATGTATTTCGAATTTTTATTGTTTTGTTTTTTTTAATTAAAAATGATATATGTTCGTATTTTGTCATAAGACGAAACCTTTTTTATTTATATGTACTCGAATCGAACTTAATCTTCTTAAACGTGACAAATTCTTCTTTTAAGTTACTTTCAAGTATTTTGTAGTACCGAAGCGGCTTAATTTCTATTTTATTAGTGTAAACACATAGTGTATTTTTTGTCCAAATGTTCATTTGGATTGCTCTATTCTTCCTATAGATTTAATAGCTGTAGTCGACATTTTATTGAGCAAAAATCTAAAATCTATAAATGTTATCCGAATTCAGTGGTCGATACCTCCTATTATCTAAAGTTATTTGTATTATTTAACGGCAAAAAATTATTTTTTAAAAACAACTGAGCAACACTCCACAATTGTTAGAGCAAAAAAGTAAAAATCTGTACACGTGATCCAACAGCTTGTCCAAATGAATGTAATTATGTCTTACTTATTTGTATTATTTAACCGCAATTGATAAATCATTAGAGATTATTGTTCTGTCAGATTACTCTGTTCTTTGTAAACAATTCGGCTGTAGCCCAAATTTTTTTTTTCTACCATCTTACCTGATCTAACCTTCAAAGTAAACTAAGTGGTCACTACCTAAGTAATTTCACTCAACCACGATACCTATAAATTGTTAACTGTTAACGAGTTCCAAAACACAAGTAGACGAAATTAACCAACTGACTGTTTGAGCAATAATTTCGAGTTCAGAAATCTCTTATTAGAGGTATAAATCGTAGCATTTGAACGACATTTACGGATTTTAGATTGCTAAGAGTTGCTGTTGTTTTTCAAACAGATAAAATGTTCCGTTAAATAATGCAAATTATGTACGTTAGGATACGACAATTTTTTTACCCTGAAGCAGAATATACTTCACGCGCTGAATTCAAACCGCGGCCAGAATTTCTTTGATAACTCCGGTTTCCGAGATATTTTTTACCTGAAAGTGCGAAAATCGCGGTTTTTCGATATATTTGAGGTTTCGTGTAATTTTTTTAAATAAAATTATTAATGGGGCCCTAAAGAACTAACTACTCTTCTTATCGTCCGGATAACATTTTTCATCTTTGAGAAATCGTATGTTGAAATTAAGCAGTTCGACCTATTTCTCGATTTTTGGAAAATGAAAGGCAAACTCCTGGGGTTATGTGGGTTTAGGAGATTATGGCGTGACATGACGTGAATTTACTTAGGAAGTGTCCACTTAGTTTTACAACAGAACTTTTTAATGGTTATAACATCATAGGGGTACCATGCGGCTTGGCTAGTTTACTAGGTATTGTCAAGATGTTGTAGATCAGCCGAAGTCGCAGATGAACAACGAAAAATCTCAATGGTAAGGAAGGGAAAATCAGAGTGGTATTTAAAAATGTTCATCATTAAATGTTGTTAAATGAAGTGTTGCTAGTCGAAACGACTACACTACTTATTTCGATACTGTTATATTATCTAGAGTTCAACTGTTCAAATTGATGTGGTTTTCGTAATTGGTGATAATAATTTGGTAAACATTCGGTTATTAACAGCAAAGACTATAGTTTGACTCTAAAACAGATAAAACACTATCTAAGCCTTACGAGATGGTATTGTTTGTGATCACCGGAAACAAAACCAAAATCTTGCTTCTTGACTATTCTATACCATTGAGAATCTCAATCCACGAAGTGTGTTCACCTATTGTTCCGTTGATCAAATATGTTGGAAGAGTTCAGATTTCAACAAATCTCCAGCTACTCTTTTGCAGCCGATGATTATAGGTTCGCTACAGTTCACACCATCGCTAGTCACAAAAAGACTTTCAAAGTGAAACGGCTTCAATTTGGAATCTCCAAGACACAGGTAAGTATTTTTCGAAATTTTGTCGAAATTTTAGTGTAATTTCAGGCATCATGAATTACCACATCAGATGTAAATTGTCGATTTCCTCGGTTTCCGGATCGACATCATCTCGGTTTTTGCCCCGCGGAAGCCAAAATTAGCAAGCCGTTGTACAATGTCGTACAAAGAGAAGCTGGGTTGTTATGAACATTCGATTTAATTGTATCTAGGGCGCTGTAATACTATCGAATGTCGTTAAGCCTAAATTGATACAGAGACTCTGTTAATCATTGCCAATGACGAAAGTTTCGTGACTTCGTCTAACGGCGTGAATTTATCGTAAACCGTTCATTACACTGTTCAATCCCAAAAAATATACGTCACGTATTCTTACCCATTACCACAGTATTCACCGTCCGGGAAAGTAGGCCAGCAAAGCTGCAAAGGGCGACCTAACAGTAGGATGGCTTGAAAAGGTGGAGGACCACATTCCATTGCTTTCTATGAGGATCATTGCTTTTGGAACACGATTAATCCATCGTGTTTTCTTTAGACTATCCTCAATTCGCGGCTCACACTTCTGGGAGGAAGCCACAAAAATTGCGCCGGACCATTCTAGTCGGAAGTATTTTGCAGCCCGATAGTTGTCAACCGGGTTCAAAAAAAAATTATCGATTAGTGTTATGTTCAACCACGAACTTGAAGAAAAGTGCAGACGAATTCTTTATCATTTGGCAACTTCTTACAACATCACCATGAAACGCCGTCCGCTAGCACTGCGAAAATCCCGGCTATGAATTTCTCTCCACATCATAATATAACCGCTGTTTCAAAACGAAAGACCAACGAAACACCAGAGCAATTCTCCTAAATCTGATGTCTGTCTTATACAATCTTATACCTTAGTCTTATACCATCACAAGGTGGAACCGAATATAATAACATCATTCGCCGTCACATTGATCTGTTCAATTTATGTATCAAACAACCAAAGGCGTCCGATATCCATGATTTGGAGTGAACCAATCAACAGACCGAGCACCAAAATTGACCAGACCTACAATCAACCCTGTTAATATCCGTCGTCCTAAAAATGTTCAAACTCAGGCTTCTGCGGTGATTTCATTTTCGCAGATGGAGAAATGTATTGAATTGGAGGAATGCACATTGTAACCATAATAAATTGTATTTCTCAACACACATCACAGCGCATACTAATTTTTTCGGACAAAGCAACAACCTTCGGTAGAGCCCCTAGGAAGATTGATGAAATTCGCGGCGGTTAGTTAAATCAACAAGTTGTAATAAAGAGATCCAAGAACATCTATCCAACAACAAGATTGAATGGAAGATGTGATCACTTGCTTTAGTTGCTTACTAACTCAACCCCAAACTCACCGTTCAACTCAATCTCTAAATCAACACGTTTCGAAAACTACATGTGTACATGAATTTAACCTAACCTGCACCTCAACCCTATTTTGAAACCCTAAATAAATCCCCACTGAACTCATCATTAAACCCGACCGAACTCAACATCCTAATCAAGCACAACTCAACCGTCAACGCATCCCTCAACTCAATGCCCTACTCAGTTTTCAAATTAACACGGTCCGAAAAACTACATTCGTACATGAGCTCAACTCAGAATAATTCAAGCTAACTTCCAACTCAAATCTCAATTCGACCCTAAAACAAATCACTAACTGAACGAACCAAACCAACCCTAACTCGATCCCAAATTCAGCCATCAACTAATCTTTCTCAACCGTAACTTCCAACTCAAACCACCATCTTCCCAAATAAATTTCCAACTGAACTTCTCATTCAACGACTCAACCCTTAACTCAACCCATAACTCAATCACTGAATCAACACGAATTGAAAACTGCATGCTTCCAGGAACTCAACTCAATCTTAACTCGACCCCTCTGCCTCGGATGACTGACTTTATTGAGTTCGTCTCAATTCCATAAGTATTGTTGCATTCGCACATTTAAAGTGCATATACCTTTGATAAAAGTGGCAGAATTTAAACAGGAAATTGAAAATTGTTGAACATAATGCACAACATTTTTATCCCATGGGTAAAAAGTAAGAAAATTTTAATTCCACCAAGAAAAAATCTTGGATTCATTATACGAAACGGGTTTCATTCCTATTATTTTGGAAATTGTTTCACCGATCTCAGAGGTGTTTTCCCAAACTGACGTAAGCATGTAGTCGACTTCTTGAAACTTAGACTTCAGAGAAACTGAGGACAATTTTTAAATTGTCTATGATTTAGGAAGTCAGGTAATATAGGCTATTTCAGAAAGACACCCTTGAGATTAGCGAATATATGTAATGCTACTGACACATCATGGGTTCCGTAACTAATGTTTCGAGTTAACTTTAGTTTGAACAAAAAATATCATGGCAAATTTAGACAATTTTGAATCGGAAGAAAAATCTAGAACATATTCTGAAACACATCCATCAACAATTTAGTATTTTTCTTCGGATAGAATAACCCACCACCGTACCTACATCCAGCTGCCTTATAATAATTAAAAGAGATATTTAAATTTCACCAAACATCAACATTGACAATCTTAATTTATTTGTTTTTTTCGACGAGGATCTTTTTTCAAAATATGACTACTGCCGGTTTTTATAAAGACGGCAGACCTTTTTTGTCGTAATATTTATACTCATACACATACATAGTTAGTTATAAACAAAAGAAAATAATTACACAAAACACCCTTTTTTCATTCTGTCTACATGGCGATGTTCACAATTAACTTTCGATTCCACATCCCTTGCCATAAAAATGAATAAATTATTTAGAAATCATTTTTTTAGAAATTTAGAAAATTTCTACAAACCGGACGAATTAGGTAAAGAGATGAGACGACACTAAAACAAAAAAAAAAAATGAAAATGGACGAAGAAAAGTAAACGAATGCTTTCCTCCTCGAATATGTTGGGTGTTTTGTTGTTTTTAATTTATAATTTAAATTTTAATTGAAGTACATACTAATTTAATGATTTTCGTTTTTTATTTTTTTTTGTTTTTTGTGCTCTATATAAAAATCAATTTATATTTAATTAGACTTCCTTGCCACCATTAACATTCATGCTGATGTTATGTTACCCATCCGTTTGTTACGCTGTAAGTAATTAGACAATTTTGCTGCTTCTTATAATAAAAAATCAATTAGGATTTAAATGTTTCTATTTTATTTTAGTTTACCATTTTTATTTAATTAGAGACTTACGTATTTCTGTACTATACCTACGTAAATAAAATGGCGGCGAAATTCAAATGTTTCTTACCGTGTGTACATTTTCATTTGAATTTGAACCTACTGTATGTAGATAAGAAATTGAAATAAAATTCAATGGAGTTTGAAAAATTTATTTTATTTGAACACAGAAAATACGATAATCGAGAAGGAAAATTTAGTGGGATCATATGATATGTGTATAGATACCTAGATTTAACGCATAATTGAATCCATCCAAAACAAATAAGTAATAAAAACACCGCAAACCAAGGTTGTGTGGTCTAGCAATTTTGGTTTTTTGTTCGATAGATAAAAATCACCAAACACACAAAATATCCGAAAACAATGGTAAAATGTGTAGACTATATAACGTCCTTAATGGTTCGGAAGATATTTATAAGTAATTTGGAAATATTGTCTAACTATCACCATATATGTATGTATAAAAATGTACGTAGATTATGATAAGCTTTCCACATAATACGCATAATATTGTTTATGACAGTCCATTATTGAAAAAAGAACATAAATGTCAGATGAGCGAAGCGAGGCATATTATACAGCTGTGGCAGCGTTGATTGATTAATTGATTTAGTGTGTACGACCAAGCCTAAGGCAAGTTTACCGGATACGGCGGATCCACCGTACATCGTTTTACACACAATAAAACCAAAGAATAAATTTAAATCTACGAATAAATTAATCTAAATAGCTTAAACAATTTAGATATACATATATCAACATTAGTATATCATTATTGGTACCATATTTTGACCAATTAATTAGCTAAATTCTATAACTACCACCAAAATCAAAATTAAATAATTAGTTACTCGTTAATCAATCCTGCTAAAATAACACTGTAAATTAGTTAAATTAATCTGGAACTTATTAAGTATGAATAGTTATTACTTCGAGTTTAAAAATACAGTTGGTTGAAAAGTGACACCTATTAACCAGTAGAGGAATCAAAATTTATACGCCATTTTAATATTTCATCTTTCATTTGAACACAGATATGATTAGAAGTTGACGTGTCAGCGTATTCGTTTACAATGGAAAACCCGAATATTGTGCAGTGATAAAATTCTTTGTTTTGGAAGGTTTATCAGCAACAGAAATTCATACAAAAATGGTACAAGTGTTTAAGGAATCCGCTCTTTCATTTCCAACTGTGCATCGATGGGTTTTAGAGTTTAAACGTGATCGTGTTCAAGCGTTGAAGATGAACCACGTAGTGGACGTCCAAAAAGTGCAACAATACCAGAAATCATTGAGCAAGTGCATAATATTGTTTGCGAAGATCCAAGTTTGACTAAGCATGAAATTGCTGATATCATAGGCATCTCGGACGAACGAGTACTCCATATTTTACATGAAGAATTACGTATGAAAAAACTGTTTGGAAAACTGGTGCCGCATTTGTTAACAATTAAAAAAAAATTTGAATCGAAAACAAATTTCTCAGCGTAATTTGAAGAGTTTTAAGCAGAATAAAACCGATTTTGTGCGGAGATTTATAACTATGGATGAGACTTGGATCTACCACCATAATCCTAAACTGAAACAAGAACGTTTACAGTGAACTGAAGCTGGTTGTTCAGCTCCAAGAGGGGTGAAGTCAGAACGATCGGCAAAAAAGGTGATGCAAAAGGGATTTTGTTGATTGATTATCTTAAAAAAGGTAAAACAATTAATTCTGACTATTATTACAACCTTTTGGACCAGTTGGATAAAAAAAATTGTGAAAAAGACTTTACAGAAGAAAAAAATAATTGTTCATCAGGACAATGCACGTGTTCACACGAGTCATTTGACGATGGCTAAATTGAACGAATTAAAGTATGAATTGTTTGAACATCCACCGTATTCAACAGATTTGGCTCCCAGCGATTACTATGTCTTCAGAAAACTGAAACAATTCCTTCGTGGAAAGCGTTTTTCGTCGAATGAAGAAGCTATTGCAGCCGTGGAACAGTATTTTGCAGAGCTTCCGAAAAATCATTACAGAGATGGTATAAAATTGTTGGAGGATCATTGGAATAAGTGTATTAAAGTTGCGGGAGATTATATTGAATAAAAAGCTAATTTCATTAAAAAATTCACATTCTTTCATTTTTGATTTCAATACTTTTCAACCAACCTGTATATAATGAATAATAAATAAAAAAAAATAATAATAAAAAACCGCGATTGGCTTCCCCATTCTGAAACTAAAAATCCAATAAAATATCTAAAACAAGTTACACTAATAAATAACAATAAAGCCGCGCTCGGTTCCTCAGTTGAAAATTCCAATATATTCAATCCGCTCCGGATTATCAATTAAATCCCAACATAATAATTTAATAAAATTATTTCATTTTTAAATAAATTCTAAGATTCAAATTTAAAAATCTCCTAAAACTAGAAACCATGCATGATTAATTTCAAAAAATTACAGCTTAATTAGTTAAGTCCAAAAATACAATAGTTTAAACTAAATAAATATGAACCCAATAAATATGGATAAAATAAATAAAAATCAATTTTAGAGAAACATAAATTATTTTGTTGGTACTGCTACAAGTTAAAATAATAATAAATATCATAAGATAAATTAATTTGAATATGACCTCTAATACCATACAACAACATTTTGTAATGTATTATAATACAACATAACTATGCTATAAATCTATAAATTAATGTAAAACACAAAAACTCCCGCACTCAACATACCTCATCCCACAAATTTTCCAAGCAATAATTCAAAAAAAAAATTTCATAAACCTTCACAAACCAAATCTAAAACTAGAACAACTCCACAAACTAAAAAATTTAAAAATGAAAAAATGTGAAACCCCAAAACCAACCCCCCCCCCCCTTATTCCCAGTGATAACAATTCATTCCTACTGCCACCGGCCCCGAACCGCCGCTCCCCGCCAGCACAAATCCAATCAATTTTTTTCAGGAAAAATCAATTAGACACATTAGTCACATCCCTCAACCCTCCCATCCGCAAAGCTAGTCCAATTTAAAAACTCAATCCGCAAAAGTTTTCCAAAACAACAAGAAGTTAACCGTTGTTGAAAGTAAACTTAGCAAGTTGGATATTAAATTATCAGCTGACATTGATTCTATTAAGAGAGAATATGAACTTATCGTTAACGGGATACCTAGAGAGGATGCTGAAAATCTGCACAAAATATTTGCTGATCTGTCAACGAATTTTGGTTACGGGCAGTATAAGAATCACGTTAATGACCAAAAGCTGTTGTTATTACCGGAGGTCGAAATCTTTCGATTAAAACCCACGAACAATGGCACTGTCGCTATTTTAATCAGGTTTGAATTCACTTTAAAAAAAAATTTGTACTTTCAGAGATACCTTAAAGTTTGCAAAACCCTCAAATTGTGTAACGTTTCTGGTTTTGAGGGTAATGGCCGTATTTTCATTCAACACAATTTACCTGTAAGTTATTATAAAGTACATAAACTGGCAATGGCATTGAAGAAGGAGAAGAAAATTATTAATACTAAAATTATTAATGGTCGAATAGCAGTTAAAATCAGGGATGATCAACAATATGCATTTTTCTCCTCGGTAGCTAGTTTAGAAGCAGCGAAGCTCCAGTATTTTAAAAGTAATATTTTTAATTTGGACCTATAACCAATAGGATTTTATGGCGGAATTTTAAAAAATATGACCTTTCAAAAACCAAACGAACTGACGTGTCGGATATTTCAGTTACTGAGTTCTCAAATCATTTTGCAAAATGCTCCCAGGTAGCTGTGCAAAATCAATTTCTTATGGATTCTGCTATTTCGTCAACTGATAATCAATGTTTTTATTTTAGGAATGCTAGTTAATGATCTACAGTCCGGGTTTCGAGAAAGACATAGTACAACTTCTGCATTAATCAAAATTATAGATGATTTGAGTTCATCTGTTGCAGAACGTAAAGTGCCTTTGCTTGTGCTTCTAGATTTTTCTAAAGCTTTTGACAGTGTTAACCATAAAGTTCTGCTCCACAAGTTGCGCTCAAACTTTAATTTTTCCCATTCTGCGGTTAAACTTTTGACTTCATACCTATCGGATAGGTATCAAATTGTCAAATTGAATGAAAAATTTTCCAACGAGAGTTTATTGACTTCTGGTGTTCCTCAGGGTTCAATCTTGGGCCCTTTGTTATTTATGATGTTTATAAATGATATCACAAATAGTGTAGCTCCTGAGCTAGTGAGCGATATGGATGCTTGCGTACTGAGAATAAATGATACACTTGAAAGAATTTTAATTTGGAGCAATAACAATCATATTAAAATCAACCCCTTAAAATCCAAAGCCATGTTCCTAACTATTAATAAAGTAATGTTATCCAACCTTCGGCATTATAATATCAAAATTGGCAATGCGAATATTGAAATTGTGAATACGATTAGGAACTTGGGGTT
The DNA here is from genome assembly GCA_958295665.1 of Tipula vernalis. Taxonomy (NCBI): domain Eukaryota; kingdom Metazoa; phylum Arthropoda; class Insecta; order Diptera; family Tipulidae; genus Tipula; species Tipula vernalis. Next base: position 385,352,814 of record OY282558.1, on the reverse strand, counting down.
ATTGATGAATAACAAAGTTAGTTGGGATGAGCAAGTAACCCAATTATGTGGTAGAATATATGCTACGTTAAGGACGCTATGGCCCCATGAAAGCTATATGCCGCGGGACGCTAAGCTTGAATTAATACGATATTAGTTATTCCTCATTTAACCTACTGTGCCCCTATTTATTCTGGTTGCTCTAAGTCCTTGTGCTCGATATGTATACAATAAAAAGAGAGCTGATTCAATTTCAAGTTATACTCGTTTAATATTGGGGTGTGATTTATCATTGTTTAGAGTTCATAATGGTTATTTTCCTTTATAAAATAATTTATTATAGAAATCCCATGTATCTCTTCAATTTGATTAAATTTTTTAGATCGACTCATACATCTAATATTAGTCTTCCTACAAATTGCAAAACTAAAGCACGTGAGTCATCTTTTTTTGTGCGGGGTATTAAACTTTGTTGGAACTCATTAAATCCTAATTTACAATCTAAGAAAAGTCTAAGTAATTTTAAAAACATATTCACATATTTCTCATCTCTAAGTTGATACTTGTTTCATTTTGGAATACTGCTTCATATTGTTTTGTGATAATTTTGTTCGGGTAGATGCAACCAAATTTATGATTTATAAATTTTGTAAATTTGGTTTGTAAATTTATATATTTATTTAGTACTTTAACATAAGTTTTTTAGACAGCAAATGTTGTATTTTGTTTCCCTTTTTGAAATTTTATTTAATTCTATTGTTGGTCATATGAAATTATTTAATGTTCTAATTTTAATCAAGATTGTGTAATTGAATATTTGAATTGAGTATACACAAGAAGGTTTTCTTGTATTTTAAGGAAATTGTAATAAGGCTCTAAGCCTTACTTGTATAATATTAATAAGAAATAACTAAAATAAATAAATAAATAAAACACTTCCAAACTACTACCAAAAACACCTTCGAAACAAAGCATACAAAATACAAAAGTTTTTGTGTTTTACATCAATATTAAAGTGATAAAAGCCGCATAAAAATGAAAGATGGACAACTACTCTTACTTTGGTCACTGGAATTGTTATTGGTATAAAAATAAAAATGCAAATTATGCTCAAAATAAAAACCGAAAATAATTTTCATTTTACTAGAAATTAGAAATTAAATAAAAAAATAAACAAAAATTTTCAAAACTATTGCTAGAATAATTCTATACCAACAAAAACTTGGTTTGAAACTATTCATTCCGGAATGAAAATACAAGGCATTCTTGTTGTAAAATTCCCAAAGTAAGACTACAAATATATAATCCTATAAAGCCAACACAAATGTCCACCTAAGCCGCAAACAAATTTAAAATATGAAAAGACACCCTATGAACAGCAAGACAGCATATTTATGTACATACTACATATACACAAACATGAAGCTCTATATACATCCAACACAACAAACCTTCCTCCTCATATTCTGTTCCACGATTATCACCCCAATTCCCATAGTCGTGTCATTTCAGGCGACGTGACTTTAGTCACGTAACGTCGCCTAAAAATTGGTATTCTTGAAGTCGATTCAAGCGGAGACGAGTGAAACTAAAAATACGTCTGAAACACTAATTATTGCTCAAATTTGACAAATTTTGCCCAAATTTGACAGCATATTATCTGTCAAAAATCTTATTTGTTTAGATATTTTGCCAAAGATTTATTAATAGAGTTTATTAATTGGGTAGTTGTGGTTTAGTTATTAAAGAAGTTTATTAATTGGGTTCAATTTTGTTAATACGTTTATTTTACACTTTATGATGAGCAGTATAGAATTATTTTATGATAGTGAAAGTGATGACGGGGAAAATTCTCAACTGGCTATACAGCGCAAAATATTGCGGGATAAATATAATCCCTTGGAAATGCCAGAAAATCTATGAGTATATTTCTTGCCGTAGGGTACCGTAACTCCTAACCTAATTTTTCTTTTAAGTTTTATCAAAAATTTTAGACTTAGTAAGGAAGCGTTCAATAATTTATTGACTAAAGTGGAATGTGGGTTAAAAGCAACAGTTCGGTCATCGTCTGTTTCTCCCATACTCAAACTGGCTGCTGCATTGCGTTTCTTTGCTGAAGGAGGTTACCAAACAGGTGCTGGTAAAGAGTATTTGGCGGGAGTGGCGCAACCCACCTTTTCAAAAAATTTGGCACAAGATTTATGCCCAGAAATGATAAAATTTTCAACAAGCGACGATGTAAAAAGAAAAATTAAATTGGAATTTTTCGAAAATACATGATTTCCTGGCATAATAGGATGTGTGGATAGGACACACGTTAAAATTACAGCTCCCACCAAAGAAGAAAGACATCTGTACTAAAACCGAAAGGCTAAGACTTCAAGTAACATAATTGTGTAGGTTAACAAACTTAATATATTTTCGGTATGCGATGACCAAATGTCCATTACCTATGTTGATGCAAACCACCCTGGTTCGTGTCACGATTCTTTTATATCCAGACTTAGATATGCACCCTCAACGATCGTATGATAATGGGGACATAAATAAGTGGCTGTTAGGTATAATTAGTTTCGGTATAAGTTGAATGTTATAATATAATGGTTTTAATCTTTAGATGATGCTGGGTATGCTCTTAAGCCGTACCTTATCGCGCCATTTCGAAATGCACGGGAATCGAATGAGAAGACGTTTAATAATAAAAATACAAAGGCCCGCAATTTTATAGAGAAGACTATAGGAGTCTTAAAAAACGGCGGTTTCGGTGTTTATTAGGAGCAAGGCAGATGCATTATTCTCCGGATAAAGCAAGGCAGATTGTAAATGTTTGCTGTACGAGTACCCTGCACAATCCGTGTATTGCTTTCAAAATTAACTCGGAGATCCCTCATCTTACTGTGCCCGCGGAGGAAGAAGAACAATTTTTACCGCTAAGCGAAGGGATTCAAAATGATGGGGTTCGAACTAGAGCACAAATAATGAATTCGATATGCCAATAAAAAAAAATCACACATTGTTTTTGTAAATAAAATAAGATATTAAAACATAATTCAAAAATAATTCATTAAAAATTAATAAATTATAAAATAAAATTCAGTCTTTTAAATTAATATTTTGTATATAGGAATAGTATACACATCGCATCACATTTCTATCTTTGGTGTTTTAATTGTTTTTTTTAATTAGAATTTCCAATTTTCTCTCTTTGTATTCAATTGCCCGCAATTGTCATTCCAAATTTTTCTTCTTCAATTTATTTTTTGCAGCATATTTTCCTTCCATAATTCTATTTTTTTTTAGTTTTAACTCGTACATTTTTGTTGTGTACCGGGCTATTTCCTTAGAATGTTTTTCCGTGTTAACGATGGATTTAGTTTGTATTTTTAGAAGCCGTCTTCGTTCCTCTTCAAATGTCTTTTTTCGATCGGAATTTCTTGTTTTTTTCTGAATTTCGGAAATAACGTTGCTAATCGGCCGATTTTCAAGTTCACTTCCCACTTCCCTATCGATGGTTGGTGCAGGGTATGGGGTGTCATTAGTTAAAGATACGTCGACGTAGGCGTTCTCGTCTTCTATAAGCACTGGGGGAACAATATGGATAGTTAATGAAGTACTGGGTAGTGCTTCCGAGCTTGAAGATGAGGCGGTTGAGCCTGCGTTTAAGCCGAAGGTTTTTCTTGATGTTTCAGCGACTTTTTTCAGTAGCAAAACATCTACAACGCTCTCCTCTAACGCAGAGCATACATATTGCTTATTAAACCCTCCACCCGTAGCTTTTAGCTCATTTTTATTGCGGGCTAGCTTCATTTTTATTTTTCCCTTAAAATCATTCCAAACCTAAAAGTGACAAACATTTTTATTAATAAATCAACAACCAATAAAATTTATGCATTTTACCTTTTGCCATTCTGTGCTGCAACGTATTGGAGGGCCGAGGCTATTCAACTGATCCCGGAAACCATTCCAAATATGATTAAAGTCGCTTTTTGAGTTTCCGAAACTTAAATAACCTCTCGCGATACTGGTATTCTTCTCCATCAATCTAACAAGTAGTTCGAATTGCTTACAATTCGTGATTTTTAAACTATAAAAAATATTTATAAACGAAAATAACTTATTTAATTTAACACCAATAAAAAAAAAATATACAAACATTTTTCGTTCCATGTTTATTTGTTCTTGTCACTTGATAAAATGGCGCGACGATTGTCGTAAGAAGTGACTTTAGACGTAATACATGACCAAGAGAATATGAAAATTGATCCGGCGTGACTATAGTCGTCTAAAATGACGTGACGCGACTATGGTAATTGGGGTGTATGTCATCAAACCAACAAACAAGAAACAAGAAAAAAAATGCCTACACATACCACCATATCCACACAAACGCTAACAAAACCTACTCAAAACAGTTTTGGGTATATTATATGTACTATATATAAAAAACCGCTGTCGGCTCTGATTATATACAACCCTTACCACAGCAAATCATAATATAATAAAAAAGAAATAAAATTTTACATAAATTCATCTATGTACCAGTATATGTGTTATGAAAAATACCTCGAACGATAACTGGATAGTACCGTTATGATATTTTGAACACATCTTTGTTGATGACTACCCTCTTCAACTAATTTTTGTTCACTTTCACAACACTCACTTGCACTCCAATTTTATTATTTTAAATTAATTCTGAATCACACACTGCACTTTTGTTCCCAGAATTTACCTTTCTATATAATCAGAACACATGAAATAAATTTAAAACACAAAATCACACGCGAAATTAATCAATTAAGTGAAAAAATCTACGATTAACACATTTTAAACAAAAACAATCATTCACAATTTTTATTATTAAAACTTAATAAACACAATTACACAAAACTAATAACACAATTTTAAATTTAATATTTAATAAATAAAAATTCCACTTACGGAGATAGAAAAAAACACGTCCATCTGTATCAAGCGTTCATCGCACACCATTATACAGCTCTAAAATCGAAACCTTTTGTTAGAGGTACTAATTATCGTAATCGGAGCACAACTGCAGATTTTACATTTTTGGTAAAAAATACCTCCAAAATTAAATAAAAAATCCAAAAACATGAAAAAATGGCCACAAATTTAGAAGGGTTCAAAATATGTGTGAACCATCCGGGCATTGAGTTTGCGGTTGTGTTCGGGGTTAAGTTGGGTTCCATTTCCAGGTTGCATTACTGACATCTAGAAATCAAATCTAAAATAAAATTTACAACAAAAAACTCAACAAACTTCCCTAGAAGCAAAGATGTGTCAATAGAGTTGCACAAGTGAAACAAACTGAATTACAGAGAAATCTTTCAGAATATTCATGCTTTAAAAAAAAACATTTAAAAAAAATGGAGGTGTGGTCAACACACGACTTTTTTTTACGAATGGGAAATTTTGAGAAACAAAAGAAATTTCTTACAAATTTAATATCCCGTAAACCAGTTATTCAAATTCAATATTTGACTTTTGATAGAACAACGCAGCCGGTAGTTAATGTTAACGAAAGCATTACACAACTAATTTTAAATTCTGATTTAAAATCTGAATATACAATTCCTAAAAGTTTGGAGAAACGCCAAATTATTTTGAGGCGACATTGCTGTTTGAAGAGACTATAACGTTCTCTGTATATTATAACGCGGGTTTAATGCGATGTTACCCACTGTAACGGTGTTTGGGGCGTATAAATGTTGCCGTATTTCACTATCCCGTGTTTTTACACTTCGCGGCAATTAAATTAAAAACCAAAAAACAATTAAATTTAGCGGCCACACAATATTGTAAATGTTGACCGAGTTGTATTAATCACGAAAAAACTTGATTACAAATTTTGGGAAAAATCCACCACCACCGACTACTATAATAATTATTTTTATTATTAAAACGAAGTATTATTATTTTATTAAGCACACAGAATTATTATTATTATATTTTCTACCGCGATTGACAATTGATTTGCCCGATATGCTCCACATCGAGTAAGGAACGAGAGTGTATAAAAATTGTGTGTCTGTGGTTAATACGGTATGAAAAATGAAAATGGTACAATCTAAGCAAAAATTGCTGATTGGTTGTGAATGATGACAATAGATGGTGATGAAACTGTTTTGCTGTTGTACTAAGGTGTCCAAGATATTATTTAGTACAAAGTAGTGATTTTTAGGTGCTAATACATATGTGAAATGTATTTATTTTAAGTACGGATACAAACCCAAAGAGTAAGTCAAAATATAATCTATAGTTGTCCCTACTAAGCTGAAAAAGGCTATTCAAGTACAATATTGTGACGGTGACACCTAGTGTGTAATAGAAGAAGTTAAATTAATAGTTCAATGTTTAACTGTACTAAAATGGAATTTTCCATGATAAAAATTGTTACGTAATGTTTCTACGCTATTCTAACTAGAAAAGTCATGAGCTTTCTAGAAGTTTGGTTTATATCGAGCAAACGGCGCAATGGTTAAAGCGGCATCGTTTGGATCGGGAGGTATCGGGTTCGAATCCCTATAGGAGCGGGATACAAAAGGGATTTTTTATCATCTGATTACGATCGGTAATGACGATGAACACATCTATGACCCCCTGTTGAGAGTGCAGAATGTATTGGCCGACCCACCTTTCATGTCAGCACTATAGGTTTGCATGAAGCAATGCAATGTGCAGGTGGTTTAAACAAAGCGGGTCTTTAGCCGTACGTCCTCGATTTGGCTACTACTACGTAAAGTAGGACGGTAAAATTAACTGCGAAAGAGTTGGGAGTGCTTTGAGCCCCAGAAAAGATTGCATAGATTAAAAAAAAATATAAAAAGGCGAACGAAGTCGAATTGGATTATCAGTATTTGGTGCAAGCGATAGTGTGAAGATTTAAAAGGAATTAAAAAGTGATTAAAAAAGTGTTGTTGTAGTGCATAATAAAATTGTGTAAAAATTAAATAAAGTGATTTTGTGAATTATCGTTAATAAATAGTGTTGTTAAAATTTTTGTGTGAAATAAATAAATTCGTTAGTAATAAATTGAATTGATTTTGTTTTTATTCACAATCCAGTGATTCGAGCCTTGAGTGACAAGGCAAAAACGTAACAATATATTGTGACGGTGACACCTAGTGTGTAATAGAATAAGTTAAATTAATAACTCAATGTCTAACTGTATTAAAATGGAATTTTCCATGATTTCCATGAATTGTTCTAAATGTGTCTACGCTATTCTAACTGAAAAAGTCCATGAACTTTCGAGAAGTTTGGTTTGTGTATATAGAAAGGCGAACAAGATCGAATTGGATTATTAGTATTTGGAACGCGATAGTATAAACTTGTAAGATTATTAGTAGTATTTGGTAAGCGACAGTGTGAAGATTAAAAAGGAGTTAAGTGTTTTAGTGGAAATAAAAATTATAGTGTACAGTAAAATTTGAGAATAATTTGAGTGAATTTTTATTAATAAACTGTGTTGTAACAATTTTTGTGCTAAATAAATAAATTCGTTGATGATAAATTAAATTGATTTTGTAATATTCACAATCCAGTGATACGAACCTTGATTGATAAGGCAAAAACGTAACAATATTTTAAGCCGAAATAAGCTGCATTTCGAATAATTGTAGAGATAAACGAACGGAATAAATTGATTGCATGAGTGAATCACTACAAGACAATTTAAAATTTTAACAATATCTTAATATCGAATCAATGGTGACTATTGGTCCCAGACCATTTACCTTCTTCGGTTTGTTTTACATACATAGTTTTACAATTGTTCCAAATTCCCAGATTATTCGTTAAATACATTCGTAGCAGGTTTTATTAAATCACTTTAATTTTGAATGTTAATTAATTAATTCGTGTAATTTCTAATATGCAATTTAATGTGTTTTACAAATTATCCCGTAAAAATTTGGCCTCAGATTTTTTTATTTCTCGGTTGCCAGGACTCCAAAACATCGATTCGAAAAATGAGGTGTCATCCAGTCATTTCATTCTCAGAAATATTGATAACTTTGGTATACATTTTGTACAAAGATAGTTTTAGTAATAAGCAGTTTGTGTCAACTTTTAGGGCCATTCGAGTTTCGAATAGACGGGTATAAATTTGAAAATCCATCATGTACCTGTTCATAAAATATGAAGTCGATTGAGGCATTGTAGAGGATCATTTTAGCAAAACATAGTAAAAAAAAAAAAAATTATTGAACTGTTTTTCCCGAAGTAATATCAACATTTTCGAAGAAAGGTAGGAGATATAGAAAATGAAATGCTATGTGATAAGGAGGTGGGATATCCGTCTCAAAACATAATTGACGTTAATTCGGATTTTGTATTATTGCTTAGATTTAATTTTTTTTGCATTTTCGAATGATCTACCTGCGAGGCTCCGTCCAGGCTGACGCATTGAGTAAAGAATTTCAACAGCCAATTCTCACGTTGCTCACATAATCCTGTGATCTGAACAAAAGGTACAATTTTTGAGAAAAGAAACATTGAACATTGTGGATACTCTCTGAACGGAGAATTCTCCAGTATTTTCAATAGTCGCAAATCATCTTCAATAGATTCGCAAATGCGATTTTAATTGCTATTCAACACGTTTCAGTTCTAAATAATCTAACATTAATTGTGAGTTATGACCAGGCTTAGGATTTGTAGGTTCTAAAAAAATCAGAAATATGTACTTACAATATGTAACTTGTAACGGGCACTTGTCATTCCCCGTTACCAAACATATCCAATCCACCATAAGAAAAACTGCAACCCAACCTTGAAGATGGTTTCTTTACCAAACATCTAATGATAATGTCCGTGGGCATTTAATAAATTAACGTAAATCATCTTCTTTCTATCGGCACGCGCTACATACATCAGGTTTCATTTACGTTTATTTTCGAATCTAAACTCATGAGAGAAATTTTTTCTCAAATTATTATTGACAAAAAATTGAGAAAATGTTTATCCAATACTAAGGAATTTTGTAACAAAGATCCCACTTATTTTCACAATTTCAGATTTTAGACGAGTAATGCATTTTTCAGCTTCAGTTATCATTTGTTTTTATTGAGAAATAAGTATTTTGAATTAAAATATTCGATAAAAAGTACACAGTGTGCTGAAAAGTGATCAAATTGATACAAATTGATTTGTAGCGATGAGCGAATTTAAAATGGATTAATGAATGTTTGAATGTAATGTATACGAGTAAATGAACGAGTATGAGTATTTCTTGTGATAAGAACGATAATAAGTGAGTCGCTATAGGACTCCGCCGCAAGTGATCTCCCTCTCCCGACAGTCTTGTATACGCGATGACTTGATATTTGCTCAGCCGAATTAAGTATTCCGTCTGCTGGTTTAAGTCGATCGATTGAAATATTGGAATTTTTTCCATTATTCGATATCATGAAATGTTTCCTAAGCCTGCGTATAACTTTATACGGACCTTCATAGGGAGGAGTTAATGCTGTACGAACCGTGGCTGTTCTTATGAAAACAAAATCGCAGTTGTTGAGCGATTTTTTGGCAACGATGAATAAAACGGAGAAGTAAAATAAATTATCTTGTTTGGTTTATCGCTGCAGTGTTGTGTTGCTTGTTGGTTGAATAGGTGTTTTAGTAATGTTCGCGTGCGAATTGATTTGTAGCGATGATTGAATTTAAAATGTATTAATGAATGTTTGAATGTAATGTATACGAGTAAATGAACGAGTATGAGTATTTCTTGTGATTAAATAAGTATGAAATATGAGTGAGTCGCTATAGGACTCTGCCGCAAGTGATCTCCCCCTCCCTAGGGAATGATTGTATGAGTGGAGGCCATACGGACGGTCTTTTGTAAGCGATGCCTTAATATTTGCTCAGCCGAACCAAGTATTCCGTAAGCTGGTTTAAGTCGATCGATTGAAATATTTGTATTTTTTCCATAAATCGATATCATGAAATGTTTCCTAAGCCTGCGTATAACTTTATATGAACCTTCATAGGGAGGAGTTAATGCCGTACGAACAATGGCTGTTCTTATGAAAACAAAGTCGCAGTTGTTGAACGATTTTTTGGCAACGATGAATAAAACGGAGAAGTAAATTGAATCATCTTGTTTGGTCTAGCGCTGCAGTGTAGTATATTTAACAAAATGAATTTCTGTGTGTTGTGTTGCTTGTTGGTTGAATAGGTGTTTTCGTATAGTTCGCGTGGGAATTGATTTGTAGCGATGAGCGAGTTTAAAATGTATTAATGAATGTTTGAATGTAATGTTTGTATACGAGTAAATGAACGAGTATGAGTATTTCTTGTGATTAGATAGATAAGTAAGAAATATGAGTGAGTCGTTACAAGTATATTTGTACACAGTAAAAGTATACACTCAGGTTTCAGTAAATAAACTTAAATTTGTTTTTCTTATTCAATCATGTTTTTTTTTAAATTTGGGCAATTCATGTGGTTTGTATTATATCGCACACTTTTAATAACGAACAAAAATAATGAAGAGGTAATAGTACAGTTTTTCGATTGATTGAGTGAGGGAGAGAGCATTCTTTATGATTTGTTCCCGCTTAGTCAGTCAGGTAAAAAATTGTATAAAAATTTCGACAATTTTTTTGGTTGGACAGTCTCTTTTCGATTGCTTTTCATTGAGGGTAATTTGGTTTTTGCGGATCAACAGTAGCGACTAAGAAGCGAAAACACCAGGTAAATATGTTTCAACCTAAATACTAATACCGGGCCACCGGCTGGTCGGGAGTGTGTTGACAGACTCATAAGAGGCGGGCAAGGGATTCTGTGGTGCTAATCACCATTCCCGCCTTTCTGTTGACATCGTTCCGCCAGTTATTTTTCTTAGTAACCACTACTAAGGACCAATGGTCAATAATAACAACCATGGCATACGGTCAATATAAATACCAAAGCTTAGGGTAATCATCCATGCTATTGTATTCATAGTTTGGGGTACTATGCCCCCCCCCTCCAAATTGTATCACATTTGAGCGTTACCTCACTTTTTTCATATTTCGATCCATGCGGCTATCAACATCTCTTACTCGCAGTACCTTTAATCCACGACCACCTCCTCTACCCGACTGAGGTACCAAGACCAAATAAGATAAATTTTCGATGTAATAAGTTGGAACGGACTTTCAGTTCAACTCCGCTAAAAGTTAAAACTGTAAAATATGTGATGAAAATGAAAAAATGGTGGTCAAATATTGAAAAGAAAACCAAAACTAGAACTTATCATAAGAAGGTTTCAATTCATTCATTAAAAAATATATCTAAGATTTTGGCTGTAAATTTGGAGGAAGAATTCTAATAAAGGCCTTGAGGAGTAATCCAAAAATGGTTTTATATACCACACACTTAAAAATTTGGACACGTGAATGGTTCCTACCTGTAACGGAGACCTTGATGGTTGAGGCGATTCACGCTATTGAAATGGTTTAGAATTGAATTTTCTATATTTTTATAGTTCAACGCTTTTATAGTACGCTTGTTTGGTTCATTTAAATTTCAAACTCTTTTACATAAATTTTCCAAATTTTGGACTAATCAGATAAATGTGAACCTGGCGGACTTGGCTTTAATTTTTTAATCTTTTACTTAAACATTTCAAATGTAACTCTCAATAGTGCAATTTTACGTTTGCCTTGCAGGTCACGTCAAGCCAAATCGCTCGTCAATTTTTTTTTAACGTTTAAACAGGTCTAAAAATGTTATAAAAAATTCAAACGGTATACTTCAGTGAGTTTTATTAACTCTTCTGATTTCGATGAATATACGGTTACAAGTTTGCCCAGAAATCTGATGAGATATTTTCAAGTTTCTTAAAACAGAAGGAATAAAAATTCAGGACAAAAAATCGACCGAGATTACGCAAAAGAACGCAAAAATGAACTCAATCAAGATTTATTTGATAAAATGTCATAATCTGGTACATTATTCAACGATTATTCAATAGTTAGGGCAGAGCACTAATATCACAAAACACACGGAAGGAATACAACATTTAGAATTAACATTATACTTACATTAGCATAACAAAAGCCTCTCTCAAATTTTCGAGCCAAGTGCTATGTAATAATTTTTCCCAAAAAAGAATTGTATCCACAGGCGCTTGTATTATATTTTGATAAATTATACAAAACAATTTATCCCCAGATTACAAATGATTTAAAAATTATTGAAATATTTGAACTTACTGATATTATTTTAATAGCAGAAAAAATGCCCACAGCGGTTTGGCGCAAAGAATGGAAAAATATTAAATTTCCCGAACATTTTCAATCAGTTATTATTGGAAATTTCACAGAGAAATTTAATTTATTAAATTTTTATAATTTCGATCGAAATAATCGCCTCAAAATATTAAGAATAAAATTACATTGATAAGTAATTTTAACCATTTAAGAAATTAATCTATTTGCTACTTGTATATTAAAGTTATTACGAATTTTTATTTGTACCCGATAAAACAAACTAAAATAAGAAGACAATCTGGGCGGATTGAATAGGAAGGATTTCTTTTTTGGAATTGAACAGTCAAAATAAATTGCAAGTAAAAGTTAAAAGAATGTTTCTTCTTATTTTTAAGTGGAATATCTCTTTTTGGATGAGAACCAATATAAAGAATTCTTCTTAAAATTGTTAGGAATTATGTGAAACAGTTTTCTGTGTGAAAGGACTAAAACGTGTGTCTACTATTACAAGAAACATGATAACTAATTAAGATAAAATATATTTGGTTTCATTTTTTAATTATTTAACTTAAAATACAACAAAAAAGTTATTTAATTATAAACTATAAACGACATGTTGTGTTTTCTACTATCGTTTGGTTGTGACGGTAATGTGACAGAATATATGCAATGTGTATGTTGTATACATGGTTAGATAGATTTTTATGTTTAGATAATAGTTTCTGTAATTATTTGCTCTAATTATATAATGTAGATTTTTTTTTTTGTTCTAAAGTGACATATGAGCAGCAGGGAAAAGCGTATTAAAAAAATAGCAGATACATTAATTAATTGAAACTAATGAAAAACACGATTGTTTAATTTTGTTGGGTGACAATATTATTAGCATTGGATACCAAAAGTGGAACGATCTATTAAATAAGATGCAGAGGACAAAGAGATGTGTTTTCAACCCCATCAACCTATTCATCTTCGAAATTTTTGCAAAATTTTTTAATTATCGTATCACTGTCCTGTCTTCTCAACATAAGGACAACAGCGCTCTGATAGTGCTAACACTCAATAGCCGTAACTCGACCCCATCACCACTTTTTCTATTATTGACTGATAATCTACAAGAGAACAATCCTTTTCTAAAACAACGAAAGTGAAATTTATGAGAAATTAGATAACAAAAGTGTTCCCCGTTAAATTTGTTAAATTTTCCAATTGGAATTTATATTTTACGAAAAATGGCAAAGGGTATATCCAATTGTGTTGGGCCTCACAGTAACTCACAGAACTTAGAAATTTGGTAGTTTTCAATGATGTAACATTTATTGAATCATCGATACTAAAAACGTCCACAGGGTCTTTCCCCCTTTTTCGCATAGCTTGATCTAGTTTCAGCCTATGTGACCATGCTGTTGATTCACAGAATTTAAATATGTATTTAGTAATTTGAATGATTTAAAAAGTTGTTTGTAACACCCATAGAAAATGAGGGCGCGACTTTGTGAGTTCTAGAATCAGTTGTAAACAGTTTTTAAAATTTTCTAAATTTTTAGACTTTTAATAAGATTAGATTATAAGATTTTATAATGCGAGATTCTATACTATAAGATTTCAGATCTAATCCATAATAATTTCCTGAATCCATAATTGCTTCCTAACGACCTTTGGTTTTGCTCGACATGTTCAAAATTTTGTTGAGAGCTACCAACTGTTTAGGGTGTCCAATAAAGAGATTGGCTTCCTCAATTGGAATTCCGGATTTCCGATTTCCATTTACAAAGATTAACACAAAGAGATACATATGCGAAATTTAGCCACCTCATCTAAGCAGTTGTCCTCTATTTCATCAGAGCCCTAAACACCTCCTTGAAAAGCTGAGTGGTATTAACTGTTACATCTCGTTGCCTCGTTCATTGATGGCACTGCACTGACGTATTCCAATTTTCTTATGGTGGTTTGCTTTCGATTACTCTTTACTTCCACATAAGATACAGTCATTTCGGCTTCATCAAATGCGAGTATTAGTGGATAAATCGTTCAAATTTATACACAAATTGAGTTTTAATTCATTTGGGTTTTGTAAGTGCTAACGATACAGAACAAATGAAATGATTTGACATTCTTTTCCTCTTGCCTGTATATTGTTTTAAAGGAATAAATAATCAAAATGCGAAAGAATTTCGATATTAATAGTTTCAAAGACGTTCAGTTAACTCTTTACATGCTTTGGATGGTGTGGATTTGACAAACTTGTTGTACAAATCCAGAGAACAAATTCAGAACGTTTACTTGATTCGGATTAACACGATTTAGATTAATACAATATATTGGGTACCTACGACCTTGACTTAAATGTGACTTCACCCAAGCAACAAATTTTCTAGAAAATTTATTGATGTTGAACGGAGCCTAAAGCTTTTGTGAAATGACACAGATAACATCAAATTGACTTATTGGAATCAAATGCATCATTGGTTCCACGTTAAAACGCCACAAGATAAACCTTTGAAAAAACATGCTGGTTAATTGAGAGATCTATTCTTGATGTCAACCACATTTGCTAAACACCTCTAAGAAGATGAAGTAATTTAAAATGGATTTTGCTATATGCAAAATCGATCACGTGAATTATAGGAGTTTTTGAACATGTTGTGCAGTGAATTTTAAATAATTTTAAAATAGACGAAATGCCGTCCGAACTTAATTCAATTCATTTTTAATTTCAGTTTCGGACATTTTTTCAACGTCAATTTATGTAAACCACGTACCCGTAATTCTCTCGCGCTCCAAATATGAATCAAACGATTCAACATCATCCGCCAGTACATGTACCAAAACATCGTGTTCTAGAATAATTGGGATTTTTCAACAAAAATATTCCAATGCTCGCCTAAATGATGACTCAATATTAAACCCATTGTGCTTAAACAATGTCTGAGAACAGATTAGTAACTATGCTAAACTATTTGTCAATGATCCATCTCAAACAGATTGCAGTGCTGGGGATCAACCTTTTCTTTGTCGCTAACTGTGGACCACCATGAATTGACCTTTTTGAAATGCATTTGCTTGCTCGCATACCGTATCGAACATTCTTCCAGTAGCTCGTCACTCGTATTCCTAATCGCAAAAACATTCCATCTTGTTTCAATTAATTGAACATTTGTCAAATTCCTTAACTCCATCGATTAGAAATCTATTGGGTGTGAATTGCTCTCGTAGTTGGGAATGATACGGGAGTCATAATGAAATAGCTTCTTCCATCAACACCATCCTTAATGTAACACTCTTACGGCCTTTTGCCTTTAATACTGACCTAAGTTAAGAGATAATTTATGGTAGAAGCCAGTTTATATCATTTAAGCATAATCTTTATTGTTCAACGACCGTTGTTACTTCATGACTAATACCTGCTTAAACATGTCCATTGACGGTTTGATGATGGCTTGAGCAGCCTCGTTTATTAATGCCCGGGATCTAGAAAGCCTTCAATAAATGCGACCAACTGTCTTTGTATAATCGGTAGACGGTAGACATATTTGTAAACGCTACAGAAGCACTACTTGCTCGATAGCTGAATAATATTCCTGTAGAGTCTCTTCATCATTTTGATAGCGATCCTTCAATCCCATCCGTTAAATGTCTCTGTCATTGTTGAATTTACTTCTTCCTGTAAATGTTGGTGTCCTTAATTTAATCGACCAACTCCTCTGGACTACTTGCGAAATAGTTTCATGTACCTTGATATCAAGTGACGCCTTCTCAAACTACCTCGCATAAATGTTGACCGTATATCGTAAAATTTTTATTTAAGCAAATAGATTGGTTAAGATAGGTGCTCTAACTTAAGGTATCACGGCACCATTATTCATTGGCGCTTTCAGTTTGGCTGTAAAAACGTTCCACCATGCTGTTAGTCAGTTCAGTAACATGTACGTGTGTAATGGTTTCACTACTAGATGGAAAATGAATATGCTCAAACCTGTACCAGTAGGGATATTCCTTTCGAAATATTCGGTTTTGTTACGATGCAAAACAAACGTTTTTGGACAGGATCTTTGCCATTTCATTATTTTTCTTTCATCAATCTTTTTATGGGAATGCGACAGGTTGTACAGTTCCTTGAAAATATACATCTCAACTGTTTAGGTAAACGTATATTTAAGGTTGGTTACCGGCAGCTGCCGTTTCGCAAAAAAAAATTAAAGACTGATGTTCTTGACAAGTAAGTTTTGATAAGTTTGAGCCTTTATAAATAATTATTATTGTGGGGCGAAGTTCGACAAAAGAGCTGATAACTCATAACAGTGACATAATATTACAAATCTAACATATACGTAAACGAATCCAATTCGAATTTGAAATTTGGCTGTAGGATTGTTAATGTGATTTGAAGTTTCTCAAACGTTGCCGGTACGCCTTCTATTGCTCGGCATTGACCTTTTTGTATGATTTTGCAATACTAACCGTTTAATACCCAAATACTGCAACATTTTGCCCAAATACACGGAGTTCTCAGAACTTAAATTACGACTATTCAATCTTTCTAACAATATCATCGCTATTTGAACACTACATAGACATAATTCGATCAGACAGCACGAATAACCGAGTTTGTTGTAAAAGATGCTTTCGGTGTCCTTTTGTTTAGTTCACCAATTGAATTGGTTTCCATTTCAAAGTATAGGCGATGATAAATATTTTTAATTACTGAACAAATGGCACAAAATTTCGAAAGCTGAACACATACTCGTATACACCAACTGCCGGAATCGGAATGCAGAATTCACAGGCCAACCCAATTTGTATGTGGTCTACGTTAATATACCGATAGCGACTTATACGTCCTTGATTTGGGTGCTTCGGGAGGTATAACGCTATTATTCTCATTTCACGGCTCCTTAGAACAATCCCTTTTGTATTTTTGTTACGCCAAATCATAAATAAATCAAACGAGTAAAATCAGCAAGATATAAAAAGAAAATTAGAAACGACACATTTCTTCCTCTATCGGGGAATGGCATATTTGGCCAATTTTTTTCACTACACATTAGGCTATAATTCGCAGTTATAAGTTTCTTAGAACCGTTGCTCCGATATTCTTGTTATTAGCCGAACCATAAAATTCTCAAAAGAAAATTAAAAATATGACATTCGCTACACACTGTTGGTAAGAGGCTTTTGTCATATTTGACGCGTAGACATAAGGCTATTTATTGTTCACTGTTTATGTCTTCTTAGAATAAGCTCTACAATATTCTAGTTATTGATCGAACCAAGAATTACCAACATCACTGTAGAAGAAAAATGATGTTAAAGAAGATTTTTCTCTTAAATAGAAGAGTACAGATCAGGTTCAGAGGGCTCAATGTTACACATCTTTACTAATAAAAATGAAAATCTGTACGTCTGCCCTTTATACATTTTCACAGCGTTCTTCCAACCAGATTCAAAGCTTGCGTTTGGGTTCCCAAAATGAGCAGGGTTTCTTAGTATTTTCGAAAGGGACCAGCCATGTAAAATTTCGATTTTTTTTAGGAGCTGAGTTTAGATAAATGGTTAAATTAAGCTAATTGTACATTCAGACTCAAAGGGTAGGTCGCAGGTGGATCGAGATGAGTTTTAATTTTTATTTACCACATTTTGAAGGGTACACGAGAAAAACGCAATAACTTATTAACTATTTTATTTATCAGTAGGTTTTCATAGTATTTTCGGAGGTGTCGCGCCCCTGGATCTAAGTGCCCAGAATGTTTTCTAGAATGTCGATTTTTAATTTTGACGGAAATGAGTTTAGATAAATGGTTATATGAAATTAATCATGTACTCGGATCCGAGGGATCGGTCCCCTGGATCTAGGGCAGTTAAGCTATTATTTACCATCTTTAGAATGGTACACTGGAAAAACGATATAAGTCCATTTTTTAAAAAATGAATTACTTATGAGCAGCTTTTCATAGTATTTTCGAAGTGGTCAGGCCCTTAGATCTAGGTCCCCTCGAAATTTTTTCTTCTAAAATATCGATTTAAAAAAAAAAATCACGGGAATGAGCAGATAAATAGTTAAATGAAATTATTTGTATACTACCCTGAATCTAAGGAAGTTAAAATTTTTTACAGAATTTTTTTACAAATCAACTATCAGAATGTTATTATAAAGATTAATTAATCAACAATACTTCAATTCATTTTAAGTTTAAGAAAAATCGTAGAAGGATATTCTCGTGTTGGGGCGTGTGTGTATATCGCATTAGAACAATGCAGAATGTTTCTATCTGAGGAATGATCCTTCACACAGTTCGTGGTCCAACTTCATTTGAAAATTTAAAGGGTATTGGCGGGGCAATTCGCGAAACGTACAGAGAAGCCTGCCACCAACTTGGGTTGCTTGAGGGTGATTAACACTGGCAAGTGAAATCTCTTCATAATTATTATTACCACCTGCTTTCCTCAAATCATTTAGTTTTTTGGGAGAAATACAAAGAGAAATTACTGTCTTGATGAAGGCCTTGGCACGTAGCTATTTCTGGTGGCCAAAATTAGATTGTGACATCGAACCAACCGTTAAAAGCTGTTCGCAGTGTCAACGTATTCGTCCAGAAAATCCTAAAGCAGCGATTCATCCATGGGAAACAACAACTCGACCTTGGTCGAGACTACATGTGGATTTTGCTGGACCATTCCAAGGCAAAATATTTTTCTTGCTTGTCGACTCATATTCCAAATGGTTGGAAGTTTACATAGTTCCATCGACATCATCCAAATGTGCGATGCAGTCGTTTCACAGTATCTTCTCAATGCACGGACTACCTGATATGATAGTCTCCGATAGTGGAACTGCTTTTACATCGGACGCATTTAAGGTATTTTGTAAGAATAATTTAATTTCTCATATATTTACAGCTCCGTTTCATCCTTCGTCAAATGGACAAGTGGAGCGTATGGTTCGTACAACAAAGGAATTTTTAAAGAAAACCGTCGGAGACCATCGCCTACGTTTGGCAGTTGAGACCACGATCTGACGTGCAACCACAACCATTAGAGTATAATGCAACACCAACAAATCTACCCACAATACCTCAACCTTCCGGAGCTCCAGATGATTTACCGATGCGTCGATCTGCCAGGATTCAGACTTTAAGTCCTGTGAAGTATTTTCAATCTAAGAAGGGAGGAGTGTAATGTACTAACATTTCATACGCATTATACTTATATTGTAAATAAAATATATCCATGTATTTTAACGGGAAAAATAGAAAATCAATTATCAAGTGATTAATAGAATATAATTTATATTCTGATTGCCACAATAAAACATAAAACCCAGATTTATGCATTGACTAATTCAATTCTAATATTGCATTGGTTATCTGGTATGCCAAGAACGTTCAAAACATTCATTGTCAATTGAACGTCAATTATGGTAGGCATTATTGCATCATGTAGACTTCTCTAGGTTCGGCGGTAGAAGATCTGTAATATAAGATTTCACATCTAATCCATAATAATTTCCGGAATGTTTGACGGCCATTAGAGGCGCAGCAACATGTACGACTGCCCTAATGTTTCGGACTTTTAATTACGATACAAATTTTCATATTGAGCTTGTTCAGCAAAATATTGTCTCCTAGCGCCTTTGGTTTTGCGCTATATCTTGTAATAATTTATCTATGCAGCATAAACTGCGTTTGGGAAGCATTTCTGTGTCAGCACGTAGATGTATTAAATGGCGATTTAAAGCCACTATCGACTGTACCACCATCTTTTAATAAAGTTTCAACGCTACAAGTTCATCCAAATAAAATGTTTTGCTCGACATTCTCATTTTCCAATACGTCAAAATTTTTTTGAGTGGGGCAGGTGGCAACATACAAGAGCACACCTGGTTTTAATGTTGCTTCAAAAGAATAAAGGGTACTTCCATTTTGTGTTTATCGCAAAGATTGAAAATAGAGAGAAAATATTAAATAAACGCAATAGGCCTACACATTTGAACAGGTACATACGAGTATATGAAATTTAGCCTTAACACATTACAAAAACGTCGGATAATCAGTTGTTGACGCCTAATAGAAGCTGAGTGGCATTGACTGTTAGATGTCGTTGCCTCGTTGATTGATGTAATTTTAGTGGTTCGCTTTCGATTACTCTTTTGTATTTTAATTCATTTGGATTTTGTAAGTCGTAGCGGTACCGATCAAAAAGATGGCTCTTCGAAAAACGAAATTAACGATTTTACATTCTTTTCCTGCTGCTAGTGTATTTTTTTGACGGAAGAAATGTTCAAAATGCCAAAGAATTTCGATATTATTATACTGTTTGTAAAAAAATAACAAAAAATTACACTGTTAAATTAGCTATTTTTCCAATTGGAATTTAAATTATATGATAATTTACATTATTTGTAATTTTGAATTTTTCGTACAAAAAGCATCCAATTTTGTGTTGAACATTACTATACTATATTTCAGATAATTTAAAAGTTGACTGATTTTTAATGGTTTAAATAATTATTTAGCGCCGACCCTGGAACCGTTTCGAAGGCCCCGCACATTTCTTAGAATAGCTAAGCCAAAAAGCGGTCAATGTCACCAAACCGATCCAATTATGATGAACTATAATATATTTCACAGTTTTAGGAATTTTTAATAATTTTGGATTATTTTAAACGTTTTATATCGCCGACCGCAGAGATGTCTGCAAGATCTTGCACATATATTCTCGGATAGAACATATTGTCGGATAATTTGGCAATATGCCAGTCTACGTGGCCAATCTGATCCAATTGTGATGAACACTCCTACATTTCGCCGAATTTAGAATTTTTAATAATTATGGATGGTTTTAAAAATTGTTGTACCTCCGATTACAGAGATGTATTCAAGGTCTTATCCACATTTTCAGATAGCTTGGTTTAGTAGCAGTCTCTGTGGCCAACGTGATTTAATTGTGATGAACTTTACCATATTTCGCAGAATAAAAAATGTTCATAAATTAAAAAAATTTGTACCGCCGATCACAGAGATGTTTACCGGATCTTGCCCATATTTTCGGATAACTTGGTCTCATGCCAGTCTACGTGGCCGACTTGATCCAGTTGTGATGAACTATTTTATAGTTCACAGAATTTAGAATTTCTAATAATTTTGATGGTTTTAAAAATTGATCCGATCACAGATATGTCCACAAGGTCTTGCTTATAACTTGGCCATGTGCTAGTCTACGTGGCCAACCTGATCCAATTGTGATGAACTATACTATACTTCGTAGAACTATACTATTCTTAAGCTACTGTCTGTTGCAGTTTCCACAAATCATGCAGCTGTTGAGGTTTATCTGCTATTCGGCAGATCGAAAATTGGTAAATAAATAATCGGTAATTCCCATTCTAAGTGGCCATATTCCAGAAATTTATTTAAAAACTATTTTAGAATCCCATTTTATTATCCACTACAATATTATGATTAACACGTTAAATGCCGCTATATATACAATAAATATTCGTAGAGTGCCAACATATAAGAGCCGTTACGGATATCTAAAGACGTATAAAACGAATTTGGGAATAACTTCTTTTTATTTATTTTTTGTTTGAGTTTGTACCGTTATTAAACGTAATAGCCGGCGGAGCACGTGAAACTCAGGTAAAATTGTTTCACTCGTTACATCTAATCGTTCACCGCCAGCAGTACATACGGCACAAAATCATGTGTGTACTGCCGGCGGTGAACACGGCACTCAAGGTGTTAAGTAAAAGAGATCCCAAGTATCTGAACATTGTGACTACCTAAAAATTAAAATACGTGCATACATCAAAAGCTTTAAAACGCTACACACTCCGTTGCTATATCAGGTACCGTGAGACTAAGAAGTATCAGCGATAGAGCTTCTTCTTGTCGAACACCGGAGAATTGTAATGTAATGCACATCTTCGTGGTCGGCGATATAAAACTTAGCTATTCTAAGAAATGTGCGGGGCCTTCGGGACATTTCCAGGATTGGCGCTAAATAATTATTTAAACCATCAAAAATCAGTCAACTTGAAATTTAGTAATGTTCAACACAATTGGATACTTTTGGTTAACGAGATAAACAGATCGTCCAGCTATCTGAAAATGATGAAAAGAACCTGTTTCCTGATGAAAATAACCTGTTTGGTGGTACAAAAAATCCAAAATTACAAAAAATGTAAATTTTCACATAATTTAAATTCCAATTGGAAAAATAGCTAATTTAACAGTGTAATTTTTTGTTATTTTTTTTAGCATAAACTTCACACTCATGTAGATTTGACAAAGTGTTGTACAAATTCGGAGTATTGAATAAAGAGAACAAAAATTTGACGAAAATTTTGGGATTAGGTGTGAGTCTTGTAACACACACCGGAAATAATGTTCATTTAATTCGGCTTGAGATGATTTAGATTAATATATTGGATAGCAAGGAAGCTACGAATTTTCTAGAAAACTGGTTTTTGCTAAACAAAGCCAAACGCTTCTGTAAAATGGCATAGATAACATCAAATTGACTACACGAAATGCATCAATGGTTCAACGTTCGAGAGGAACAAGATTGGTTGTTGTTGATAATCCTTTGAAAATCCTATTCTTGATGTCAACAAATGTATCTGGCCAATAAGAGCTTAGGAAGTGACTTAAAATGGAATTGTTTCTGTAAGTGGCTATATTAAAAATCGATTATGTGAATTATAGGAGTTATTGAACATGTTTCCATCTCTAAGGACCACGAATAATAATTTTCAAGGTAAACAAAAGTGAAGTTTAAATAATTTATGCCGAAGATATATACCGCCTGCACCCCAATAATTTTTAAAGCCATCCAATTCATTTATAAGTTCAGTTCCGGTTTTTTAATGTCAAATTGAACCGGAGGACAATAATTCAGTGTAGATGATTTTCGTATGAAAAAATAAAATTCTAAAATTCCACGTGTATCGATCTACGTTTCAATTACATCCAATTAGTAATGAATGTATGAATATATTGCTGTAGAAATTTCTCATCCGATTATCTAGGATTCTTCCAATGTAACATTTTTGTTTAAACAATTTTTCATATAGGGTACTATAACCTAAGTTGTCACCATACCAATATTTATTTGCGCTTTCAGTTTGGCTTTCATGCCCTTTTGAAAATGCTCCACCATGCCATTGGTCAGCGAAGGTGATTTCCGGTAGAACAAATTCGAGGAATTTTCAATGCTAATCAAAATGAATGCCGCAAGCTTTCCAGTAACGTCTGGCAGTTTCCCCATTAGGTCCAAAATGAATATGCTCAAACCTACACCGGTAGGGATAAATTAATGATTTTTAATACCAGAAAAATTTTCAAGGCATAAATTTCTTTGTCGACCTGTTATGTGAATGTAACAGCTATACGTATAGGTAAGATTGATTAACGGTAGTTGCTATTTGACAAACAAATTTAAAACTGCTGTGACAGGCAAGTAAGGTTTGAATCTTGAAAAGTTTCAGTCTTTATAAAAAATTTTTATTGTCGGATGAATTTCGAGATAAAAGAGCGCTGATAACTCATCGCAAGCGATTTTTGCAATTGTCATGTGGTGTAAATAAATGTACCTATAGTGACCTATACGTTCCCGATTTGGGTACCAGTTGAGGTATATTATTCTCAGTTGGCGGCTCCTTAGAACAATCTCTGACGAATCATAAATAGCTCAAACGAGTAATATCAGCAATATCAGCATTTCCCGTCGAGAAATAGCATATTTGGTCATTTGAACCACAAGACATAAGGCTATTTCTCCCTGTTAATGGTTTCTTAGAACCTTCCCTCCAATATTCTTGTTATTGGGCGAACCAAAAGTACTCAAATAAGTCAAATTCGCATGTCATAATAATATGGCATTCGAAGCCTTCAGCTCATTGAAATCTCAAAATATTATTCCCAGTACATTGCTTCTCGGAAAAACCTCTGCGATAATATTGTTAAAGAAAATTAAAAATATGACATTCACCACACCGTTGGGTTGTGGCTTATGCCGTATTTGGCCTCTGCAATATCCTTGTTATTGGTTGAACCAAGAATTACCAACAGGCCTATGTCAAGCCACTACTGCAGTCCCAATATTATCACTAATCGGATACTGTTACTAGCTGAGAGTTACCAGCAGAAAGTAACAAGTTGATAACGCAGAATGCGTTATTAACATCCCAGCCAAAAATAAAAAAAATAGAGTCGATATGAGTTGATAGTGTACAGCTGAAGCAGATGAAAGTCACCATAGAAGAAAAATGTCAATAAAGATTTTTTGTCTCTTCAATAGAAGAGTCCAGATCAGGTTCAGAGGGATCCAAAATGCAACACAATCTACTTATATAAATAAAAATGAAAATCTGTATGTCTGTTTATATGCTCTTTATACGTTTTCACACCGTTCATCCAACCAGATTAAACGCTTTGGTTTCGTAATAAAATTAAAAGGTTTTCTTAGTATTTTCGAAGGGTCGCTAGGTGCTCCCCACCATTTTTTTTCTCTAAAATTCCGATTTTTTTTTTTTTAAATTTGCCGGCACTGAGTTTAGGTAAATGGTTAAATGAAATTAACCTGAACTCGGGTTCGAGGGGTCAGTCGCCTGGATCTAAGGGAGTTAAAATATATTTTACCATCTTTCGAAAGGTACACTGGAAAAAGAAATAAGTCCATTTAAAAAAAATGAGATTTTGGTGTCATCTTTTACTTAAGAATCGGTTTTTATATTTTTGAAGGGGTTAGGACGCTGGATCTAGGTGGCCTCAAAATGTTTTTTTTTTCTAAAATTATGATTTAAAAAAAAAAATTACGGGAATGTATTTCGATAAATGGCGAAATGAAATTAATCGCACATTCGGATTCGAGAGGTCGGACCCCTGAACCTAAGGAAGTTTACATTTTTTTTTTTCACGTCATTTTTTATTAACATTAATTTATTAACAATATGACAATTAGTATTGGTGTTCGTGGTCAAATTTCATTTGAAAATGTAAAGAGTTTTGACGGGATAGTTTCCTGAAACTTACAGAGAAAGCTGCCAACAACTTGGGTTGTAGGTGATTAAGCTGGGAAAATACGTTATTAGAGGCCTCTGAGAACCGCAAGAGACAATCCAAATTTTACTTTTAATTTTTTAAATGAAGTTTTCAGTCGTGCTTTGTTTCTTAACGAAGATAAATGCTTATCGATATATGGACGTAATCTTCAATTAGGACTTGAATCGCCTCAATGGACAAAAGATAATAATATCGACTCTGAAATATTGCACGAATCACGACATAAACCGATTAAATCGATTTGTCGAAATCAACAAACCACTCCTGCTGATGCTTTGTTGAATATGGTTAAATTTGATACAGGTACCTCTTATCTCTTGCATAAACTGAATCACCTATTTGCAACATAACGAAAAATTCTGGTTAGGCCAACTATTGAATAAAATACAAGATTATTGTTTCAGAATTCCAAGGGGAACACGAGCTGACGAATTGAACGCTTGTTTAAAGCAATCATATTTGTGGCGACATGTCAAATAAATGGGACTAACAACAAATATGACAATTTTCATTTATTTCTCAAATAAAATTTTGAGCATTGGTGATAGGAAATGGCCGACTGATTCCCGAAACGATTGTGTTACTTTTTCAACAAATTTTTGTTCAGTGGTAAAGTCAGTTGATGATTTAAAGTTAAATGTGTTTCCAAACATTGCAACATATTACAAGAACCATGGGCGGCTCTGCAAAAGAGTCATGCTTGCTCCGAAAAATGACAGCGTCCAACATTTCAAAATTCAAAGTAAGCCACCTGGCACATCAACCACATGTATTAGAGCCTATTATTATAACAGGATGTGCAAAAGGCGATCCCAATGCCGCAATACCACAGGCAACGCCAGGTACTTTAGATAGTTTTGTTACAAAATTCAAATTTTAGATACTTATTAAAGATTGGCATACGTTTATATCAAACTATCGTTAATAACTGAAAAACTAAAAAAAGCTGGCGAACTCAAGGTGCCCGCCTCATGCACTAAACTTAATAGAGTTCTAAAAAAAAAGTTCTTTTAATGTTAATTTCACATAGCAATCTGCCCATAAAATAATTTTGATAAACTGCCATACTGACTGAACAATAGTGACAGTAATGAATAAGCCTACGAAAAACACTTACATCAAGAATGAAGCTTCCATCAAAATTACCCCAAAATAAGAGGAAGCCCTGTAAAGGCAATGAAAGAAAGCTGTGGCTGCTTTTCCCGTCACGCGATTTTCAGTCGTTATCATTATGCATTCAATATTCTCTGGTTATTCATTGAATATTAACGGAATATTCATTCATTGCTCATCGTTAACTCATCATTATTCACTCATAATTCCACATTATCATGCGTTTTTCACCGATCATTTACTCATTAACCAGTTATTATTTTCAAATTATTCAAGAAACACTCGCATTAATCATCATTCACCAAGTGAAAAAAGTGAAACAAGTGAATCCATCGCAGTAAATAATATTTGAAATATGAACGAATATTGAGTTAATAATAAGAGAATGAAGAGGGAATAATAGGTGAATTCATTATTCATTAATGCATAAAAAGAGAATAGGCAGTGGATAATGATTGAATGATTAGGGAATAATGACTAGATTATCAGTGAATAATGGAGAGATATTCATTGAATTATTAATGAATAATCACCGAATAATAAGTCAAATCATTATTCAACAGTGAATAAAGAGTGAATAATTGATGAACATAGAGAGAATTATGTGGGAATAATGAATGAACAATAAAAATATGAATCGCAGTAGAAAGAGTGAATAATCAGATGAGTAAATTATGACTGAATTATTAATGAATATTGTGTGAGTATTAAGGGAATGAAGAGAGAATAATGAGTGATGGATAATGGAGGGCATAATAGGTGAGTTCTCAGTGAATAGTGATTGAAATGGTTGGTGAATAATGAGGGAAATGGGGGTGAATTTTGAGTGAATAAGTGTGAATTCTTTATTCATCACTAAGGTGAATTATAAATGAATAAAGAATGAGTAAAGAGTGAAAAAGCGTTACTCAGAGTAAAAATAAAAATAGTATTTGATACCGTCAATACATATGAGAGATTTGAAAGAATTGATATGAAAAGAGATGAAAGTAGTTTATTTGGTTTGTACGCTTTGTCTTATTTTGTTTACTCATATGAATTTTAATGTATTAATAAAAATTGACAAATAATAAAGGATGGACCACAGTGACAATACAACAGTGTTAGTGAAGTGCTAAATCGATCTTTTTTGTTCTGTTTTGTTTATTTTCTCCTATGATTTTTAACAAAAAAGATCGATTTATCCCATCACTAAACAGTGTTGTATTGTCACTTACTAATAACAAAAATAATAATAAAATTGAATAGGTAAATGGATCATTTTAAGTTAAGAATTATATTCTCAAATATATAATTTTTATTCTCACGGTATCTAATTACAAAATAGAGTCATAAATCACTGAAACGTGACACATTTTCGCAACAAAAAACTATCTGATGACAATGTATTTTTTAGTGAATAAAATGCTTTATTAATTCCATTTGGTGGCTCTTTTAGAGAATTTAGAAGAGTTTTTAAAAAAATTCAGAAGAATCCATTTAATGTAAGAAGAAGTCACAGTTTCAAAGTTTACGCGTTTGTCTTTGTCTTGTCTAAAACTAAAGAGATTAATAATCCACAAAATTCATATTTAAGCTATGTATTATTACGAATAATTAATAAATTCTAAAATATTCTGTCTAAATGGCTTCTACTCCACTTTTTTATGATAAAATGATCAATTACTTTTGGCCAATTGATTTTATCAAAAAAAGTGGAGTAGAAGCCTAGATACATCCAAATAAGCGTTTTTTGAGGTTAAATTAAGTTGTGGTTTTAACCCTTAAAAAGGCCTTGATTGCCGATAGCAAAATGGTTTCGTTAATTTCTCACAGAGTACTGCAACTTACAATAGTTTTTATAATTTTTTGAATTTGACAGTTCAAAAGGTTCCCTTGTAAGTAGGGTTCAGAGTACAAAACAATTTTATAGGTCGCAGTCGCAGTGCCAGGCGGCTTTATCGCCCGCACGGCCCAGTCTTAATAAGAATAATAATTAAAATCATGTGGTCAATTAAGTCAATAAACATTATATAGATGACAGCACGAGTTTGTTAGGTTCAAACTAAAAATTGTCACTTGAAAAAATTCCATACTCAATTGGTTTTCATATTTTTCTGTAACGAAGCTAGATGCATCTGTGATACAATAGTAAAACTAAAGATAATTTACTCGGTATTGACGAATGCAACGGTGTGCTCTAGCGGACAATAGTGAAATATGTGCTGGGCTGTAACAAAAATTTGTTATATGAAGTTATATGGAAATAGCGTCTATTTAAATTACATTTTTATTTGTGAAAACTGTAATGATTGGAAAACTGAATTAAACCAATATATAGTTTAAAGTGTGATTTTTGTATATCTAATTCATTTGAAACATTCTTATCATTTTAAATATCAGAAACTTGTTATTAAAAATTGCAGAAATTCGTCAATTATAATTTAACCGTTTTAACGTTTTTTTTTCTTTAAAAAAACGGAAACATTTTTGAATTATTGAAATGTTTGGATGTCAGTCTGAATCTAAAGGCGCGTTTACACGAATCACTTTGAATGATCATGACCCATATAAAAGCATCTTTCATTAAGAATGATTGCCAAAGATGAACAGTGAAAGAAGTTGAGCATGTTCACAATTTTTCTTCACTTTGCACCAATCATCCGTGATGATCATCCATAGTGACTTGTGTAAATGCGCCTTAACAATAGCTTTCAAAGGAATTGTAAAAAGCTGTTTCACTTTAAATCTTGTATTAGTCTACCTTATACAAAAAGGTTATTCGATAATTTCAAAAATTTGATCAAGATATATAAAGTTATTAATTTGAGCTGGAACATTTAAAAAAAATGTCCAAGAATCATATTTCTTGTATCTTGCAACGAAAAGACATCAAACTATGTATCAAAGAGTATATCCAAATTGAATCAAACTTAACAACTTAAAACAACTTACGTAAGTCACTTTATAAGCCAAGATGTTCAGAACCAACATACTCCGTTATGTAACCTACCTATAGGATATCAAAGAAATTTTGTAATGTGTAATTTTCAGGTTTAAAAATCATACTGTTCATAGCTGACATCTTAATTTAGTTTCCTTAAAACAAAAATTAATTATTAATCTGTAATCCTCCAACAAAATTGCAATTACTCTCCGTCAACCGCAAATTAATCTAAAAAATTTCTAAAAAAAATCCAAAATGGATAGGTATACCGATGTCTAAAGTAACGAACAAAAAAAAATGGAATTTCCCAAAATAAAAATCTATTTTTCTCCAAAATATACTAATAAAAAAAAACAGATAATTGATTTACATTAATTATAATTCGCCGAAAATCCAAAAACGTTTCGTAAATTAATTTCTATCGACCGGAATTAATAATACACCAATCAAACCATGTACACACGTGTGTGTATCTATATTTATACAAACGTCCTTGTCAAGAACTATACGAAAATTTTATTACAAAACCGAATAAACATTTTTTGGTTGTTGTTGTTTTTGCCGAATAGTAAAAAAATTTTTGCAGCAATGCGGATTCATGTTGACCTTCTCGTCATCGATCCAAAAACCAACTTTTAATCAAGAGCAATGAAAACGAACAAGGAGGAAAGCACACAAAATAAAACGAACAGTTTTTTTTTTTTTTTTGTACCAAGTCGATGTGAATATTATGACGGAAATTCAACTATGTAGTCTATAGGGAAATTCTATGTACTAGCATATTAGAATCTCAGCGAACAGTTTTTATTTTGTATCGCGAAGAAACGATTATTTCGAGACAAGAGAGTTGGTTTAAATGAGCCCCAAATCGCTAAACGAAATTTTTACACCAACTTAATTTTATTTTTACCCCAAATGTTGCTCGAAAGAAAATTTTTTGTTTTTTTGCCACCAAAACATCCTTCACCATACCAGGGCAACAGTCGGTTTTTTGTACATACATATAACAGAATACAGAAAGCTAAATATTCATTCATCTTAATATTCTAGTTCCCTGTTATTTGTCTGAGGATCGGAAGATACTCGTCGTTATTTGTTCGTTTATCTACAAAAAAAAAAAAAAAAAAAAAAAATGTAACACGGAGTGTAAGAGGCAAAAACAAACTATAGCCAGTTAGTTGATAGTGAATGACAATGCATAACGTTTTTTTTTTGTAAAATAAAAGGATAAGATGTGTGTGCACGGAGTAGATAGAAGGTAAACGAAATATTTCATCAAACAGATTGTTAGCATTTTCTTTTCGTCTATTTCACAATGACGATGGGGAGAAACAGAGACACAAACTGTTTATTGATTACTTGTAACGAATAATTATGTTAACAAAATTTTTCTGTCATACACAAATGGTGTTGTACTGTAAATTCTCAAAAAATTGTAAAAAAAAAAAAAATTCGTTTTAGAAATTGGAATAAATATTTCGATCACGGATAGGACGCAAAAATTGTATTATTGTTTTTTGGCTGAACATTTTCCGGGGTGTCAGAAAAAGAGGAAAATTATTAATTTTGGGTTAAATATTGTATTCCTAGCACGAAATCCTTCTACTTTAATTTAACCGACAACGAGAATAAAATTTCGCGTTTGATGTTTGTATGTGTGTGTGTCATAAATAATCAGGGGTTAGTAAGAAAAATATTAGGTTTTGGTAAACTATTAGAATAAATAGTAAACTGTCAAAGTGTTTATTTGGAATGTCCCGATTACATTTTTTAAGCCATCGGGTAAATTTAACGGTTAATTTTTCGTTCCTACAGATTAGATTAAGCAAATTGAAAACCTAAATATTTCGTGCCCAAACCCAAAAAATATAAAATTTCTTTTACTAGGAAAGATGTACATGTTTGGGTTGGATTGTATGTGTTTCCACAAAAAATGTTTCCTCTACAACAGAATATTTGGCCAGAATTTTTTTCTAAATTGTTTCTTCCGAAACTGTTCCTTCCTATCCAATGTTTTAGCTAGAATACGTCTTATGATTGTAATTACTTCGGTCTAAAAAGACCAAAGTATTGAAATCCTGTCAAAAATGATCAAAAATTTGGTTGTTCCAAAACCACTTTTCTCGACATTTTGAAAGTCCTTGAGTCTAAAAAAGCAAAAAAAAAAAAAAATTCCGACCGTCTGTCTGGATGTCTGTTGGTCCTGTACCCATGGTATCTCGAGAACAGCTATTTATGGTCAAGGCCGAGGTTTGAAAAGCTTTTGGAACCTGTGCGTCAAGAGGGTCGGGTACCTGCCATACGAATTGACCCAAAATACCAGGTTATAGAAATATTTACCAATTTTTTATATATGCTGGTTTGAATATTGAGTTGGGGATTGAGTTTGGGGTTTAGTTAGGGGTCAATTAGCGGGTTTAGTGGAAGTTGAGTTGGGCTTAAGTTGGGGTTGGATTAAGATATAGTGAGCAGTTGGCTAATTTTTATATAGCTGGTTTGGGGATTGAATTGAAAGAGAGTTTGCGTTTGGGTAGAGGGTTGAGTTGGGCCGTTTGCGGGTTGAATTGGGGTTGGATTAGTGTATAGTGAACAGTTGAGCAATCTATATATGTGAGTGTTTGTATGTATGTACAACATATGTGAATAATTTTTAGGTTAAGTTCTGGAATATGGCCACTTGCCTATTTCTCAACCAATTATGATGAAATTTGGCTTGTGCATTGGAAATGGGATTTTTAAATGATTTTTGAATTAAATTGATGAAGTGAAGACCGAAGTTCTGATCACCTTATGAGGTTTCAGCCCTTTATATTTTTATTGTTTATGTCATGAATATGAATCCCAGCGATAAAAATGCAACGAGTTGGTATGCGGAAGGATTGTTTTTTTTTGCAAATATCACTAAGCTGATCATCGGTCCTCTTTTATAGAAGACAGTTCTCTCTTTTTGTCGTTCGCATTCTATAGAAAATGTATTACTATTTTTTGTTATTGGAAGAATACCTACAGAATTTCAACAAAAATATTTAATAGTGTATATATTAAATAAAAAATCATCTGAGTGAATAACAGCCATTATATGCGAGTAGAATACGATACTTTGTCCACGACCAATAAAAAATTATGTTTCATTATCAAATCCTTTAAATAAACCTAAAATAATTTTCGTCGACATTTTGACGTCTCAGTTTAATAGTAATGAAAATGGCAACAACAGACTACTAGATAAAATTTTTATTTGGTAGTAGTGAATAATAGAATAAGGGACTACTAGATAAACTAGCAGTGAATAAGGGATATCATTATAATTGAAGAAACAAACGTATAATGAGTATATTATACGTTAGTCGAGGAAAAATATTATTTTCACACTATCAAAGGCTGATTGGGTCTTGGCGTAAATCTCTAGTCTAACAGTCTTAGCTAACATAAAACGAATTTAGTGAATTTTTGAGCTTAATCGCAGTATGTCAAACTCAAATTTTGCTGACCGTATTTATATGCATATAATACCTGATCGAGGTTAGTTACACTCGAATTATTAAATCGCAATGTGTCGATGGCTGTCTTGTACCGCAAAGTCTACTCGTGTAGACAATGTATGCAAACAATTTAAAAATGGCGTCGACAAAGTAGACAATGTGTCGACCATATAAGGACAACAGCCAAATGAGTAAAAGTTTTGATTTATTACAATTGTTAACAGTAGCTACTCGAAGTTGCCTCATAAGAAATTTTTCTCTATAGAATTGCAAAAAGTATTAATTTTAGATATTAAGTAAATTAATTTTTGATAGTTTCATATAAATACCTATTAAATCTAGCCTTCGGCGTCAAATATCTATCTTTTTTCAGGGCATTGAGCTAAATGTGTGAGACTTTTTTGTTTTCAGTGAGGCTTACCTACGCTTAAAATAGGAACATTATAATTTATTATAATTTTTGCTAATGTATAGAAAATGGTATGTTTTTCCTGCTACTCGACAAATAAAAATCATATTCAAAATTATCGATAAAAATTCCCGAGATTAAACAAAAACGGCCAACAAGATTTTTTCTAAATTCTAAAATTCGATACCATTACGTTTTTGAAGCACTGAAACAAATTTAAATCAAAAAAAAATTCAATATTGATCTGTTTATTTAGAGGTTTCTTCACCAACGCTACCTACCACTGCAGCAGGAGAAACAACCTTCTCCACATCTATCGAATAATAAAATGTTATTGAAGAGAAATGGATCGTAGATCTAACAGGTTTAGAAATTCTTCATGACATTTTAAAAACCGTAACCGTGCCACACTTTCAAAAATCCCATTTTTATTTAATAAATTCTGAAAAATGTGGAAAAAAACTTGTGTAGTGGCCAAAATTGGAATAAATAATTTATTTATAATAAATTCTGGAAAATGGAGAATTCAATTAAATTACAGTGTTAATATCGACTAAGGCAAACCTGCGAGAGCATAATGTATGAGAATTTAGCACAAAATATTCATCCGGAAAAGGCTTTTTTCAAAATGTGTGTCTCGGTTAAAATTTAAGGAATTTTTCATTCCATCCCTTATTGATAGTTCCTTTGACACAATATACATATTGTTACGTTTTTGCCTTGTCAATTAAGGTTCGTATCACTGGACTGTGAATAATACAAAATCAATTTAATTTATCACCAACAAATTTATTTATTTCACACAAAAATTATTATAACACAGTTTATTAATAAGAATTCACAAAATCACTTTATAAAAATTATTCTCAAATTTTACTGATCACTTTTACTTTTTATTTTACACTAAAACACTTTTTAAATCACTTTTTAATTCCTTTTTAATCTTCACACTGTCGCTTACCAAATACTACTGATCCAATTCGATTTCGTTCGCCTTTTTATATACAAAAACCATACTTCTAGAAAGCGAACAATTTTATCATGGAAAATTCCATTTTAGTACAGTTAAACATTGAGCTATTAATTTTAACTTATTCTATTACACACTAGGTGTCAACGTCACAATACTTACTACTTCAAAGTGAATTTCGACTATTATACTAGAGCATTAATGTTAATGGTCGAAACTTACACTATATTTACGAATATTCGCCTAATTGATGTCAACGAAATTATTAATTTCTTTTCATGTTGCTTTGGGACTGGAAGCACACGACATTATTCGCTCAGCGCAATGAAAACAGTGAAAAATTAAAAAAAATACATTTATTCTTACAAAATCACAACAAAAATAATTTGAACATATTGTCGACCGCTGATGTTTTGCTAATATGTTCTATGGAACTGGCGGTTTTCGACATATATTATACAATTATTTTCGAAGATATATTCAGGAAAAATCTCGTTCCCGGTCTCCAACGTGTTAAGAGAAAAAACAAATATTTCAAAATCACATTCAAATAAACGCGGAGAAGGACTAATTGGAATTTAGTTTTTAGTGAATGGCGAAGGAATGATAATGAGAAATGAAACAAACACGCATCTGTACATGAATTTTGGTCGCAAAATTCCTCACTGCCTCATGAGAATTTTGTATACGTACAAGGCGTATAATATATATTTTGTGTGCTGTCATATACGTTATTTGTATTAGTGAATCGTTTTGTGCCGGTAATTATCAAAAGTAAGCCAATCGGTTGAAATCGGTTCAAATTTTTTGGTGCTTATGCTCGCGTGTGAGAAAATCTCACTTGCTATGAAGCAGGAGAATTTACAATACTGCGTTGTTCATTGTTCAAACAATATGGTAAGTATTTTTTGAATATTCTACTTTTAGTAAAGTTCTATTATTGTAGAATAAAAAAATGTATTTCTTTAGTTTTAACATAATATGTTTGTTTGTTAATATTTTATTAATTTATAATAAATCAGTTTTTTATTATAAATTATTAAAAAATTAATAAACAAAAATATTAAGTTAAAACTAACGAAATTTATTTTTTTATTTTGTAATTGTAACGTAAATTAACGATAATTCGTACTTGTAATATATAATATAATTAATTGACCAATGAGAAAGTGTATAAAGTGCATCTTATGAAATAATATTGACTAACTATCATAAATATAAATAATTTGAAATTAAATAAATCGAATTGCAGGTTGTACATAATTTTAATTGAAATTAATAAAATTTTAATACACAATTTTGAATTTTAGTCAATTGATTTTTTTTTTCTCAAACATTGTCATCTTCGTGTCCCTTTAAAAATTTCATTTCGTATACGAAACCCTAATCTCTACAAACACGATATAATAACTAAACGAAAAACTAAAAAGAGCATGAATCATAAAAGAGCATTCGATTCGAACACACACACAATAACTAATACAATCACGATTCGGTAATTCTCGCCGCACTGACTCATGAGGCGACCAAAATTCATGTCCAGGGAGACAGCAACAATTGAATGAAAAATTTCATGAACTACACCAACTAACAAGGAAAAAGATTATGTGATCTGGTTCAATATCCATAAATCCATACCATCCATATAAAAGATACAGACCGATAAGGGTTAATGTATTGGTAGTTTCCAAACTGTTCACATTCAGCGGTTATTATAATTGCGCTATAATTGCCTTTCATTGTAATTATTATGTTATTTACGTTGCGGTTCATTTTCACCGTTAATCCCCGTGATTTCTTAATGTGGGTGATTTTTCTAATTGCATAAGTATTGGGAAGTCGG
Organism: Tipula vernalis; assembly: GCA_958295665.1. Classification (NCBI taxonomy): domain Eukaryota; kingdom Metazoa; phylum Arthropoda; class Insecta; order Diptera; family Tipulidae; genus Tipula; species Tipula vernalis. The sequence continues at coordinate 385,316,810 of OY282558.1, read as the reverse complement.
TTACCATACATCATTTCAAGGGGACATCTCACTATAAATGAACATATTTGGTGCCCAAAGGAATTATCAATAAATGTTATCATATCAATTGTTTTACTATGCTCTTAAATCACAATTAATCAATTTCTTTACAATTATTTTTCGATGGAAAGAAAATTTCCTTAAATTTTAGCCGAGACATACATATCAGAATCTTCAAAAATTCATAGATCTGACTATTACAGTCATAAAAAAAAAACCAAAATGTTAATAATTTAAAGATTTTAGATGAGCTCTTTGTATTAACTTTTAGGTTCATTCGAGTCTAGAATAGAGGGGGTTGCAGAGGAAGAGAACTCTGCCAAACAGATTTTCTCAAAAAAGGAGGCCGACGATTTTTCTGTTATGTTAATGATAAATTTGACAATTCATGATCACCTGTTCACAAAATTTGAAGTCGATTGAAGCATTGCGTGGGGGTCATTTTAACAAAAAGGGGTAATATACTTTTTAACAAAAAGGGGTAATAATTTTTCGAAGATGCGTTAAAATTTGTCCTTGATCGTACTTTACAAGTGTTTGGTTCACCAACGAGTTTTCCAGTTAGGCCCTTTGTAGAGTAAATATATTAAGACTAAAATTTTGGAAGCATCTTATGTGGACGATATTATTGCAGCTATACCAACACCTGATATTTTTCTTAATGATTTTAATAAATCTAGCCACACCCCCCCCCCCCCCACATTTCCCAGCAAAATTGAATAATGAAATCGGTTGGCTTGCTCGATGTGATCGTTATACGAAATGAGGGTGGAAGTTTTACCACTAATTGATCTCATGGCTTCCATCGCCATTTAAAAACAATTCGATATATTCATTAGCTGAAAGAAATTTTAAATTATCAGAATGTTTTTATTCGTGAAATTTTTGAATTAACAAGTGTACTGATAAAAATGATTTTCCAAAAAATAATATCCAAGAACTTAGAAAAGCTATCCATAAGTGCATCAGTTATTTAAAAACTACCTTTGACTTGCAAAATTTAAATGTTGAAAACAATTAATAGATTTTTAATTCAGTTCCATATCTAAAAATCATTTTCGAAAAAAATTATTGTGCGGTACAAAAGTTTGGTATCAAAACTATTGATAGACCATTAAAAAATGTATACAAGTTTTTGTTTACAAAACTAAAAGACCAAATTTCTTTAAAGAGTTGCAGTAAAATTTGGTATACAAGTTGAAATGTTTTTGTGGCAGAGGATATGTAGAGCAGGCGAAACAGTTTTTAAAAAAAACGAGTGTATTTACCAACACGTTGACGATTCCATTTGTAACGATTGGCTAGCCTATTGGCTAAGAAATCGTTAACAAAACTCATTCTGTTGAAGCTACCTATGCACAGCATTTCCGGCTAATAACTCATGGCGTGGGCGGGGTTTATACAGACTTCAACAAAACTTAATTAGCTGTGCTTATAAAAAAAAACTATTTCGTCATCTGGAATTAGTAGACCTTCACTCACTATAAAGCTCAAATTAGAAAATTATCCCAATTTATACACTTGCACACATAAAAGTTGTAAACGAAAAGTTCACCATAAACAAAATTTACATCAATTAAAAAGAAATTGACTTACAAAAATTATCAAGATTATTTCGGAATCGAATATGAAAAATGAAAAATTTGCAATTTAAGAAACAGTAATAATAAGATAAAAATAATAACAAAAAATATAAAAATTTGATTTACACCTACTGGTTGATTACATTAAAGAAATGCTTGTTCCAAACCTCTGACAATGCTACTGTTGGATAGGTCCTTATGTAGTTTAGAGTTGAACTTATTATCTCGCTAACTAAGTTGGCACCGCTACAGATGATGTCCGTTTTGATGAGGTTTTTGATCAACTGTGTTATGGTATTATTCTCATTAATGATGATGATTATTAATGATTTAGTTTTTCACTCAACATCAAGTGCGATCATTCGTTTATTGAATTAGATACGCTGTACAGAATTTTAGGGATATGCTGTAACCGAGCATACTATCGACATAAAACAATACGATGGTGTTTTAAAAAGTCTATAAATTATAACTTTGCTTTGCAATAGAACAGCGTTTAGATAGGTATAATTTAAAGGATGATATTTGTTTTTATCTGATTATTCACATTCACCATAAAATAATTTAAATGCACACTGTAGTTTAATCCATAAATTTTCAAGATTTTATTGTTTATCAATTTAAAATGTTTTACAGTTGTACATAACATCCACAGTATTAATTCTTTTATAGCATGATTAATCGTTTGTTCGCATGTATGTACTTAATAAACAAACAAATTGGTCTTTTTTTTTTTTATTTAATTTCACAAATTAGATATTAATAATTTTATAATTATCCATTACTTTAAACTGTCTATTATATTTTGTTTATTATGAAATTGTTCACAACTCTTATGCACATCATTTATACATTTTTTTAAAGCACAAGGAAACACTTTATACAGTTGTGCACTTATTCTTGATTGTTCTAAATTTTTAATCGAGCAAAAATTTATAAAATTTTTGTATGTTTTAAACACAAGGTGAATACATTACTCTAGTTGTTTTTTCTCGAATTTTTTAAATTGACTGCCTCCCAGCCGCAAAAATATAATTCTTTTATTTTTATTTCCGAACATTTTCCCGCGTAACATAAAAACCATACCGTTTTGTTAGGCAATAAAAGTTAACAACGTATTTGTGATCAATAATGCAGGTCGATAAATAAAATAATTGAAATAAAATCAGAGATGTAATCGACGACAAATGCGGGTCGTTACACATTTTTAACTTTTAAAATTTGCATAGTGCCATTAAAAATCATTGATATTTAGAGGATGCTATACAGTTCTAGACAAGGAAGAAAATCTTGATAAACGTTTAATTTTAGAAAATATAAATATTATTTAAAAAAAAAAAATTTAGTTTCAAACCAAGCAAAAATGGTACAGTTTTCAAAACTTGGTACACATCTTTTTAAATTCTCAATAAAACACAATAAACAATTTAGCGCCCAATCTTTCTCCAGGCGCTTCCGGGAGGGTATTAAAGAATGTAAAATATTTAAAAAGCTATCAATCATTAAATAGCTCCGGAAGTTACAAACATTTTGGTGGCTATTTTATTGTTATACGGTCAAAATGAAGGGAGTTATGAATTTTTTAAATTTAATGGGCGCAACCACACATATTGGCAAGTACATTTTCTACTTTTACCCTACGAATTAGATATTAATAGGTAGATTAAAACCTGGGAAATTATGAGCCTTTACTATTTGTAGCCAAAATCCTAAGCTATATGGACTTAGAAAAAAAATTAGCCCTTCGAAATCGAAGAATAGTTAATCATTAAAATGATTATTAACGAAACCACCGGCATTTAAATGGCCAAATTTCATACAAGAATTTACATTTACCTGCAGATTATTAATTTTAACAGATTTACTACTAAATAAATTAATTTTATTTAAACTGTGATAGTGTTGACTGCTACAGGTGTCCAAAACTTCACTCAAAAAGGCAACCATGATCGAAAATTTCCCTAGAATTTTAGCAAGTAATTCTATGTTAATAACCAATTTGAAGCAGACTTAAGACTGATTTACATTCAAAGATTTTCGCAGATGCAGATATCAAATCAAAAATTCGTTTTCTTTTCATATAAAAAATTATTTTAACTAAAAAATGTCATAAACCAAAACAAATGATTGCTTTTCTTGTTTATGTAACCTTGTTATAGTTATTTATTCAGGCATCGACGATTTTATAGAAAAAAGATGAGACATCTGCAAAAAAAGAAGGCGACGATTTTTGGGTTTGTTTCTCGGGTTTCAATTGACTTTTTTAAGCAGATGATTACTTTTTCAATTTTTTTGCGGACGTCGAATGTCGTTGAATGTAAATCAGCTATAACCCGAAGGAATCAATATTCCGAAATTTAGGGACCAATTTGAAGATTTAAAACAAGTAGTCTTATAAGGGTTGCCAGACTTCGGTTTAATAATTCCGATTTAGCTAAACTGGATCAGGTACTCTATAAAAAACGCGATTAGCCAAAATTAGGGTTGACACATTACGGCTAAATTCGAAAAATTCACTAAATCCGATTTATTAAATCGCAGTTTATCAGTGGTATTAGGTATTAGCCATATTTAAAATATTATTTTCGACTGTGCCAGGGTCAAACAAGGAGAGATGAAGCCATAACATTGGTGCAACAGCATCGACATCAAAATCAAATTCAAAGTATTTTTATCCTCACGTTGAGGATTTTTGGCTTTTTTATAATGGTTACTAGATTAGCAACACTCGAAGTATTTGCAAAAGATATCACTTCAGTTACATAAAAAAATAATAAAACATTTTTGCCCCCTTTAGCCCCGAACATTTCTGGTTAAGGTTTAAACTACATGTGGGTCAAGTTTTAGAACTGTACCATTTTTTTCTTTTTTATGCATATTTTTACGTCTATATTTACTGGACTATTTGGAAAATCTGTTTTTTTTATTATGTAATTCACCCTGAAAATGATGTTTATAAACCCATCGAAATATCGGTGTATAAATAAACGACAGTAAGCTAAAACTAACAAATTTTCTTTTTTTTTGATACTAAGTGTCACAATTGCAGCCATTGGAGAGAGAAATTCAATTAAAATAAGCAAAGTAAATATCGGACTTACTTCCTGTAAGAGACATTCAAAAAAGTTCAAGATATGGCAGAGGCACAAAACAGACAAATTTTTTATAATTTTACTAACGACCAAAATAAATGGCAATAAGTGGTGGCAATAAGGCCACCTTACAATTTACGAACCAATATGTCAAATTTACAACGGATCAAACGATTACTTATAATTCGAGCAATTACTGATAATCATACAAAATGGCGAAACGGGATTTTTGATTTAGCATACGACATAAAAATGTTTAATAAAATTCGAGGTGTTGATATAAAATTGCTTTTTTGTAAGTCTTTGTCATATTTCAAAAGAGCTAAGAACAGTAACGTAGTAGCTTTAAGCAGGATGTAGCTGGAGCTTTCGATGTTTAAATTTGTCGTAAAACTGAAGCGAATGAAATGGTGTTTTTTATTTACAAAAAGTTTGTAAAGTCCAGTTAGTTCCGAATACAGAACCACGCTCTGAAACTTACTTGTAAGATGTACTTGAATCATCCACCAGTGTTGTTTGAAATTGAATCAGACCAACTTTTAGTTTTAGTTGGTTTTTTACTCTGTACTTCTTAGGAAAATCTAGGGCATTATATTTTTGGCCAAAAAGGTAATTCCGGAATTTACGAATTTTAATTTTACAAATACAACAAATTTCTTTTATTTCATTTAAAATATTAGATATTTATATAATTAATGCTTATATGTATGAACGATACTAAATCGCAGTTTCGATTAGGATATATGTACACAATTTTTAGAATTAAAGGACTAACACAATTTTTACAATTCAAAAAATTTATAGAATTTATAAAGTTAATGGAATATGTAGTAATTGCTTATATAAATTCAGTAAATTCTACAAATTCTAAGTCTAAGAATCCAATAAGTTTCTTAAATTCTATAGATTCTGTAAATTCTATAAATCCTATAAATTCTGTAAATTTGATAAATTTAGTCAATCCAATAAATTCTATAAATTTTATAAGTTTTAATATGTCTATAAACTATGTAAATTTTGATAATTTTTGTGAATTTTGTGAATAAAAATTAAAAATTCAGTAAGTGCATTTCTATAAATCTCATAAATTCTTTAGTTCTTATAAATTCTGTAAAGTCGATAAATTCTATAAATTTTATAAATTCTTTAAATTCTATAAAGTCTATAAATATTAGAAATTCTAACTCCATAAATTTTATAAATTACATCAATTCTATAAATTATATAAACTCCACAAAATCCATAAATTTTAGAACTTCTTTAAATTTTATAGGCTTTAAGGGTTCTATAAATTGTTTCAAGTTTGTCAGTTCTATAAATTTTACAAATTCAAATTTTACTTATTCCAAAAATTCCATAATTTATAAAAATTTTATAAATTCTTTGAATTCTGCAAATTTTATAAATTCTAAAATTTCAATAAATCCTATAAACATTAATAATTCTATAAATTCAATGAATATTTCAGTAAATTCTATAGATAAAGTTTTAAAATTCCGTAAGTTCTTTTAATTCAAATCAAATCTAATAAATTCTATAAATTATATAAACTCCACAAATTCTATAAATTGTAAAATTCTTTAAACTTATAGATGCAATGGGTTCTATTTCTAGTCTGTCAATTCTATAAATTCTAGAAACTCAAATTTTACATATTATAAAAATTCGATAATTTCTATAAATTCAATAAATTTTACAAATTTTAGTGTTTCTCAATTTTGTAAAATTTCATATTTAACATTCTTTGAATTTTATAAATGGAATAAATTCTGTGAATCTTATAAATTCTATTAATTCTACAAAGCCTAAAACTTTAGATAGGCAATGCTTTGTTCAGACTAGGGATTATTAATCTCGATTAACTAGCAAATCTAGTTTGCCTTATAGTGTGAACGATGGTTAATTATGTTTCAATTATAGATTAAAGTAATCGTCAAAAATTGATGGATTTTGATCCGAAATAATTTTTTATTCGAGACATCAATAACTTCAATTTTTATTTAGTTTGTCGTTTAATTAATATTAGCAGATGTTCTACGACATATTTTATGCAAAATCCCCTAATAAGGGATTTTGAAAAGTTTTCGGTAAAGTCACTTGATTAGGCAAAACTGGATTATTATTCCCTAGTCGAAACAAACTATTAGGTTAGATTAGTTGGAGTGGTACAGAACGTGACCCCTTCACATTTACTGGAACCATTTAGTGCTACTTAGTTAGTAAAGAATATCTCGCATTTTACTGTATTCGTGCTAATGCCGGAAATGAGTAAAAAAAAGGCTTTGGTTCACAAAGTCCCTTCCTCCTCTCGTTCTTAATTCACGAGAGGTTAATGTTTTGGTGCGCCTCAAGTTTAGTTTTGGCCAGACTTATCTTGCTTTGCTCCAAGTAAGGGTATCAGTCCACCCTTCCAGTTTAAGTGCTGTGATAGGACTCCTCAGACTTGCTCTTTCCGGTTTCAGCTGGTGGCTCCAAAAACTTTGTTAATTCAATTAATTTGATGAATTTTTTAAATTCTTTAAATTTTGTAGATTTCAATTCCCCAATTTTTATAAATATTATAAATTTTATAAATTCTTTGAATTCTGAAAATTTTATAAAATCGATGAATTCGATAAAATTCATTATTTGTACAAATTCTTTAAACTGACCGAACTGTTTTGATGAAAACATTAACTTCATAAAAATTAGAGTTTTGATCCTAATTTTTGCATCCAATTTTTGACCAAAAAGGAATTCCAGAATTTTCGAATTTAGATGTTCTCGATTCCGGATTTTTTTTTTTTTTAAACAATCTCTGATTAAAAATTAAAAATCAAAATTTTATTTATTAACCTTGACGCATCGAGGCTTGTGTCGTTCAGCCTAGAATTTTGGTGGCGATATTTCCCGCTGCTAAATACGATCTTTTAGCCTCTCGAAGGGCACTTCCATCTTCCCAAAAGTAAAGTCCTTTGACGATGGAAAAACGTGTAAAAATTAAATATTTTTTTAATTTTAAACGTTTTGCTGTCACAAATCGATTTTAAGGAATTTTGACGATTTTGCATCGTCACCAGCGACTTGTTAATTTACATATGTTAATTTGATATGTTTATTCTTTTCGTTTCCGAAGAACTGTTCAAATCATACATTTTTTATTGAAACAGCGTTCCCTCAATGAGCATTCTGGACCAAGCTTGAATTGCTCTATCAAATTTATAACTGGCATTGGATGACGAGAAGTTTCTGAATTTGTTTGTTTGAGTCCGAAACTAGGTATATGTATTATATGTATAGTTATTAAGTACTAAGCACCTTTTTTCAGTTTAAAAACTAAAAAACAACAAAACAAGTATTTGGCAGGTGTATTTTAGAGACCGATAAAATTAAATATGTGAATGCATATAAGGTCAGGGACGAGCATTCATCGTTTCGTAATCCGTTTATTAGCTATCATGTCATGGGGAATGCAAAACAGAAATATAAATTGATGCGCATGGATGCCCTAGCAAATCTCATGCTTCGCATTAATTGCATTATATTTGTCGTAGGGGTTTCACATTTGATAAAAACTATCGATAATAAGTAAACGAGTAGACACTTGTTATATTACTTATTTATGATAAAAACATTTTTGCAAATTTATAAAATGTCTGCAGCATGTGCGAATACCTGGGAATTAGTAATATAAAAACGTATATAGAAAATATTCCAAGACCCAAAATAATCAACATTATTCACCATATACGACTGACTGTATGTGACTGCGTACATAAAAACCTAATTTCATTGTTAATGTACATCATACAATATGAGTATAGTCCCAATGGTTTAATAAACAAACCAATTTAACATTTTGCTTTCTTAAAGAAAATGTATAATTAACTAATTAAAGTTTGTTAATTTCCATTAAGGAGGAATATTTTACATATACATATACCAAATTGACCATTTATTAGTTGTCGTAAGTATGTGAAAAATTTTAAACAAACATAAAAATAAATTAAACTAAAATGGTTTCGAGCAAAATAAAATTCTCTATATAGTATTTCGTCTAATCCATCAAATTGGATGATGTACTCGTGTATATTTTACGTTATGGTGAATAATAGTATTATAGAAGTTTATTTTGTACGGTTTCTTTCATTTGGTTTTGAAATTCACAAGTTAACGAAGAAGTTTTTCTTTCTTTCTCTTGTAATTAAAATTAATTAAGATAGTTAAATTGTCTTTGATTAAAAACACTTTGAGGCGGAAGATAACGCGCATCCACAATAAATAAAATAATTTATGAATGAAAATTACAAAAAACAACGAAAGTTGTGCGCGCGAGTAATCATAAAAATATGGGGGGGCGATAAAGAGGAATTAAACTACTAACTAACTGTAGAACTATTGTAAATATATTGAGTTAATTTACGACTGTGTGAATTTTAACTATTTGTCGTTATTCGAATATTCTAGAAAAATCTTACGATTTGTTTTAACTTTTTTCTTTTAACGTCTGGCATATGTCAGACACTAATAAATAAGTAATGATAGCAATATGCATTGGAAATGACATCATGAATAGCCCTTGGCATGCAATTATCTTATCAATCATAATTGTATTGTTTTAATCTTAAATGAAATCTAATTACGAATATATTATGTATGGAGTTAATAAATGAGTATAAAATGTAAGAATTTACGAAGGAACATTACGAACAATACTGGTTGCCTTCACCCCACATATTTAAAGCATTACTTTAATTTTATTTGAATTAAGTGAAAATAATTGAGTTCGATAGTAATTTGATAAACCGTTTGTTATCAGATCTTCTATAAGAAGTAAACCTAGTTACTCCTATTTCTTCGCAAAGTTACTGTTGGGTTGGGCAAATATTTTATTCCTCCAGAACCTTTAAAGCAGCTTCAACAATTTCCGGTCATACTTAACTACATAATTATGTTTACAAAAAAAAAGTTTTTATTTATAACTGATAAATTACTTGGGCACTTGATTGCTTAAAAGTTTTGCAAATTCCATTACTCACGCAAGCGTGATATTATTTTTATGAAAGGACAATCGATAGTTTAACAAAATCCTTTATAAAATACGAATCCTTAACGAATACCAAACAACCGCTATAAACTATTAGAAAGGAGAGCATACAAAATCCAAACATGGCTTCCGTCAAATTATACACAGGACAGACAGGTAAAAGTTTTGATTGATTGATTTTGAGTGTACGACCAAGCATTAAGCAGAATCTCCCGGTAATGAATTTGACGCCGGGCCCACCATACACCCCTTTTTATATTAACTGGGAAGGTTTAGAAAGGATGATTAAAATAGGATTGAGATCGACTCGGTTACAAACACCTTGACGGTCTGTGGCCACATCTGTGAATCCTCAATTAGTTAGCGGTATCCACCCCCGCTTTATCGATTTTCAATACAAACACGTACATATCCTTTGCTGTGATCTAGTGCAGCACTATTTGCCCTATAAACAATTTAATCATCCACCACCATTCACCATGTTTAGATAATGACTATCAATATATTATCCACAACCTTTGCTTCTACAGCGTGGACGACACTCTCTAAAGTCCCTACTTGGCTCTCTGAAACAGATTAAGATTTAAATGAAGTTTGTTAATTCATACGTCCTCATAGGTAAATAGATCCCGTCTGTATAATTGGATGAAATAAGTAGCTGCTTTAGCTCCCCAAAACCACTGTTGCCTCTGGTACTGGTTTGCTGTCCTCACCTAACTTTAACTAAAACTAATATTGTCTGTTACGATAAACTGCAAACTAAATAGATGTAGAGATTTCCTTACGTAAGATATATGTAGGTGTCTATATCCCTGATAAACGCCGCTACCTGATGCATATCCAGTGGGTCGGCGTTTAGGCCACTGGATTATGTGGAGGATAGCATCGCATGTTAAAGTAGGTGGGGGTTATAGATGTGTTCATCTTCATCACCGATCGTAATCAGATGATGAAAAATCCCTTTTGTATCCCGCCCCTGGGTCGAGATTCGAACCCGGTACCTCCCGATCCAAGCACCGCAGCTTTAACCACTGCGCCGTTTGGCCGGTCAAATAGATGTTACAAACATGCCAAATTTCTAGTGTTGTGTGTTAATTAACTAACCTATCGACACGTGACACTGATACTGTAATTAATCACTTAAAACTTCGTGCAGCCACTAATCACCGAACAGATTGTCCATTTTTCACAATTATTCCAAAATTTAGTTAATTCCACCTTATTAATTTTAAAACAGTTATCCCCTTTTCAAACTGTAATTTAACAAAGATATCTGATATGAGATTTCAAATATCCCAAGGATGTTTGCGAAGATCACCAATAACTAGTCTAAGTTTCATCAGAGCAGAAGCCAAAACAGAGGAAGCTGCAAGGTCCCACTCTGATTTAGTCGAACTACTGAAAACTGATCGACCACTTTTACCAGCAATTCATTTAAAATGAAATTGAAAATCGGAGGAGAGATTGGACATCCCGGTTTTACCCCTTTTTCTTTCTTGACCCTCTCTGTACTTGTATTAAACCATTTGAGCGAGCTGTTTTCCCAGAGACATGTTTTAATTATTCGGTTGATCAGTCAGTGGGGAATATACTGCTGCATACACTCGATGACTACATCTAGATTGACGGTATCAAAAGCTTTTGCTAAGTCAATTGAAAAAATAAATGTTTCATTGCCAGCGCGCCATTCCTCATCAAGGATCATCTACTTAAGGCGGTTGGTTAAAAATGATGCCTGATATGAACGCGGTAATTCTAAATGTTCATCCAACTTGTCAAGGAGAAACTTGGAATAAATTGTATATCCTGTATTGCATAGGGTTATGTGTCGCAGTGCCGATAGTTGTTGGTTTGCCTTGGATACTTGATCTTGTGAGTCGGAGCTTGAATGGTGTCGACCCACTCGGTTAGAGGCTCATTTTTTGTCCAAGCCGTTTCGATGACTTTGTGCAGAGCATTAATAATGTTGTCGGGTGCATATTTCAATATCTCAATAGGAATTCTATCCGGACCGGGTGCCGGTCCTGGGCGAAAATATTTAATGATGGACTGAATTTCTCGTATGAGGTGTGACCGTGTTTGAATTTTTTTAAAAATGAAAAGGTTCTACCTAGTGGTTCGGTGGGGGGAGTAGCATGATAACTGACGGAAAAACTGTTGACACTCTAGTGATCGGTGACTAGAATAGGCATCAGTCAACCGCATCTTGGTGGTTTTTAGGCGCTCTCGAGCAGCCGGAACATGGGAACGAGAGTTTTGGTGCAGTTTTTATGCAGTCAGTGATTAACGGCCACAGACTGCTGTTATTGACATATGAAATGGTTTGCGCAAAGGAGACTGATCGAGCGGTATGATATCGCCAAAGATGCAAAATGAGGACAGACAGGTAGAAGTTTTGTAACAAAATTCACGGCTCATATGCATGTGGTGCGTGATTGGTCAATTCAGCTATCTAACATTAAATAAAATAAGTCTCCAATATTAATATGGAAATTTGCGAATTTATTTCGTTACATTTGGGAATTTAATTGATTTCTTCCGTTTGGGAGCCTATTTCAGCATGAAAGGGTTCCCCAAATATCGGATATGAAATAACACTCCAAAAATCATTTTGAAGACATATTTTACTTATTTTTGAAATGTTCGGGGAAATGGAGATTTTCAATTATAAAATTCGGATATTAGATCTCCATTTTCCACTATATTTCAAAATTAAATCTACATTTTTCATAATATAACTTTTGCAGTGTTTAATAAAAAAAAATTGGCGAATTATTTTTATTTTGGGGGGGAGTAGGTTGCATTTCGTAATTTAGAAATGTATTTCATTAAGCAATATATGCCCAATATTGCTGTATCCATTTAAGTTATATAAATGAGGTGTTTGATGGAAATTGTTAAAGATTTTTTGTTTTTTTTATCTAATACTGTTCTAAATGTAAAGGAATTAATTAATTATGTACTCCACATAATGTTTCAGTTAAACATACTATATGTGCTCATACCAAAAGTGATAAATGACTTAAAATAACCCAGGATTTTATATAAAGTTTATAAATGGTTAAAAATATAATCAGAAAAGTAACTGAGTTTAAATAATGCAATTAATCAATTTTTAAAGAAGAAGTTTAAAAACTATTTTATAACCCGATTTAAGCCATGGAGTAAAATAAAAATTAAATTTTAACTGTGGTTGAGGCGTGTTGCGGTTTTGTTTGAGCGATTTTCTTGGTTTAACTAAATTGTTTAATCACAGGTATTAGCGTCAGAAGCAGTCCGACTTTCCAATTTATTTAACTAAGTAAAATATTTAAGTAATTAAATGTGGAAGGAGCGAGGTACACATACACTTTGATACCTAAGAAAAATAACTTACATCTATTCATCATCTAATTACGATTATCGCCCAGTTACTAATGATGTACTTCTTCTTCGTTACAACTTATGTTTTAGCTTTAGTTTTTCTTTTTAGTTTTTGCGTAGGTACTTTGTTCACACATACATATACACACATATGTGTTATGTTTATTTCAACCAAACTCCGAACATCTTTAAAAAATTAAATAGAAGAAATTAAATTAAATTGAAATGAATTGACTATTCCATCGTAACTTTTATATGTACAGAAGACAGTCTACTTATGCTCTCTAACTACGTAATAACGAAAAGCACTGTACTATTTATGTTGATGTATATCTTTTAAAATAAACTGAATTCCAAAAATTGGTATTAGCGAACGCACGTTTGTTTTTGATATGTTCTCATCTTATTTACATAAGACAGGTACAGTTGGATTTCCAAAAAAAAAAAAAAAATCCTATCTCTATCCTAACTAAACGGTTAAATATGGAAATTATTTGTAACTCAAAAATAAAAAACTTATTTTAAGAAGAAGTAGAATAGAAGACGAAAAAGTTCTTTTCTTACATACTCATGTAGGTATAAACAGCATACATCCTCGTCAACGTACATATACAAGAATTTTTTGTGAATTTTAATGCGAGAACTTAATCAAAAGTTTTACTTGGGTTCGTTTTTATTGAGCAACACACAAAAATGAGAAGAAGATTAGAGCAAACCGAAAAGTTTTATTTATGTAATGGAAATTTTATTTTTAATATTTTCGAGAGGCGTGGTAGGCTTCCACTGATATGAATCTTTACCTATTATCTACCTTTACTCGCGCTGTGGATGCCACTCTAACGATGATAATCGATTTTAATTAATGTATGGGCGAATCGTTTATGTATGTAACGGTGTGTTGTTTATCTTAATTTAATTTATAGGATAATATATAAAGACGTGCGTATACCTTAACGTTAATGAGCTTCTTCTTAAATACGCTTAAATATACTTATGTATGTTTATGCGGTGTTTCTGCCTAAATTTACCTGAAATGAAAAAAAATAAAAAAAATTGATTAGATTAGGAAACTTTTTATAAAGCTTTCATCGTTCCACACTGAGCTTTCACACTCTCTTATTAAAACACATTTTTCACTTAAAAAGACATTTCAAGGATAAATGTCTCAGACCCTTAAATATTTTCATAAAGTAAATAATGTGATGAGTGTGAAGTTTATGCTAAAAAAAATAACAAAAAATTACACTGTTAAATTAGCTATTTTCCTATTAGAATTTAAATTATATGAAAATTTAAATTTTTTGTAATTTTGGATTTTTCGTACCACCAAACAGATTCTTTTCATCAGAAAACAGGTTCTTTACATCCTTTTCAGCTAGCTGGACCATCTGTTTATCTCGTTAACCAAAAGCATCCAATTGTGTTGAACATTACTATATTTCAGATAATTTAAAAGTTGACTGAATTTTGATGGTTTAAATAATTATTTAGCGCCGATACTGGAAATGTCCCGAAGGCCCCGCACATTTCTTAGAATAGCTAAGCCATATAGCGGGTAATGTCACAAAGCCGATCCAATTATGATGAACTATAATATTTTTCCCAGTTTTTGAAATTTTTAATAATTTTCTATTATTTTAAAAGTTTTATATCGCCGACCGCAAAGATGTCCACAAGGTCTTGCCTGTATTTTCGGACAACTTGGTCATGTGCCAGTCTAGGTGGTCAACCTTATGCAATTGTGATGAACTACTTCACAGAATTTAGAATATTTAATAATTTTATTAGTTTTAAAAATTGTTGTATCTCCGATCACAGAGATGTCCACAAGGCCTTGGCTATATTTTTGGATAACTTGGCCATATGGTAGTCTACGTGGTCAAACTTATTCAATTGTGATGAACTATACTATACTTCACAGAATTTAGAATTTTTAATAATTTTATTAGTTTTAAAAATTGTATCTCCGATCTCAGAGATGTCCTCAAGGTCTTGTCTATATTTTTGGATAACTTGACTATATGCCAGTCTACGTGGTCAATCTTATCCAATTATGATGAACTATACTATACTTCACAGAATTTAGAATTTTTAATAAATTTATTAGTTTTAAAAATTGTTGTATCTCCGATCACACAGAGGTCCACAAGGTCTTGCCTATATTTTTGGATAACTTGGCCATATGGTAGTCTACATGGTCAACCTTATCCAATTGTGATGAACTATACTATTTTTCGCAGAATTTAGAATTTTAAATAATTTTATTGGTTTTATAAATTGTTGTATCTCTGATCACAGAGATGTCCACAAGGTTTGGCCTATATTTTTGGATAACTTGACCATGTGCCTGTCTACGTGGTCAATCTTATTCAATTGTGATAAACTCTATACTTACAGAATTTAGAATTTTTAATAATTTTATTTGGTTTAAAAATTGTTGTATCTCCGATCACAGAGATGTCCACAAGGTCTTGCCTATAATTTTGGATAACTTGACCTTATGCCAGTCTACATGGTCAACCTTATCCAATTGTGATGAACTATACTATACTTCACAGAATTTAGAATTTTTAATAATTGTATTAGTTTTAAAAATTGTTGTATCCCCAATCATAGAGATGTCCACAAGGTCTTGCCTATATTTTCGGATAACTTGGCCATATGCCAGTCTATGTGGTCAATCTTATTCAATTGTGATGAACTATACTATACTTCACAGAATTTAGAATTTTTAATAATTTTATTTGGTTTAAAAATTGTTGTATCTCCGATCACAGAGATATCCACAAGGTCTTGCCTATAATTTTGGATAACTTGACCTTATGCCAGTCTACATGGTCAACCTTATCCAATTGTGATGAACTATACTATACTTCACAGAATTTAGAATTTTTAATAATTTTATTGGTTTTATAAATTGTTGTATCTCTGATCACAGAGATGTCCACAAGGTCTGACCTATATTTTTGGATAACTTGACCATATGCCAGTCTACTTGGTCAGTCTTATTCAATTGTGATGAACTATAATATACTTCGCAGAATTTAGAATTTCTAATAATTTTATTAGTTTTATAAATTGTTGTATCTCCGATAACAGAGATGTCCACAAGGTCTTGTCTATATTTTTGAATAACTTGGCCATATGCCAGTCTACCTGGTCAACCTTATTCAATTATGATGAACTATACTATACTTCACATAATTTAGAACTTTTTATTGGTTAAAAGTATTTGGTCTGGAGATATTTTCTTTTCTCTGCATCAAGCAAATTAAAATTGTGGACATTTGTGTGATCGGAAATACAACAATTTTTAAAACCAATAAAATTATTAAAAATTCGAATTTTGGTGAAGTATAGTATTGTTCTTCACAATTGGATAAGATTGACCACGTAGACTGGCATATGGCCAAGTTATCCAAAAATATAGGCCAGACCTTGTGGACATCTCTGTGATCGGAGATACAACAATTTTTAAACCAAATAAAATTATTAAAAATTCTAAATTCTGTGAAGTATAGTGTAGTTCATCACAATTGGATAAGATTGACCACGTAGACTACCATATGGCCAAGTTATCCAAAAATATAGGCAATACCTTGTGGACATCTCTGTGATCGGAGATACAACAATTTTTAAAACTAATAAAATTATTAAAAATTCGAAATTTTGTGAAGTATAGTATAGTTCATCACAATTGGATAAGATTGACCACGTAGACTGGCATATGGCCAAGTTATCCAAAAATATAGGCAAGACCTTGTGGACATCTCTGTGATCGGAGATACAATTTTTAAACCAAATAAAATTATTAAAAATTCTAAATTCTGTGAAGTACAGTATAGTTCATCACGATTGCATAAGGTTGACGACGTAGACTGGCATATGGTCAAGTTTTCCAAAAATATAGGCCAGACCTTGTGGACATCTCTATGATCAGAGATACATTTATTTATATAACCAACAAAATTTTTAAAAATTCTAAATCCTGTGAAGTAGTTCATCACAATTGGATAAGGTTGACCACCTAGACTGGCACATGACCAATTTGTCCGAAAATATAGACAAGACCTTGTCGACATCTCTGCGGTCGGCGATATAAAACTTTTAAAATAATGTAAAATTATTAAAAATTCCAAAAACTGTGAAGTATATTATAGTTCATCATAATTGGATCGGCTCTGTGACATTGGCCGCTATATGGCTTAGCTATTCTAAGAAATGTGCGGGGCCTTCGGGACATTTCCAGGATCGGCGCTAAATAGTTATTTAAACCATAAAAATTCAGTCAACTTTTAAATTATCTGAAATATAGTAATGTTCAACACCATTGGATGCTTTTGGTTAACGATATAAACAGATGGTCCAGCTAACTGAAAAGGATGTAAAGAACCTGTTTTCTGATGAAAAGAATTCTGTTTGATGGTACTAAAAATCCAAAATTTACAAAAAATTTAAATTTTCATATAATTTAAATTCCAATTGGAAAATAGCTAATTTAACAGTGTAATTTTTTGTTATTTATTTTTAGCATAAACTTCACACTCATAATAATGTGGCCTGCATATTTTAATTGGTTATATCTTTGAATGTTCTCGTATACGTATTATAAAGCGATCAATTTTATAATCCGTCGCCATGCTTCAAAATTCTGAATACTTCTACTTTGCAAGTTAGCATCGGATTTTCGATAGCATCGGACACGGCTCGCATTGTATTCTTGATGCGGTTAAAGAAATTTGGAAAATCGAATAATTCGTTCCCTTTTTTATAAAACTTCCCCAGGAGGAATCAATAACAACAACAAAAAAAAATAAACGGCTTCAGCAGTTCAGTTCCTAAGAATCCAAAATTTTTATTTTAATTAAACTCTGTTGGAAAAATGAGTTTTAGAATGTAGTGGTCCTTGCAAACATTAGTTCAATGTTTTACCTAAGAAACGTCTGCCTTAACCAATATGTTCGCCTGGAAAGACCACATATAATTTTACAAAGCTCCGTCGTTTACAAAGCTCCTAGAAATATTAACGAGAGTAGAGGAATTAGTACAGTCAGCTGGCTCTTCGACCGGGGTGAAGTATTTCACACAAAGTGTAGCTACACAAATTAACGAAAAGTCTAAATGTACCGAAAAAGTATAGTAGTGGGTAGATAAAGCTTTCCAAACAATTTTTGTTTTTATGATAAAAAAAGAGTTGGACGTGTGCGACGCATTTTTGGAAATTGTGAAAATCATTTAAAATGTTCAAAGCTGACGCTACACTATGGTCATTTTCCAAAATCTTAGAGATGTTACCAGGTGTGGGCCTATTTTTGTATAAAGTGGACTTTTAGCAAGTAAGAACTACAAAAAGAGTGCGCCTGGAAAATCCTAGAAAATGTGACATTTGAAAGCTTTTCGTTACAATCAACAGATTATTCTTCAAACCTTGTGTCTCATAGAATCAATATCCGTAAAATGCCAACACTTGCCAAAACAAAGAAGTGAAAATGTGAAAAACAGGTCATCTCGAGTCCCTGTGCCCTGAAACCGTTACGATGGAGACTAAACGTTTCCTTCAAAATATCAAACGTGCTTCCAAATGGCCTTCTTAGGCACGACGCAAATCAAAGCAAATTAGAGAGCCAGGATACAGGCCGATGTTCAAGGTTCACTTAATACTTGCGGCCAACTATAACATCTACTGAATGTATGCAACAAGTGGATCAACGTTGCATCAATGTACCACGAAAAAGGCAAGGCATAGTACTTCAGTTGCAAGACATGCTAAATCATGAAAATTCCTACCACAGCTACAAATCGACCTAGGAAAAGCTTGGCGAGCGGAACCCCACAAGGCGAACATGAGGTGATTCAATGTATCGACGACAGCGAAAGTGATTGTAATAATGGTCGGAGAACAACATGGAGCAAGAGACACAGTTTTAGAAGAAAGAAATGACACCGTTAAGATGGGTAACATTTTGAATTGCGATTTCTACTACATCGAAGTCTAAACTTAGATCTGTTTAAACAGTTGATTGCAGACATGCATGCCAAAATTGAATCTGAAAGGCTGTGATGTGAAACTGTAGTAGACTGGTCACCTATATTACCTTTATCTGTAGCCCAAATTGGACAAAAATACAGCAAGAACTTATCGACGAACAACTCCAGGATCGTTATGATTTGTTGGCAACATTTTTCCTTAAGATACTCATGGATCTCATGCTCATCATAAATAAGAAGATATTTTGTGAAGTTCGGTGTTATTTACGAGTACAAACGGTACAGTATGGCAGAAGTGTGGAATACCACATGCACACATTCTCGTTAGGCTCAGAGAAACCTTACACGTACACATACTGGATGTTAGTATGGTAATAAAGCAGAGAGTGCATGGTTCCTGGGGATGCTTGCATCCGCGCTCTACGTGCTTCAGCATTTTCTGAAAGAGACTCAGACGGAGTAGGTGTACATCCACTCTAACGCTTTAGAAGATCACAAGACAAATGAGTTACCGCAAACATCAATTTTCGAGGATCAGAAGTGTCAATAGGTAAGATTGTCCCCGATCAAAAATTTTTACAATGCATATCAACATATGTAGAATCAAGTATATGAATGTTGTGCAAGTAGTGAATAAGGGATTCGAGATGGCCGGAATTGATGTGACAAATGAAGCAATGATATAAATCAGAGAGTCTACTTCACAACATAAAATGCAGCTGAACGGACACAAACACCTCAAGAAATGACACTCACGCCTTTGTTCAAACTTGTCATCCAAGATGAGCTTGCGTGCTTAAAATGTACAATTAAATCCCCAAAGTACTATACGTAAAACAGCAGAACCAACATTTGGAACCTCCGTAGACAAGGTCAAATTATACCAGAACAATCAAAGGAAAGGTCTGCGAAACTTACAAAGAGCCTTGCTAGCTTAGAGAACTTCTGGAAAACGACGAAAACTGGAACTAATCGTTGGAAGAAGCAGCTGCGTCTCGATTTTTCTAAGATTATGCAGAACGTATTTGCTGTTATGCTATACAGATATGCTTCATATCAAATCCGGTACAGTTATGAAAAGCTTTGCACTTTCGCATAAGATAAGAAACAGTGATTCTGTCCTCAAAAGTGAAGTACTTACGGAAGGAAATTACAACACAGATTTGCCTACCACATACATAGAGTAGAATGAGTGAAAAATGGTTTCAAGATCAGAAGCAAACATTTGACAATATTACAACGGCAGTTTTTGGCGGGATCGGTGGCATATTCTTCTTAGATGCTGAAGTGAGCCAGTGAGTCAAGGTTCTACAGGAGTGCAAGCTGATCGTCTGAGCGAGTGGACAAAGCCAGTGGCAGTGCATAAAGCCACATTCTAGGTTCCGGGTGTCACCTCGAAAGACCTTAGACGCAATAACTATAGAATGGAAGGAACTAATATAATGATGGATTTCGACTTTCGGCAGACGCTTCTGGTTATTCCCCGCGGAACCAGGGTGAATGCAACGCAAGCCTTATCTTAACACTTGTATGTCAATTCAGGGAGTGACCTGACCAGTAACCTATATCACGACTGATTTTTTTGTTTTACATGTGAATTAGGGCCTATGAGTGCGTCCTTCTTCTTCTGTAGGCAGGCTCTGAGAGGCATTGAATGCAGCAAATTATTCAGGAAGACTTCGTTTTCTCAGTTTTGTTTTACCTTTCAAAGAAACTTTCTACCGTAATGGTGGGTAAAAGAAAATACCTTTAGATAGATGAATGATAAAGCTTTGTAAATACCAGTCAAATAAATTTCAGTTAAAAACAGAAAAAAGTTTGGTGAAAAAAATTTCCCATACAAGGCATTTCAGTTAAATAGTTTTCTGACCGAAAACCCTTTTTTTGGACTGAAGTTATTTTTTTTTTAAAGAAATTTTAGTCACAAAATTTGTATCGGGAATTTTATGACTTAACCTTCTTTCATTTTTTGACTGAAATGTTTAATTATAAAGGTATTTCAGTCAAAAATTCAGAAAGAATCCCAGTCAAAAAAGTTTTGACTTAAAATGCCATTTTAGTTTTTTTGATTGAGCTACCTTTTGAAATGGCATTTTAGTCTAAAAATTATTTTGACTGAGTTTAGCTTTTAATTTTTGATCGAAACTTCCCAAAGCCGACGTACAGGTCTATGAATGTGTTATAGTTTGATGAGGTTTACGACCAAGCCTAAGCTAGATTCCCGGAATTTGCTGGGTCCAGCGTACACCCTTTTACATACAACAAAACCAAAGGATAGGAAAGGAATTTTAATATTAGAGGCCCGACTACTCGCTCCCCAGTTCAAAAATTTGTGACTTGTGACGGTTTTTTTGGTTCAAAATCTCAAAAGGAATTTCATTCAAACAGATATTTTTTAACCGAAAAACGTTTTTTCTTGACTGAACTTCCTTTTTAAAAGCATTTTAGTTATACATTTTGTACGGAAATTTTATGGCTTTCATTTTGTAACTGAAATGTTTTTGACTGGGATTCGCCGAGCCCGTTTTCTTCCAAATTCATACAAATCCGACCAATTTTTGTTAGCATTTTCGAACATTGGGGGAGCTTTGAGCACCGGAGTGAGGTTTCTAACGTTAATTTAAAGTGCAGTTTAACACTAAAAAAAAGTGTAAGAAATAAGTGGTATAAAAAGTGTTAAAAAAGTTACTAACGTTAAAAAATGTAGCTACACAAAAAATCGCTAAATGAGAAATAAAAACAAACGTTATTTTCTCGTATTTCGATTTAAAATTAATAAAGCAAAAGGGTAATACAAAATTGCCAAAACTAACCAAATTTGGAATTAATCAAAAGATTATATGTTATATCAATTAATTAAATAAACCATTAAAACGATTTGAATATTAAAATGAGGGCGAAAGTGCCGCATTAAATCAAATAACACAAATCTCATAGATATGCTTGTGTAGTTACTATATTCCACGGATTGAGAATATAATAAGCTTGTTAGAATATGATGGGTTGGGCTCGAATGATGGGTTGGGCTCAAATGGCAAATTTTCAAAAGTTAATAAATTTTCCCAAAATGATTTGGTGGCGGTACTGCACTAAGTCAATTGACACAAACCTCAGAGATGTGCTCATTTACTGACTATTTACAACGGATCGAATGAAATGCTTTATAGAATGAAAAAACAACAAAATATGGAACAGTACCTAAGCAAGCGCGGAGACCGTGCTTTGGGATAAAGTACGAGGTACCCGATTGCCAACATGCATTGGCATGCATTCACACCGATAACTAATTTATCACCTATCTGAATCTTCACTTCAAGTGACAATATTCAAGGCTACACAATACACATTTTTGATCGCAGTGCGATGAGTTGTTTTTTCAGCAATTGTTGTTTATCAATGTGCACAGACTTGTCTACTTAAGATAAGTGATTCCGCCCCATAATATGAAAATTGCATAACACACGCAGAAATAAATAAAAATGTATTACCGGTAAACGGTGATTTTAATCCGCATTACCGAGCCGTATTGTGCGATGCGATATCCGGTTATTTGTCAGGACAAATTGTCGTTGCTGAAACGATTTAGTGACGCGCAATGCGAGTTGTAAATGTTTTTTAATTGCGACTTAATAGCGACATCATTGAATATAGTAGTTCCATTCGAAATGAAAAGTTTTATTCTACTTGTAATGTTCATATTCGCTTAACAAGTCGTTGGTGGTGAATTCTACAACATTAATGGCACAAATTATTGGATAAGTTACCCGTTGAAGGGGAACTATCAATAAGCATATCGTAACTGTGCAATTAATGGTATGTATGTGGCGGAGACAATAGCTAGATGGAACTCATCATATCATGCGGACGTTCATTTTTGGACCAGTGGCACTAGTTTGGGTCATCCCGACAAAGAATTTTATTGGGCCCAGACCGGTTATCCTATAACATTTTCCAATTAGATTATGGGTGCACCGAGGCGGGTCATGTAACGTTTCTTATCAATTTATTTGTGAGGATAAAATCCAAATTCGGAGGCACTTCATATCAATTTAATATTGTTTAGTTTAATAAATTTGTAAATGTATACCAAATTTGTGAATTTTTTAAGAACTTGCGTTAATTAATATACAAACGTACGTAATTGTGTACAAGCTTGAGTGAAATTTATTTTAAATACTATATCGTATTTCAATATGAGTTGCATCAATATGATCAAAGTGATTTTAGATATGTATTTTTCCTAGATAAGCAACTCCATTAATAAGCACGATCGAAAATACTTTGAGTGTTATTAACAATACTCTAAGTTTTGAAATGTTGTAGTTTGCCTAGAAATATTACCCCATTCGTGCCAACGATCGGAAATCACTGAGATTTCCTCAATTCCGAAAAATGGTTTGAGTGATTATAAGAAATGTTGAAATTTTACTAGTATGAGTCTAATACGACCTTGTGGCTTCCACAATTTCGGAAAATACTTTGAGTGAAGTAAATTTTTTAAGTTTTTAAATTTTATAGTTCGGCTCATGTGGGTAACATCGATATGATCGAAGTGGTTTTGAATATGTGTCTACTACTACTTAGAGGCACACGATCAGAAATTTCTGAGATTTGCACAATCCCGAAAAATGCTTTGAGTGATATTAGAAATACTCTAATTTCTGACATATTATGATTTTACTCATGCGAGTCGGATCGATCTGATTGTTGTGGCTTTGAATTTATGTTTAGCTTAGATCTCTGGACATCTCTGTGCTTTCCACAATTTCGGAAAATACTTTGAGTGATATTTAAATTGCTGTAAAATTACCAATATTGTAAGGTGATGTAGAATGAAGTTAGTTGAAATAACATAATGTATGTAGGGAGAAAGAAAGAATGAAATGATATAATGTATGTAGGGTAAAAAAATAAAAAGAACAGGATTGTTGTGTTTGAGTCGTCATAGAAGACGCATGTAAATTTTAAGTTATCGCCATTTTGTGGGCGAATTGATATAAAAGTAAAAATATAAATTGAGTTTGTACAATAATAAATTTGAATTTGTAATCGAAATTATTTTGTTTAAATAAAAAAACCCTTACAGTAAAAGTCAGATGTGGGGTAGTGAATAAATTGGTGGTATAGTGAATTTAATTTCTATATGTAATAGGAAAATAATGGCGAACACGTGAAGTGAAGCTTGTAAAATTTTGTTAACGGTACACTCAGTGGTGTTGTGTGGAATTGGAGAAGTGAGAGGCTCTCAAAATTCAGTTCAAAGAAAAACTGAAAGAAAGCAATATAGACAGTACGGGAAACAAGGCAAATTTGCAAAGCAGATTGATTGAGGTGATTTATAAAGATGGCCGTTCGGAGAGCGCGCATTTGAAAGATATGTTGAGAGATTTGTTGGAGCAGTTGAATGAAATTGAGAAAAAGTTGATAGGAAATGGTGATTCAAAATGGTGAAAATTACGAAACGGATTAACGGCGAAGAGGGCCAAAATGATGTAAATCAAAATGTAGCGGTAAATACGGAACAGCAAAAACACAAAAATCCAAAAGATTGTGAATAAAAAATTGGATTATTCAAAGTTATTAAGCACTTTTAGTGGATCGGGAGATAATTTTCGAAACTTCATCGGTAAAATTGAATTGATTGTCCGTCACTATAACGTGGATATGAAAGAAATGAAGTTTGAGGTTAAGTATACAAAAATTGAAAGGTAAAGCTGAAGAGTGGTTCCATTCTAAACCAGAACATATAGAATTAGAATTAGAGGAATTGCTGTACGAATTGAGAAAATTACATGACACGCGACCAAATAAAATTGAACAGCGTAGGAAATTTGAACAACGTTATTGGAAAACCGGTGAGTCATTTTACTCCTATTATCAGATCGGAATATCTGTTGATGAAGTTGTTGACTATTTGATTGATGGAATGGCAAATCCTCGCTTACAAAGCCAATCAAGGATGCAATTATTTCAGTCACCGGAACATTTATTGAATGCATTTCAAAATATAACGGATAAGGAAAGAGGCTTGAATCAACATCAATCAACGGAAAAGCCTCCTCCAAAAATTATGAGTACAAATAACAGAACAATCTTGTGTGGTATGTGGTCAAATGGGGCATAAGGCAAATGAGTGTCCATCTAAGAAGAAATCAAATTCCGAGCAGAAGACTATCAATCTGTGTGAAATAAAACCAACGGACGGTATTTATATAGATTTAAATTTGTATTTTAAGAATCAAAAAAATTGTGTCAAAAAGTCTGCGCTTGTTGATACCGGTAGCCCCATTAGTTTAATTAAGGAAAATTGTGTTCCACTTGGTTATATTGATGATGTTGTTGGTAACTAACTGTTGAGGGTATTCGGGCATCAACAGGAGTAGACTTAGTATTATTGGTACCGTTGAATTGAATATTATTTTTGATGATAATTTGTATTATTTTAAATTGCATGTGGTACCGAATACGACAATGTCGGATGATTTGAAAATTAGTGATAGAGAAATTGAAGTCTCAAACCACATTGACAGTTTTGAAAATGAAATTTTAAATATTAGGGTCAATGATCAAATTGTTAAGGATCAGAATTTAAACATTAACTAGGAGTTGGACTTTGAATCAAAATTGAAGTTAATTAATATTTTCGATGATTGTTATTTCAATTGTGAGAAACCGGTTGAGCCTAGTGTAAAATTTGAAATGAAGATTGTGTTGTGCAAGGAGGAATATTTTCATATTAATCACAGAAGATTGTCTTATGTGGAAAAGGACATAGTGTCAAAATTGGTTGATGAATTAATTGAGAAGAAAATAGTTCAAAAAAGTGAGTCTCCCTATTGTTCTCCAATTGTCCTAGTGAACAAAAAGCAAAAGTCATAAAAAATAATTTGTGTGGATTACAGGCAATTAAATAAGCTTACGTTAAGGGACAATTATCCATTACTCGTAATAGAGGAGATGTTAGATTACCTGCACGGTAAAAAATACTTTTCTTCATTGGATTTGAAAAACGGATTTTATCACGTAAAAATGGATTCAGAAAGTGAAAAATATACTAGTTTCGTCACACCCATTGGAAAATTTGAGTTCTTAAAGATGCCCTTTGGATTGAAGAATGGGCCTACCACTTTTCAAAAATTCATTCCACTAATTTTTCAAGATCTTATTATTGACCATAAAATTATTGTATATATGGATGATATATTGATAGGAACCTCTACAATTGATGAACACTTAGAGATATTGAAATATGTTCTTATGATTGTGTAAATTGTATGGGAATTAGCCCTAATCGTTCAAACATTAAATCAATTACTGATTTCCCTTATCCTAAAAATATTCGTGATGTACAACGATTTCTTGGAATGTGTTCCTATTTTAGGAAATTCATTAAAGATTATTATCACATTGCCAAGCCATTGCAGGATAAAAAATTTGAGTTAGGGGAAATACAGCTTAGGTCGTTCGATTGTTTGAAAACAAAATTGATAGAAGAACCGGTGTTGGCGATAATTTCGCCACTCAATGAGACTGAACTGCACTGTGATGCATCCTCGGTAGGTTGTGGGGCTGTCCTTTTACAAAAGAAACAGGATTGTAAATTTCATCCTATATGTTATTTTTAAAAACGGACTATACCTATTGAAGCAAAATACCATTCCTATGAAATGGAGTGCTCCTTGCTATTGTATATGCGTTAAGGCGGTTTAGAATTTATTTACATGGGCGGGAGTTTAAACATTGACGTTGAATAAGAAGATTATCAATCCAAGAATCGCACGTTGGGCATTGGAACTGCAGGATTTTGATTATAAGGTTGAACATAGGGAAGGTAAAAGAATTCAACGTGTAGATTGTTTGAGTAGGGCTGAGTCGATACTGGTAATCAATGAAAGTCCATTTGAGCAGACTCTTGCTATTCTGCAGAGCCAAGATCCTTCATTGGAAAATTTGCGAATTGAACTGGAAAACGGAGATAGCACTTTGTTTGAGTTGCGAGATGGACTAATATATCGTAAAGTCAATAAAAAGAAGATTAGATTTTATGTTCCTGATTGCATGCAATTCGCATGATAATTTAGGTCATATTGGAGTAGAAAAAACGATTGAAGTTATATCAAGGAATTATTGTTTTCCAAATTTAACAGCTAAGGTGAAGGATTACGTAAAGAATTGTCTAAAGTGCATTAATTTTAATCTGAGGGCTTCTTACATTCCATTCCTAAAGTTGATAAGCCTTTCGGCACTGTGCACGCTGATTTTTATGGCCCATTGGAATCCAGAAAATTTAAGAATAAATTCGTATTAGCTATCATTGATGGGTTCACCAAGTTTGTAAGATTGTTTGCAACAAAGACTACTGGTGCAAAGGAAACCATAAATTGTTTTGAGTTGTATTTTAAGCAATTGAGTCGTACAAACAGAGTGATTACCGATCGCGGATCAAATTTCACCTCGAATGAATTTAGAGAATTTTTAAGGGGAAATTGTATTCAACATGTGCTGGTTGCGACAGCGACACCGAGGGCAAATGGGCAGATCGAAAGAGTGAACAGAACGTTGACGCCCATGTTAGCTAAATTGGTGGATAAAGATAGAAAGTTGTATTGGGATTGTGTCCTTGAAGATATCGAATTTTCATATAATAATACGTGTAAGTAAGTAAGACTACAAAAATTGCTCCAAGTATGTTATTGTACGCAGTAATTTAAAAAGGGAAAGTTAACGACGAAATTATAGAATTTTTAAATCAAAATGTTGAATTAGATAATGATCCCAGGGATTTAGAAAATATTAGGAAAATTGCGACCGAGAATATTGAGAAAAGCCAAAAATATAACGAGCTACGAGGGTGAATCAAAATGTCTTGCAATATCATATGAAAAAAAAGAGTGAGTGAGACAACTATATATTTTTTAAAAAAAAATTTTGTCGCGATGAAACTTATAGAAACAACATTCGTTGTAAATTTTACAGTTCGTTTGTTTTCCTCAATTTAGTAGCCCGTGTTTTGAAAAAAGTTCAAAATGAATGAAATTGAATATCGTTCCGTTATTAAATTTTTCTGTAAAGATAGACGCAATGCAATTTTATATTCAATTACATATGAAAAGTTTACGGCGAATTTGCACCATCATATTCCACAGTAACAAAGTGGGTAAAATTGTTCAAAAGTGGTCGGGAGTCATTAGATGACGACAACCGCCCGGGTCGTCCCGCAGATGCTATTAGCCATGAAAACATACTTTTGGCAGAATCAATTGTATTAGAGGACCGCCGTATTTCTGTTTCTGGGTTAGCTTGGGACTTTCCCTTTCATATAGTACCACTTATACCATATTACATGACCACCTTCACATGTCAAAAGTAAGTGCGCGATGGGTTCCCCGTTTGTTGACTGCACAACAAAAGAAAATTCGTATTCAAACTTCAAAGGCGATTTTAGAAATGTATGAAGAAGATCCAGAAAACTTCTTGGATAACATAATAACAGGCGATGAAACATGGATTCATCATTGGGATCCGGAATCCAAACAAGAATCGATGCAATGCATTAAACGTGGTGAACCACCACCAAAGAAATTCAAAACTCAACCGTCTGCTGGTAAGGTTTTGGCAACAATATTTTGGGATGCTGAAGGGATATTGATGATTGATTATATGCCACCAAAAACCACAATCACAGGCATCTATTACGCAGAGGTTTTGCGAAAATTGAAAAAAGCGCTCCGGGAAAAACGACCAAAGAAAGTTAGAAAAAAAACCTTACTTCTTTACGACAATGCACCAGTGCACAAGGCTAAAGTTACTCAAGCTGCATTAAAGGACTGCGGCTTCGTAGAAATTCCGCATCCACCATACAGTCCAGACTTGGCACTCAGTGACTACTTTCTGTTTCCCGATTTGAAAAAAAAATTAAGGGGCCGGAAATTTTCCATTGATTCTGAAGTACAGTCTGTTGTAAATGAATATTTTATGAAGCAAAAGAAAACTTTTTTTTTAGAGGGCTTAGACAAGTTATTTGATCGATGTAACAAATGTATAAACCTTAAAGGAGATTACGTCGAAAAATAAAAATATTGCTGTCTCACTCTTTTTTTTCATATGATATTGCAAGACATTTTGATTCGCCCTCGTATATTATAATAAGAAAAGAAAGGAGCCGACTAAATACGAAAAAGACGATTTTGTTATTATTAAAAATATTGATACGACACCCGGAGTAAACAAAAACCTAATTCCGAAATGTCGGGGTCCGTACAAAATAATAGAATGTTTGCCGAATGAAAGATATTTTATAAGGGATATAAAAGGTTTTCAGATTACAGGGAAACCATTCGAGGGCTTATTTGACGTCACCAGAATTAAACCATATTTGAAGGTGATCGGTTCTCATGGCAATTGATTTCAGATATTGTTACTTAGAATTGTTTATTTTGTGATTTGTCGGATAGTTTTGATGCGTGCATTTGGTTTTGATTCAGGTTTGATGACGAGTTGATGACATCGGCCTACTATATTTTTATTTATATTATATTTAGTTGTAAGAAATGAAGTCTATAAAAAAAAAAATATTTTATGTATTAATTTATAATCAAGTTATTGAGGTAAATACTATAAATTGAGGGCAATCTATTAGTCAGATTGGCCAAAACTGTAAGGTGATGTAGAATGGAGTTGTTTGAAATAGCATAATGTATGTAGGGAGACAGAAAGAATGAAATGAACTAATGTATGTAGGGTAAAAAAATAAAAAGAACTGGATTGTTGTGTTTGAGCAGAGCCTTCTAGAATATAGAGCCATAATCTTAATGACGTATTTTTTAGAAGATTTTTTAATGGTATAACTTTTCACTGATTTCCATAGGAATCCATAGTAAAAATGGTGTTTTTTAGCTTCAAGTTTTTCAATGAAAAAAGCAAAAATATTATAAAATGTTTGTATAAAAGTGTTCTACATATCTTTAAGAACAATATACAAGAAGGCCATATTGGTATTAAGTAAATATTAATAGCAGAAATATTAAAATTAAATTATTTCTAAAATATATTTTTTCGAACTTTCATTTTGAAAAATACATCAAAGTTGGCTCTGACAAATTAAAATAATACTTGCTAAATTTATCTTTAGTTTTACTAGTGTACGTAAGATGTCTAAAATAGTTACAGAAAAATACGAAAAAAAAATTATTTAATCGCAAAATTATCACACGTTCCTATATTTTGTGATTTTTTTTGCTTTTCCTACAACTTTAGAACTTGAAATTTCCCCAGGTAGTAATTTTTGGTACGATTTTTCCAAATTTTTACGGCCATCACTGCCATCTATGTAATGTATATTGACTTAATGACCAAACGAATCGTAGTAAGCTTTTATTTCAATTTGACCAGAATGCTGTTGTTATGAATTTTTTTTAATATTTTGGTTTAAATAAATCAATTATTACAAGAAAATGAAAACGATTTACTTAAACAATATTCATATATGTTGAAATTCAAACATTTATGAAAGTATTTCAGAAATCATAATTAAGAATTTGTAACGTTTTCATTTAAAAATTTGTCTTAGGAAAAAAAGTGATTTCCCATTTGTTTTGTGTATTTTAGTATGAAAAGTTTAGTTTTTTCCTCGTTTCTAATTCCCTTATAAAAGTTCAGATTTTTTGATTACGGCTCTATAAAATACTGGGTGCTCTGGTTTGAGTCGTCATAGAGGACGCATGTAAGTTATCGCCAAAAATATAAATTGAGTTCGTACAATAATAAATTTGA
This sequence comes from Tipula vernalis, assembly GCA_958295665.1. NCBI lineage: Eukaryota > Metazoa > Arthropoda > Insecta > Diptera > Tipulidae > Tipula > Tipula vernalis. The sequence continues at coordinate 385,285,965 of OY282558.1, read as the reverse complement.
ATTTGTAACCGAAATTATTTTGTTTTAATAAAAAACCCTTACAATATATACTTCAGTTTTGGTCGTACGGATCGCCTCGATAGTATCGAAGTGAAAACAAAATGTTGAGTGATATTTGATTTTCTTTAATTGCTGAATTGTACGATTTAACAACCCTACTCACGTACATAATCGGAAATCTCTCAATTTTTTTTTTTTAAGTTTGTTTTAGTTTTATTGCATTTCGATTTAATCGAAATTGATGAGTTTTCATTTTCTATTGTATTATAAAAAAATATATTGAATGGAAATCGGTGTACTTTGAGGGCTAAAGTGTATATTTTGTAAATTTTGCATAAAATTCACACCGATCAATTTTTAAGTAATGATGACTAAATAAATTGTGCAATTTTTGGTTTTTGTTAAATTCTCAGGTTGAATCACAGGGCATATTCACTTTACCCTTGCTGGAACCATTTTGAGCTACTTTGCATTAGAGCCGCACGTTCTGAAAAGCTGTAAGGAACCTAATTAATTATACATACACCCTGTTTTTTTCTTTTATTTTTCTTCCTCCATTTTTTGTTCCACCGTTGGGGGAGGGCGAGATTTCATTCCATCACCCAAATTTGTATTAACCATAGCAAATGTTGCTTGACATTGTTGTGGCAGTTGTTTCCTTTCTTCTGTCTCTTTTACTCGCTCCCCAGCTCTATGAAGACGTTCAAGTATAAAAACACCGGAAAGTATTCCAGTTGAAAAATTTGTGACTGAAGTAACTTTCAAGAAGGTTTTTTAGTTCCAAATCTCAAAAAGAACTTCATTCAAACAGTTTTTTTTAACCGGAAAACCTTTTTTCTGGACTGATCTTTCTTTTTTAAAGTCGTACATTTTATACGGAAGTTTTATGACTTTCGTTTTTTGACTGAAAGAAGTCTAGACACAGACACTAATTAAATTTTCTCAATACATTAACACATGCCTTTTTTTATAGAATAATTTAACCGTGTATGTAGTAAAATTCGTTTAATTTATTTACTACATAAATACAGTAACTTTAAACTAAATACAAAAAAAATACTTTGATTTCTGTTTTAATTCCATTAAAAAATTTCCCAAAAAACTTTTTTAATTTTAGCTTTTTGGTATGAAAATACAATTATTTAATTATTACATTATGTGCTGAAAGGAAAACTTTACTGAACTAAGTTGATAAACAATAATAAATTTAATTAACACTTAGCACATGCGTATAGGTGTTTTTGGAGACAAATTCACATTTCATAAGGGTCCCCAAATCGGAATCTAATTAATACCACATTCAATTCAAAGTTTCTTAATTATAATGATTATTAATTAAACAACAAGTCGAGCAAACACATTTGAAGTAAGTATCAGAAGTGTTATTGGGTTAAGTAAATAAAATTCAAAAGTTATTTAATCTTTTAAAAGCTTTTTATTTTCATAATTCAAGGAAATCTAATCTAATTACGTATACGTACTGTACCGTTTATATAATAACAAACAAAATCAAAGTAGAAAATTTCCAGATTCACCAACACAAATAAATGTATGTTTTGTGTGTATGATATCAATTACAGTTCGATTTTTTATTTTTTTTATTTACATATCCGACGACTACATATACGTATGTACATAAAGAAAAGCGGGCATATGAAATGAATATTGAATTTCATTGATACCGCTTCACCACCGGTATATGACATTCATATACACTTCCCTCCCCCATTGTATTTTCAATACAAGAAAATTCAATCAATATTATAAAGAAGAAAATTTTATTTTGTTAATCGAATTATAAATAGGAATTTGATTTTTTTTTTTTCGTTTCGTATAATTTTCATAAGGGCCACCCTTACACACTCGGATAGGTTATATAAACAAAAAAAAAAAAGGAGAAAAAACCACAAAAAGTGAAAATGGTTTTGGTGGGCAGGTGAAAATTGATGAGTTTTATTTTATATAAATAGATCGTTTAGAACAGATACGACGTTTTAATGGTTTGATTATGGCTTTCTTCCTTCTCCACATACATAATTTATAGGGCATTCACGCTAGAATTTTATATTATTTTGGAACCAAAATTAGAAGTACACTAAAAAAAATGATTTCGATGGGGTTGACCTTTTCATAATAATTGTTTACCTAGTTTCCAATTGTTTGGCAAAGTGCTTAGAGTTTCTGTTAGATTAGTTCATGATTGATTAATGGTTGAAATAAAAATATAATATTAGTGATTTGATTTTGAAGAGTATATTTAACTGTATTAAATTGAGCACCTAATTTTTAACGTTTTTGTTAAATACCAAGCGTTTTAATTTTTGGGGCTCGAGAAGAACAGCGTGCTGTTCTTAGTATTCACGTTTGACATTTCTGTCTTGTCAAATATGACAAATTTTATTACAGTTGTTGGTTAAGATAGCTTTTGATACAATATTCGTGTAGTGCGCCCTTCCTAAGCATCCAAATGGCATTCAAGTAGTGTGTTTTGGCCGGTTCTAGAATATTTGGGTGCAAGTGCTATGACCTAATAGTATACATTCAGGTGCATGTTCTTACATTAAGGGAAAAATGCATACATTCAGGAGCAAATAATACGTGCAGGGTATTTATTTTACAAGACTACTTACAGGCGTAAACCCAGCATACATTCAGGTGATATTGCACACATTCAGGTGGTAAGTTATATTACAAGCATACTTACTTAGGCGTAAACCTAGCATACTTTCAGGTGATATTGCACACATTCAAATGGTAAGTTATTTGCCAAGCATACTTTCAGGCGTAATGTTCTTATTAAAGTGTCACATAATCATCAATTTGCTTATGTCCCCAAGGTAATGTTTTGTATGTGTTTGGGATAATAAATCGTTTATCATCTGAATTATCTAAACAAAGTTTATTTAACATTTGTGTATATAAATTATGTTTGCGACTACGGAATACAAGCTGATTTCGTAAAATAACCTTATTGTGAAATATACAGGTTAAAATTTGATTTACTAATCAAGTTGTTTGCTCCAAGCCTTTTTCCAATATTCATCCAATGTTTTACCAAACGTGCATCTGTTCTTTTTTCAACATTTTCCATAGTTTTACCAAAGACGCTATCAAAATTGGACGTGGGGCGTGAACAATCATCCGATATTTAAAAGTTATTAGTCATGGAATGGTTTATGAACCATCAAAAATCGGACGTGGGGCGTGAACCATTTAAAATCAGACGTGGGCATAAGATTTTTAAAAGCTCATGAACATCTAAAATCAGACGTGGGACGTAGAAAGTTCATGAATTTTGTGGGACGTCCCATATTAGAAAGTTCATGAATTTTTAAAAGTTCATGAACTTTCTAAAATCGGACCTGGACGCGGCCCCCCTTTAAAAAAAACTGGTTTCGATTTTTAAATACTTTCCATATACTATTAGAATGAATAAAATCATTATCACAAATATCGGATGTTGTTAATTTATTATAAAATTTATTTCTTGGTGGTATACATGTATCATTGAATTTTTGAGAAACGTCTACAAACCATTTTATACTATATATTCAGGGGCAAATACATACATTCAGGGGTAATAACGTACATTCAGGCGATATTGCATACCTGCAGGCGGTAAGTTATATGCCAAGCATACTTTCAGGCGTAAACCAGGGTAATATCATACTTTCGGATGATATTGCACACATTCACGTTTTTACAAGCATGCTTTCAGGGGATTTTTGGATGTGGAATCGCATATATTAAGGGTACATTTATAAGCATACTTTCAGGAGAATTATGTGATTCAGGCGGAAATTGCATACTTTTAGTGTAAATTAATTTTTGACATATATTCAGGGATGAATTGTGTACATTCAGGTATAAAGTTATATTTATAGTCAGAGTGAAGATTTCCAAGAGAAAGATTCCGGTTGGGCTCTTGAAAATATTTTATTTATATAAGTTAACATCAATAAATATAACCCGTTGCGAGCCTCTTCATATATAAAATTACCTAAAACTATTAAAGATAAAAGAGCGATCATTAATATTCGAAACAGAGATCAAGCATGTTTTGCATGGTCGATCATGGTGGCATTATATCCAAATGTTAAAGTTCCTAATCGATGTTCTTCGTATCCTAATTATACATATTATAAAGGATATCCTCAAATTTGAAAATTTAAATCAAAACATTAGTATAAATGTATTTGGTCTTGAGAAAAAACAAATAGTGGGACCACTAAATTTCACAAAAAATAAAAAAAGTGTTAATATAAATTTATTATTGATTGAAAATGGTGTTGACAAACACTATTGTTTGATTAAAAATTTAAGTTGATTAGTAAGTTCTCAATTTTCGAATAGAGAACATAAACTTTGTATTTGTGATGGTTGTCTAACATTTTTTCGTAGCGAGACTGATTTAAAGCATCATTTAACAAACGGGTGTAATAAGATCAAATGTATTCTCCCAAATGAAAATAATTATATAACAAAATTTAAAAATTTGCAACACAAAGAACGAGTTCCCTTTGTAATTTTTGGTGACTTTGAAGCAATTTTAAAGCCTATGGATACGTGTACATCAAATCCTGAAATTTCTTTTACTACTGATATTCAGGAACATGTTACATGTAGTTTTGCATATTATATTAAGTGTGCGTATGATGATAGTTTATCTAAATTTGAAATATATCGAGGTGAGGATTGTGGTTGTGTTTTTATCAGTCGAATTACTAACGACCTAGAAAAAATTAATAATATTTTGAAAATGATAATTCCAATCAAAACACTTACTAAGGAAGAAAATAAAAATATCATAGTGATAAAAAATGTCATGTATGTGGAGAATCATTTACAGAATCTAATTATAAAGTAAGAGATCATTGCCACTAGACGGGGCAATTCAGAGGAGCTGCACACACTAAATGTAATTTAAAATATAAAATTAAAAGTTTCGTTCCGATGTTTTGCCATAATCTTAGTGGATACAACTCTCATTTTATAGTGAAAGAATTGGGATTTAACTCTGAAAAAATAGAAACATTTTAAATTTCGTGAGAATGATTTTATTAAATTAAGTTTTCTCGATTCATTTAAGTTTATGCCTTCGAGCATTAATAAATTATGTAAAAGTCTTTCAGTTAATCAATTTTCTGAAACACAACCATTTTTTACAAACCTAGAAGAGCAAAAACTAGTCAAACAAAACGGGGCGTTTCCTTATGATTACCTTGATTCTTTTCAAAAATTCAATGATACATGTCTACCACCAAGAAATAAATTTTATAATAAATTAACAAAATCCGATATTAGTCATAATGATTTTATTTATGCTAAGGCAGGCCACACACGTACAGTTTTAACTGACAGTTTTAACTGTGCAGTTATAATTGTCAGTTTTAACTGTGAACTGAGATGCACACACACGTTCAGTCTAATCCTTCAGTTATTATCATGGATTTGAATGAGCGGAACGATTGGCTGCTCTCGGTGTGGTTTTTTAATATTAAAAAAAAATTAAATAAAAAAAATCTAAAAAGTGGTGCTTGAAGTGGCTTCAACAACGAAATTTATCTTCCCATATAAATTTATTAAAAGAATTAAGTGAAGAAGAACCACTAGATTTTCTCAATTGACTCGACAAAAAACTGAGAACTGTGCAGTTAAACCCCCACACACGTTCAGTTCAGTTAATCGTTTCAGTTAAAAATATAAAAATTTTAAAGTTCTCAGTTAAATTGTACAGTTAAGTTTAACTGAACTGAAATACCCACACACGTACAGTTTTAACTGAAAGTTTTAACTGTACAGTTAAAACTGTCAGTTAAAACTGTACGTGTGTGGCCTTCCTAATAGTATATGGAAAGTATTTAAAAATCAAAACCAGTTTTTTTCAAGGGGGGCCACGTCCACGTCCGATTTTAGAAAGTTTATGAACTTTCTAATATGGGACGTCCCACGTCCGATTTTAGATAGTTCATGAACTTTTAAAAATCGGATGCCCACGTCTGATTTTAAATGGTTTACGCCCCACGTTCGATTTTAGATGGTTCATAAACCATACCATGACTCATTAACTTTTAAATATCGGATGATTGTTCACGCCCCACGTCCAATTTTGATAGCGTCTTTGGTAAAACTATTGAAAATGTTGAAAAAAGAACAGATGCACGTTTGGTAAAACATTGGATGAATATTGGAAAAAAGCTTGGAGCAAACAACTTGATTAGTAAATCAAATTTTAAGTCACGTGTAAAATTTACTGAGAATCTAGTTGAATTGAGTAGACTAAAAGTGGAATATAACAAACCAATATATGTTGAATTTTGTGTGTTAGAAATTTCAAAAACACTTATGTTTGACTTCCACTATAAGTATATGTTACACGGATATGGTGATAATATATCTTTACTATATACAGATACAGACTCATTTATGTACGAGATAATAACACATGATTTTTATAATGATATTAAAACATCTTAGATAAATTCGACAAATTCGATTTCCCATCAAATAACAAATATGGTATACCTCTTGTTAATAAAAAAGTACTAGGTGAATTCAAAGATGAATTGTGTGGTACATTAATTACAGAATTTATTGGAATTTAAGCTAAATCATATTGTATCATAACGGAGATTGATGAAATTAAAAAAATTAAACGTATTAAAAAAAATATCGTACTAACTGAAATTAGTTCTAGTGATTTTAAAAGCTGTATATTTCACAATAAGGTTATTTTACGAAATCAGCTTGTATTCCGTAGTCGCAGTTGTTTAGATAATTCAGATTATAAACTATTTATTATTCCAAACACATACAAAACATTACCTTGGGGACATAAGCAAATAGATATGAATATATGACACTTTAATATGAGCATTACGCCTGAAAGTATGCTTGTAATATAACTTACCACCTGAATGTATGCAATGCCACCTTAATGTATGCTAGGTTTACGCCAGAAAGCATGCATGTAAAACAAATTACCCATGAATGTATTATTTACCCCTGAATGTATATATTTGTCCCTTAATGTATGACTTTCCCCCTGAATGTATACTACTTGGTCATCGCACATGCACCCCAGTGTCCTAGAACCAGCCAAAATACATTATTATAGTGATTTCCCAAATGTTTTATGTGTTTTACCAGAGCCTACTCTATAAATATGAGCCTCCACATTGACAAATGACAAATGACAATTTTTTGTGACATTGTACTGTACTGTTTTCATTTTCTTGTAATAATTGATTTATTTAAACCAAAATATAAAAAAAAAATGCATAACAACAATATTCTGGTCGAATTGAAATAAAAGCTTACTACAATTCGCTTGGTCATTAAGTTAATATACATTACATAGATGGCAGTGATGGCCGTAAAAATTTGGTAAAATCGTACCAAAAATTACTACCTGGGGCAATTTCAAGTTCAAAAATTATGGGAAAAGCACAACAAATTCACAAAATATTAAGAACTTGTGCCAATTTTGTGATTAAATAATTTTTTTTCGTATTTTTCTGTAAACATTTTCGACATCTTACGTAGACTAGTAAAACTAAAGATAAATTTAGCAAGTATTATTTTAATTTGTCAGAGCCAACTTTAATATATTTTTCAAAATGAAAGTTCAAAAAATATATTTTAGAAATATAATTTTATTATTTCTGCATTTAATATTTATTTAATACCTATATAGCCTTCTTGTATATTGAGATATATGATTAAAGATAAGTAGAAAACTTTTAAATAAACATTTTATAATATTTTTGCTTTTTTCATTGAAAAACTTGAAGCTAAAAAGCACCATTTTTTACTATAGATTTCTATGGAAATCAGTGTAAAGTTATACCACTAAAAAAGCTTCTAAAAAATACGTCATTATGATTATGGCTCTATACTCTAGAAGGCTCTGCTACTGTTCACCAAGACCACCTACACCAAAATATCCCTACCAAAATCGTCGGTCGACAAAAATATAGAAAAATGTTTGTTTCTCAAGTCAGTTAGAATTTGTAAAAATTTTGACGTTTAGTATAAATTAGAACAAATAAATCCCCAACTGAGCCCCTCCCTAGACTCCAACTCAATCTTTAAATCAACACGGTATATAAAACTTCATTGTTAAATAACTGAATCCCAACCCCAAACTAACATAGTTCGAAAAGATGTAGAAGTAAATGAGCTCAACTCAAACTAACTCAACCCACAACCCTCAGTCAACCCTAAACCAACCCTAACATAAATACCGGTGTGAAGTTTTGGGACACTTTTTTTTTGGAGCAATAATTTATGCGAGTGTACTGTGAAGTTTTTGGACAAAATTCGGGTTTTAGAAAAATTAAGTGTTTGGATATATATTTATGCTGGTGTACATCTTTTAACAGTGTATTTAACAAAAATAAAGTTATTCAAATAAAACAAGCCTCAAATAATTTCCAATATTCATTTCTAATTTTAGGGCAAATAGTTGTTAAAAAAGAACCGAAGAAGGAGTCAATCCGAAATCGATCTTCTAAAAAAAATTTTTTTTAAAAATATTGTTACTATAAGGAAAAATTTTTTTCAATTAAAATTATTTAAAAATAACGTAAGTTGTTTTATTATAAAAAAAAAAAAAAAAAAAAAACAATCTGATGCCGTTATAAGAGACAAGGACAACGTTTTTTATTTTATTTTTTTATTTTACAGCAAAATTGTTTTTCTATAAAATAAAAAACGTTGCCTTTGTCTCTTATATGGGGCATCAGATTAGTTTCCTCTTTTCGTTTTTTTGACTGTCAGTCAATTCTTCTCATGGAATACAGGCTTCAGTTGTTTAGTAAATGCTTGCCATATTTAGGTGTTTAGAATGTTTCGATATTTCTAAGAGGTTACTACGGCTGGAATGGGCATTTTCACATTGAACTAGACCCATTCTATCCAAATCATATAGCTTTTTCGGAAAATGTTCAATGTGTCTGTGTGCATCTAGTTCAATTTGAAAAAGTCCATCCAACTTCTTATGGAACCTCCGCTCACCACCCCCTCCACCCAACCCTCAATGAGTGAAACAAAAGAAAATACTAAGCGAAAATTGGGTGAATAATGGATGAATTCATCGTTGAATAAAGGGTGAATAATCAGTGAATCCTCAATACAGCCTACCCACTTTTACTTCGTTCTAAAAAGACCAAAGTATTGAAATCCTGTTAAAAATGATCAAAAATTTGGTTGGTCCAAAACCACTTTTCTCGACATTTTGAAAGTCCCTGAGTTTAAAAAAGCAACAAAAAAAAATGTCTGGATGTCTGTATGTCTGTACCCATGGTATCTCGAGAACGGCTTGTTTGATTTAGAATTTTTTTTGCCAATCTGTTTCTTTGGTCAAGGCCGAGATTTGAAAAGCTTTTGAAACCTGTGCGACCAGTGTTTAGTCAGCAGTTGAGCAATCTATAAAATAAAGTGAGTGTTTGTATGTATGTAAAGCATATGTGTATGATATTTAAACAAATCCACACGACTTGAAAGATTTGAACCAAACCTTGCACAAATATTGTTTAGAACCTTTTACATTTCAAATTAAACATATAGCAAATTAAATGAATGCGATGACCTTATGCGATGTAAATAGGATTCTAAAATGAGTTTTGGATGAAATTATGGAATATGGCCAAGTATGATAGAACTTGCCTATTTCTCAACAATTCTGGTGAAATTTGACATGTGCGTTGGAAATGGGATTCTACTCTTCCATTCTATTGAACTTGCCTATGTTTTAGTCAATAAGGATGAAATTCGGCTTGCACATTGGAAATGGGATTCTAAAATGATTTTTGGATAAAGTTCTGGAATATGAAAAAGTGTGAGGGAACTTGTCTATTTATCAACCGATTATGATGAAATTTGATATGTGCGTTGGAAATGGGATTCTAAAATGATTTTTGGGTAAAGTTCTGGAATATGGCCAAGTATAATGAAACTTGCCTATTAGATGGAAACACAATGAAACGGTACTACCTGTTAGTTCGTACAACATTTTTAGTAATATTAAATTGGCATTTCTTGTTAATGTTTAATGTGAACGCAACCTAAATTTGTTAAACATATTATGTAAAAATATGTAAACCCACCTTAATTCTTTTTGACATTCGTTATAATAAAAACCACACCAAATCTAGCAGTCTATCTAGCACGTTGTTTTATTTTGTTATTTTGATAATCGTGCTAAAAGTAATTTTTAATCATCGGCTCAAATTAACAGGGTTTGGGCCCAGTATTGTGATCATCGTATAAAGGAATCAACGATAATCAGGGAAACCACAATATTTTTCGAGAAATTACATATTTTCATAGTAATAATTTTGACTCGAAAATTCATAACTTCAAAAATGGCTGATACAACGAAGATACAAACACTATCAACAACTAAACGACGAGAATTATCAGGTTTGGCGATACAAAATCGAACTTTTACTGATAAAGGAGGACTTTTGGTCAGTAATTAGTGATGCATCACCAGAAGATGCAATTCAATTAGCGGTTTGGAGCAAAAGTGATGGTAAAACTCGTGCACATATTGGTATTTCAATTGAGGACAACCAAATCATACACGTAAGGAACTTAGTGACGGCCAAAGCGATGTGGGAATCACTACGGGATTATCATCAAAAATCAATTTTATCCAATAAAGTGAGACTTTTAAGACGGTTATGTCGGATGAGGCTACCTGAAGGCGGAAGTATGCACACACATTTAAATGCCATGAACGAATGTATCGACGAATTAATTACTTTGGGTGAGCCATTAGCAGAGACTTTCGCAGTTTCCTTGTACCTGTCAAGTTTATCGGAAAGCTACAGTGTTTTGATCTCGAATCATGTGCTGAGGCTGACTTGACGAAGAGTATGGTGAAAAAAAAATTGTTGGAAGAATTTAAACGTCGGCAAGATATCGAAAATATGAGTACCAGTGAAGAAAATGCTCTTAAAGTTTACAAACAGGGCGCAAGTTTTGACATTTTCCAAATGTATTTTTTTTTCTGCAAGAAAAAGGGGCACATAAAAAGTGATTGTCGTAAATATGCAATTTGGAAAAAGAAGAAGGATTCGGGAAACCAAAGCCAGAAACAGGCGAATATAGCTGAAAACGAAAGTGACACAGTGGAAGCGTACGTATGCTTACTCGCTAATCATCAGAATAAAATAAATATATCTGAATGGTGTGTAGACTCATCAGCAGCGACGAGTCGTTTTTCGAATGTTTAAACAAATCCACGATGAGTTCAGTGACATTAGCCGATGATAGTAATTAACCAATTAAATGAACCGGCATTATTGAATTCAGTGATTGAGTCACAAAGTTTAGATTGTGTGACGTACAGTTTTTACCTGGACTTAAGTGTAATTTACTGTCAGTTAGCAAATTAGCTAAAAGCGGTTGCACCATCACGTTTAAAGGAAAACAATGTGAAATCAACAAGAACGGAAAAACATTATTTATCTTTAAATCCACCAATGATGTCTACAAGCGCTCAATGTATTTGGCATAAGGTACTTGGCCATCGCAATTTAATTGATATAAGGAAAATGGTGGAATTTGCAGCAAACATGAAGATAGCTAATTGCGACCATAATGATACGTGTGAAATCTGTCTTCAATGTAAGAAAACCAGAGATTCATTTCCGCAAAAATCATTCACTAGGTCAGCGGGTAAATTAGATCTATAATACACACCGACGTATGCGGACCATTACAAATATCAACACCAAGGGGTAATAAATATATACTGACTCTCATTGATGATCATTCGAGATATTCCTATATATATTTGTTAAAACAAAAATCTGACGTTTGCGGAAAGGTGATGGAATTTGTCGAAATGATGAAAACGCAATACGGCATGTCACCTAAAGTAATTAGGTCAGACAGAGGTGGTGAATATGTGGATAATGAACTGCGCAACCATCTAAAATCAAAAGGAATTAAATCCCAGTTTACAGTACCTAACACGCCAGAACAAAACGGAGTTGCCGAACGTCAAAATCGGACCTTAATTGAAATGACACGGTACATGTTGACAAGCTCAGGTTTGCATAAATAGTATTGGGGCGAAGCGGTGACTACGGAGAATCACATAATCAATCGTCTACCAACTAGAAGCTTAAAAACTACTCCGTATGAGATGTGGCATGGTAAATTACCAGATTTAAATTATTTTCATACTTTTGGAGCACTTGTATATGTACACGTCCCGAAAGAACAGCGTAAAAAGTTGGATGACATAGCTGAAAAATTATTCTTCGTCGGTTACGAGTTCGGTACGGTTTGGATGTTAACACACACAAAATAAAGATTTGCCGTGATGTTAAATTTATTGAAACCGATATATATATATATATAATCAAACTACCATTGACATCTCGAGCGACCATCAAACGAAATCAGCAGACAGCGATGAACACCAACTCAATGAAGAAGCATCTCAAAATGAAGATGATTTAGATCCAGAACGGGAAGAAGAGCAACCTACACGACGTTCTACAAGACCAAATAAGGGTGTGCCACCAAAGCGGTTAATAATGGAAATTAATAAGGCGACAAAAGAAATAAACTCGGATCCTGTTACATATGAAGAAGCACTAAATGGCCCAAATTCTGAAAATTGGATAACGGCTATGAATGAAGAGATGAACTCACTTCATAATTTTGTAACTTGGAAGATAACTAAATTACCACTAGGAGAAAATGCAATTGGTTCCAAATGGGTCTATAAGAAGAAAACCGATCAAGAAGGTAACATCGTTCGATTCAAAGCTCGTTTGGTAGCACAAGGTATTTTACAAAAATTTGGTAGAGATTACGACGAAGTTTTTGTACCCGTAGCCAGCCCGACGACATTGAAGATTCTTTTGGCAGTAGCAGGAAAAAGGAAGATGGAAGTTAAACATTTTGACATTCAAACTGCATACTTAAATGGAGATCTATCGCATAACGTCTACATGAAAAAGCCGAAAGATACACGATGGGTGACAGAACTCAAGTATGTAAGCTTATTAAAAATGTAAATGGTCTCAAACAGGGCGCAAAAGAATGGAACAAGAAGTTTGACACTGTTATGAAGAAGAACAGGTATGTACAAAGTGATAACGACCTATGTTTGTACAAAAAGAAAACCGATAACGAGATGTTATATATATATATATATATATATATATATATATATATATATATATATATCTAACCATGTCGATGACATTGTTGTAGACTCAACAAATATCAAACTAATTGATGTTTTTGAAATTTCTATGAATAACAATTTTATCATAAAAAATCTCGGAAATTTACAATTCTATCTTGGTATCCAATTCAACAGAGATGATAAAGGCATGTTCTATTTAAATCAAGAGAAATGTATCTTAAACAAGCTTCGTGAATTCAATCTGAAGGATGCCAAAGACTCGTCTGTACCGATAAATGTCGGATATTTAAGCCAATCAATGAACCAGGAACCGTTCGAGTCACACGAAATCTATCGGAGTGCAATCGGATCTTTACTCTACTTATCTGCCAACACTAGGCCGGATATCCCCATTGCAACGTCAATATTGGCAAGACATGTGAGTGACCCAAAACGAAGCGACTTGATATTTGAAAGCTACCAAATCCCTAAAGCCTAAATTGGGAAACGAAGTAAACGATCTAAGTTTCAAATGTCTATTGTTTTATTTTCAATGGTGCTTTGATCTCGTGGGTTAGTCGAAAAGAAACATCATCTGTCTCTTTGTCTTCGACAGAAGCACAATTCATCGCATTTTCTGAAGCAGTACGCGATCTAATCTGGCTAGAGCGCTTATTAAATGATGTGTACGAGACGATTGAAACTCCAATCAATATATTCGAAGACAATCAAGGATGCATAAAATTGTTTAACAATCAAATTTGTCATCAGCGTGTAAAACATATTGACATCAAATACAAATTCGAACATGACTACATAACTTCGAACAAGATAACAGCCATTTATTGTCCATTGATAATATGATTGCGGATATGCTGACGAAGCCACTAGATGGACCAAAGTTGGCTAAATACACCAGAGCAATTGGTTTAATTTAATGTAACTACATGTTGAGAAGGGGGTGTTAGTTTGTACAACATATTATGTAAAACTATGTAAACCACCTCAAGTCTTTTTGACATTCGTTTTAATAAAAACCACACCAAATCTAGCAGCCTATCTAGCAAATTGTTTTATTTCGTTATTTTGATAATCGTGCAAAAAGTAATTCTTAATCATCGGCTCAAATTAACACTTCCCACATCTATCGCAATGCGGCCGTTTTCAATACTGAACGTTTATTCCTTTCCTTTTTTTCTATTTTTCTGAACATTTTTGTTAGCAAATGTTGATCCATTTTACTTGCTCTGGTTGTCAAATTAACATCGACCCCCCAATGGCCCAAAGTTATTTGAATTCCTACCAAAAATGACCAAAATTTTTGTTTGTTTGTCCAAAACCACTTTTCTTGAAAGTATCCATTCGGATTTGGAACTTTTTTCAAAACTCAGTTTCTATACCACGTAGTTATTAAGACGTGGTATTACAACGAGGATTAAATTGCACGTTGAGTTAGGGATTTAAGTTGGAGTTGAGTTGGGTTTGAATTAAGGTTAAGTGTTAGGGTTCGAGTGGAAGGCTGAATTAAGATTTAATTGAGTTCATTGACGCATGCCTTTTTTCGGAACGTGCTGATTTTAGGACTGAGTTGAGCATTGAGTTTTTTGTTGAATTGAATGTTGAGTAGGGTGTTGAGTTTGGATTAAGCGAGGGGTTCAGTTGGGGATTTATTTGGCAATTAAACCGAAGGATCATTTGCAGGACAGACTAAGTTGAGGAGTGTTGATTAAGGAGTTGAATTGAGCGTTGAGTTTGGAGTTGGGTTGAGTAGGGGTTGAGTTGAAATTAAGTTGAGGTTGAATTGGTGATAGAATTGAGTGTTGGGTTGGGATTGATTTGGTGATTGCCGTTGGGGATTGCATTAAAGATTGCGTCGAGATTGAATTGAAGGTTGAGTTAGAACTTGATGAGGGGTTGAGTAAGGGATTAAGGGGTTCACATAGGGATTTATTTGGGACTTGTCAAGTAGACTTGAGATAAGTTTACGTATGCATGTAATTTTGTGGACCGAAGTTCTGATCATCTCATAAGATTTCAGCCCTTTATATTGAATATCTCGAATAATATCTATTATAAAAATTTCAATTGATCTGGAAAAACTTGAACAACGACGAATAATCTCGAATCACTTTAATTCGATGTAACTTAAATCGATGTAACACACAAATCAACTGCCATGAACATATCGAAAATCTAGAAATATTCTTTTGCACAATCTCATGATATCGTAGTGAAAAAAAAAACAAATTTAAAATAATTTTTCAAAAATGAAAGCCGGAGCATCGTAGGAAAAAGTCTGGAGATGGGAAATTTATCGTGAAATTGGGCCAAAATAAGCAAAATTGAAAAATCTCGAAAAGTATCGGCAAATCTCGATATAGCTCAACGCCAACCTAATTAAGTTTTGTTTACTCAGAAAATCAATTCTCAAAAATCTTGAACGCCTTAGAATTTATAAAGTATAATATCTTGGAAGCAACCTACCCCTAAAATTCGAATATCTCGAATAGTAAATGAGCTTCTCAATTATCTACAATTCAACACTAAGTAAATCTCGAAAACCTCAAAAATCGCAAGTAAAAGCTTAAATAATCTGGTAAGCTAAAAGTGTTGAGTTTTCTGCAACTCAAGATAAAGAACCGAATACTAAATATGAAACATTGAAAATTTCGAATAATTGCAAACTCATATAGCCTCTAAAATCTCCATTTATATTTGTTGTCTATTTTATGAGATACATTTTTTTACAAAAGACGCTAAAGTGCACTGACGCAAAAGTGCACTGCACTTGGATCTTCAGATTTTTTGTCAATAAAATTTTTGAAAAATTTAAAACACAGATGAAAATCTGCAGACTTTCATCCGAAGAGGTGCAGTGTACTTATTTTGTATACACCAAAAAATCGTTAAGGTTGGTGATTTAAGCCTGTTAACAATTAATCGTGGTGCATGTTATAGTGCATCGTGGTGACTCGCAAAATGGTGCGATTTGTTCTCTAAATTCACTTAAACTAAGACAGAACTGTATATTTTATTGCTCAAACTTCAGTTGACACAATCTTTTTTGTAATGATTTTGACGTGGAATTATTAGAGAGCCTAGAGGCCGCAGGCCGATAGTTATTTTAATTTTTATTGTATATGAACAAATTGCCAATTTCATTTAAAATCTCAAAGAATTTTAAATCAACCAGATTCAGAATAATCCAATCATTCAGACTCGTCTGTCTTATGACTTCAAGTTAGTAACATCAATCCACTTTTATAAAATAACGCCACATTTCCAAATTTCATTTTATTCCACAAATAACAAAAAAAAAACGACTCTATACATTATGGATCGGTCAGTCTGAGCATATCATCATACATAATGTGTATTTATGTATTTTGTATATGAGCAAACAACATACACGTAAGTATACATAAATTTAAATCTAAACATGTAAATTATATAAAATTGCTTCCGGCCTATTTGGAAACTTTTTTTTGTTACTCTCGTATTTTTTTAGCACACAATTTGCTTCATACTCCATAAGTAAAGAGCAGCAGCGCACATATTAACCAAAGTCAATTAAATATTTATTAAAATCCCATATTGTTGCAAACCAATTAGCTAAGGTATAAAACAACACGGAAGGTTTTTTTTTTTACGGTTCAGCTTCATAACTTAAATATTATTTGTTTAGACTTTTGTTCGTGACCAATCGGAAGTAAGTTAAGCTTATTATCGATCCAACTTTTTGTTTGTTTTACAGTGTTCATGTAAAACAAAAAAAAGTTCAGCAATTTACGATAAATTAGAAATTGTTTAGACAGCAGGTGTAGTTGTTTGCCAAACACTTACCATAACCAGTGTGTATTTGTAGCACCTGATAGTATTTTCAAATTTTTTGTTAAATTGTTGGTATTTTGTTCAGGGTTCTGATTTTGGAACGACAAAAAAAAACTTTTTGTTGTTGTAGCAAATAATAAAGAAATGAATTTATGCTCTAAATGATTTTCTAATATCATTTCTAAACATCTCTCTTTTTATGTAGCAGCATATTATGGTTATATTTGATATTATGTAGAGCTAAATTGTTACATTAAAAATGGAAATATTCGGAATAATTACTGTGATTCTTTTAACCGTGAAGCGAGAGCGTACCGTAACCATTAAAATCATTTTGTTTTTTGTTTTTGAAAATATTTTAAATTATTTTCCAAGTTCTTTATTTAATTATGGAAATTTGTGATTTTTGTGAAATGATATTACCCTAGATTTTTCACATTTGCATGTTTGTGGGTTTATAAATATTTGGGAGGTGTGGATTATTGGGAAATTTGACGGTGCCTGTACAAGTAGATAATGTACTATTGTATATAAACATGTTAACTAAATTTATAATGCGCCATAATGCGCAAATCATTTCTGTGTAAATATGTAGTTAATTTATGCTATCAGTACAATAACATTGCTACAGTTTGATTATGAAATTCTGAAACGTCTCATTTAAGTTTATATAGAAAATACATGTCCTGAATAAAATTTTTGATTTTACTAATGTTGATCTAAAATTACTAATTACTTAATTAAAAACCGAAATGCTAAAAATCAAATTTGTAAATTATTACTGCGGTTATAATTCTGGTAATTTAAATCGTTAGTTATTAATTTATAATTTTATAATTTAAATTTTAAAAATTCAAAATTTAAATTGGCCTCAATTCACGACGTTTCATCTCAGCCTCTTCTATTTAAAAAAACAAACTTCAAATTTTCGTTTCAAGGGCTTTAAATATTATGATATGCTATTCTTCTTGAAGTAGACCTATTCCCATAATAGGGGCTTCAACGCACTTTTCGACTTAGAGGATTTACCTTTGCACACGAATGGCGAGAATGGCTGAGACGCAAAAATTAAAGCTGATAACCACTTCAGGATGCACAAAACTTTGCACCACTCTTCATATGGTTGATACTAAAATAACAGGTGTCGGAAAAGAGATCCAAAAAACGTTAAAAAGTGATTAAAGTTAAAGAGTGAGCCATTGAGTTCGACGTCTTACCCTGGTTATGATAACGATGTTCGTGCTGATTTATTTGCGGAATTAAACGTCTCCGATTCTTCAACTATATGGACTTCGAAAGATTCGACAAAACAAATCGTCAACGGTACGTTTCTCTCTAAAAATACACCGAGACAAATTGTCAACTGTATAGCAGCAATTTGCTCACTTACATCTGGATTATATACACATGTTTCTTCTCGGATATCCTGATACGATTTGGTCACATCACAAGAGAACTTGATGATCCAAAATCCACCGCAAAATGTGATATATAGACCACCTGTTTCTTTACAGATGGCCGGAATTTTTTATTATGTTTGACGGATTGAGCAAAAAATGTGCATACACAAGCAGTCCGGAAAACTAAATCGCTCACAAAGTGACGGCATGCGAGGGGTAATAGTAGTAAATCTCATCTTATAATTTATCACCTTCCAGTAAACGTAGTTATTTAATAAACAGGGGGCCGAAGTCTCTGTTATTCCAACATCCCACGATGAGGAGCTCGAGAACCCGAAACCCCACCTCCAAGTGAATCTGATCATAAGCTATACGAATGCCCCACTTTTAAGAAATCTGATTATGATGAATGAATCAAATATTTAAAAGAGAACGGAGGGTGTTTTAATTGCGCTGCTTTAATTTACGTTGCTGCGCCCAATGTTAATGTAGAACCATCAAAATCTACTTTAAATTCTACTTAATTATTATCTTCTACGTCATCGTCAATAAAGCCTAATAACTTAGATTCCAATAGCTCCGAGCAATCATCTTTTGCTGTCAAAGGATTTCAATATTGCCAACAGTGATGGTGTAAGCATGAGATAGTAATGGAAACTACAAACATTTAAGAGCATTATTAGATTCGGCCTCTGAAAATAATTGCTTGTCTGCAGATGGTCTCAGAAGATTATAGGCATCAAACGAATCGCAAACGAAATTTTAATAAAGGGTCTCGGTGTTGCTTCATATTTAAAAATTTCGAATAGTGATAGCTCATTTTGCAGTGAAGTCGAAGTGCATATCATGTCGCCATTGCCACCCTAATGCCGAAAATGGAGGTACGCCCAGATGATCTTGCAATATTAAAACTTTTGCCACTTGCTAATCCAAACTGTTTGCAACCAGAAAATGTTGAATTGCTGTTTGGTGTCAATTTCATGTTCGAAATATTGGAGCCCGAAAATAAAATAAAATAAAACCAATTATTTGCCACTGGAACTAAGTTTGGGTGGAGCATTTCTGAAAAGGCAAATAGTTCAGCATAATTTTACTAATTAGAGTCGATTCCCGAAACTAAACTAACTATGTAAAAAGAATGTAATTGTGAGCAGATTTTTACTAGTACTATCGTTTCAGCAGATGATACAAATATTGGGGTGGGTTGCCTTCCCAAGTGAGTTGGGATCGAGTTTTAAGCGTCTTTGATCTAAACAATTATTATCTACCGCATCGCGGCGTGCTGAAGCAAAGCAATACATCAAATTTATGTGTCATGTTCGACGCGTCAGCAAAATTTTCCAGCGGATTTTTGCTTAATGATATAGTGGTATTAATGGTTGGTTCAGTTGTTCAAGCTTCTCTATTAGAAATATTTGTTCGTGTATCGTGTGGCATGAGTAGACGAAGAAGATGCGAAACAACCAATGACTTTGTGGAGATTTAATTCGGGTAAACCACCAAAGACATTTGAACTTAAAACTATGACTTTTACCCTAGACAGGGTGGTTTGGCGTCTATTGGAGGGGGGGGGGCGAATCAAAGTTTAGTAGATTAATCTACCAGCTCCGTAACCTTCCAGTAGGGTGCGCATCACGTGAGCTGTTCTGGCCTTGTCATTAGGCAGCTGCGTGATGGGTACAATTGTGTAAGGGGTAACCTGTTCACAATTCGCAAGTGTACGTACTGCCTCCTCGTGGCAACCACTGGTAACTAAGGCCACTTGGCACATTTTAGGCCATTTGGCACAGGCCAACGTACGGCACTAAAGGAGAAAACCTTGACAAAAAACCCTAACCTAAGGTGGAACAGCATATGCCGAAAGATGAATGGCTGATAGGTTAATCAGCCCAAAATATGCGGACTCTGGATACCAGGCACCCTCCAGTTTTATTTTTAGCCTTCCTGTAGTAAAGCTGGGTGACCTACAGGTGATTTGCAATTCCCAGCAACTCGTAAGAGTAAAATCAAACGGAATACGGGGCAGGAGTAGGAATATACGGGAGTGGCACAACCCTCTCGACGTCCTTGAGCTCCAATGCTACCGTCTTTCTAGCGGAACTACATGCTGTAGTAAACACCTAGGAGGGAGAAATAGAGTCGAGAATAAGTGATTCAATTAAAAATGATTAATCGAGTTACACCACCATGAGTTATGGTGGACGGGGTTAGACCTGGTTATGTGTAAGTAATGAGAACTGGCCAAAATAAATCAATGGCTCAACAACTAAACCAATTGATGAATGTACTAACGGAGTATTTTTCACAAAACAAAGTGATTATATTGACCAGTACTTCACAATTTTCAAAAGTTTATTTCGTGCCAGTTTGATATATGTGTTAGTTCCAAAATATCTAGCAATTTGAAAAGCCGATCAGCAGATTACGTATGCACAACACATTAGTTAAGGGCATTCAAGTATCTTCATCCAGTTTCAATACAAAATATCCGATAGTGCTATCGTATGGTTCACGTCTCGCAAAACTGATTATATTTTACTACCTACTACTTGGTAGACGGACAAAGAATAATACCAGCATGCCGGTATCCTGCGAAAGTACGCAGTTCTTTTAAATTAACCCCCATGCCCCACATAGAAATTTCTCAGATCCGTTCCTAGAAGAAGAAGCAAACCTTCAGCAATAACCTGGACATCTATATTCTTACAAGATTTGCTGCTGATTTTTCACTGAAGAAGTTTCAGCTCTTTCTGGATCCAAAATAGATTTTCCTCATCCCCTTTCCTTTTCATTAAGCGCTTCAGTCAAAAAATTAGTAACTGTTGTGATAAAGGCGGAAATGATAATATTAGAGATGATTGATTCGTGGGCTCGTGAAACAGCAAAAATATAAAGGGCTGAAACCTTATGAGGTAATCAAAACTTCCTTCTTAATTAATCCAACTCCCAAATCAATCCCGAAATGAACCTCTTAAGTCAATCTTCAGCTTAACCTCCAACTAAATTTATAGCTTAACCTCTCTCTCAATCGCAATACAATCCTAAGCGCAATCATCAAATTAACAGCCAACCCTTGTGAGTCAAAAATTATTTTTAGACAAGGTGCAGGCCGAATTTCATCATAATTGATAAAAAAAATAGGCAAGTTCCATAGAATAGAAGTGTAGAAATCCATTTCCAACGCATATGTCAAATTTTACCGTAATCGGTTGAGAAATAGGCAAGTTTTATCATACTTGGCCATATTCCAGAACTTCATCCAAAAATCATTTTTGAATCCCATTTCCCATGCACTTGTCAAATTTCAGGCGGAAGTCAAATTTCATTAAAATCAGTTAAGAAATAGATAAGCTCCATCCTAATTGGCGATATCTCAACCCCAATTCAACCAGCAAGTGGCCCCCAACTCAACCCTCAACCCAACCGCAAACTCTCTTTCAACTCAATCCTCAAACCAGCATATATAAAAAATTGGTCAACTCAACTCCAACTCAACTTGAACTCAGCCCGCAAATTGACTCCTAACTTAACCTTAAAATCAACCCTAAACTCAATACCCAACTCATTATTCAAAACAGCATATATAAAAAAATTGGTACAGGTACCCGACCCTCTTGCCGCACAGGTTCCAAAAGCTTTTCAAATCTCGGCCTTGACAACAAAAACAGATTGGCAAAAAAAAAAATTCTAAATCGAACAAGCCGTTCTCAAGATACCATGGGTACAGACATCCAGTCATCCCGACGTCCAGACATCTAGACAGACGGACGGACATTTTTTTTTTTGTTGCTTTTTTAGACTTAGGGACTTTCAAAACGTCGAGAAAAGTGGTTTTGGACCAACCAAATTTTTGATCATTTCTGACAGGATTTCAATACTTCTTTTCGGTCTTTTTAGACCGAAGTAATTATATGATGCACAAGCGCTTTTTGAATAATTATTTTAGGAAATTATTACTCGCCTCTCAATTACTATATGGAATAAAACGTTATTAGCTAAAATTAATATGAATTGAACAATGTTTCAGAATAATAAAAAGTGTGGAACTTATGTTCAGAAGAAAATAACTAAGGGTGATAAGCAAATGAGAAGCCGGAATCTTATGGAATTTCTATCTAATGTAAACTTGAACGGTTTATCTTGTGGAACATATATTTCAATATAGACTTTAACAAAATTTAGCACTCTATAAGCACTCTTGGTTTATTTTGTTAACATCGAACTGAAAGCAAAAATTATAACAAGATGAAACATATGTTCCACAGTTCAATCTACAGCTTTAATTTAGAAAATTGTTTATTTTTGTTAGTCTAAATAAAAAATGTGTGTAACACCTGGGCAGTTATGTTATTTACATTCATCAGATCGTAAAATATTTTTACTCACAAGACATCTTCACCTTTGCATTTATTTTTTTACCTGTAACGAAAATAAAACAAAAAAGAAATTAGTGTTTCAAATATTAAAATTGACTTATGAAAATCTATTGCAATGATCAAAAAGTCGTCAATATAAACCCTTTATCATATCAATAAGACAAATTTTCCGCCCCACTGTAATCTTGGCTAGAAGAATTATATTACTTTATTCTATTTGGAACGTGTGACGGCGGCAAATTTATTTATATTTACATAGGTAATTTTAAATTTTTCCGGGATGAGTGTGGAATAACTTCAAGGCGGTGATGTTATCCCAGAATTCCAATCCAGGAAAAATAAAAATGTACATCAGGTAATACTATTTTAATTCCATCGCACCTTTTTTTCAAAATAATCAAAATATTTGTAAATGAGGAATTAGAATTAGATTGTGAAGTTTAATAATATGGTAACATTTTGAAGACTAGCCGTATATTGAGATTTTCGCTATAGGCTCATATGTATATGGCCATAAATTAATATTAATGAATTTGATATTTTATTTAATGGCAAATCATAAGAAATCCTCATGAATATAGGCTTTTTACCGTACAGTAGTCTAACCCGAATCCCATATTTTCAAATATTTTATTCGATCATATCAGTTTTCTGGTTGCCTTCAAAAAGCTTGGATGGGATGAAACTATTATTGCCTCGATGGAATCCTGAGATAACTTCACACACCTGTTTCTTTCCTCGTAGATAAATTCGGAGAAAATGGTACAAACTTTCTGACGTTTTGGATAGTTCAAGAAGCCATAATTGGATGGCAAAGATTGTTTCATACTAATTTCATAAATCTTTTATTTCCACCCATTTTCAGTGTTCATTATGACTTCAAGGATTAAAAGATTAAATCATCAAATTGAAAGGCGTATCTCTATATAAATAAATCACAAAGAGGATTTCAATGAATGTCCATTTAAAGTCTGTACAACCAAAAACAACATCAAAATAATCTAATATCCTTGTACTATTAAAAGCAAATAATATCTAAGCAACAAGTGTATATATATATTTACAACACTCATAAACTAAACATCCACCCACCCGTGTCTTATAAAAAACCTTCATATCATTTTATCAAACTTCGACCGTCTTTTTTGTACATACAATTTTTCTACTTTTTAATGGATCTTATCCGATTATATTATCACACTTTTTTTAATAAACATTTACAGAAAGAAATAAAATGCTGCTAAAATTATTATCTTATACACGAAGGATTTGTCAATCCTTTATAAAATGTACAAGAAAAAGTGCAAATTGAACGGAAGGACACCTAAATGGACACCCGCATATATTTTTGATATTTAATGAGAGAGGCAAAACCAAAACAAAACGAAAATGTGAAATCCTTGCGGGAGATTTATGTATATTCCGAGAAATTATTACGACAAATTATAAACGTAAACCATTTTTTTGTATTCTTGAATCTCATTATACCTGCGTTCCGGACAAAAGATCCGACCGAAGAAAATATTTGGTTAAGCTCGTGTATAAATCAAATCAAGACAATCGAATAAAAAAAAAATGCGAATTCACAGCAGCATGCCTCATATAAATCTCGTATTTCAAATCTATCCTTAGCTAAATCCTTTAGATATATGTACGAGCAAATCTATATCTCTGTGTATTACAACAACACAATTTTTGATATTAACATTCCCTGGAGATAGTTCAAATAAATTTTTTTTTTTTTGTCTTTTTATTGATAGAAATGTGTTTTGATGTTTTATGTCTGTATAACATAAACATATAATGTACAGTATTAGAGACGAATCACGGATATGTGTTTAAGAGTTGTGTTGTTCATCGTTATAGGATTTTGTCGGGAAAGTGATAAATTTTGTTAGGGAATTTGTTGAAAGTAGTGATTTATAGTTTAACATAAAACCGTTTTTTTTTTGTCGAATTTTAGACTATTATAGAGTAAGGAGTTTGATTGTTGACATGATATTTTTTGAAAAAGAAAAAAAAACCTATCCGTTAGAAACTCAGATAAATCAAATCCGTAATCTTACAAGGGAACATTTTGAATTGTTAAAATAAATATTAAATCAAGCCTCAGCAATCCGTATTTTCTTACTGATAAATCTGTTTCAGTGGTCCGAACAGATATTGAAGCAGACACTTTTTTGATTTTCAAAAACAAACTCGACTCATTCATAATAAGAAAGCGCTCCCCAGACTATAACCATACTCCTTCCCGGCTATGTTCTTGATTTATTACCAACTCTTCCTTGTGAATAATAATTAATCATACATGTCGGTAAAAAGATTTTTTATTTTCAGATAATTTTCATGATGGTGTAACGACTGTTGGTGGATGTCGTTCCTGGTGGGCGTAAGGCACGGGTAAAATCAAGCACCGAGTCAGACAAAGTGTAGGCACTTTGCAGTACTGAGTGTGTTCGAACAAACAGTAAGAAAAAGAAACCTGACAAGTAGCCTTGTTATGGCTTATATCAAGGAAGACAAAAAAAAGAAAGAAAGGAGGAGAAATAATTAAGTTTGTATAGCAAACGGTCGCTGAATAGTTTTTGTCAAAAACAGTGATAAGTTTCGTGAATAATCCGTAAGGGTGATATCAATGTTAGTGTATTTATATGGTGATCCGCGAAATTAGTGTTTCGTCAAATCAGGCTGATGGACTGTGACCGAGTTTTGTTTTTGTTAGTAATGTTCACTGTAAATCTTTTGGGACACAGCTCGCGTCAAGCGAATAAACTGTGTATACTCCCAGTAATTTTTAATTGCTTTGCTTGTAATAGTATGGTGGTATCATAGTTTAAAGTGTTTAAGTCAGAATTTAAAATGGGATTTCATTTCGCTCTTCATTTTTCTTTAACCTGTGTGGGGTTTGCTAGTTCCCTTATCAGGCGCCTCCCCAGGTGGCGGATAGGGTAAAGCTTGCCAGATATGGCAGGTACCGGGGAAATCAAATACTCGGGGCGGACCAAAAACTAGCACACCCAAGCTAGGTGGCACTGAGGGAGACCAACTATTGCAAAACAAAGGGAACAACTTTCCTAAGAGCACAAAAATGTTGAGATCACCAATTCTAAAGGTTCCAGATATAAGTAGTTGTACACTACAACTAAATACAGCTGCGACAGTCGCGACTGCGTCCCAAGTAACTAATAATAGCCCTCAATCTGAGGAAGTAATCAAAGCTCTAGCCGAGTCTAGACAAGAAAATAAAGAATTAAATAAAGCAATTCAATGGATGCAGCACCATATACAACTTCTTGAAGAAGAAGTTAAAAACCTTAAACATAATCTAAAGATGGACTACCAAACTGGTAATGAAGATTCGGTTGAAGTAGAAGCCCTAAACCAGGAAAACAACAACAAAGAAACGGAATGTGCTAACTTAATTGAGTATCAAACCGACGAGGAAGATTTAGAAAGAGAGACCAATTGGATAATGAAAAATTCAAAACGGGCTCTAAAAAAGCAAAAAACACAGGAAGTAAATTCTTCCAGTAAAAGGAAAGCCGAGTCGTCCCCAGAAATGAACACTAGTGTAAACATATTGGAAGCAAAGGTAAACCAATTACCAATTATCAGCAAGACCAAGAAAGAAAAACCACCACCACCAATCAATATCACACATGTCAATAAATTTAGCGATATTCAAGCGCTAATGAAAGAAGTGACAGAAAAGGAGTATAAGCTTGTATCGCTAAACAACAACGTCTGGAGGGTAAATATGCCTGATTCAGACGGTTATAGAAAACTTTCAACTGTATTGAATGATAAAGGTCTCCAATGGTATACATATGAAGATAAAAATACCAGACCCATTAGAGTAGTTGCTAGGGGCCTACATCAAACATGCACATCAGATGAGATAATTGAAGACCTCAAAAGAAAAAATTTAACGATCTTAGATGCAGTTAATATGTGTAAAACTGAAAGGAAGTCTACCGGCAAAGGAGGGAGTATAGTTAATAAAATAAAGTTACCACTATTCACTCTGACCTTTGCAAACTCAGAGAAAATTGAGAACATATTCAACATTAGGAACATCATGGGAATGGTTGTCCGAATGGAGCCATTGAAAAAGGTAACAGGGATCATACCACAATGCAAAAAGTGTCAGGCATACAACCAAAGCAAAAATACTGCAATGCGGGAAAGCATGACACTAAAGAATGCGTGATAGATAAGAACACTCCAGCAAAATGTGCTAACTGCCAAGGAACCCATCCTGCTAGTTATAGAGGGTGTGAAGTAGCCAAAACACTGCAAAACATGCGAAATAAAACAAACAAAAACCAGCCAAAGAGAGCAACGAAAGAAAAAGAAATCCCGACAAAAACTGTCACTACGTTCCACAGTGCGAAAGTGGCAGAGGGATTATCATACTCACAAGCAGCAAGACAAGGTCTACCTGGGCCTATTCAACAAGCTATGACAACAATGCAAAACACCTTGAATGCTATTGTCAATTGCCTTTCTAAAATAGAAGAAAATATAGAGTTTCTAAGCAAGAGACAAGTTAATCTTGAACAACAAGTAGGATATCGAGAAAAAATTAAGGAGATTTCTAGCAAAAAAGTTGCTTTATCTTCTGATCCTTCACTCCAAAAAAAAAAAACTAAACACTAAGAATATTAACCTGGAATGCTAATGGACTTATACATCATCTTCCAGAGCTAGAAATCTTTTTGAATACAGAAAAAAATGATATATGGTATGCTTAACAGCAGAGGGCCTTTTCACTATAAAGTCTTAAGCAAAAATAAAAGGTTACTCTTGTTACCATTCTATACATCCAGCAGAAAGAGCTAGGGGTGGAGCAACGCAATATTCATCAGAGAAAACATCAAACAATTCGAAGATGTCAAACACCAAGAAGCTGCGGGTTGCTGCGATATATTGTCCACCAAGGCATCAACTTAAAAAGGATGATTACTTCTCAATGCTCAAAATGATGGGCTCAAATTTCGTCATAGGAGGAGACTTCAATGCCAAACATACGCATTGGGGTTCGAGACTAATATCACAAAAATGTAGAGAATTATTAGAAGCTGGACATCAAATAAACTGCGAATTTCATTCAAGTGGTATTCCTACTTATTGGCCAACGGATACAAACAAAACACCAGTTGTGATTGACTTTTTCATAGCCAAAGGTATTTCAGAAAACTATATCCACATCGAAAATAATGAAGGTTTATCCTCGGATCATTCTCCAATCATACTTACGATCAGTGAAACAATAATTGAAAAAGAAAAGCCACCAAGGTTAACAAGCGGGAAGACCAATTGGGGAAAATTCGCATTGATCTTCAAGTCCCAATCAGAAACCGAACACAACTTGAAAGTGAAGTAGAGCTGCTCATAAACAATATTCAGACCGCAGCATGGGAAAGCACTCCCCCTGCCAAAAATAAACCTCACAAGAATGAAACATATACACAGGAAATAAGAAATCTGGTCAGAGAAAAGAGGAAAGCTCGCCAAATCTGGCATAGAAATCGAGCACCGGAGAGCAAAACTATCTTCAATCAGCTCAAAAACAAGCTGCAGAAGTTAATAGAAGAAACCAAAGCGGTAAGCTTTAACAAATATTTAATGAATCTTTCTGGCCACAAAGAAAGCGATTACTCTTTATGGAAAGCTACAAAGGGACTAAAGAGACCAAAAGAGCAGGTGCCGCCAATTAAAAAAGCAGATGGTACTTGGGCCAAAAGCCCGAAAGATAAAGCTGATCTTTTTGCTGAACATCTGGAAGAGACGTTCCAACGTTTGGCTAGACAAACAGCAGATGAAATTACCTTTCTAATGCAAAAAGAAGATGAGTTAAACATACAACCAGTTACAATGAAAGAACTCAAAAATGAAATCAAACATAACCTAAATGCAAAAAAGGCTCCTGGATACGATCTTATTACAGGAAAAGTTATTAAAAATTTGCCAGGAAAATGTCTTAAGAAGTTGCTACACATAACTAACGCAGTTTTTAGAATGAAATATGTTCCTCAGCAATGGAAAATAGCAGAAGTTATTATGATACCTAAGCCTAATAAGCCACCTAATGAGAAAACGTCATACGGACCTATATCGGTATTACCATCATTGTCCAAACTCTTCGAAAAATTAATCCTCAAAAGGATGAGACCTCTGATTGAAAAGAGACACCTGTTACCATCGCATCAATTTGGTTTCAGAGAGAAACAATTAACCATAGAGCAGGTATACAGAGTCACTAACGTGATTGAGAAGACGCTTGAAAACAAAAAGGTATGTTCTGGAGTTTTCCTTGATGTGGCCCAGGCCTTTGACCGAGTCTGGCATCGAGGACTGGAATATAAATTACATCGCGACCTTCCTAAATCCTAAGCAGTTCTATGAGATATTAAAATCATACAATGAAGGGAGATATTTCAGAGTGAAATTGAAGGAGAGTTCCCATCACTCAAGAGAATTAAAGCAAGCGTACCACAAGGGAGCGTGCTCGGACCAGTCTTGTATTTGCTTTATACCAGAAACATACCTATTACTGGAGAAACAGATATTGCAGCCTTTGCGGACGATACAGCAATCTTGGCGGTTGGAAGTACAATCGAAGAAACAACCAGCAAATTACAGCACACTGTGAATGAGATTGTCCACTGGACAAAAAAATGGAGATTAAAATTGAATGAGCTAAAATCAATTCACATAACATTCACCTATCTAAAAGTTGATCACTTACCTATTTACATAAATAGGCAGGAAATACCGCATGCGAACACGGCAAAATACCTATATAACGCTCGACGTCAAGTCAAAATGGAAAGAGCCTGTCAAGAAAAAACGGCAAGAATTGAATATAAAGTTCAGAAAAATGTATTGGATCATTGGAAGAAATAGTGAGCTTACCATTCACAATAACCTGCTTTTATACAGGCAAATACTCAAGCCTGTGTGGACCTATGGCATCCAGCTCTGGGGATGCACAAAGAAAACGAACGTTAAAATTATACAAACGTTCCACAACAAAGTACTGCGATGCATTGTCAATGCACCTTGGTATATTAGAAACGATAATCTACATAGGGATCTAAAGATGGAAACCGTCAACGAAGAAATCATAAAAAATGCCAAAAAAATATATCCAGCGTTTACAACTCCATGAAAACACGGATATTCAACATATTGTCAACGACGTCGACAGCGCAGTGACGAGACGGCTAAAGAGAACGAAGCCGCTTGATTTAGTTCCTCAGGACTGAAACTTGCTGATGTAACCGGAAGATCTGGGCCCACTGGGAACAACTACTGTGGTATAGCCCAACTAACAGAGAATAAAAAAAAAAAAAAAAAATTCTTCAAGAGCTATAATAAAAACTATTAAAAAGCTCTTTATAAAGAGCGATATTGTAAACAAAAAAATATCGCTCTGAAGAACAGGAGCATTAAGTTTATTATAAGGCTCTTGCACTTCCACTGTTGGGTTTGTGTTATCATATTTTTGCTCTTTGTTATTGACCTACATTGAGGAAAAAAATACGCTCTGCTCTGATGAATAAAAACGACATTATTATATTGCTCTTGCTCTCGTTATTACGGCAAACGGTTATATTCAAAACCATCTAAAATTCTCTCTTTAGAAAGCCTGATTGTTTTGTTAGCGAACAGATGCACGGGCGTTGGAAATGGTATCCTAAAATGATTTATGGATAAAGTTCCGGAATATGGCCAAGTAGGATGGAACTTGGCTATTCCTTAATCGATCTTAGAGAAATTTTACTTGCGCGATGGTAACGGGATTCTAAAATGATTTTTGGGTCAAGTTCTGGAATATAGCCAATTGTGATGGAACCTGGCTATTCCTTAACCGATTTTAGAGAAATTTGATATGCGCGATGGGAGCGGGATTCTACAAAGATTTTTAGAGTGCAGTTCTGGAATATGGCCAACCTCGAATTCAAGAGGATAATTTAAGAAATGGCGCAAATTTTAATGTTTACAAGTTCATATTTAGACCCTACAGACTGTTAGTGCCCGAAAAATATCTCAACTAATGGAGTAGAAGATATTTTCTTTACCGGTATAACTCTTTACCATATTTACCAGTAAACTTTGCGATTTTCCATTTACCTGAAGTTTTTGCCAGTAATTAAAATTAATTAAAATGTTGCTTAAATTCGTTATTGAATAGAGTAATACACAAGAAATGTGATGCTGAAACCTGACACTAAAAATGTCGATTTTTCAAAGTGTCTTGTAAGTTGTATGTTCTAGAAAGTTGTGAAATTCTTGAATAATTTTGAATATCCTAGGAAATCGAAGAAATATCGAAATATTGACATAATCTCGAGAAACCTACTAAATATCACGATTTATATTATAGAAGAACATTACCATACAAAATTCGGATAAATTCGCAAATCTTAAGAATCTCGAGAAACTTAAGAAATCTAGAATAAACCAAGAAATAATCTTAATTACGCCAGAAAAATTCAAATATTCTTTGTATTATATGAATCTCGATTGATCTCGAACAATTTCAACAATATACAGGAAAGTTTGAATATTAATAAATAATTTCGGTAAGTCTGTTAGTAAACCCAAGAACATTTCGAAAAATTCTGGAAATTAGTGAAACTACTGATTATTTGTCAAGTAACTTAATGTTACTAATCCTAAAGCAAAATGCTACTAACCAAGAAAGGGCTAAGCTCAACCAGTCGTAGTAGTATCGGATAACCATATTACTCGAATAGGCTCTAAGATTCTCGAGTAAGATCGAACAATCAAATACATTCAACAATCTCATACAAACATACTCGAATAATCTCGAAAATCACAAAAATCTCGCATAAATTGACTGTTTCGAAACACCAAATCACCAATTAAGCCTCGAACATAAGGCATTTCATCTCCATGCTAAAAGATGAAATGAGAATTTCCAAAATCAAGAGAATCTCAACGAGAACAAACAAAAAAAAAACACCATCCGGTTTACAGTTACTTCAATTTGTATTTACCGTTACCAGCCGGTAAATGAGATACTATAAGCCAAACGAACGCTAATTCATTATAGAAACTGACTAGTTTGGCTCAAATATTCATTAATTCCTTTTCTAAAGCAAAACCGCTTCTAATAAGCGAAATTGTTTTCAATCGTGGTTAGATATTTTCCTAAGAAGAAGATTTCAACAACTTATTTCTTCTTGATTATTACGAACATCACAATGATTCGTCGCTAACTGCTTAGTAGCAATTAGCTCTCTTTTGCAAATTAGATTTATGCTTTTTCAAATCATAACCAACATTTTCTGATCAAAACTTAATTTGATTTATAAAAGGTTTAACTTGAAGTAGAAAAGTGGTAAATTTGGAGTCTAAAATTTATATTACAAATAAATAAATCCAGCAAACACTAAAAGCGTTATCATTTGATGTCGAAAGCATTGATGTTAAACGAATTTGGTGAATTCTTCAAAATCTAAATATCTGTAGTTACTCAGACAATAACCTTCAGCAACGGTGAAGAAATTATTAGGCTTGTCTTAAGAAAACACCTAACAGTGACCGAAATCCTGTTCATACTCTAAAAGTTAAACGACCGTTTTGCTAATTTGAAAGTGTGTTCTAATTTAATCTTAATCTAATATTCGAACGCTTGATACCGGCGGGTACCTAGTTACGCCACTATTTCCATCCTAACTGGCCATATTCCAGAACTTTATCTAAAAATAATTTTAAAATCCTGTTTTCATCACGCATGTCAAATTTCACTAAAATCTTTTAAGAAATAGCCAAGTTCCATCCTAATTGGCCATATTCCAGAAATTTATCTAAATATCGTTTATCGAACGTTCTTTATTTAATGATATTCAAAGAGCAATTCTTGTGTTACAAAAAATATCGCTCCCTAATGTATTTTCTTCAATCGCTCTGTAGAATGGGTTGGAAGCGATATTTTTAACTTTTACGCTCCCTGTTTTAAGAGCAAAATTAAAAATAAAAATTTAAATCACTTTGAAAGTGCGAAATAATTTTTTTTTTTTGTGTTTATCATTAGAGGGTAAAGTGCGAAAAATTTAAACTCTGGTTTAAACCGTTCACTACAAGACTCGCATGGCTGATCGTCGGTCTTTATACAGGACTATACGCTTTTGAGCTTAGGAGTGCTAGTAAACATTATTTAGTGAACCAAGGTGTGTAAATCGCTCCTCTCGATGGTCAAGACGATTATAACCTAAATTGCAGGACATTTTGAGGGCTACCCGTAGCGGTGTGTGCTAACGGCAGGCGGTAGTACGGCTAGTATGTCTTCGTGTCTTGGTGGGATGCAAGACACATTTATTTTGTGAGGTGAAAACAAAGAGGCGACGAGGAAACATCCGCCAGCGAATTGCGGCAGTAGAGGACACGTACAATCCCAGCCAGACGCAGTGGTGAAGGCGGCGCCGTATCCGCCTGTACAAAAGTAAATTTCCGGTGTAGCGCTCCATAAAAAATCGAATCAAACTCTCATTTTATTTTTTCCATATTTGTCTGATGTTGTTTAAACGAGGTTTGGGTTGCGGCGTAACATGCCATAAATAAAGAAACATTATATACTTTCTAACCCATTTCCTACAGTAAGAATTCCAACTTTAAGGAATAGAAGGCAAATGAACTCACAAAGCGTTGGGAAGGATCATTCAGCTATGTAAGTGAATATACCCTTGTGATTGTTGGTTGTTGGGTTATATGATTAACCCAGTTATTACGTGTTAGTGGCTATTATGTCCACATTAAATAATTTCAATTCTATATATCTGTTGTGTTTGTCCTTATAAATTTTATTGGGGTATTCTACCAGTTGTAAATTGTGGCCTTATTATTATTAAGTTTTGTTGGGTGTCAATGGTTTGGGGTATCCTTTGTCGACCCTTAACGTCACTTTTGTATCTTCGTTACCCGCTCCGCGCTATACATATAAGGGCGGTTCGTAAGTCGGCGTGTAGGAGTGACCCTGGGTTCAGTCCGCGTCATCCAGTAGCAGGTGGCGATGTGTGCTGAACGTTAGTAAAGGGGCCACATCCTCATCTGGATAAGAGCCTTGTCTCCCGGGAATCTAGCATCCCGTATGGTACAAGCGTTGAGGCTTACTCAGGAGACTGCGTGGGTCTCAATGTGTGTACTAGTCTCGCTTCAAGCATTTTCCAATTCTGATCCTATTTGTCCCTCACGGCAAACGATCCCTACACGTTATATCTCTTTACGTTACCTATGTCAGGACAGTTTTGGAGTAAGCTGCAGTTAAATGGTTTGAATTCTAGCTGGATCATGCTGATAGAATTGAAAGAGCTCCGGGAACCGTACCGAAATCGCTATTTGTTGACGCGAAATAGCCTGCGCTGTGTTTGGCCACCATATTCTAAATTTGAAGGTTGACTGATTCGAGATTTTGCTAGATTCGAGAGTTTTAAATTACATCAAGGTTTTCTTTATGTTCCGTTTTGTAGCAATAACTTTAACAACAAAGTTCTTATCGCATTTAAAAATATATTTTTTTATGGTTATGATGTGGCAGTCAGACAAGATTAAGCAGATTTTGCAAAGCAAATATGCTCTTCCTTTCATGGTTTCATAACTAAGCTTTAAATTTGTATGCCATAACAAACCAAGTACTTTTAAAAGAGAGTGTAATATGCCTTTAACTGTTAAAAATAAAATCAAAATCACCATAGCCAGTTTCTCCATGCGCGTGTCTCTTTACGCTTCCGTACCGAAAAATGTTTGAAATTAAAAGAGCTTTTACCAACATACCTATTAAAGGTCGCCATACTTGAACCGTTTATGAGTAAGGTCCTTTAATTTATTACATAATAAATTTAAATTTTCGATTTCGATTTCGGACGTAGGTACTGCACCGAAACTAAAAATAAATAGCTGGATTTATTTAAGTGTAACAATAAAACTGCACTTTTTTAGCAAAGCTCCACAGTTGATCTATTTGTTTAATAATACAATTACCTATTTCACAGTAAAGAAAAAAATAAGGGGCAAACTAAAAAGAGAGCAAAACCACGAATTCGCTTATTTGTTTCATTGGAGCTGTAAAGGACTGCAGTTACCGCACAATCGTCACAATTCAAAAAGATATACTGACCAATTGAAAATATATCCCTTGATGGCTTACTACATTTTCAACAAATTTATAAACCAGCTTCAATCCATTAATCCGACAATAAAAGCACCACATACCGACACCACATTCGTTCAGACGAATTTTTATATTTATTTTTCCACAAAAACAATAAACGGGCAAAAAACATGACCGCCATCACCAACTAAACCCTTGTACTGTAAACTTTTACAACAATGAAGTGAAACTGCTACTTACCACTAAAAGCAAAGTACCATACTGTACTTTTCCGCCTATATACAAACATGGATGGTTATCGACTATTCAACTAACTAACCTTTAGCTAAAAACCACACAATTCGCGTTGGATACAAAGGTACCTGTAATTTTGACTAACAAACTATAAAAGCCTTCTATACTTATCTTATTTAATCAAACAAACGAGTTAACCTTTGAAGCTTTTTTCTCTTATAAGCTGTCTGCATCGAAAGATCTGCGAATTTTCAGTTCAAACAAAGTAATCGAAATATGATATTTCGTTATAATATCATGTTTCTTACAGGGCGCATGTTGTTCTAAATCTTAGTTCAAAATTCTAAATAAGAAATTAAAGATAAGATTAAAATTTGGATTTTGTAAAAGATGGTCAATTTTTGCACTTTAGTTACTGGCACGTTCTTGCGCGTTATTTGTTATATAATTTGGCTCTCAGGCTGTTTTCGAAACCGATACTTATTTAATACTTATTTGTGGAACATAACTTATTCCATAAGTAATTATATTGAATAAGTTAGGTTCCACAAATAAGTATTCGTTTCGAAAACAGCCTACTACTACAACAGCCTACGTCTATGAAGCCGACCAAACTTTTATAAACTAAAGTAGCGGACCATCCTGCTAGTAACCAATTTTGGATTTCATTTAAATACAATATTACTGTTGGTTAAGTTCTAGTGAATTATATAAATTTAGTAACAAAGATTAATTTTTTGATTTGTTGTTGTTAATCAAAGATAATACATTTTTGTTTGGTTGGAGGAATAACAAATATTATTTGCTTTTATTGTGAATACGAGGGCGGATTGAAAATGAAGCTACCTAAGTAGGAAAACAAAATTTTTTTTTTGCCAAAAACCATTTATTTCTCAACATAGTCTCCATTTAATTCGACACACTTAGTAAGACGATATTCCAACTTTTTTATACCATCTGAATAATACGATTTCGGGAACCCCTCAAAATACGCGTTAGTTTCGATAATCACTTCTTCGTTTGAGATGAATTTTTGTCCTGCGAGCCATTTTTTCAAGTTTGGAAACAGGAAAAAGTCACTAGGAGCTAAATCTGGACTATAAGGTGGATGATCAACCAATTCGAAGTGTATTTCACGTAATTTTAGCATCGTATCTAATGCTGTGTGAACCGGTGCGTTGTCTTGAAGAAAGAGCACTTTTTTCTTCTTTAAATGTGGTCGTTTTTCCTTGATTGCATCAACCAATTGATCCAATAATGCACGATAATACTTTCCTGTGATTGTGGATCCTTTTTCAAGATAATCGATGAGCAATATTCCGTGTGCATCCCAAAATATAGTGGCCATAACCTTGCCAGCCGATTTCACTGCCTTTGCCTTCTTCGGAGCACTTCCACCAGCTTCCACCCATTGTTTCGATTGATTTTTGGTTTCAGGTGTGTAGTGGTGGACCCACGTTTCATCAACAGTAATTAATCGACGCCAAAAATCAACAGGATTACGCTTTATCATGTCCAAACACCGCTGTGAAGTGGTCTGTCGAACTCGTTTTTGTTCGACACTGAGCAAACGCGGCACCCATCTTGCCGATATCTTTTTCATATGCAAATGTTCATGCAAAATGTTGAACACACGTTCATATAATATGTTTACCATTTCAAGAATCTCACGCAACTTGACTCGGCGATCATTCATAACGATATCGAGGATTTTCTTGATATTTTCTTCAGTAACCACCTCTTTTGGCCTTCCTGTTGATGGTATTGTTGCAGTGCTTCTTCGGCCGCGTTTAAATTCAGCAATCCAATATTTTACCATGTAATCTGACGGAGCAGACTCACCGTAATGTTTATCGAGCTTTTCTTTTGTCTCTTTCGCCGTTTTCCCTTTCAAATAATAGTGTTTAATCACTGCACGAAATTCGTTTTTTTCCATTTTTCAAGAAACACAAAAGTTGTTTACTTCAACCGACTACAACAAATAAACTAATCGATGAATTTGGGTGAAATTTTAACACCTGACGTTTGACAGATCGCAATTTGTAAAAAACAAAATTTTTTGTGTTTGTGCTGCCATCTAGCGCTAGGTAGCTTCATTTTCAATCCGCCCTCGTATGTACAGAATAAAAACGAATCAATTTTTGTAATTTTTTCGGTTTTTCTCAAAAAGTGGTTTGAAAACAAAGTGCAACTTTTTGTTTCCCTATGAGTTAGCTTTACTCGAATATATAGCAAAATCTTGAATGCCGTAAGCAACAATTCAATCTCCAAAAAATCTCATGGTTATCGAATATCATATAACTGAAGCCACATAGTTCAATGTTATACGCTTATAATTCAAGCCTAGCAAAACTTGAATAATATCGCAAATCTCGAATAATCTTGATATCCACAAACGATCTCGCATATTTAGAAAAATCTCAAAAACCAACAAATTCTCAATTCGACGTAAACCCTTCACCATACAAATGCCAAGAAAAGCTCGAATAATCTGGAATAATCTCGATATGCTTAAAATTCTCGAATATTCTGAGCTATGTGCAATACATGCAAATCATAACACAATTAAGCAAAAATCTTAAATAATCTGAATTCCTCGGAATCGGTTCTCCGTAATTCAACGCTACTCGCAAACCAATGTCATACAAAGCTCGTATAACATTGATATTATCAAAGAGGCTCGAATAAAAAAAATGTAGAACAAATCTCGAAAGCCTCAACAATAAAAAAATCTCGAATAATGTCGAAAATTCTAAAAAGGTTAGAGAACACGATCATAGTTCACAGAAACAGCAACGCATCTAAATTGTTTCTGCACAATCGAAGTGCTTGTGGTAAAGACAATTTTGGTCGAGATGTACCAATCAATAGCAAAATTTATTCATTTAAGGTTCAGTACTCGCAATGACATGTCTAATTAATAAGCTCGATCAGCATAACGGTGTCGTGAAATAAAGTACGAGGCATTAAAGCCCGGAAAAAATGTAGGTTAGATAGCTTGCAAAAGAGCTTTCATTTTTTTCGGGAGTTTTTTTTACTTTACTTTACTAATTGACGCTTTAAAAATATTCTGGAAAATGGCAATTTGCAATCTAATTTTAAAATTTAGTCACCCTTTTCCAGAATAGTTTTAAATTCCTATAACTTAGTGGTGAAGGTGTTTGATGAATTAAAGCCCTAATTTTTTTGCGGGCTTTAAGGAAAAACTTTCTCACATTTGGATCACTATTTAAAATTTAAAAACAAACTGTAACAAAACAATAAACTCTGTCTACAAAAAGACAGTCAATTTTTATACTTCAGTTACTAGTACGCTGAGGCGCACCATTTACTTATGATTATTACTCAAATACAACGAAATTCTCAATCAATTATATAATACTCAAATATAGTCTATGAAGCCGACCAAACTTTTGTGCACTAAAGTAGCGGACCGTCCTGATGATCACCAATTGTACATTTTATTTAAGTACAATGTTACTGTTGAGTAAGTTCTAGTGAATTATATAAATTTAACAGAAAAAAAAAATTTATGAATTGTTGTCATAAATCTAAAGACAATAAATTCTTGTTTGGTTGGAGTTAAACCAATAAATTTTATTCTGCTGATAGAATGTAAACAGTAATTTTACAATCTAATCGGACTTTAAAATCTACAAAAGATTTGACAAAAGGCCACAAGTATTTTCTTTATAAATGAAAAGCAAAGGTTTTTTTGGGACGAATTTTACACCTAATTTTAAGCTTAATTTTCAAAATTTGTGCTCCAAAACTGTTAATTTAGCTTTTATCAACTAAATGTTAAAAATTCCACATAAAGTGCATATTCAAATTCTAACATTCCGCTACAGATTCTGAATTTTATTATTAGGAAATCCAATTTAGGAATTTGTCATCAAAGTTTGAGAAAATGAAAATATTTCGAAATTTTTAGTTTAATTTGCATTAATCATTTAATTAATTCATGTAATTTAAATAATCATTGTTACTTTAATTTGAATAATACAAATTAAAATATGTGAATGAAATAATTACAACGTGCCAGGTTCAATAGTTCGTAACAATTTTTAATTCCATTATTGCCTCTAGGTTTCAAAAACTCAAAATTTTCTAAATTCTGAGTAAAGCAATTTAAAATCTAATGTAATAGTTCCTAATTTATATTCTAATTTTTAAAAATCACAAAACTATTTTTAAATTTTTAAATTTCCTAATATAATTCGTAAAATTTCCCTAAATTGCCTAATATCTAAATTCCCATTACTCAGTCGAATGCTTATTTTTAGCGAAGCTGTGAAACTAGGAAACAAGCAATTTTAGTGAGACCAAATAAAATAACTGCAATTCAACTTTTATCTTTACAATTTAGCCACTTTTCATACTTTTACCTGCAAATCATCCTATTTTGCAACTGGCAAATACTTTGTTTGCTAGCTAAATCGAGCACGTACCCCCCAACTTTTGTGAAGTTCTTATAAATTCGTTAACTTCCAGATAATTTCTTACTTGTTCACTGGTGTGACCCGATCCTTTGAAAACTCTTGTGCTTTTAGCTTTTGATATTTCGGAAACAAAAGGCCGCGATATTCATTTTCGAGAAGTAGTGTATGAGGAGATCTGCAGTAAATTGTAAAACTGTCAACATAATGGGCATATCCAGCATCTTAAGGTCTTAAGGTTGTGCTGAAGGTAAATTCTACAATTTAGTTTTACTTATAATTTTCGGAATTTTTGTCAATCACATGCTGCAATGTCAAATAGAGTGTAAACATAGTAAAAGCTTAAACCAAAAAATATCTTCTCGAATTTTCGCCTCACTAAAATCGATTATCTACTTTTTTAGTGAGATATTTTGCATCCAGTACGTGAGATGTGAGAGACTAACTTTTTTAGTGAAACCTGAACGTGTTGGGTGGGTCCAATAAGTTATTAATTCAAAAGTTTTACACTATGCTATTAAACATTTTGTTCAGTTAGTATAAAACACGTTCAATTGCTAATAAACATTTTGGATTTTTTACTGATCTGAAAATTTAATTCTTTAACTGCCAAATAAATTTTAAAAACTATACCAAATTTAGCTATCAATGTTCAAAATTTCCCTTATATTTGCTTTATGCAATGCAATAACCCTAATTCATGCCAGCGTTATTGTGGGTTATTCCTAAATTTCTTGCGACTAATATTAGATTTGAATAAAAGTTTCAAACTATTAAATTCATGCTATTTATTTGATTTGAACGTAACTTGGCACAATTGTCTTTCAATTAATAACGATTTGAGTACAATGACGGTGTCACTATAGATAGTGTCTCACAAACTGTCGTTTTTTCCCACAAATTCTCAACTCATTTCAATATATTTTATATAAATAGTAAATAGGTTTGATGGGGTTAGTATAAAATGGCCTTATGCAAAATTAAACTGAGTAAATTACACAGTGTAATTAACTCACCCAATAGTGGTATTGCTTCTTTCACAACTTTAAGAAAATTAACTTTATAAAGATGCTTAATACTCCCCACAATTTTAAAAAAATTGGAAATTCATGATTTTTAGTTTAATTCCTCGATAGTATCACCTCTAGCCATTCAAAATTTCGGATTTTGAAGATCTCTAGCCTCACCTGGCTTAGGAAATTCTGATCATCCATATATAAAGTAGAAAGAAATGATAAATCTTACAATTAACAAAATTCTAAAAATTCAACATTACGATTTAAAATTCAAAAATTTCTGAAACAAAGTTTTTAAAGTTTAATTCTTTAAAATTCAGAAATTCCTTAACTATAAACAGGCTCGAGATTTTAGAATAGAAAAATGCTTGCAAATTCTAATTTTTAATTTCCAATGACTTGGATTAGGTAATTTAAAGATTGATCATGCCCGTACTAGCATGAATAATCTAATGGGTACTTTCTTGGATATTCCAGAAGTTTTCGAGAGGACAACCTTTTCAACTATTACTGATGGCTGCACAAAGTTAGGCATAGATGAAACTCTTGTCGTTTGGATCTAATCCGTCCTTAGGTTCGCATCGTTGAAGCTGAGCTTGAATGCCGTTGTCGACAAGTGTGTGCATGTTATCGCCTTTATTGTGTCTTAATTCTGGCTTTATCGCTCAAAGCTACGCTGATGACCTGGTTTTAACCATTTCATGTAACCACCTAAATGTCTTATACGATTTAACGCAACAAGCTCTGTTTATTATGGAGGCATGGTGCAGGTAGAAGAATTTTAACACCAATCCGTCTAAAACAGATTTGGTTGTCTTCACAAGGCGCAGAGTCATTTTCGAATTGTTTGTGCCCTCTCTTTTCGCCTTTTCGGTGAGGTAATTAAAAAATCAGATTACGTTAAAGACCTTGGTTTTATCTTGGAATATCACCTTAAATATAGACTTCGAAGAGCTACTGCCATTTTTTGACAATGTAGAAGAGGTGCATTTGGGAAATCTCAATACCGCTAAACCTAATAGGTTAAATAGTATTGAGCTACATCGCTGACCAACCACACATCTTGCTTTGGTAACCTTTCTTTTCCGGTACCAAGGGATAGTAACGAAATTCCCCTAAAAATTTTCGTTGATACCAAATCACAATTTACAAAATCCCAAATTAGATACTAATTACCGAATCCTAATGTACATAATTTGAAAAAAAAAAAAAATAAAATTCTAGTTCTACAATTCAAGAAATCTTTATTTTTCAAAATATATCAAAATTCGAACTTCCGTTTCAAGAATTGTTGTAAAAGGAAGATTATTCTAAAAAATGGAGGCTTTCTTTCTAATTTTAAAATTAAATCATCTTTGGAATTTTGTATTTAGGAATTTGATTTTGAATGAATGAATAAATGAGAAGTGAAATTGAAACATCAAAATAACCGAAGAATGATTTTGAAAACTGAACAATCATATACGGGTTGAACCAATCATCCGCAGATGGTGGAATATATGTCTTCAGTAAAAGCTTCGATATAAGCGGATTTGTGTTGGAACGCCAAATTTCGTTAAATAAATGTTGAAACAGTGTCTTCTGTGGTACCTGCTAAGTTATGTTCCAATATAAATGTTCTTATCTAAATCAAATGCTGGTTCATCTATTCACTGAGTTCAGCATATTTGAGGCAAATTCGCTTAGACAAAGAACGATTCATCTTACCAAGACTCACGTTCTTTAATCGGAGAACTTCGAACAACACTATGCGAAAAACTTCCTTTCCCACATTGTTTTTGTTTTTCTTCTTTTATTAATTTCCATCAGAATCTAATTTCCATCAGTTAATTTGCTACAACTGTTATGCAACTGTTAAGTGTACGATTTCGACAAATATTTCAATTGGAATTAGCTTCGTCAGGGCCAAATGAGGTGAATATAAACCAACAAATAAAAACCTCGGATACGAACTGGATTAATGAACATCACATTTTGGACAAGCTACACTTACCACCTAGAATTGTTATCTATCTGAAGATCCTACAACATAACATCAAAAGGATAAAATAGGGTTTCATTTATATAAGGAAGGGAATCTTTACTACGTCGGCTTATTTCTATTAATCAAAAGTGATAACCTCAGCATCACTATATGGCAGATCCTATCTAGTCACGGTCTTTATCGATTTGATCGAAATTTGCACTTTGCTTTTCAGACAGCTCTTCAAAAAAAAGCTAGTCACATGATATCGCCCAATGTCAATATGACAAGTCCATGAAACATTTAACCCAAAATAGTCATTATTGGCGCGAGTGTGTGGCACGTGGCAGCATCATGTTAAAAGAAAGCCCTTTCACAACAAGGGCATGTAATTCTTGTGCCAACAATTTAAATAGCATAGATAAGATCTAGACTCATTCTATATATACAACTTTATTTTGGTCACTAAGTCGTATTTCCATTTGATACCGTCATCGCAAAATATCGTCGGAATGTAAGCTACCAGTACTACTAAATGAACCCTGTTTTAGGTAGGAATGCGTCTATGTGATCGGTTTACGCAGGAGGTTACTCTTCCCCTCTCGTAGGGTGTAAGAGGTTCGATCGTTCAACTGTGCAAATAATATCGTAGCCTGCAGCACTTCATGGATCATTTGAGGTTAATAGCTCAGTGAGATCGATCTTAACCGATGCGGACGCTTCAGATGTCATTCAATTGGGTGCGATAAATAAATGTGAAAAACAAATGAAGATTAGTACATCAATATTCGAAAAATGGTCGGCTTGAGAGAGAGGGAGAGAAAACGAAAGTCAATTTTTACACTTCGGATACATAATAGTACGCTTATATATATATATACACAGTACACACCCACACACACACCACTTACTAATAATTTGCTCAAATTCGTAAATTATTGAATCAACCAATTTTCCAATTTTAGTCTATCGAGTCGACTAAACTTCTGTGTTCTAAAGTAGCGGACCATCTTGATGGTCACTAACCACGATCAACTTAGTCGCAGTACATAAAAATTCCAATGGAAGGTTAGTGTATTGGGTAAAGATGTAGCTCGATATTCGAATATTACTGGGCTCGAGCCTCATCATGGATAGTTTTGTTTTTCGTGAGAATTATTTAGTTAGGTTAACGCACGAAATTGATACGTCGTGTGGCAGTTTACAGAAAATGAATAAAAATATTTCAACAAAGCATATCAGAAACTTCGAAAGCTGTCGCGTTTTATTTGGAAAGCTCAGTGATCGAATCGAAGAAGGCTCACAATCCATAAATTTGTGTGGATTTTTTTTTTTTTTTTGCCTTTAATGCTGCTGAACTAAAGCTACAAAACGAAACTAAACGAAAGAAACTGCGTTTAGTCGTCTCACTAAAATTCCAAAATGTTTTGAATCTTGAAAATTGAATTGTCTTAGAAAATTCGCCATATGTAATAGGGTCTAATTATTTTTAATGGCCTAATTGCACTTTGAAAGCTTAATTTTGCCATAAAATTCACTTCTATTACTTCCATATTAGTACAATAAAGTCCTTATGGTGTTGTTGCGCCTTAGATATGCCATCACAGTATTTACGAGTTGATGTGTATTTCTGGTGATGATGATTTGATGAGTATGCTTCGGATTCTTAGGTAAAAAAATATTTTTTTTGGGAAATCCAAACCAAAAATTTATTGAATAGTTATTCTTTTTAGAACAAAATAAAAGCGAATGAACTATCTAGTTAGCAAATATTTTTAAATATTTTCGCATACTCACATATTTTTACATATTTCCACTTATTTTACGTTTTACCACATATTTTATGGTTTATACAAAATATTTTTAATTTTTCTTCAAGAATAACGTAATTAGACTTTCATAGCTTGAAATTTGAATTCTAAATTTAGGCCAACAAATACTTTTTTTAGAAGTTAAAAAAGTTTTACTTTGGCCTAAACTCTGCTAAGTTAGCTCAATAAATTAAGAACAAAATAAATGTCAAATTAAAATATCTCAATAGTTTATTGCACATTATTTGACAATTCGGAGTTCTTCTAGAATAGCAAATTTTGTGATTATTGTTTTTATTCGTTAAAATGAAATGAAATAATCCACGTTGTGACATTTATCTGATTAGGTCAAAATATGGAATTGAACGTAAAAGAATTCATCGGAATTTAAATGAATCAAACAAGCGTTAAAATTCCTTAACTATAAAAACGTAGCAAATGGAATTCTACCCCATTTATGAACTTGAGCAATAGTTTTAATGCTATTCATATTCATAATGGGCTCGAACGAAAACTATTATGG
This sequence comes from Tipula vernalis, assembly GCA_958295665.1. Classification (NCBI taxonomy): domain Eukaryota; kingdom Metazoa; phylum Arthropoda; class Insecta; order Diptera; family Tipulidae; genus Tipula; species Tipula vernalis. The sequence goes on along the minus strand of OY282558.1, from coordinate 385,241,074 downwards.
AATCCGAAAAGTTCCAAGTTATTATATGTTTGATGAAAATGTTGAATGTAAATTTGATTATTAAGTGTGAATGACTAACTGCATTATTTGACCAAAATGGTAGATTAGAAATCGATTTCGAATTACAGTTAAAACACGATGGATTTGATTAAAATTAGAGGAAAATCTAAAGTTAACAGAATTAGGTTCAATTCTGAATTGGACGTAATGATTGTGAATGAAATTTTAAGTATAATTATAAAGCAAAATTTTAAATTTAATTTAGAAATGAAAAAATTCAGAATTCAAATATGAATTTTGGTAAAATATTGAGTCCCATTTTCGTGGAAAAAAAGTCAACATACGTTTGTGAATTTCAACTTATCGAATTTCGAGCAAAAATCTGAGTGAGAATTTGAATTCTCACATGTAATTGAATAAATTCTAGAGTAGGTACTTAAATTGGATTTAAAAATTTAAAAATTGTATTAGAATTACAAACTAGATTTGAACAATGTCTTGTGTTTAATATGAATCAATAGCTAATCGTACTTTACAGCAGAAATTTAGTTATAAATAGAATTTGAATAGTAGAGTGTTACTTGGGTTAAAAATTGATTTGGAAATTCTGCTTGGCTTTGAGCAAAAATTTAAGTGTAAATTGGTTGTTCCAAACTAGATTTAAACATAATCTTAAATGCTGCTTAATTAGGTGTAAGAATTGAGTTGCAATACGAGATTTGAACTCAAGTTCAAATTTAGTTTAGAAATTTGAATCGAAAATTTTGAGTGAAATTTGAATTAGGAATTTAAATTTAAAAAAATGGTTTTGGCATTCCAAACCAAAAAAAAAAATCTTTGGTATAAAGTATATATAGGAATTGAGTTACAACTCAAATTTTGATTTCACAAAATTTTGAGAGAAATATAAGTTTACATTGCACAATAGATGTATTGAGTGGGTTTTCAATTAGAAAACAAAAAAAATGAGGACAAATTAAGTGGAGCAAATAATAGATACATACATTTGTCAATGGAAAACCAAAGTACATATTTTGAATCCAATTTGAATTAGATCAAAAAATTAAACTGGAAAAGAAAATAGTTTTAGTGGATTTCAATAAAACCTTGGATGCAACCAGAAGAAAATTAGATCACAATTCCATCTCGATTTGAATAAACTTTGAGTGACATTTTACTCCGAAATTAAGTTAAACTTCCAAACTGTACTTGAATGTTGATTGTAATTTTGATCAAGCTCATTGAATTAAATTGAAATAAAAACTTGAGTGAAATTTAAGGTTTTAAAATAAAAAATTGAGTGAAATTTAAAGTTTTAAGTGATTATTGTAATTTTCCTTTTAATATTTGAGTGGTATTCAGATTAGTAACCTAGTTTAAAATCAAAATGGACTCGAAAAAAATTAAAATATTTAGTCAGAAATTTAGTTCCAAGCTGTTTTCGAAGTTGAACTAAATGATAAATGGAATTTTGAACATAAATCTAGTCTAAATTGATCAACTGCATTTGAAAAAGAGGAAATTGATTAAGATAACGAAATTTTAATGAGATAAAATTAGCTTGAATTCTAAACTCGCTAAAATGAGTTTCAGTGAAATTTTAAGGAATAATTGTTTTCTTTGTAATGCATTTGAGAAAAAGATTTTGAAAAAAATTTTAGCAAAATATTTAATACACTTTATGTAACTGAGTTTAAATTCTAAACACGATTTTCATAGATTTTTTAGTTCAACTTTTTGTTTTATAATAGAAGCATTTCAATTTTAAACCGTAATTGAATGAAATCTTAAGTACGAACTTACATTAGCAATAGAGTTTAAATGACAATTTGATTTAAGCAAATACATGAGCTTAACTTAGATTAAAACTTGAATTTGGAATCCGGACTGCCTTTAATAACAGTTTGAGGGAATTTTAAAATTTAGTTAAAGTTATTTGAGCAAAATTTTTATTTAGAACGGACTAAAACAAGATTTGAACAAAGTTTGGACTAAAAATTCAATTTCAATCCAATCGAGAGTTAGAGCAGAAATTTGGAAGCAATTTAATTAAAAAAATATTTAAAAATTGAGTTCGAATTCCAGATTTAATTAAAACAAAATTCTGTTTGCAATTAAGCTAGAAATATAATGATATTTTGTTTAGAAATTAAGTAAACATTCCAACCTAGATTTGTGCTAAATATGCTAGATTAGAAATCTGGAATACAATTACAGCTTTAGTTGCAAGTGCATTTAAGAAAAATTCGATTGTTATTCGAAATGCTGAGTTAGAGTAGAATTTAAAACTCTAGTTTGCGTCAAAAGGTTTGATAAATTTGTATCAAAATTTTCAGCCGAAATCTGAGTAAGTTTCGAAGTAAATAGTTGAATTTTAGGCAGTATTTGAGTAAAATGTTGAGTAGAAATTGAATTTGAATAGTAATTTGGACTTGCGCAAAACCATAACTCTAAAGTAATTTTTAGTTTAAAAGTTGAGTTTGTATTTCGAATTGGACTAGCAAGAGTAAAATTAAATATTAGTTAGAATTTTAAAATAGATCGGGCAAAATTCTGAGAAAAAATTGTTTTTGAATTCCAAAATTTTGGTTGCAATTAGATAGAAATTTTATGATACTTTGAATACAAATAGTCTAAGTTCCAAACTCGATTTGACAAAATTGAACGAGGAATTGAGTTATAATTTTGAGTGAAATTTAAAATACAAAATTGACAGTTCAAATATGATTTCAATAAAATAACAAAATTATTTAGTAACAGTACGATGTAAAAGAGAATATGAATTCTAAACTGTAATTGAATATAATCTTGACGGCAACTTAAATTAAAAATTGAGTTTGAATTACAATTTGAGTTGAGCAAAAACTATTAGCGTTATTTAGTTTTTTTTAGTTTAAAACTTACTTTAATAAGCGTGAATATTTTAGTTTCAACCGTTACTGTGTTCTTTTGAAGTAACTATCGCTTACCAATCCAAATTTGTATGTGTATGGATGTGGAACAATTTTTGGCTACTTCTCCAACATTTTTTAATCCAGGAAAGTTACTTTTTTGTTAATGAGTGAATTGAAATCCTCTTAAGATAAGGTCTAATTTTGGTTTTCTTTTCAAAATTTGACCATATGTTTTTCATTTTAATCACATATTTTGCAATTTTAGTTAAATGTTTTAGGAGCATATTTTTGATTTTTTAGAACCTAAAAGTCCTAAGCCTAATGATGCGCAACTTTGAGAAAATTAACTTTTTAAAGTTAATTAAAATTTAAAATTTATCAAACTTAAAACTCCCAGATTTAAAAAAATGGAAATTCATGATTTCTAGTTTAATTCCTCCATACTACAATATTACCTGCAGCCATTCTAAATTTCATTTTCAATAAAGGTTAATCATTACTTTCCAGGCATACCCAGAAAAACGATATCTTGCAGTGGTCAGCGGCATCCTTCTGCCGCCTCAATACCCTAAAAAATCGTCTCAATTTTGTGAAACACAATTTAAAATTAAAAAAAAAACAAAAAATTAAGATCGGCAACTTAAACAAGTCAAAACAGATGGTCAATTTTTACACTTCAGATACTAGTACTAATCAATTTGCTCACCCAAATTTTTCAATCAACCAATTTTCCAAATTGTCTATCGAGTCGACTAAACTTCTGTGTTCTGAAGTAGCGGACCATCCTAATGGTCACTTGTTTTGCATATAAGTTAAATAGAACATTTTTGTTGATTAAGTTCTAGTGAATTAAATGTTAAAAAAAAAAAAAAATATTTTTTTATAATTTTTTTTCATAAATCTAAACACTATAAAATTTATTGCAGGTTGTTGATGTTTTCTAAACGATCATGATCAACTTAGTACACAAAATAATCAATGGGCGGTTAGTGTAAAGAACAAAGCTGCACCTCGGCATATCGGATGACAGTGCTCGATTGTCATCGGGGTCAAGCCTCATCCTGGATATTTTTTTTTTTTTTCATGAGAATTATTTATTTAGGTTAACGCATGAAATTGATACGTGTGGGCAGTTTGCAATAAATCAAGTTAACAATAAGTGAACAAGTGAAATAAAGTGTTAAAATTGAAGTAGAAATGCGTTTGAAAATAAAATGGCCTTTCGTTTCCAATGCCGAGTGATCGAATGGAAAAAGGCCCAAAGGTTATAATAATATCAATTTTCCGTTCAAATCATTTAAAGTTGCTGCGCTAAATTTTGTATTTAGTGTTAAACCGGTTAAATTAAAATTCTAAATTCTCTTGGCTAAAACTAAAATCGTCTCGATCTTAGTCGATCCTAATAGGAATGTAAAAATTCAAAAAAATATGAATTGTCTTATGGAACCGATATGGAAATGTGAGGTGTCCATTGAGAGCGATAAGCTATACGATATAATACGAGAAAGAGCATCTCAATAAGGAAATAACCAAACACTTCCAATATCTTTGCTGCGGCGTACAAGACACGGAAGGATGTACAAAACTGTTTTATTTCAATATGTTATTATTCCATCATACAGATTAGGTTAGGTTAGATTAGATTAGGTTTTATAACATTTATATTGTATTTGGTGAATTTCATTTTTTTTTGTTAATAAATACGGTTTATAGGTGACATTTGTTTTTAAAACCTTCAGTTTAATTTATCTTGAACTTACGTCCGTTTTTTTCGATTTGGTTCTGTGAGAAGTGATGAAAGTGAATTCATTTTATTTTTTTTAAGAGTGTTGAGCGCTATTCGCAAAATTATTGTGTTTACGCTGCGACATTTTATGGTGCCGAAACCCGGGAATTATTAAATTATCAATAACGGTGTAGTTTTAATGTAATTACTATTTGCTTCGCTTAATCACCATTATAGTGAAATTTCAGTTACATTTACTATTTGCTACACTTACTGCTAGCTTCTACTGCGTAATTTAACTGTATTACATTATTACGTATCATTATTATTATCCGCATTTCTGTGAAGTTAGACAATGGCTGAGTTACAAGCTTTAATTATTAAACGTTCTAGTATAAGAGGAAGGAATTCCATGAAATAAAACACTAAATCTCACTTCGTGACGATAGAATATCTGAAGTCGATGATTTCGAAGGTCAATTTTAAGAAACAAAAGCATGCCTAGAATTTCTGACTACATTCTGCGATTCATTGGAAATTTGCACAACGACAAAACTTCCAAACTCTAATCGTCAGCATACTAAAATACACACGGTCACAGCTGATTTCAATTGCGCTACCACCCAATATTTAAGTGTTTCTTTTTCAACAACCTTAATGTAGTGGAAAGGAAGCATGTCTTCGAAACTAACAGCCTGTGCCAAAACTGTTCTTGTTCAAGTCACGAAACTAGTAGCTGCCAAAGTCAGAACCGATGTTTTAACTGTGAACACAAATACCACACGTTACTACACCAAGATAACGTAACCAGTACCATCTACAATCAACGTTACGCCTACTATCACAAATCTACATATGTTAACTCATCAACAACATTTCAACCAACCTCAACTATTAAAACTGGATCTAAATTTGATATGACCAAATCAGCAGAATCTTTAATTTGTTGTTTAACTGACGATTCGAACTCGCAAAATAATCTATCAACACATGCTGGTTGTCCAATAAATACTTTATTGTCTACGGCTGCTTTTAACGTCATCGATCAATTTGGTATTACTCACACAACTAGAGGATTACTTGATTCCAGGTCACAAACCACCCTTATCAGTGAAACTTTCGTAAAACGCATTGGGCTTCACACGATTAAATCAAACGTCACCGTTAATGGGCTAGCTTCACAGAGGGCTGGGATAACAAAGAGTGAAGTAAAATTGCATATAGTAGCTAAAGTGGAACCTGAAAGCTACCTCAAAGCTAACCTCAAAGCTACCAACCAATAAATGTGATGATACTCGTTGGCCGATAATGAAACACCTTAAATTAGCTAATCCAACCTTTAATATTCCTGGCATGATTGATATAATCCTAGGCAATGATGTTTTTTATAAAATTATTCGATCAGAAAAACTGCAAATCGTAGATCATCTCTTCGCGCATCTACTATATTTGACTGGGTAATGGGCAGTAAAATAACTAACTCTACGGCGAACTCTATGAACAACCTAAAATTCTCCACACAACTATTTCGAATAATGAAATAGAGTTGATCAATCGTTTTTGGGAACCTGAACAAATTTACCGCGCTACACCACACAGTGCTGCTAAAAATAAATGTGAAAGTTACTACGAAAAAAAATACGACAAGAGCAAATTATAAACGGTATGTTGTGAAATTTCCGCTCAAGTTACCATGAGAAAACCTGCGGGATACACGTATCATCAAGCATTAATACGATTTTTAATATTGGAGAAAAAAAACAGTAATAACGACAAAACCAAATTAACCAAAAGGGCTTTGTTATCAGAAGCTTGCCGAATATTTGACCCTCTTGGGTGTTTATATCCATGCGTAATATTAACAAAATGTCTATTCCAACAGCTACGGTTGCGTAAACTTAACTAGGATGATGAACTGCCTGAAAATGTTTTGCAAAATTGGCCGAAAATCAGATCATTATTACACCACTTTCAAGGCACCCAGATTCCACGATTTGCATCTAAATATCGCCCAAAATATACCAATAAATATTTGCATGCAATTTCTAAAACATCGGAAATCGCATATGGCATTACAGTGTGTATACGTGGGCAAGATTCTACTGAAAATATATTGTTCAACCTACTTGCTGCAAAGACGAAGGTTTATCCAACTAAGCAAATTTCTTTACCACGCACTTCTGTAATTAACCACACAATGAATGATCAACTCCACTTCCAATCATCTATGTCAAATTCGGTTGAGCAAATATTCGTCACTAACAAAAATTTACCGAATTATATATTACATGATCATATGGTATTCATATATACAACAATACTCATCAAAAACTATATTTTTCCATCTACAGTGGACGAAATAATACAATTTGAAATTATTTGCATTAAATGTTCACAGGCAAAATCATTTTCAGATAATCTTCAGTACATCGTGCAGCATGGAGATGTCAATAGTGTTATAATTCGTATCGCAGGGAGAATAGAAAACTCAAGCTGCAAGTTGGATATAAAATATTCCGTCTTATTAACATAAAGTCACGCATTTTCGAACCTCATAAGCGATAATTACCATCATGATAACTTTCATCCAAGACCAACGCTACTCACAAATATTATCCGCCACAATTTTTGGATAATTGGTTGTCGCAATGCAACCAGATTCTAGGTTCAAAAATTCATTTTGTGTTTTATGAAAAAATGGGTAACAAATCAACAGCTTATGGCAGATCTACAAAAGGAACGAGTCACTGCAGAGCGATGATTTCTCAATACAGGAGTCGACTATGGAGGTTCCTTGTACATTAAGGACCGAAACGGAACAGGCAGACATCACACTACAATGGCATATATTGCTTTGTTTATATGTTTGTCAATAAAAGCTTGCACGACAGAGGCAATGCTTTAAAGCATTTCACCTTACGTCGTGGCATTCCTAGTCAAATTGTTCGTGACAATGGAAGTAATTTTGTTGGAGCCCGAAATGAACTTCAGTCAAATCAAATTAAGCTAATATATGATTTCTTATCTCCACAGAAAATCAGATTCAGATTTAACCCTGCAAGCGCTCCACACTTCGGAGGATTGTGGCAGTCTAATATAAAGTGCATTAAATCTCACATACTTACATATATAGTGTATCCGGATATACAACGTTCACTTATGAAGAAGCAAACACCTTACGTATTCAAATCGAAGCTGTGCTGAATTCGAGACCGCTTTGTGCCGTATCAGATGATGTCACGTCGTATGATGTGTTAACTCCGGCACACTTTTTGATTGGAGATAGTTTACATCACTACAAGCCAATTGTCTAAATGGCAAAACATTCAAAACCGCGTTCAATCCTTTTGGGCATCATGGTCAAGAGACTACTTAAGTACACTTAATCCAACGAATCAAATGGCGTACTAAACCAACAAACTTAGACGTTAATCAAATTGTACTTATTCGAGATGATAAAATTCCACAATCACAATGGATTATAGCTATATTCAGGGACAATTTGTTGTTAGCCGACCAGACACAAAATATGTCTAAATCCCTTTGCAACCTAAGACAGTCAGATACACTACAAATTGGTGCAAATATTTTCAAATCGTCTGCATACAGCAGGCAATGCGTGAACTCAAAGCACTGACCAACATCATTAATAAATAGTGAAAAAAAGAAAAGGTCCAATATGACTTGCCTGTCCTTGTGGGACACCTGAGGTAACTCGAAATAAAACTGAGGACCAGTCATAGATCTTAACATACTGCCATCGATCCGTAATATAAGATTGAAGCCACTTAGTAGGAATGAATTGACAGTTCAATTTCCCAAGCTTATTGATAAGTATCGAATGATCAATCTTATCAAAAGCCTTTGAGAAGTCCGTGTACACAACATCCAGTTGTTGCCTGATTGCAATACGGCTATGTAAGTGACCACAAAAAGAAATCAGGTTGGTCACTGTGGATCTTCCAGGATAAAAGCCATGTTGAGCAGGACAAATTAACGATTTCAAATGAAAATATAGAAATTTGTGTACCAATGCTTCGAATAGTTTCGGTATAGCAGAGAGTATAGTGATCCCACGGTAATTGCTGATTTCACACCTTTTGCCCGATTTGAAAATCAAATCGCATCGCCAGTGATCGCATCATCACTGGCACAGCCAGTAAAATCCTCACAAGATGAAATCTCCGAATGTAAAACATCAATAGCGAAAACCAGGTCCAAAAACTTGCTGCAGCTGTTGGACACTCTGTTCTGTTGAGTGGTAGCAATGCCCGCAAAATATTCTATCGTATGTAACACCCTTTCGTCAGTAGAAGACGAAGTAAAAACTCCATCAACATCGAACCAAATAGCATCACAATATAATTCGTTATAGTGTTTTAGTGGGCGCAAAGCAAAAACTACAAAAACCGGAATACTTTTTAGGATACCTCGTACAACTAGCAGAACTGGTAAATTTCAAAAATTATTGATCTATTTGGGCATTTCATTGAATCAAAAATTGAAAAATTAAAAATTCGTTTTACAAAATATTAATTTCGACAAATATTAAATTAAAAGTTTTTAAATGTTTCCAATTCGACAAGCTTTTAAAATGTTTATGTTTTCAAATTTAAAATCGCATACAAAACGGTTTTCAATAATTCACTATTCAAATTCTCATCAAATTTTTAATTTTCAACTTTCGAATTATGTGTAAATTTTGGCTTCAAACCTTATAATTTGCAAAAATCGGAAATACTTCAAAAAAACCAAAAAAATAAATTTACAAATAAATTATCGATTTTCCAAAAGTCAGAAATATCTACTCCATTTTCTCCATTTTATTTAACTTTGTTCCTATTTCCTTATTCCAAATTCTGAACGAACTGGCCAGAGCATTTTTTGCTTTGAGAAATAAGGTTTTCTCCCAAAATAACACCATTAGAGGTAACCTCCTCGGATTGTATGGTAAATTCTAAAATTCCAATATACCTTCAGGTATTTAATCAACATTTTCAAAATTCAACATCGGTTATTTGCTTGCCTTCCGTTCCCGCGAATTTTTTTAAAAGAAAACAAAAACAGCACATTTTACCCCTTTCCTCCGCCAAAAATCCTCCTCTTTTATATCAAAACATTCTCAATTAATTTATGTCATACATCTCGTTTAATTTCGAATAGAAACGAAAAATCATTTCACTTACAAGTATGTATGTATGTATAGATGTTATAAGTTCAAAACCTTATATCACACACAATAAATTTTCATTTTGAACGATGATGACGACGACGAAATGAATACAAATACGTATACGATATCGAAATATTTTGGGGAAGTGTTTTGTCTTAATTTTCGAGTTAAGCAAAGGTAATGGCATCATTAATAATAAATTCTGCCGCTCCACATTACATATTTATATGGAAAAAATTTGTACAATCAACGTGGTGTCCCTTTCCCGTACTGCGCCACATTACCTCCCACCATTTTATGTATTTTTATTATACAAATATAGGTTATGTATTATTATTACGTTCTATTGTTATCTAAAGACAAAACCAAACGAACATCTCATGTTAAGTGTAAGTATGTAAAATTGAACCCGAAAAACAAAAGTTTACGAGATGAGTCGACAGATAGCGTGAGATTTCCTTCCCGTCTCTTTAACTAAATACAAGAATATACGATTGATTGTGTATAATCAACACAATACAACTACTTAAGCTAAAAGGATGAAGAACAAACAGACAAGGTTGTTTGTTCTATTTTTCGACTTTTTTTTTTTTTTGAAGGCAAGGAACGAAATTAATAGAAAAACAGAAAAACTATAAAAGAAACGCCAAAATAGAGCTGGAGAAAGAAAATTCATTCAATTATGGTTTAATTTGAGAAGAAAAGTTTGTTTTTTGTTGTTGTAAGTGTTCTTGTTTTGCGGGAGGGGAGAGGGGGGGGGGGATTTGGTAAAATAGTAATACAATTTCTTTTTATGGTTTCCAATCAGTATTTTGGTTTTCATTTGTTTTTAGTTTTTCTTTGGTTTTGTTTCGTTTTAATGCTGCGGAAATATTTCCACAATTTATGTTATGGATTAACGAAAATGGGAGTAATTTTGTGTTTTGCTTATTTGTGGTGGAATAATTTTTATTTATTGCGAGATTTGAATTACAGCAGACCGGCCCGGCTTTTAATCCCGTTTGATAAGAGTGAATTTCAATTGGTTCTTATTTGGAATTGGAATAATTGCAACATCATCAGTGTCAAACTAATCGGTACTTTCTTACCTAGCAGACGAGCAATGGGATATTTAATAAAAAACGAAAAAGAATAAATTGTCCAAAAAGTTGTTTTTAGAAACGAACACCCTCTATCTTAAGTTTATTGAAGGCATTTGGTGTTTTGTATATCTTACAAAAATATCACGTTGCTTTAGTAATTTTTTGACACCTTGAACCATGAGACTTATCCAATAAAAAACATTACAATCAAACCACTATGTTTGACCTATATAAGAAAAGGAAAATTGCAAAATTAGAATTACCATTCCTACCCTTTAGACTATTTTTGACGATCTAGCGACCGATTAATGCCCATATTTCAGGAAAAAATCCATTGACCAAAATCGCTTTTTCCTGTTCATTTTTAAACAAATACGAACAAACGACCAGCAGCAACTATCGAGCACTAGAAATGTATTAGTCACTCCAATATCTCACTTGGAATTTCTCAATCTAGAAAGCCTTAGTTGATCAAGTACACAATGCCATGAACGATCTGAGAATTAACGCAAAATGTAGGCTTAAAAAAGCCTTTCAGTGAGTAATTCCCTCAGAATTTCTAATCTGTGTATTGTACATGAATTAATGTAATTTCATGAATTTTGATCAGTTCTTTATATAATTCCTAAATACATTTGTTACAAGCGTAAATCAGTGATTCTATTTAAAAGTTTTCTTTGTCCAGCTGTATAGCGTAGGTGGCAAAATACATGTTAAATAAGATTGCTAAGCAAACTCTAATGTCCAGCTGATTGTGATTTAGTATTGGTGTTTATTTGTGTGATTTTATTGTTTTTTGTGCTTGAATTTTCGAAGCTTTCTAGAATTTTTCGAAATTATTCGTTATTCTCTAGATGATTATGTGAGTTTTCGAAACTTTTGAGATTATGCGATTGGTATCTGATACCTCAAATAGTACAAGTACATCGAAAAAATGAAAATTAATGTAATAAAAAAATCGATAATCAGCACAATATCAGAGCCACCCAAATAATGAAGCCTCGATATTTTAGCGAGCTTTTTTAGAGTTTGACGTTTTCATTGTTTCCACTGTTTCACACATGATATGCAAAGCGCTAGTGACATGCAAAAAAACTATTGGTATTAAATAGGAGATATAAAAGTAAAAACAGTCAAGGAACGAATGGTTCAAATTTATAAGAAGCTGCGGAGTGCATTTAAGCATCAACGACTCTGATTACTTTAAAATATGCAGTTCATATTGGCTTCAAAATAGGCTAAAGTTTACCAAACAAAAAAGTTTAGGAGTTTCACGGATCCGCGGAAACCAGTAAGGGTGAAAAGGGGTATTCTATAGCCAAAGTTTAAAGTCTGTACAAATTTTTGTCGAGTTAAAGTAAAGTTTTCCTATACTAAAGATATTACTAGACAACAAATTCAATTCTAAACCAATTTTTCAAGAAACAGCCTTTGGATGGCTCATTACCGAAAATTCGAAAATAGAAAGGCCTGGTATTCATTTTCACATCATGTGCCAATAACATGGATTTAAACCAAAGATGAACAGCTTTGTGAAAAGGAATTTGTAGATACCGGTAGTTGTAGATGTTGGAAAATACAAAGTTTGTCTACCTTTAAATGAAAGCTTTCAAAATTTAGGCCAATCTAGAAACCGAGCATTGCTCAGATTCCACCAACTTGAAAATCGGTTTGGTCATAATCCTGTTCTTAAAACTGGTTTTACTAATTTTATAAACGATTATTTAGAAATGGGTTATATGAAGTTAGTAGACGGAACTGATGACAAAACAAATGTTTGTTATTATATGCCCAATCAAGCCGTCGTTAACCAATGAACTTACCACTGTAACTAATGGCATATCGTGCGCCTCATTTTAAGCAACAGAGTGCAACTAAAAAGAACTTTTACTTAAATGATATACTGATCGGAGCAGATTCACTTGAGGAAGCGCTTATATTACAAACAAAAATAATAGGATTAATGTCGACAGGAGGATTTATTTTACATAAGTGCTCATCAAAAACGGAAGCCTAAACAAGGCAGGTTTATTTTTAATGTCAAACCAATTGATGAACAAGCAAGTTTATCGAAATGAACCATTCTGTCAGATATTTCGAAAATTTACGATTCGTTGGAATTATTAGCGCTTATAATTTTCAAGGCAAAACCGATGGTTCAACTATAAAAAGTGATTAGGATGAGGCCGTTCCCAGTATAAATAGAGTCCTATTGGCACTGTTTTAGAATCCAACTAATTTAAATAAATAAAATTTATTTTCCACGGTCTTTCAGAAAAGGCATACGGAGCATATATATATATATATATATATATATATATATATATATATATATATATATATATATATATATATATATATATATATATATATATGTATATATATATATATATATATATATATATATATATATATATATATATATATACCGATAGTCGGAATAAAGTGTTTATTACAATAATTTCAATGTGGAGACTAGAATTATCTGCGATACTTTTATTATCCAAATTAATTTACAAGGTTTGGAAAAATTTAATTATGTATGTATGTATATATTTATGGTTGGACTCTTTTATAGTCTTACAATGGATAAAAATGTCACCTCATCTGTTGAAAACATTCTCGCAAACCGAGTAAGCGAAATCCAAGAACTTCCTACAGAGTTGTTGAAACCATGTCAGCTCTGCTAAAAATCCAGCGGATATAGTATCAAGGGGCGTTATGTCAAGTGAACTTGGTGATATTCCTTGTGGTGGAGAAATCCAGATTTCTTATACAAAACTTCTTATGAGAAGGTGTACACGCCACTCCACAGTTATTAGTGTCCATAACATGCCAAAAATGTTCGCCTGTTTAGCTAAGCTAATTAAAAACCAAAAGAACAATAAATATATAATTTAATCATAATGTTCACTTAAAAATTACTCATTAAAGCAGTTTAAGATAAACTATTTTTGAATTATACTTTATAATATTTAACTAAGATTTCAAATAAATTTACATATGAATTGACGATTGGAACCGTGATTTTAGACAAAATATTTGTCGGCACTACAACTTCAAAAAATTTCCACTATACCATATTTCAGTCGTTCTGCAAGCGCTGATGCTAATTTTTGTATGGTATTACAGCTTTATTTTATCCCGATAGGTAGTGCTTTCTCTCTATTTCCAATCGTCAATTGCTAGTAAAATAAGAATATGAATGTACTTAAATAATTAGTTTAAATTATAACAAATAAATATAAGCTTAACTCAGTCAAGGAGGCCAGAAAGTTACGCCACCTACGTTACGTGTACAAATCTTAAAATTGTATATCAGGTAACTCAAAATAAAATGATAAAATGACAACGAGAAAAACATAAGAAGACTTTATCGATTTGAAGGAAACGAAAGGTACGCAACAAAGAGAGATCGCAATAGAAAAAGCGAAATAGAATACAATTTTATTCGTGAAACAAGAGACATAAACTATGTATGTATATCGAATTCGAATCGAAAGTAATGTTGCAACATCCACCACCAGATTAGTTCGATCTTCCGAGCCACGTGTTCGTGACGTCATATAATTCCGATAAATAAAGAGAGAGAGAAAAAGATAATGAAAGATTTTTGTTTTAATTTATTGTTTTTTTTTCGTTTGAAAAACGTCAACGTTTCGTCATAAAAAAGAAGGTGGCGGTGACGGACGATCATGTTTTTCTTGGAGGATTTGTAATTTCGTATTAGGATCTGTTACTATTTGAATTTGTTTCTTTCGTTGGTTTGTTAGTAGCGATGGATGATCAACATCTGATACTTTATGGGATTCTTGATCTTTCTCTCCGTCCTGTATGGCTATTTGCTGTTTTGCTTTTGATCGGGTAATAACCCGTACCTCTTCTTCGCGTACCCTGCTGAGCGCATCCGCCCCCGTGTTTGTCTTACTCGAGAAATGAACTACATACATTGTAGTCATATTCTGCTAGTTGCAGACGCCAATTCAAAATCCTTTTGGATGCATTCTTGAGATCACTAATTAGTGGTTTATGATCTGTACTGATGGTAAACTTACGCCCGAGTGGGTACGGTCTGAACACCTCTACTGCCCACTTTGTGGCGAGCATTTCCATCTCAATTGTGGAGTAGTTCTTTTCCGCGGGCTTGAGTGAAGGGCTGACGTATGCCACCGGTAAGTCATTACCATCATGCATTTGGCTTAGTAAGGCGCCAACGCCATATTCACTGGCATCTGTCGTAAGGATAAACACTTTATCAAAATCTGGGTACTGGAGTATTGGAGTGGTGATGAGTTTACTTTTAAGACAGTCGAACGCAGTTTGGCACTTCTGGGACCATTCAAACTTATTTCTTTTCCTGGTTAACTGGTGCAAAGGTTCTGCAATTGTGGAGAAAGCCGGTACAAACATCCTATAGTAACTTGCGAGGCCTAGGAAGCTCTTGGTCTCTCGCATGTTCCGTCGAACTGGAAAATTTACTATGGCTTCTACCGTCTTTGGACTAGGTTTTATACCTTCAAGAGTTATGATGTGTCCTAAGTACTGGATTTCTTTACTTAGAAATTGACACTTCTCCGTTTGGATCTTTAGATTGTTCCTCCTGATTGAATGCTTCAAAAATGTCCTTTAATTTATTGCTGTGATCTCTCAACTTTTTCCAATAAACAATGACATCGTCTAGATACACAAAGCATTTTAGGCCCTGTTACCCAAGCAACACACTGTTGATCATTCTTGGAATGTGCTTTGTGAATTTTTCATTCCAAAGGGCATTCTAAAAAACTCAAAGTCGCCGTAGTGTGTGCTAAACGCTCTCTTATGCCTATCACGGGAATCCATCTCTATTTGATGGTACCCGCTGGCCATGTCTAATGTCGAGAAATATTGAGAGTGCCCCAGCTGGTCAAAAATGTCATTTATTAATGGAAGTGGATAAGAGTCGCCTATCGTCGCCTCATTGACTCTTCTAAAGTCAACTACCACCCTCCATTTTATTTTGCCATTTTTGTCTGGTTCCTTCGGCACCACTAGTAAAGGACTATTGAATGGACTGGTGCTTTGGGTGACAATATTATCATCCAGCATCCTTTGTACCTGGGTATCAATCTCTTTCTTCAGTAGTTGTGGAATTCTGTACTGCCTGGTATTAATTGGGGTGTATTATCGTGAAGATGTACTTGGTGTTGAACACCAGGAACGCTTGAAAGTTTGTCGCCCTCGACAAAGAAAATGTCTGAGTATTCCTTGATTAATTCAAGGAGTGAGGTGGATTCTTCAACATTTAGATCTTTATCTAAAGTTGGAATAATTTTCCCTATTACAAGATCATCTCTAGTCTCGAGATGCTGATCTTTCCCTGTCTCAGAGCAAGATTTGAATTGAAGAACGTTATATTGATCCAGGGCGGTAAGTTTGGGTACGAAGTTATCAATGGTCACTTCGTTGGGATTTGTATTAACCACGCTGATCTGAGCTTTCAGCATGTCAGGTTGGACGAGACAATTTCCAACATATACACCTTGCATTACTTCTTCCGAGCTGCATAGGTATTGGTTATTTGTGGGAGTTGATATTTGTACTACAACTTCTTCTCGAGGAGAAAGTCGTATCTTGGCTGGGTTATTCAGGAATTTGATTTTATTCCCTAAAATACTCAATTCTGAAGTACTGTACAAAAATCAACTTTATTATCATTCAGGAAATCTCTCCCGAAAATTCCATCTTGTTCGATTTGAAAATCGTCCTCAACTACTTAGAATTTATGAGGAATTTTAAGATATGGGGGAATATCTACGTGTGTAGACACACACTCTAGAGTAGTTGTGGCTTCTTTCCCAATTCCCTTTAATATGGATCTACCCCTCCGGTCTATCTATCGATTTGATGTCTTTAATCATCTTTTTCTTGATTATTGACACTGAAGCACCAGAATCTATTAAAAAAGTTGACTCGTCTCTGGATGCTGCTAATTTTGATTTTACCACATCATGGGTAAATTTGTGTTTTGATACCAGGTTGAGCTGGTGAGACTTTAATTCGACTGGGGGTACGTGGATTTGAGCAACGGTGGCGAATGGTTCCATTGATGGCCAAACCTCCTCTGTTCCTTTCGGTTCAGTGGGAGTTCTAACTGTTTTGTTTGGTGGCAGTTCCGAGGCAGAACTCTGATACTTGCCATGAATTGATGAGGTGGATCTCATGGGAACTACTGAGACGGAACTCTGGTAGTTATATTCAGAGTACGAGACAGAACTCGTAGGACCTACCGAGGCGGAACTCTGGCAGTTATTATAAAGGTATGAGACGGAACTCGTAGGAACTACCGAGGCGGAACTCTGGCAGTTATTATAAAGGTACGAGACGGAACTCGTAGGAACTACCAAGGCGGAACTCTGGTAGTTATTGTAAAGGTATGAGACGGAACTCGTAGGAACTACCGAGGCAGAACTCTGGCAGTTATTATAAAGGTACGAGACGGAACTCGTAGGAACTACCGAGGCAGAACTCTGGCAGTTATTATAAAGATATGAGTCTGAGCTCGGTGTCATCCCGAGACAGAACCTGATTTACTTATATTACTAATATTAATATTTATCTTTTCGGGAGGTGGACTCGTCTGAACTACAGCTGGTGTTGCTGATGCTCGACGAGTCCCTCTTCGTTTCCCTGGTGATGAATTGAATTTTCGTCGACGTTTTCTATGTAGTTAATATTCATTCTCTGCAAATCGTTCGTTAATTGGTTGATGTCCTGATCTCTCCGGTAACACTGTTGACCCCTGTTAAGGTAAGTCGGTTGCCTTTGATTAACTGTGGGCTGTGATGATGTTACTGGAGGTTGATAAGGATTCTGTTTGCTTGGACTGTTATGTGTGTTCCTACGAGGCTCGAAATTTTGCTGGACCTTATTTGGCTGACACTTTTGTTGTCCATTATTTTGTTGGTAATTTTGTTGATTTATGTTTGGATACTGATTCTTAATTGCAAACTGTGGCTCGTAGAGTTGCGCTCCGGACTGTAACTGTTGGTACCTTAGATTTGCGGCATTTTTGGCGGCACAGTTCTCCAAGATATGCCCGAAACGTTTGCAATACCTGCATGTTACGGTTGGTATTACAACTTCCCTCCGTGCATGTGTCAATGTATTGGTTCGGCATGTCTTCGCACTGTGGCCTGCTTTGTCACAAAGCTGGCACCTTGTCAGTGTATCCCCTTGGCTCCCAGTTGCTGTTGCTCTGGACAAACCAAGCTAACGCTCTACTCTATCTCCCATTTCAACAAGTCCTTTCAGCGATTTCCCTGTGGCCATCGACAAATGAGAACTAAAATTACCGTGCAAGAAGTAAGTCGCAATAGCAGCAATAAGAAAAAATTAGTAAATCCATTTTATTTTGTAAAACCGAATGAAACGGTTAAAAATTTAAAATTAGTTTATAATGGTGTTGAAGTGTGTAAATAAAAATAAAAAACGAATTTAAGTGTTTTTAATCCAAGTAAACGCTAGCGTGTTGCAGCGTGGCCAACCAAACTGTTATCCGAAATACTTTGCTCCACGAAAAGGCTGCTTAGTTAAAATAAGTCGAACCAACCGTTAACCGAAACAATTTGTATAATAGCGAAATTACTAATTACTTGAATTTTTTTTTTTTTTTTTTGGAATATGCCGATTCTGTCGTAACTAATGCACATTTCCTATGCTGCGATTGTTATATGTAAAGAGGATGTACGGTGGCACCGGCCATCTCCGAAAGACAAGCGTCAATCAATGAAGTGACATTTGTAGACAATGTTACAAACTTTGTTTACTTAATATTTTGTGCCACCATTTTTTTACACATTTTGGTGGAATTTATAAACTGACATATGAATAGTTTAATACATCAAATAATTAAATGATTTCCTTGCTTTCAAGCAAATAAAATATTTACCTCTAAAATCATTCCACCAGATCGATCATTGTTTTCGCATATCTCTCATACTACTGAATGTCATAAAAATGTACTTTGCAATCAAACAAAACGCTTCAATTAAAAAATACTGACCATACACAAAAGCACCTTTCCGGTAGCACAAAAAATTCAATGAATTTCTGGTTGATCAATTATATACGATAACTATAAATTGTATGGGAGAAATTCATTTCTAACAAAATATTGAATTGAAAAATTAAATTATCTCTTATTTCCGTCAACATAACTCAATAAATTTCAACAAAGTGTGGACATGTCTGATTATTTCGTCGATATGTATGTTATCGATACAGATGGACAGTAATTGACGAAGCATACTAATAATAAAAATATATAAAATCATTTTAGTATCTAAGAAGATAATTACGGAATACCTTTAAAATAAAATAAAATTCGTTGAAAAACAAAAATTTCCTGTAATAACTGAGTGAAATTATTTTATTATACTTAACTTTGACTATGTATATTGCTATATCACTAATCATAATATAACTCCGACCCTTTTTGTGTTTATTTATGTATTCAATAAACATATACCGTGAGTCTTTATTGGAGACAATTAAATATTACCGCACCGATAAATCAACCGCTTACCTGAAATAATACAAAAAAAAAAATTGTTTATCAAAAATGTTACAATAAATTTTTAGATTTCCGCTCAAATTTCCAAAATTTCACGCAAATTCTACAGTAATTTGTTTTAATGTTTTGTTTATACTTTTAGGGTTGATGGTGAGTGACTGTAAATGCAGCTGCATAGATGGTTATCAGTTCGAAATTAACAAAACTTACATATAGAGAACCCTCGTCTAAAAGTCTATAATAATCAACGTCGTCAATTCGATATAGATATCAAATGTTGATTATAATATACGGAATATATAAAATTTTGTATATGGCTTCAATTCACGCACGCATAAAATATGCAGACTATATATAGTAAGTATAGTACTACACAGTATACAGACAAACTATATAAAAAACGAAAATCACGTATAATTTTGTGTTCGCACCCAACCCAGTCTATAAAATATACCCTGGTCGAAATCGAAATGAGGTTTTCCTTATGTATACAAATTTACAGTAATATACGCTTCTGTACTGAATCTTTTATATCTAATGCATTTTTTATATTAT
Organism: Tipula vernalis; assembly: GCA_958295665.1. NCBI lineage: Eukaryota > Metazoa > Arthropoda > Insecta > Diptera > Tipulidae > Tipula > Tipula vernalis. The sequence goes on along the minus strand of OY282558.1, from coordinate 385,221,093 downwards.
ACGATTTGCAGGACGTGCCCCCAGTAGAACAAGAGCACATCCTTTTATTTTTTTTTCGACCTTAATTAAGAATTAAAAATGTTTCGTACGTACATAAAACACGTTTTTGTGGCAAAAAAAAAAACATTTTTAAAAGAACACAACACAACATGATGTAAATACAGGAACGATGAATTTCACAAAATATCAGAATCATTTTTTCTGAGATTTTTTTGCTGGTTTGATTTCCAAGCAAAACCTTTTTTTGTTATTCTGTTACACAAACTTTAGACTTTGTTTATTGAGAAGCAAAACATTGCGGTTTTTACTTTTTAACTTATATCTGTCTGTTTTGCTTTTTAACGGTTTTCATGGAGATCTGAAAAATTATATCTTCTATTAAAAATCATCAGTCATTAATCTATTAAAAATAAGATTGAATTAATACCTTTGTGCTTTACATTTCGTATTAACACGTAAAATCTATAATTCAATGGATTGAGGATCTTGTGGCTGACTTGATTTGATTTAAATGGATATTAATGAATCTGGAGTGTTATAATGATAAAAAAAATGTTTAACGGTGTATAGGGAATTTTATTTTTGATGCGACAGAAACGCCATGTAAAAACTTCATTGGTTTCACAAAGTTATAAATATTTATGAGATTTTTCTAAGATAATATAATGGTATCATTTTTATTTTTTATTAATTTTTGTCAAAGAAAGTGTGTTTTTCTGAAAAATGTCATATTTGGTGACCCTTGACCCAAGGGGTCACCATTTTTTTAATTGTTCCCTGAAAGCTTAGTTACCTTTAAATCAAACAAAAAAGCTAAAAAATAGGTTATACTATATTCCGTTTGTAAAATATGATTTATGAAAATCACTTAAATTTTGAATTCAAAAATGTCTTATTTTTTAGATAAAAGCTCTGATAGCTGAGTTATATCTATTTTTTAATTTTTTCTTTATTTTATTATAACCGTTATTACTAACAACACAAATAATTTACTTTTGATCCATTTTTCACAGCCCATGAATAGAGTTCTTTTGGTGGTTATTTGATTTTCAAACGGTTTTAGATCTTAATTTGGTGTTCGGGATTGACAAGAAACCTTCTTCTTACTGAATCTTTTTTCTCTATTTACCATAGAACACGATATACCGAATTCTCCGGATAGACCAAATTTATGGTAGCCATGTTAAAATCATCTGTCAAAACAGTACCGGGAATAGTTAATTTAACATGCCCGCACTAAAGTGATTTAAACATCCCCTAGATTGATAGGACTGTCTTTCATTATGATGCAAACTTTGAGCGCGATCTGTCGACCAGTTGGTTAAGTCAGTTGACTTCATTAGTGCAGGGCGATTTTCACGATGAATGAAATTATTGAACAAAGAGTTTTACCTTAAACTTTGTGTTGTAAACGAAATTTCTTATGCTGATGCGAAAAAAGAAACCGAAATTATAGGAAAAAACTCTTTCGATGATTGGAAACACGCTAGTATATGTGTGTATCCTCGATTGGGAAATACTTTGAGGGCGGCAAAATAAATTTTTATGATTGAACTTCAAATTTTTATTTTATTTAACAATTCCTGGTATTTTGTGACAGAATGTATACTTTTCATTTGTTGTTGTAGAACTTTCATATTTTTCTCGTAATTGTTGAATAGATCCCATATTGCAGTTGAAATATTTCCTTAGAAATTGTTCCTGCAGCATCTTGAAATTTGTATTCTTTATAACTGTCATATCTCATTTTCATATGAATGATAGGAGGTTAATTGATTTTAAAGCATGAAGAAATATCAGCATGAATTAATGCACCTCAATTGGTATTTCTGAAGAGTTGAAGAAACAAGTGAACATACTCGATACTCCTCTAAATTATTTTTAACACAACACGATCCATCATTACCTAGATAAACGAATGCCTTTTGTATTAGCTGAATCCATTATACGTTGACTCAATTTTCGAGTTTTCGATGAATCTTTATATCACTTTACACACTTAACTTTCATACTGAATATTTAATATTTTGGCGTTTTCAAATTGTTCAAATTTAAGGTGACGAATGAAATATATTTTTCAAACGTCATTCAATTTCAGTTTTGGCAATAAAACCTTTAGACCAATCATTTGGTGATTCGTGGTGATATGATAATAAACCCTAAATATGGGTCAGTAGACAATATATAACCATTAACAAAGTTAGCAAAGGCTCACAATTCAATATGGCAAATTGGGATTTTTAAAATCTAAATATCTCTTGTACCAATCAGTTTCACAAAAAAATTATGCCAAAATAATCACGAATAAGTCTAGTTTCATTGGGCCAATTTTCATAAAAATCCGAAGTTGTGTAGGAAAGTGGACTTATTATTCTGTTATTTGTTTATTTTTTTGTTCGATTTTAATATAAATAACCTTTCAGAAAAAGTGGTGACCCCTTGTGTCAGAGGTCACCAAACCTGACATTTGTCGGTAAAAACACACTTTTACTTCGACAAAAATTTAGTAAAAAGCGAAAATGATATCATTACATAAATGAGAGTATATTCTTTCCATATGACCTATCAATCATTAAAATCATTTAAGTGGTTTTTGAGAAGGAACACTGAATATTTGAATTTTTTAAAAAATTGAAAAAAATCAGAAAACGGCGAACGACGCTGCTCCGAACAACAGTACCGTAGAAGGAAACAAAAAACAACAGTTTGTAGCCTCTATGCGCGACACAAGTGATTTTAAGCTGTAAATTTGTAATTACTATCTTTTATCATCCATTGGTCGAATGTGCAACGTTACCGCAGCAAGATTTCAAGAAAAATTGAATTGATCCTTATAGTGTTACACCATTGATAAATACAAACTAAATCACATATTGTTTATCTAGTTTTTTCTCAACCTGTCTTTAGCACTACATGATCTTGGCCAAACAGGAATATCTCGATTCATAACTCGATAATCATAAACTAGTTGTAGAAACACAATAAACATGAAATGCAAAAAGAATGGAAATGTAAATACGATTGCTTACGAATACTACAACTGGGCTTTAATCTTAAAATTAAATAAAGTTTGACATGAAGTTTAATATCATTTATTTATATATGTAAACCAAATGAAGACTGATTAAATTCAGGGATTCGTAGCGGAGCGGATTGGAGCGAGGAGCGGAGTTGGAGCGATTAATATAGGAGTGGAAATGAGCGAGGAACGTTTGAAAAATTAATAAATATTTTCGCTCTCCTACAAAAAAAAAATGTACCTTACTTCCTATATTTCCTTAACTAACTGTCTAGAAAAATTGGATTTTAAACTTAATAGTAAAAGCCAAGATCACTTGTATCATTATTATGGGGATTAAAATTGATCATTGATATTCTAGACTTTTTGCGTCGTAACATGATCAATGCTTAAATTATATTATATACTTTTATAAATAATTAACTTCAACATTATTAATTTCCTTTTTTTTCTAGATCTGTAGGAAATTTCCGATTAGTTTAAATTTAATTTTATGGTTAAATATATATTTTCAACTTTTTATTTTTAAATCTAGTTGCAGTAGGTAAACAATTAATTAACTATCTACAGGATAACGATAACTAATGAAACTGCTGTGAACTTAAATCGTAACTTAGCAATTTAAAATTTTTAAAGAATTTTTAGCTTAAATGTTAATTTTTAGCTTAAATGTTAAATGTTAATTTTTGTAATACTCGTATGTAATATATTGTGTTTTGCTCATTTAAAGAATATTTAAAGGTTTCTCTTCCTTAATTTGCTAATAAATAATTCAATTTAATATAACATAGTTCCAGAATCAATCACTACTGTGGGGATTAAAATTAATCCTGAATTTCAGAATTAAATTTTAGTTTGGTATTATAGTGATTTATTAATTAAAATTAATTTTTAGAGTTGCCTGGGAATTTACTCTCAATCAATCAATCAATCAAAGTTTAATTTTAAACACTATAAAACGTTATAATTACATAATACATAACCTAAAAATTACACATAAATTCCTGTGGTTGTGGCTTTTAAGTTAATTCTTAAATGTAGACGTCTAGTGATGGTGTTTTATGAAAACAATCATTACTTACTTCATTTTATATGAAAGAGTAATACGATATGTATGTAAAGGGCTTTACAAAAATTTCACGTTTATAGCAGTTTATTCTTTGTTGTAGTATTTAGCTAGGTAAGTACAATTTATGAATTTACCGTTTCAATAATGAAATTATTTAACTGATCATTCGGATTTCGAATTATTTTATCTTTTAACTAATTTTAGTCGCGTTTGTAACAATGGGCGTTAGAAATTCCGTCGTGGATCATTTCGTGTGTAATAATAGTAAATTTATCTGCCAAATTTAATCGTGTGATATCGAAATGGCAATCAATACTAATAGCACGTATAATTTAGAAAGGCACGTACAAATATATCACGAGAAGGAGGCGTCCTTGCTCTTACAGAAAAAAAATTGTCTCAAGCGCAGGGCCAGCGAAGAGCAGCCAAAAATCGAGAAAGTTGTAAGTTGTCTGAAGACAATTAAGATACAGTTAAGTGAAAAAGACATTATTGATGCCTGTATCGAACTGGTTACAAAAAATGGCAGGCCATTTTCTTTAATAGAGGATTCCGGATTCCGTAAAATTATCGATCCTGTTTTGAAGGCAATCAAATGTCACACTGCTGTAACTTCTGAATCAATACGAAATAGAGTAAACCAAGTTGCTAAAGATTTGCGGTTAAAAGAGTTTATTTCTATATACGTTCTTCTATTTACGTTCCAACAGGTATGTTACGATCGAGTGGGGAGGTTGTTCTTAAATTACCAATACGGAGGAGTAATTTAGCTATGAATGAACCTGTTTATAATGTCTCGGTTGCTTTTAATAAAGTACGGTCGATTTTTGATTTTAATTTGTCAAGAGATGCATTTAAGGTTTGATGTCAGATTTTCTTTCAAATTTTTGGTAAAGTTTTTTTTTTTTTTTGTAATGTAATGTAGAATATTTTAATATTGTTACCAAATTTTTTTTTTAAAGTTGGTAAATAAATAAATTATCCAAGTTATAAAAGTTGCAAAAGAAATTAAAGGCAAAATGGTTTAGTTAAAGGTGGACTCAGCGACCCGTTTTGACCGAAGTATTCTTGGTATCAACATCCAATACGTTATAGATGGGGAAATTCTGCTGCAAACTCTTGCGATGAGAGAATTGAACCAGAAACATACAGGCGATTATTTGAAGAGTGTAATAATCACAACTCTAACTGAATTGGTATCGACGTGGACCAATTGTATACAATAACATCAGATAATGGTGCCAATATGTTAAAGGCGGTAAAACTGATGCAAGACGATATCATTATTATTGACACCGAGCTTGGCGATAATGACCATGACAACGATTATTTGATGGAGGATATCAATTTTGAGCAGTTACATAATCCAATTTTATGGGATAGTGAATAGCCAGATGAAAACAAGCCCTTAGAATTCGACGATGTTGACACCATACCAGAGATCGTAATTGATCAAAAAAATGCAATTATTAAATCGGTGCGATGAGCGGCACAAACGATGCAGTTAGCGGTATTTAAAATATTTAAAGAGCGCACTACTTCACATAAAATCAGCAATTGCCGTGAACTCTCAAGAAGCTGCGAAGACAAAAGATCATGCAATTGATAAAAACATTGAAGTTAAAACGGCCTATTATAGATTGCCCCACCCGTTGGAATTCAACATATGATGTGCTATTGCGGTTGCTAAAATTTCGTGAGTTTTGTGCAGAATCTTGCAGTACGTATTCTTCCCTAAAAGTTACAATGTCAATGTGGGATTTTATGGAAGCTTTTACTAGACTTTTTGAACCAATCAAACGTGCTACGCTGCAACTTCAAACCGATCAGCTTACCATTGAAGATTTTTTTGGTATTTGGCTGAAAGCAGAACTCGAAATTGCAAATATCACTCACATACCAATGGCCAAACAGCTTCATACAGCATTGCTAGAAAAAGAAGCAGCTCTTTTCGACAATGTGGCAGTGAGTGCAGCGTTATATTTGGACCCCCGGTTTAAGTCGCTATTGCCATTGCCTAAAGTTCAATGTGCTAGGAATCACTTATTGGAAACTTGGAAGCTGATTAAAACTATTCAACCAGTTATAGAAGACATATGCACTGAAGCTCCAGAACCGGTTGATATTCACTCTCAGTTTCAGGTAAAACAACATTCGTCCCACAATCTTGATTAATACATATTTTGAACTTGTTATCCTAAATGTTTCAAGCAAGCACAAACTCACAGGATGAAATAGATATAGACGCATATTTAAACCTATGTGACGAGCTATCTATATTTACACAACGAAGTCCAGATAAGTACGAACAGCATATAAAGTCGTTAATAAATGATTTCATAAAGGAGCCGAGATTGATGTCATCAACAAACATATTGACGTTTTGGGAAAATCGGGAAAAAGAGCCACTGTTCGAATTGGCTTGTGTAGTGTTGGCTGTTCCAGCTTGCCAAGTAAGCGTCGAGCGAAATTTTTCAATGTTAAAATTTATTTTAACACATTTACGCTCTCGGTTAAATCCATCTGTCCTTAAGGACATCCTTTTTATAAAGCTTAATACCTTTAATTAATATGATTAAAACAATTTCTTATTGGTTTTGGGTTCGCTTTATTTTTTGAAAATGGACTTGAATTAAGTCCGAAAGCTCAAGTAAAAAATAAAAAGAAATAAAGCGAGCCCAAAACCAATAAAAAATTATTGGCCCAATCTTTATCTAAATAAACCTTTAAAAATTAAATTGAATCTTAACAATATTAAATACCGAACATTTATATTAATGAATTAATTAATTTTGTATTTGTTATTTTTTATTTTCTAAGATTTACAGTACTACGAATTATTATAAAGTTATTTTTATTAAATATATATATTGCTATGTTTCAAAAAATTATGTTTTATTAATTTTCCCATAAATGTCTCCAGTGACATTGTAGCGGAGCGGATTGAAAGAGAAGCGCGGAGTGAAGGAGCGGAACGGCATGAAGGAGCGGAGCGGAGTGATCGAGCGGAGCGAATCCGACAAATTTTACCCGGAGCGGAGCAAGAGTGGAGCGAATTTCTATCCATGCGGAGTGAGAGCAGAGCTGAAGCGGTATTTCTTTCGCTCCGAATCCCTGGTTAAATTAGAAATGTTATTTATAACCTTGCACTTTACTAAAATTTTAACCCCTCCACTTTGCTTCGGAGGTCGGTTTTATAATGAGTTTTTTAACAAAACTGAAAAATCTGTCCACTTGCAACAGAACATCGAAAAGTTCAGAAAATCGTCTATCAGTAATTTTGCTTTGTCGGATTCATATTTGGTGTAAGAGAAGTTATTATGAGTTTTACTAACTTATTTAACAAATAATTTTCCACACTAAAATGTTGGCGGCCGGTTGTACAGCACCAATTGCACCTATGGAAGTGCCGCCTCTATATATCACCATCATTTGCAGATCGCGGCTACGAACTAATTGATTATCAAAAGGGCTAACGTTTGTGTGTATCTATGGTATTAAGTTTAGATTTTAATGTGAATCGAACGATCATTTTGTTCAAGAGAAATTGACTTTAATACTGAATAATTTACAAATAGTGAAGCAACCAGAGATTGATACACAGGTACAGTTTTCTCACACCATTTGGAACTATTCCAGGGTATAATCATCGATCACATTTTATAGCTAACGTAAACTATACTAACTACGACTTCATGGAAAAATACTCAGTTCTTCCGTGGCTAGAATTATTCAGCGCTATGATGGAAATTTGCGTTTTCCAGAGCACCTATCGAATGTTATATTCACGGCCTCGTTGTAAAGTTTGAGTCAACTGGTTTTGTACTCGATCTAGTAACATCGCGTCCAAATCTCAACTTCCATCTTGTACAGGAACTTGGGCTTCCACACACCTCGACTTGGCGAATTCTACGCAAAGATTTTGACTTTCACCCGTACTAGATCCAGTTAACACCAATAGCTCAAGCCAAACGACCTTTTGTTGTGTCGTACATTCATCGACTGGGATTTACAAAATTTCGAACTAAACCCGAATTTCGGCCAAAAAGTAATCTTCAGCGGCGAGGCCCATTTTTACCACACCCGAAAAAAAAAATACTGTTTCATTGCGGATTGTAAATTGGTCGGAGGTTTCTGTGTCCCTATTTTCTTGATATGGGTCAGTCACTCTATTGCATGAAAAATGACAGCAAGCCAAGAACGATTCAGGAGCTAAAGAGCTATTTGTGGTTTGGTTTCTATTCAATTTTAGAATTCTCAAATTTTTGCATTATTAAAATCTTCTGAAACTTGATCATATCTTCCATACAATACCATTAGAAATTTAAAAAATTCAGAACAATTTGTAATTGGATTATTATTGCAAGTAGACTATATTCAGGTTTACGAAGTTACCCGAAGTTATGAAAGTTACTTCGTTTGTATCTCCTGCAAACAGGAAATTATCTTGCAACCTATACTTCAACCAAACCCACTTTAACGTTTCTTTCAGTGTACAGAATTATGTAGCATCAGTTCTTTAAATAGAGAACATTGCAGCCCTTACGATATAATGTAATACGATAATTTGTGTAGAATAAGATTATCTGTTAGATCTTTTCAAAAATCCATTGAAATATTTTTTTTCTGAATGATAGTTTTGTGTACTATGAAATTTCGTTTTGCGTTTATTATTAACTGTTTGAACCAACAAAAATATCTCGCCACCTACATTTTTCTTTCTTAGGCTAGCAATTTTGGACCAATGCTAAGCGGCTTTGAGGAGTTTTTATTTTAATATGTGAAATAGAAATGTAAATATCAATATGAATATCCAACTTGTTACGTTTTCGCCTTGTCAGTCACTGTTCGAATCACTGAATTGTGAATAGAACAAAACAATTCAAATTATCACAAATGAATTTATTTATTTCACACAAAAATTATTACAACAAAATTTATAAACGATAATTCACAAAATCACCTTTAATAATTTTCGCACAATTTTACTGATCACTTTTAACTTTTATATCACACTAAAACACTTTTTAAATCACTTTTTAATTCCTTTTTAATCTTTACACTATCGCTTACTAAATACTAATAATCCAACTCGATCTTGTTCGCTTTTTATATACTGAAACCAAAAATTTTAGAAATGTCATGACTTTTCCAGTAAGAATAGTCTAGAAACATTTAGAACAGTTTTATCATGGAAAATTCCATTTTAGTACAGTAAACTTTGCGCTATTAATTTAACTTATTCTATTATACCCTAGGTGTCACCCTAACAATATTTTTGGAACAATTATCACGTTTTCCTGTTATCCACACGCAAACGCTCCAATGGTAAGCGAATTTGTCGAGTATTTTTTCTTAGTATTTGAATACATAAGTACACAATTATGCCATAATTCTGCATAATTATGCCTGCCTGATGGTGAATAGCGTAATATAGTGATGAAATGAAAAATCGAAAATATTGTTACAGTGACACCTAGGATAGAATAGAATAAGTTAAATTAATAGCGCAAAGTTTAATTGTACTAAAATGGAATTTTCCATGATAAAACTGTTTTAAATGTTTCTAGACTATTCTTACTGGAAAAGTCATGAAATTTCTAGAAGTTTTGATTTGAGTATATAAAAAGCGAACGAGATCGAATTAGATTCATTAGTATTTGAAAAGCGAAAGTATAAGGATTAAAATATGAATTAAAAGTGATTTAAAAAGTGAATTAGTGAGTTATAAAAAGAAAAATTGATCAGTAAAATTTGTGCAAATCTTATAAAAAGTGATTTTGAATTTATTGTGTTGAATTTATTTTTGGTTTTAAATAAATAAATTCGTTTGTGTTAAACTGAAAACACTTTATTCACAATCCAGTGATACGAACCTTGATCGACAAGGCGAAAACGTAACAATATAATAAAAAAAAAAAAAACTGAGGCACACAGAATCAGACTATATCTACCTTTATAAAAAAGTAAAATACTTCTCGTCGAGTGAGACATTTATCTGATTAGACCAAAATTTGGAAAATTTATGTAAAGGAATTCATCGAAATTTAAATGGATCAAACAAAAGTACCTTGAACTATAAAAGCATAGACTATGCAAGTCAACCCCATTTTAATAGAGGGGGTCGCCTCAACAGTTTTTTAGAGGTAGGAACCGTCTTCTTGTCCAAATTTTTAAGTGTTTGGATATGTGGAGCCATTTCTGGACAATCCCTACAGTCTTTTATAATACAGGAGAGCTGTTTGTCCAACTTTACAGCAAAGATCTTAGATATTTTTTTTTTAATGAGTGAATTGAAATCCTCTTATGATAAGTTCTAGTTTTTGCTTTCTTTTCAAAACTTGGCCACACATTTCGCATTTTAATCATATACTTTTACCACATATTTTGGAATTTTGGTTACACATTTTAGGTACATATTTTTGATTTTTTAGAATCTAAAAGCTCTAAGCCTAGTGATAAATATGGAAATCTTAAGGTACAGACTTTCTTAGGAAAATCCTAAACTGTTAGTTTACAAATATCGCAAATTGGCCATGTGAAAGGCATTAGCTTTTCAAATGGTTTGGCATGCTTGCAGTCTTAGTAAAGATGTATCAAAAAGTCATAGTGAAATTTATGATAAATTGCCAAAATCTTAAGAATGTCATTAACTACACTTATGTTGTTTTTGTTGGTTTAATTTAAATTTATGATAAACTTCATATGAGTACTGAAAGCGTCTGAAGTTTAGGCTTAATTAATCCTATTTTTTTTTTTTAATTCCAATTTAGGGTAACTTTATGGTCGGTTGTGCTTTACTAACCACATTGAGCAACCTTATTCTTGTTCAAATATCATTGTTTCTTAAATGAATGTACTCAAGTCAGATAATTGTTCGCGAGTTTATTTTCATTAAAAAATTTCAATTTCTTTACGTTCTTCTATTTTTAACCTAAAATTTATTTTACATGTTCATTAATCCATCATTAAATTGACGTTCCATCAAAATTTTCCTAATGTTATACTACCGCGACCTGTAGAACCGGTTAGTTTAATAGAAAATGTCACTTATTTATATAAAATTTGAGTAATGTAAATGTATTTAAATCACTCTTCACCTTCGGTGCCACAGCAAATTGGAAAAGCATTACATTCACCAATCAATCCAAATCAAAACTCGTAATCAGTTTGACTCATCACACCGTTTAGTTTTAATAACATGACATAATAAACTAATTACAAATTAACTTCTTTCGAAGGGGTGTGTGTATGTATCTTAATGAACACATAAAATACCTTTTTTTACAACAGAGTTAAAAATCTATTATGTATGCCTACATAAAATAGGTAAAAACATAAAATACATTACACGAGGGTACACTTTATAGTTAACTTTAAAATAACAAAATTCTATAAGTATTATAGAAGAGGAGGTCATATGCCCTTGTAATGAAATATCAAACCTACCGTATTGTAATAATTTAATTGTTGTTACTTTTGTTGCAATTCGACGACACCCCTAAAAACAATCTGCCAACATCTATTAAATATGCTTGCAGTTGTTGTACACAAGGAACGAAGGTTGAATCTGGTTTTTATTTAATCAGGATTTTACTTATTATGCATTTTACGTATAGGAGGGATAAGAGAAAGGGGATTTAGTAATTTATCTTTAATTTAAAATAAAAAACCGAATACTAAAAAATATTTTGTCATGTTGACGAATTCTTCTATTGTTATCAGTTAAATGGGATCGCACATAAAATTTTTTTTTTCTATTCCGTATGTAGTAACATATATAAATTCACACACAAACAGACAAAATAGGCTGACAGCACATTACAAAACAGAAGAAATATTTATAATAATATTTTTATAGCTGTTGTTGAATAACCATGAACTAGATCGAATTACTACTGGTTGTGATTTAGGTGATGCGCGCTATGTTATATACAAATGTGTTAACAAATTGGTTTTGAAGGATTTGTACATATGTGGAGGGATAATTTAGTATTACAGTCATTTGCAGACACAGTATATAAAATCCATGATAGACATATTTTAACTTAAGTACTTGCATATTCCGTAAATTTCAGAATTCAAACCAAAAATTAATTTGCATAATAAAATGTTTGTATATTGTGCATTTTATATATTCCCTTTCGACCGCATCACAAAACTTTCACACATACTATATTACAAATATTATCTCCTGTAAGATTATCTAAATGGGGTTTTATTGTTTAATTTTAATCTCTGGAATAATTTCAAATCATCAAACAATCAAAAACTTTAAATTGAAAACTAAAATTCTTTTATTTTTAGAAAAAATTTTTAATGTTTTAGTTTCGGTTTAGTGGTGAGGTAATCGTACAGTATATTTGTTAGAAAAAGGGGAAGAGTTGGTTGTAAGGTTAATAGGATTAATTTTTTTTTTCTTTCATCAAAATCACAGAAAGTAGAAATTAATTTGATTAATTTCTGTATTCGTAGTACTCAGTCAATATGAACATAAAGGGTATCTTTATTATGATGAGCTTTCGGTTGAATGTCAACCGGCCATATTATTCTGAAACTAGAATGGTTAAAAAAAAAATTAAAAGAGGGGCCTACGGTACATAACCACAACCACAAACTATCAAACTTTCGGTCTATACTTGTGCAAGTCAAATTACAACGAACTATGTCAATCAAATCGGTATCCCTATAGGTACTGATATACTAATCAAACGTGTTGACATAAAATCATAGGAAGGGTGTTTAATCGGTACTGCAATTTCCGACATCAGTTTTACTTCATGAAAGAGTTACATTGGCCATTTTTAGAGTAAACCGAGACAGATTCCAAAAATCGATTCCTAAGTGTATTTTGTGTTTATAAGGAACTTTTGCGGAAATATTACCTATAACTTAGGTTCTCCAACGATCACGACCCCACGACGATTTTCAAGGATTTTCCAACTCCAAGGATTTTGTTCTATCGAAAAATTGGGGGCCGTTACAAAAATCGAAAGCTACGCACAATTCATTACTCGTCTCAGCTAAAAAAATTGGTTTCAATCTATGCGAAAATAGTTTAGAAAAAGACGTTTATTTATAGATAAATTCTTTAAAACTATTTTGGAAAAGGGATTCTGGAAATGAATGAAAATTCTTTAATAAATCTTTTGGGAAATGGAGAATTTATTATTTTTTACTTATTCAAATCTCCGCTATATACAATAAAGGGCGCTAAAGTCGAGTGAGTGATGAATCGTGCATCGTAGCCCAAAAGCCGATTCCGATTCGAGGGAAAATGTTCTTTCTTTGTGACGTTTGCTGTGTAAATGAACATTACCGACAAATCCGTTTCAAATGGTTTACTTCCTTTGGATTATCCCGATTTCGGGATGCTTTGGATCAAGTTCGTCTCTTCCTTTGAATCTCATTGTGCCAGATTTGATGTTTTTAGATGATTTTATACATGTGCTGAGCTGCTTGATATTGCAAGCTTAATTATATTACGAGGCGTCTCGAAACTGTCAAGTTATTCGAGATTATTCGAGTACATTTAAGATTGTCGTGTATTTTCGATTGTTACGATTATTCGGATTAGCGTTAACTTGATTAATGTGTTACTGACTTTCACAAATAATTCGATAATTTATTAACACAAGCAAACTTTGCAAACAGAATTACAGACTTTTCCATATTATTCATTAATATCAAGATTTTTCTTTATTATTGAAATTATTCAAGATCATTAGAGATTTATTTAAAAATTATTCGAGGTTTTTGGTGTAATCGAGATCCAGCTTATTCTAAATTTCCTAAGTTTCCGAAATTTTCGAGGTGATTTTGCATACAGTAAATTTTGAAGGTTTTCAAAATTTACCGATATTTCGATATTTCAAACGAAAGCTACATAATTTCTTGTCATCCTTGCTCAGAAAGAACCGATGCTAAGCGGTTCTGGAAAGTTTTTGATTTTAGTATGTGAGTAATTATTAAAAAACACAAATTTTTTAAAATGTTCCAATTACTATACAAAAATTCAAAACCGAAAATAATTTGAAATGGTGATTGGTTTAGATAGCTTCGAAAAATGTGCCTTCCATGTCAATACAGGTCCGCGGGGAAACATTTATATATTTCTATATTCAATAGCATATGCAGTAAATCAAAATTGGTAAAGGTTTTTACTGTTAGAGGAACTATAGTGCCTTGTCTGTCCAATGTACAAACTTTGGTTTGCTCTTTAAATTGTTCTGACCGACACCCAATACATTTACATTTATCCTACTGTCCCTTATACTTTAAAACCACTGCGTAAGAGTAGAAATGATCCTTTTTGCGAGAAGTTTTCTTTTCAGATTTTTATGATAAGTCTGGGAAGATTGGAACGTGCAATCTTGCATCTTCTTTCTTGCATTCCTGCTAAAGGACGATCTTTAGCAAATATGGGTAAATGTTAGAGGGTACCTTGTCTTTTCTGCCAAAGGCAGCTGGACCCCCAGCAACAGTGGAGAATCACAAGCGCTTACAACCAGTACTTTAATCCTGCTTGCTTAATGGTAAAGCCTAGGAAGATCATAGACCAGCATATAGGCTCAGGGGACTAGAAACCTATCGGAATGCTTGTAGGAACAATCCTTAATAGAGCCAAAAGCACAAGCATAGCTCAGGAGAGGGGTTCCTATAAGGAGGGCCTAAGGATAATCAAAACAGAGTTAAGGAAGACACAAAGGAACTCTTAGAGACTGCTCTATGTTAAAATGGAGGAAACCTCCGAAACTTTCGAATTACAACCGGTTGGATGATTTTGTAAAACTTGAATCGGTTTTCTCCAATAAACTAATTTAGACAGATCAATTGTCATTGGCCGATTTATCCAAAACAGATCTCGCGGAGGTCTTTTCTATTCCAATGTTACCTCAAATATATGTACTTCATTAATTTGAAAAACTCTGGTTGTGTTTCTTCTCTTACAAATTCAAATTATGTAATCCGCCACAAACTCCCAAACATGTTGGGGTCTAGGCTGTGAGGGCCACCCGAAACAAGCAGATCGAACTATTTTGCTAAAAACCTATGTCATGAGTGCCGAAAAACCGAATCCCAAAATTTCTTATTCTCCCTATTTAGGTGATCCTCTCCGAAAATCTAACTCACTTTTTTTCTGTTTTCCGTACTAATGAATGGTTTGGAACGATGGTATAACAATGAACTAATCCACTTTCTTCCGGGCCTTCTGGATAGAGTTAACAAGAGGATTTTACACAGAGGAGCCTCATACAGAGTTTTCTATTTCGGTCACTTCCTTGACATTTTAATAAGGTACCCCCCAACCCCCCCCCCCCCCCGGTTTCAAAAATGTTTTGCTCGATTCTACGGATTTATCACCGGGCTCTCGACTGGGCTATCTGACTATGCCGCAGTTATTAACGAAATGTTCGAAGGTCGAAAAATAGTTGGCGCATTTTTTGGGAACTTATAATTAATTGGTCTAAAAAGACCAAAGTATTGAAATCCTGTCAAAAATTACCAAAAATATGGTTGACCCAAAACCACTTTTCTCGACGTTTTCAAAGGCCCTGAGTCCGAAAAAGCAAAAATGTCAGTCTGGTATCTCGAGAACGGCTTATCAAATTTAGATTTTTTTCGCTAGTCTGTTTCTAAGGTCAAGACGGAGAATTGAAAAGATTTGAAAACCTGTAGGTCAAGAGGGTCGGGTTCCCCTTACCAATGTGCTCAAGTTAGGGGTCAATTTACGGGTTGAGTTGAAGTTGATTTATGCTGATTTGAGGATTGAGTTTGCGATTGTGTTGAATTTCACTTGCTGGTTGTACTGAGGTTGAGTTGAACAATTGAGCAATCTACAGATGTAAAAGTGACAGGTTGTATGAATTTTTGTATACATAAGTGTATGATATTTAAATAAATCCATACTCCTTGACCGATTTGAACCAAGATTTGAACCAAGCTTTACAGAAATATTGTTTAACACTTAAGAAAGGTCACTGTTAATAACTCATACCTCCATCTCATTCTTGAAGAATTATAATCAGTTCCAAAGTTACCAAGGAGGAATTTCTAATTTCTAAATCTTCATCAATTGAGTTGATTTTTGGATATTGATAGTGTATCATAATTCTTTTAACGGTAATGTTGATGGTAATGATGACAATGATGGTAATGGTAATAGTGATATTGATATGGTTATGATGATGGTGATGATGTTATGACAGTATGAAGGTATGCCAGTATGAAGGTATGACAGTATGATGTCATAATTGAATGACAGTATGATGGTATGACTGTGTGTTAGTACCATGATATGATCACATGATTCTAAGATGGTATGGCAGTATGATGGTATGTTGGTCCGATGGTATGATGGTATAATGTTATGTTGGTTTGATGGCATGTTGGTATGATGGTAGGATGGTATCGTGGTATGAAGGTATGGTGGTATGCTAGTAGGATGGTGTGATGGTATAGTGTCATGATGATATGATAGAATAATGGAATAATGGTATGACGATATGTATGCTGGTATGATGGTATGATTGCACGAAGATATGATGTTATCACGGTCTGATGGCATGATGGCATGGTAGTATGATGGTACGATGCTATTATAGTATGATAGTAATGGAACGATTTTACGATTGTATGATAGTTCGTAGTATTCGTAGAACCCGCCTTTGGAGGTATATATGTCATTAAAATTTCAAAGACAACACGCGACCTCATCTGCCGGGTAACACTGGGTATATCAGATAGTTTATTAAATATGGTGGTTTGAGGATTGCGGGTTGAGTTGAGATTTAGGTTGATTTGAGTTGAGTAGGAGTCGGTGCTTAAGTTGGGAATTTATTTGTTTAAGGGTTAAGTTGGTAGTTAGCTTGAGTTATTTTGAGTTGTGATCATGTACAATGTAGCTTTTCGAGTCGCACTTGAGTTTAAGGTTAAGTGATACTGAGTTGAGAGTTGAGCTCATGTACACATGTTGAGTTTCGAGTAGTGTTGAGTTGAAGTTCAGATAGGGGATTATTTGGGGGTTGTGTCGGTGGTTGCAGTTGTGCTTAGAAGAAGTTCAGTTCACATACGCTTGTAGTTGTCGAACCGTGTTGATTTTGGGTTAAAGTTGAACGTGGAGTTAGGCTTCAGTTGAGGTTTGATTTGGGGTTGAGTTAAAGTTTGTCTTGGGTTGATGTCGATTTAGGGTTGAATAGGATTTGAGTTGAAGTTCAATTGGATAATAATGAGGGGTTCAATTAGGAATTAATTTGGCGTCGAGTTTAGGGTTTACTGGGAGATTAGATTGAGTTGATTTGAATTGTGTGTATAAATGCAAGTAGCTTTCCAATGCAAGTTGTTCGAATGGAGAATTATTTAAGAGCTGATTTGGGATTAGGTTAAGAGTTGATTTGAAAGTTGATTTTGTGGCTGAGTTTACGGTTGGGTTGCGGTTAATTTGGTGAATGTGTTTGGGATTGCGTTGCGATTGAGTTGGCGAATAAATTTTAAATTGAGTTGGAGGTTGAGCTGAAGATTGAGTTAAGAGGTTCAGTTAATTTTTAGGACCGAAATTCTGATCACCTTATCAGGTTTCGGCCCTTTATATTTTATTAATAAAATTAATCAACATTTCTTTTTTCTAAGATATAACCCGTAAAACTTAAATTGTAAAACCAAAAACTACCAAATCCAAGCCGTGCGCTTTATTTTCTTAGTGGGATTTCACAATGCTGCACATTGCACTTTAAACTTTTCTGTGGAATATTTGGTTTTCCCTTGATGGAACCGAACGCATTTTAGGCAAGATTTCTCCTTCAAACAGTAGGCGGAGCACATCGAATTTTTAGCTGAAAATGTCAGGTAAAACAATCGTTTCAAATTAACAGATAAGTTTCGAATCTATTAGGCGAATGAAACAGCTCTACAACATAGTGGGGAAAGTTTGAAACTTTTTTGTGCTTTAAAATGTTGCTTACTGTTATTGAATACAGAAAATTGTTCGTTTTGATTAAGGCATTCAGGATAACATAACCGATCTGACTAAGTATGACCATTTTTCTTGCCACCAATTGAAACCGCCACAGACCAGGGGTTGCCAGTTGCTGGTAAGACCTTGTATCCACCGTGATGTGGATATTTCTTAACCAATTATGATGAAATTCAAAAATATTTATTTTTATAAATTTCTGGAATATGAGCATCTGGAATGGAGTTAGGCAATCCTTAGGACAATGCCAATTAGAACTTGGCTTTATCTGAACCGATTTTGATGAAATTAAAATAGTCCACATCTGTCTCATCCCTTGCCTTTCATTGAGAATGAAGGCTACATTTTCATTTTTTTTATTTCTTTCTTTATCTGGAAGGGTTGAAACATGACAATTGTTATGTGACAAACAATTATCTATTAGCAATGAAGTTCCCCAAAAAGAAATTTTATTACTAAAATAAAATTGTTGGATAAATTCGACTTATTCTTTAATGACTGAAGGCCGCTATAAACCGAGCAACAATTTATCTACAACTTTACGGTTCGTTAACCCTTATACATCCTCACTCTATTTCGTATTACATTTTTTTTTATGTTTATTACACATTGGGATCCCTATAAACATCATTCATATATAAATAATAAGTATCTAACTGTAATATCGTACATGTAATGGTTTCCCAAGAAACAATCCCCCAAAAGGCCATAAAAAATAAGTAAAACAAATTTCAATAAAACGATATTTTGCATTTTCGGAATTAAAATAGAATAAGGAAGGGGCGGAGGGATACATACAGAGAGCAGCACACCAAGTTTCTAACTAAAACTTTAAATGAGATGATAAAATTACATAAATTGCAATAAAAATTGGGATCCCGAAAGAAGAAGGGATGTCGATTTATTTTATTGTTGTTGTTATTATTTAAATCGATCTTTGAGAAAACTATTTGACAGTATTGCATAGATAATTTATGACAATACAATGCTGCTGTGTTGTATGATGTTACCCTTGGTCCGGAAATTTTGTTGAAATTTTATCACTTTGTCTTAATCTATAAAGCAATTCAATTTGATTGGAAATTGATATCAAAAATTCAACGAGATCTAAAAATTTAACGGAAATCGACGACCCTTCCTATTCCGTTGGTATTTTTATAACTATTCTGTTCAAAAATTGATTTCTTTAGATCGAAACGAAAAAAAAAAATGGTTAAGATAAGAAGAGAATAAAAGGGAACAAAATCTGATAAAAGCGAAATGTTGAAACATTTTTTTATTGAAATTGAATGCGTCTTTCCCACTTCGATGATTATGTGTCGGTCGTTGAGGGAACGATGAGTCCTCTCTCACTCTTTCTCTCTCTTTCTCGCGTATCGTCATTATTAAATGTAATAAATAGCGCGTGGCCTTTTCAATGTAATTTACTTCTTATAAATTATTTTTATGTAAATATTTTCTTAATATTGTTTGACTATGCTCGTATGGTGAATAAAAGATGTATTGTACGATGCAAAGATCCCTTCAACTTAATTCAATGGGAATGTAATATAAAATGCACTCGTTCTAGGATTAGTTTTATTGTGTATATTTTGTGGGGTAAGGGCCTCTTTATATGTTAATTCATCTCGGGTAGTTTAATTTAAATAAATTGAATCTATTATATACATACATAACAGACCGCTTGGATGTTTTGGAATTTTATTTTTATGTTTATGTGGTGATTATGATGTATTTGATACGATGGCGAATAACGTGAGGGTATTTTTAATGAGCCGGGTTTATGAATAGTATGTGCTTTGGAATAATTTTCATTCTTTATTTAGAAGAAAACTTTAGTATGTATGTATGTAGATTCAAAAAATCGCATCAGTTAGCAGATCAGAGAGGACCGCAATTAAAAACATAAAATTTTAATTTAATAAAAAATTTGGGGGAACTTTGGAACCCCAATGCGTGAAGAATTTTTAAATTGCTTTAAAATGTTCGGTTTTGTTTTTATTTATAGGTTTAATTTAACTGCTGATGAATGTGGTAATAAACTGTTGCATAAAAATGTTAGCAAACTAATTTATTTGGATTCAATTTTAAAATTATTTTGAAACGAGTCTGAAATGTCGAACACTGTCAGAATTTAATTATATACGGGACTAAGATATTTTGCGGCTGTGAGGGTCGTCCTAAAATTGAAATATTTGTCCTTAAAGTTGTCATTATTACGAATTTTTAAGTATAAATTAATTATTTTTTAGCAAACATTTTTCTAGGTACATTTGACTACTGTTAAACTTAAATTTACAACAAAACAGTTTAATTAAATTAAGAATCGCTTATTAATGGGACTAATATAATTCAGATAAATTGGTTAAATTACCACGGGTGGTGCCTAACAATTTATTAAGAAATGCATCTTTGTTAGTGTTCAAGTTTATTCTGATTTTTTTTAAAATTAACTTTGAGTCTAAACACTAAATTTAGAAAATCCTTAGAAGGCAATTATAGAATATTGTATGGGTTGTATAGTTCCAACCTTCTATAGCCCAAATGATATGGCCCAAAAAATTCTCCAAAACACGAGTTAATCTATCACATCGACAAATATATGTGTTGCATTTAGTGTGTGGAAAAGCAAATTTGCAAATTTGGCAAATCAAATTTTTGAGCTATGGTATTGACTAATGTTCCAAAATATTTTTTTCCCGTGGGCCATGTTTTATTTTAAAAACTCTGATCTCAGGACAACCATATACTTCAGATATAAAATGTCACTAAAATCCATCGACAAATGTGTTTATTCCCAATGCTAAGAAATTAGAAATATGTTCTCTTCCTGCTTCTAAATGTTTACAATGACAGATTTTTAATTTTTGAGTTAAAATAACTCTCTTTAATGAATTTTTGGTCCATAATTTGTTTGGATAATTTGTATTGAGTCGCAGAGAAAGTTTCAGAGTAAATTTCATTTTACATATTCTCTTCCTGCATGTAATTCTTTACAGGGATAACCAATTGTTCATTGCTGAGCCCAAAGAATTATCTTTTATAAATTTATCATTACCGCGAGTCGTGCTCAGTATCATTTATGATCCATAATTTATTTGGAAAATTTTTATTGGACCGCAGTGAAAGTTTTAGAGTAAATTTAATTTTAAAAGTTCTCTTCCTGCTTCTAATTATTTACAATTATAATCAATTTTTAATTTTTGAGTTAAAATAACTCTCTTTAATGAATTTTTGGTCCATAATTTGTTTGGATAACTTTTATTGAGTCGCAGAGAAAGTTTCAGAGTAAATTTGATTTTACATATTCTCTTCCTGCATATAATTCTTTATAGGCATAAGCAATTGTTCATTGCTGAGCCCAAAGAATTATCTTTTGCTCAGTATCATTTATGATCCATAATTTATTTGGAAAATTTTTATTGGACCATAGTGAAAGTTTTAGAGTAAATTTAATTTTAAAAGTTCTCTTCCTGCTTCTAATTATTTACAATTATAACCAATTTTTAATTTTTGAGTTAAAATAACTCTCTTTAATGAATTTTTGGTCCATAATTTGTTTGGATAACTTTTTTTGAGTCGCAGACTCGATTTTACATATTCTCTTCCTGCATGTAATTCTTCATATGCTGGAGACTGAGAAGATAGCCAACGTATGGAGACTGAGAATTAGCTAAGTATGTAAAAATAAATTTTGGAGAGTAAACTTTTGGTTTACATCGACTATAACATCGTTGGCAGTGTTCCGCAATATTTTTTGTATTTGAGTAATCGTTTATTCAAGAAATTCGAATTTCATATAAGGAGCTACTTAAAGAATCGACTTCACATCTCAAATCTCAGATATAACATTTTATTAAAATTCATCCACCAAGTTTCATTTGGAGCTGAAAACGTTGTATCTAACTGCCTGCATTGGTTGTTTATGCAACAAAAAAAAAATGTTCTAACAATTTGTTGATGGTATCAACCATAACATCATTAGTGGTGGTCCGGGAAATTTCTTAAATTTGGCGCATTTTCTGTTTGATAAATCCAATCCCAAATGATATGACGCAAGGAATTCTTCAGATCGTAAATAATAATTCGATTTTATATTAGGAACTACTTGTACAATTGGCTTTATTATTATTTACTGGAGGGCCATGTGGGCGATAAGCCACCTCGCACCGCGACCTAAAAGATCTATTGTGCTGGACCCTACTTAATTATCCGTCCAGTCAATATTCAGGCTCTTAATGAATCTGACAATACTACTGGCCGGTACAAGATACATACTATCCGGGCTCATTGTTCTCCCTCCTAGATGTTGCAGTCTTTGTTGGAAAATGGCTGGGCAATGGCACAGAACATGTTCCGCTGATTCCGCTTCCAGACCGCAGAAGCGGCATCCATCTGTCGTACTTAGGCCCATCTTCTTAAGGTGATACCTTAAGGGGACATGACCTGTGAGGAAGCCAGTAAGCAGCCTCAACTCAGGTTTCCTAAGTTCAAGACACTCCTTAACCCTGACAGACGAAGGTGATATAAATTTCTTCGCCTGCCGTAAACCTGGAATTCTGCGCCAGCAGGAGGACTTTTGAACATCCTCCCAGCCTTTTACCGCTGCTCTAAGGTGTCCCTTAGTGACACCGCAGAAGGGTTCTGGTCCAAAAAATGGAGAGGCAGAACCATCACGGGCGAGGCCATCAGCTACCTCGTTTCCTTCGATTCCAGTATGACCTGGCACCCACATAAGTGTTACCTTATTTGAGCCTGCCAGATGTTTAATAACCTTCAGACAATCCCATACCAGCCTTGACTCAACGGTACAAGACCTAAGAGCTTTTAAGGCTGATTGGCTGTCTGATACAATGGGCGCTTTCAGTTCCCACAACATGTTGTCATTGAAAATTTACTGATGGAAAAATTGACAATCGATCTATCACATTGCCATGAAATTTTCGATAAATCGGTTGCATTCAGGAAATAACATGATTGTTTTACTCAACATGTTGCCAACAGTTGGCGGACCTGAAAGCGCCCAATATAAATCTTTGCATCGTTTAGGCCTTTTGCTATGCCTATCCTAGCGCAAAGTTCTATAGCATGTAATTCTGCTTGAAAAACGGTAGCATTGGTACCCAAGGACTTCGAGAGGGTAGTGCCACTCCCGTGTATTCCTATCCTCGCCCCATCTTCCGTTTTTGATCCATCTGTAAACCATACCATGGACCCTAGCTCAAATGATGGTCCACCTGCCCTCCACACATCCCGGTCAGGTAACCTAACACAGAATGGTTTGTGGAAGTCCAGTTTAGCTGGCATACAGTCGGAAGGCATTCCTATTGTAGGGTCTGTCTGAAATTCCTTAAGGATTTCCATATGACCCACCATATTGCCTGGCTTGATATTTCCTTCCGCCTGCATTTTCAGGGCCATACTTGCAGCGTCCTTTTTAATATGCAGGTGTAACGGTGTCAGTCCTAGAAGTGTCTCCACCCCCGCGGTTGGACATGACTTCATTGAGCCCGTAACACCGATGCAGGCTACACGCTGAACCTTATTCAATAAGGTTTGCGTTGTCTTCTGCTCAGTTTTAGGCCACCATACAACCGATGCGTAGGTGACCATAGGCCTAATGATTGTAAGAAATGACCAGTAGATCATTTTTGGTTGTAATCCCCAAGTACGCCCATAGAGTCTTTGACAGGCCCAGAGAGCCTTGATGGCTCTATTTTGAACTTTCAACAAATGTTGGTTCCAGTTCAGTCTTTGATCTAGGATAACCCCTAGATATTTAACCTCGCTGGAAAAAGGAACAGTAGTACCGTTTAACGAGGGAGCTGTAAGCGCAAGCTTTGTCCTCCTCGTAAAAGGAACAATGACAGTTTTGCTTGGATTGACACTGAGCCCTTCCTGGTAACACCTCTGCCATATTATATTGAGTGCATTTTGCAGGCGATCAGAAATGACCTCATCAAACTTGCCTCTGATTATGATAGCCACATCATCCGCATAGCCCTGGACATCAAACCCATGGCTACTCAGAAGGACCAGTAGTCTGTCAATAACCAATGACCACAAAAGAGGAGATAGTACGCCTCCTTGGGGACAGCCCTTTACGGCCTTGATGGTTACTGATTCGCCACCTAGTCTGGCAGTAATCTCACGATGTTCCAGCATGGAACGGATCCACCTAATTGTGGAAAGTGGAACCCTTTTTCCCATTGCTGCCCTCTCTATAGATCCATAGGAGGTATTATCAAACGCCTCCTCAATGTCCACAAAGGCACAAAGGGCAATTTCTTTATATGTCACTACTTTTTCAATCCTCGTGACTAGCCCGCTAAGGGCCATAACCGTGGATTTACCAGTTTGATACGCAAACTGGTCCCGATGCAGCGGATTCTTTCCAAGGACCTCACTTCTTATTTGATAGTCCAGGATTTTTTCCATCGTCTTCAAAAGAAACGATGTGAGGCTAATTGGCCGATATGCCCTGGCCTGGGTGTCTGGACGACCCCCGTCCTTTGGTATAAAGACCACATTTACTTTCCTCCACAGTTTCGGAATATAATTAAACGCATAACTTGCCCGAAACATCTGGATCAAGCTGGGGAGTATTTCCTCAATACCTTTTTGAAGTAAAGCTGGAAAGATACCATCCCCTCCAGCGGATTTGAAAGGTTTAAAAGACCCAATAGCCCATCGAACCTTGCTGGGTGTGAAAATTTTCCCAGAGAGACTCCAGATCCTACTGTGAGGCGAATAGGCCACCTCACTCGAAGGATCATATGAGTTCTCTTGGGCTCCTACCACTACTGAATTCGGAAAGTGGGTCTCCAACAGTACCTCTAAGGTTTCCTTCCGGTTTTCAGTGAACCCCCCATCTTGCTTCTGGAGAAGTCCTAAACCATTTGAATGATCCCTGGAAAGGACTTTCTGGAGACGAGCTGCAGAGGGCAATTCATTGATTCCCTCACAGAAATTCCTCCAGGTAGCCCTTTTGGATCTCCTTAGTTCGAGATTATATTCCGTCAAGGCCATCTTATACTCGCCCCATTCACCGGTGCGTTTAATCTTGTTAAATAATCTTCTCGATTTTTTCCTCAGTTTACCCAGCGTCCCGTTCCACCAAGGGACCATCTTTGTGCACTCTCTTCGCTTAACTGGGCAGCTGTTCTCGTAAGCCAAGTGTATAGAATTATGCAGCTGGTTTGAACAGATCTCCAAACCCTCTGGAGACTCTATGTTCCCCATAATCGAGGGCATTTCTGATTCGAGTGAGACTCTATAAGAGTCCCAGTCGGTCAGTTTTGGAATTCTGATTTCCTGCCTGGTCTCAGCCGCCAAATCGAATCTGATGTGCAAGTGATCCGATAATGAGGCCTCTTCAGACACATGCCAGTTTTTGACCAAGTCGCTGAAATGCGGACTAGCAAGTGTCAGATCTAGGACCTCTTGCCTAATCGCATTTATAAAAGTAGGTTTCCTTCCCCTATTGACAATGTCTACATTATTTGAGATCAGAAATTCAAAAAGGTACTCACCCCTGTTATTGATGTCCGTGCTACCCCACACCGTGTGGTGCGCGTTTGCATCGCATCCTATCAGGTAGGCCAGCCCATTGCGTTTGCTGATTGGTCTTCCTATTACAAAATGGCCTGTATCATCCTCTACGTCACTGGATAGTGGAGCTAGCGGTGTTGAATTTAAACAAGCTTCGATTTGATTTAGAAGAGTTGTTAGCTCTTCAAAGCTCAATAAGCTGTCCCCAAGGATTTCTAAAAGGTGGTGCGTTCTGTTGGCTTAACCTCTGCTTCCCTTAAACCCTCAATGCAAGCTTCCCGGCTAAATAAAATGCTGAATGAAATTTGAGCCACAATCACTGAATATTTTATGGCATAATAACAGTTCTAAATGGACTGTAAAGGCAGTCCATGCATATAAAGATAGCGACATAAACTTCATACTTTTCATTATTTCTCCCTTTGTGTAACTTTCCTACCACGCTGTTTGCAAATGGAGCCACTGAAATCGATTTTATAAACCTTTATTGTCTTAAATGTCCTTTTTCGCAGCTTGCAGCTAGCTTTAGTTCTTGGTTATTTAAGTTGATTATTGAATAATTTTAAACTTTAACCATGTGCGACCTTCCCCTCATTTTGCGTGACTCAGCAGCTGGCTTGGGTTTATCGCTCTTGATGCGCAATCTGCTTAGTTTTCATTCGGTATCACGTGATACCTTTGACTAGGATTTATGCTCGATTGTATTTCAGCTTATCCTGTGCAATACGAATATCTTGTAATTTTGTGTTCTTCCTTTTATCCAACGAACACTGAGCAAAATATGTTATCGTCGTTATTCGGTTTTAAAACAATGTTTAGAACAGATTGTTTGTTTTAATACTAAAACTTTGGTTTTTGTGGCAATAATTCTTGGTATACCTTTAATTTTGATATAAACTATTGTAGGATCAGCTGGGCATATCACAAACGCCATTTAGTTCATATTTTGAGATTTTCGTGTAGTTTCGCGTAATTCCTTCTAAAATCAGTAATTCTTGTTTGTAGTGAACCACCTTTGGATAGGTGAAATTTAGTATCTCAGTCAAATCCGGAGATTCATACTCATACTAACGTATGAGAATTAAGCAAGAAATTTTCATCCCGAAAAGGCTTTAATTTCAAAATTTTTGTCTCGGCTAAAATCTAATTTATTTAATACTCAGCATTATAGTAAACTAAATAATTATTGATAGTTCCTTTGGACACAATAAACCAATACAGTGAATACCTCAATAAGAATTTTAAGTGTGAAATTAACCACAGTCTTACGTAATATGATCACAGTCTTATGTATGGTATCCGACTTCTCAACCCTTATGCAATTAGAAAAAAACGCCCAAAAAGCTCAAAAAAGCTTTAAAAAAAAATTAGAAAACTTCAAACTTTAAAATTATTAAAATTCGATCCCAAGTCAACAGTCAACTCAGCTCTACAAAAATACAACAGAGAACTTGTAGAAAACGGGGAAACAAAGCCAGTTTTCATAAAATCGCTGAATGAAAATGACGTTAAATGGGATAACACTTTTAGAAGAGTAGCTACAGAATGCCTTTGAATCACATATAATACATGAGGGAGGGAAGCAGCAGCAAAATTGTTTAATATTCACCAAAGCCCATTGAATCTTTCGTGAATTTACAATAAAAATTTGAACGGCAAATGGCGAAGCAATAATTTAGGGGTATGCCGAAACATTAGAAAAGCATAAAGTTGAATTATTAATGAAGTTTAGACTGTGAGGGAAAAGCATCTACTTTTCTCAAACGCTAAATAGAGTATAAAAACCTAAGTTTTTATTGCTTTATGGATTGAGTAGTAAATGGGCGCTTTCATTCAATTCGTCTTTCAAACGGTGCTTTAATGCCAACAATAAACGTATATTTTTTCAAGGGTCAAGAAATCTCTCATTCGCTTAACAAGTTTTTGTATAGTGTATCTTGGGACGGATCCAATTAAACAGTTACGATAGGTAACGTGGTACAGAGCCGCTTGAGTTTATTCCAAATTGGCTTTGATCTGTTGGCAATTTTAACAGCTTGCAACTTGCATTGTTGAGAAACAGAATTTCTTAAATTTCTCTTCTTAATCCTGACTAATGAAACTATTACAACTGATTTAGGATGTTCTATAATTTCTGGCCATCTCAAATATGATAAAATCCTAATACGAATGTGCCCTAACCTCTTCTATCTGAAAATCCTTAAAAATACTCAAAAATGGCCTTATTAACAAGGCCACCTCAGTTTTGGAATGTTTGGAGGCTGACGGTCAAAATTCCTCGATTATTTAGATACAAAAGTCTAGTGCCGGAACTACTGGAAGCTGTTCATTATGATAGTGTGAAGTTTATGACGAATTGACACAAAACCTCACAACTGCCACAAAGTGTAACAACCCAACATTACACTTTCGGCAAAATCCAATAAGAATGATTCACATATGTATTTTGTCATTTGTTAGTTGGCTATGGCTTGGTAGGATTTTATGATTATTTTTGCCAATCGATATTTTTGCGCGACCCTCAAATTTTATTTGAATAAATTTCCCTGTATCAACAAAATTGAAGCTTGATGACCATTGTCAGGTAATCGCAGATATAGGTACGCAGACCTGACTATCCTTTCTTATTCAGTAGAATTTCATGAATATTTGTACCACATGATATTTTTGCGCGTAATACCAAATGCGGTAAATACCAAATTGAATAAAGCAGGGACTGAAAAATTAATGTGCATTGCCAGTAGTTAAACCTGGAAAAATTATTAGGTCTAGTTTCTTGTGGAGTGCCCCGGGAAAATTCGTTTGAATGAAAGACCGATATAATATTTAAAATTTCTATAAATACATCAACCTTTAAAGCGTCGTGTGTGAAAAATGGTTCAATCAGAGTGCATTTCCAATAGTTCTCCCTAAAATTAGAATCAGGTCAAGTATCATGTGAGGAGAATAGCAAAATTCGTTTGAGTGAAAAACACTGGAAAGTAGTCCAATTTGAGTGCATTCAAAATAGTTAGTCCTGGAAAAATTATCGTTACCTGATACTAATTCTAGGGGTAACTAGTGGCAGACATGACACTTTAAAGGTTGAATTTATATTGTTTAAAAATGAAGAAAACGGGGGAAAGAAATATTAGAAATGTCAAAATTTATTGAATTTTTAATTTCTTCCAGGAACCCGATATTTGCCACAAAGGAGGGAAAAAGAGTGCAGAAATTTCCAACAAATAAGCAAAACATATTGTGTGTAGCAGAATGTTGGTATAAGCATTGATTTTTATTTGAAACTCATCGCTAGTAATTTACCAAATCAATTATGTTCTGTTTTTGGGATGTTACGTCACACTTCTCACTACAATTATAATCATGATGCATATTTTCCGGTTCATGAATCCGAAAATGTATCAAATCAATTAAAACTAAACGACTGAATTGCTTTTATTGAAATACTTTCAAAGTCATCCGTTGAGAAAAATAAACAACACGGGTAAATAAATTACCATATGCGATTTAAATAAACCTCGCGAAACCATATATGATGGGCTTATATCATAAGCTTGTTATAATGTGTTATGATAAACATGCATGAACATTTAGATTTTCACATCTTACGCTTATAAGTCAGAATATATTCCAAAATTTAATTTTATTAAAAAAAGAAACAACGAGATGTGAATAGACAACGACGTCTAAGAAGAGTTATACATTCAAATTGAGTCCTGAGGATATTTACACCGCCACGAAAAATCAAGTTCTTGCGTTTGCGAAAAAAAACGTTATCAAAATATAGTACATAACTCATATGACAACGCTGAAATGATGATGATGAAGATATTTTTGTTTTGAATATTTAAAGCATAAACATAATTGTATTAGATTTTTATGCTTTTACGTGTATGTGTGTACATATGTATAATATGTCGAGTATACATTACGAGTATATAAAGATATTTTATAAAAAATGTTATGTTTGAGGGGCACAATAAAAATTCATGTCATGATTATATTTCCGTGTTACCAGATTCCTCTTGTACATTTAGTTTAGTTTGTATCCGGATTAAGCTGGACCAAAAAAAAATGTAATCTGATAAGAAGAAAATAAAGGTATATTGAAACAGAAAAGTTTTGTGAATATAATTGCTAATGACAAGATTTTTATGTTTTTATATTTTATAAAATTACGTTGAAAGAGGAAACTTAAGCGGGTGGTATTATGGAAAGTTGTTTGAGAAGAAATTTTACGGAATGTTTTTCTATAAATTTCATGAAACAATTGTTAACAATTTGATGTAGAAAATACGAGTATTTAATAAAGAGACAAAACAGCATAAATTTATTGATTATGTACTACTATTTATGATGTTTAGGTTACAACTATACAGAAAGCTGATGTTCGCTCTCAAAAATGATGAATTTATAACATTCGTTAAAGATTCATTCTAAATTCTAACAATATTTTTGGCCTATATTTTAATAAGGTGGACAGGTCAAACTTTCCGGAGAAATTTTGTAATTAAGATTAAGGAAGGCATCTCTGAGATCGGCTGAAGAAATTTCGAAAATGGTCGCCTTACATTAAGCAACTAAGAGTTAAGAAGCCGAGTATCATATGTCATTTTAGGAAGACATTTCTGAGACCGAAACAAGATTTTGTCCAACGGAGCTATCAATAAATAATTATTTTACTCGGGAAGAATACTAAATACTAACTTTCCCATTCAACTATTAACATTAGGCGAATCCCAGCTTATACCATACAGCTGTGAAATTGAATTCTGATATTTGCATAGATGTTATCGAACGCAGAAACAACGATCAGGAAATAAAAAAAGGCCTGAAATACAATTATTATTATTATTTATCTAGGCGAAACAACTAATTTGGAAAAGGCCTTTTCGAGATGAAAATTTCATACTAACTTCTCATATATGAAATTATGCATGTAATTAATAGTCACAAGTACGGATACACAGGGAGGGCCACCAATGACGTTATTGGGAAAAAGCCTTTTCGGAATTACAATTTCTTGCCAACTTCTCATATGTGGAACTACGCAAGCAATGGATAGTCGCAAGTACGGATACAGAGGGGAAGGGGGAGCGATGAGGGTGATCAATGACATTTGATTAATTGACTTCCTGACATTTGACGCTTTGGCAACTGTCAAAAATTGAAATTATTTGTTGCATAAAAGGTTTTTATAGCAAGTGGGGAATCATTTTAAAGGGCTTGATGAGTATATTTCAGGTATTCAATGATAATGCAATATACCATTTAGCTCGTGAAGCTTGTAGTGGTGACGGAAGGTGATCACAGGAGCACTAGAAGTAAACCCTCGAAATTGAGCTCTTTTAATATAAGCTTTTATTATACTTCACATCTATGTTTATAATTTTGATTAGACCAGCTGCAGATGCTGCAGCCTTGATAGTAGGCTACTCTGCTCGTTTTGATTGACATACTGTTCCGATCCATTTGCATCATGAGTCATCACAGTTATATAGCGATGTTCGAATCGAAAGTGTAGGACACAAATAGTAAACTGATATATTTCAGAAAGCAACAAACACATTTTTTAACCGGATATGTGAATTAAATGGATATGAAAAGTTGCTATTCTAATCAAGTTACCGTCTACCAAATTAATTTAAAAAAAGCTACATATTTCCTTACAGACGACGTGTGAATTTTTTCGACAAGATATTTCATTCGAACAACTCAACCGCAGCTTCTTTCAATTCTGCAACGGCATCGGCCAATATTTAATTCAGACTACGTATGCAATGACATTGCCCGACAATATTCCTCGTAATTTTTTTGAAATAATCACATACTAAACGCAAACATGCTCGAAGGTGATGCTTTATAAGCATTGATAGGGCTGTTATCCTCAGATAACTCCCTAGCGCCTGTTATAGAAGAAGCAGGTTGTGTGGAAAAACGCCATTTAACCAGGTTCATGTTTTCAACATTCTGAACGCTTCGTCAACCTTGCCGATACAGATCAATGAGTTTAATCTTCCTTATCGATTCTTCTGATAGGCACACCACAAATCATAAAATTAGGTATTTCGTTTTTTTTTTCTTGTGCGTTTTTCTTCTATGTAGTCATTTTTCCGTTTGCGCAGTTTTCCAAAATTCCATCAACTACTTTCTCTATATAAATGCCTTATATCTTATAGTTATAGAGGCCAAAACTTGTGACAAACTGGTACGAAGCTGAAATTTTGAGGTTCAGAGAAATACATTACGGACCCTTCGGCCTGCTTTTACGACTCGTTTTCTCACGTGAATACGGCTGGCGGTGAAAAGGAGAGGGTCTTTGGTTACATCTTGGCGGAAATAACATTTAATAATCAAAC
The DNA here is from genome assembly GCA_958295665.1 of Tipula vernalis. Lineage (NCBI taxonomy): Eukaryota > Metazoa > Arthropoda > Insecta > Diptera > Tipulidae > Tipula > Tipula vernalis. The sequence goes on along the minus strand of OY282558.1, from coordinate 385,189,123 downwards.
TCGTAAGTTACGTTTACATATAGTACCTGATTTAAAACAACCGCTATATTTAGGTATAGTATAACTACGGACACTGAGGAATCTAAACACCATCATCTAACACCTGAGCAAAGTCTAAGACTCGAGCAATTAGTTAAGCAGTTTCCATCTTCAGCTGATCTGGGATTGGGTAAACTTCGCTTATATCTCATACTATTAAGATTCGCGAAGGGTTTGATCCTGTTAAATAACGTTTTTATGCGATTTCGCCTATCAAACCAAATCTTATGTCTAATGAATTGGACAGAATGCTTTCCCTCGGCGTTATTGAAGTTAGTCATAGTGCATGGTCCTCTCCAATCACTCTTGTGCATAAGGCGACTGGTAAAGTGCGGTTATGTCTGGATGCCCGTGAACTGAACAAGGGTACTGTAAAAGATGCTTATCCACTTCCACTTGTCGAGGGGCTGTTGGGACGATGGGAGCAAACTAAATACATCAGCTCAATCGATTTGAAAGACACCTTTTGGCAAATACCCTTAGACGTGGATTCTCGTGATAAGACCGCATTCACTGTGCCTGGACAACCCTTGTATCAGTTCACGGTCATGCCCTTTCGTTTATGTAACGCTCCGCAAACCATGTGTCGTCTTATGCACAAGGTGATTTCAACTGAACTTCATGGATCTATTTTCACTTACCTTGATGACATTCTAATAACATCCGCAACTTTAGAGGAACATTTTCAGCTTTTGGAGTTAGTTGCCCGACTCTTAAAAACAGGAGGACTAACGGTAAATATAACTAAGTGCAAATTCATTCAAAGGAAATAGTATATTTAGGATATGTTGTGGGAGACCGATGCCTGAAAGTTAATCCAGGAAAGATCCAGGAGATTTTGGACTACCCACCACCAAAATCCGTTTAACAAATACGACGGTTCCTGGGATTATGTGGTTGGTATCACAGATTCATTAAGAATTTTGAAATATTGGCAGCTCCAATAACTGACCTTCTTAAGAAAGGAAAGAAAATGGTTTGGTCTTCTAATGCACAGCAAGCTTTCGAACAATTAAAAATTGCGCTTTCTACAGCTCCAGTATTAGCTAATCCTAATTTTAAGCGACCTTTCTTCATTCAATGCGACGCCTGTGCCGATGGCATTGGTAGTGTCTTTATTGCGGACGGTGAGACTTTACCGCAGCCCACGTTACCGACCCAGTGCTAAATCAAGAATTATGAGCAACAAGTATTGTGATAGTGAGCAACAAGTTTATAATTTAAAGGAAACCGTAGTAGCTGAAATTAGGCGTACGGTTTTGTCTTGTTTTTATTAGTTGTCAGCGAGAAAAAATGGGAATTTGAGAAGTCTTACGAAGAAGACACATTTAGAAAATTTGAACCGGCGAAAACTAATTAAATTTTCAACGTTTTAGTTTAATAAATATATATAGACCGTCAAGTGGTTTGAGTTATTGTATTTATTATACGTTCGAAAGATTAGTTGGTCGCTTTAGAGTTCACATTTTCTACAAATTGAAAATTTAATTAATTTATAATCAATCAAGGGATTGAAAGTGAGAGTGAATAATTCGAAGAAATATTTGAGCTTCTTCGACAAAGGTTCGCGCAAGACAAACGGTTACGAAATTTGGCCGGAAATAAGTGTGCCTCATTAGAAACCGCTGTCTAAATCGTGGTATTTCCGGGAAACCACGAATTGTGAATAGAAGTGACTAAAAAGCCGTCGCATGAGCACGAGAAATCTGAGATCAAGGAAACAGTTAGGCGAAACCAACAACGAAGCGGTTGAGAACCAGATAGCTCGAAGACCACAAAATAAATTCCAACCGGGAATGTCTCACAACGAGGATCAACAAAATTTTAACGAAACCGTGCACCCGAAGAGTGGATTAATGTCACGGGAACCACAAAATTCATCAACTCAGAGGCCTTTCGAGTACTGGACAAAAGGAGCAGTAGTTTGCCAAGTCTGCGAACAAGCCGACAAATACACCAAGGCATACTGTCAAATATGTTTTGGGGTATTCCATTTAAAGTGCTCAAGTAACCACAAATACGAGGACATCAACAGTGGTAAATGGTACTGTGACCAGTGTACCATTATCAACAGAGAAACGGAAGGAACCGTGGAGAATAAAGACATGGAATCCTGCATTAGGACCACGAAGTCGACGCAATCAAAGAGTAAGCGTTTACCAATTGGAACAACAGACATCTTGACCGAGTCACAGACGTCAAGGATTAGTGCACGAGATCAGTTGAAGCTGCTCGATGAGGAGAGCAAGATGGCTGAGCGAGAATTCGCGGTGGAAAAAGAATTCCTTGCGAAACAGAAGAAGATATTGCAACAGCGACGTGAATTATTAAGTAACGGAAGCCAGAGGGGTACGAGTTTAACTTCGGTATCTTTAGGAAGGAGAAGAACCAGCACCGAGAACTGGGTGGACAAGCATGCTAATCAAGTACACTTTGAGTCAGTACCAGCCTCGGAGATATTTCAGCCACCAGCTATGACCACGGAGCAATCAACACGCATGCATCCAAACACGCGCTCACGAGTCGAAATAGGTAATGTGGCGCATCATGTATTTGATCCCTCGCTGTCCTGGCTACAACCAAGCGCCACAGAACAACAGTTCTTAGACAGTACTGTGGCCGGTAACCCATCAATGGCCCGTAATTTCAACCTGACTAAAAGTCAATTGCAAGCACGGATGGTGATCCCGAAGGAGCTTCCGCCGTTTTCAGGTGACCCTAAGTACTGGCCACAGTTTATAACCGCCTTTATAAATTCCACACAACAATGCGGGTTCACCGAAGAAGAAAATATAGCAAGACTAAACAAATGCCTAAAGGGGGATGCCTATAACGCCGTAAGAACGGACTTGCTTTTGCCAAGCTCTCTATCTACTGCTATGAGTACATTGAGAATGCTCTATGGACGTCCTGAACTAGTCTTTAACTCGGCTATGGAGCAAATAAAGCAAACACCACCCGTGACGCTCGAAAAACTAGAAACCATTGTCGCATTTTCAATGAGGGTAAAAGCGTTTTGCGACATTGTGAAGACGGCAAAGATGCACTCGTACCTGAACAACCCTACACTATTATCTGAGATGGTAGATAAGTTGCCGGCTATGTTAAAGATGGAATGGGGCCGTCATAGGAGACTCGCAGAACTCGAAAATCCTGTAGTCAGTATCGAGGTGTTTAACGTGTGGCTACGAGGAAATGCTGAAACGGCGAGTTGCTTGTCTAGCGAACCAGCAAGAGCAGCTACACCGATAATGTCGATCCGAAAGGCGACAAAAACGGAAGCATTCCACGGAGCTCACGAGGCAATGACACCAAAGAGCAGCGTCAATAGTGCAATTCGAGGAGTAAGCTGTCGAGTATGCAAATCTCTGGACCACTTGCCAAACAAATGTCAGGAATTTACATCATTACCGGTCGTCAGGCGTTGGAATGTAGTGCGCCGAAGGAATCTATGCGTAGGCTGTTTGGGAAATCATTGGCTCCGCGACTGCAAAATAAAATCAAAATGCGGAATAGATGGATGCGATCAACCGCACCATATGCTGTTGCATTCGCCGCCAAAGAGAATATACTCTATTGTGGTAGAACCGAACCCTTGTAGAAAAACCTCTCCAGAAACATATAACAACGCGCAATCGACGAGTGCAGAAGCGGTTGGTACAAACATGACGAAGCCAACGCAAGCGATAAGTCGAGCTACTACTCAACAGCGAATCAATATGCACTGCCGCACGAAATTGTATGCATTTTACCAGATAGTTCCGGTGGTGTTGTACGGGAGAGGCGAGCGAACGGTGTCCACATATGCATTTCTAGATGGTGGATCCACGGCAACACTTTTAGAACGTGATTTAGCCGACGAATTAGGTCTCGAAGGGGTGCCTGAAAAATTAATTCTTAAATGGACCAACGAAATTACCCGGGATGAGGAACACAGCTGCAAGGTGAGATTACATATTGCTGGGCAAGATCTGGGCAACCGATATGAACTCCAGGAGGTTAGGACGACGGAGCAGCTATGCTTGCCAATGCAGCCAATCGAACGAGAATTGCTGGAAAAGTTCAGGCATTTAAGAAACCTTGGTATTGCGACATACACAGATGTGCAACCACGTATATTAAAAGGTTTAGATCACTATCAACTGCTGGTTCCGCTAAATACAGTTAGTGGAGCTTGGGAGGATCCAGTAGCGATACTTACGCGCATTGGATGGACGCTACAGGGCGGAGCGCGCGGAAATATATACAATTCAGTGTCACTGAATCATCACAAAGTGGCAGACCAAAATCTACACGAGTATGTGAAAAGTTTCTTTGCATTGGAAAGCCTAGGTGTGAAAGTTCCCGAACGGGAGGTGGAATCCCACGACGACGCTAGAGTAAGAAAAATGCTTTTGGATACGGTGCGAAGGACTAACGAGGACCGGTACGAAGCCGGATTACTATGGAGAAGCGATGATATCAAGTTTCCAGTCTCAAGACAAATGGCCATGCATCGATTTCTGAGCTTCGAAAGGAAGCTATCAAAAGATCCAGAAGCAGCCAAAAACGTCAATGCACAGACCGTTGAAATATACAGTGACAACGGGACGAACTTCCGAGGTGCAGAAGCACAATTGCGAAAGATCCTGCAGAATGTCAGCAAGGAGGCGCAGGATCAGTTTGCCCATATTAATTGGAAATTTAATCCACCGGCCGCACCTCATATGGGAGGAGCTTGGGAGAGACTCATCAGGTCCGTCAAGAACGGACTTAACTACGCCTTGCCTAACAGAATTCCGTCAGAAGATCTGCTCCGTTGCTGTTTGATAGAAATCGAGTCCATGATTAATTCGCGGCCATTGACGTATGTCGAAACGGAGACAGATACTCTTGAAGCCCTTACACCGAATCATTTTCTGCTAGGTTCTTCAAGCGGAACGAAGGCTTTCGGTAAGTTTGACGATGAAATTAATATGTTGCGTGCTGAGTGGAAACGCCAACAAGCAATTACATGTAAATTCTGGAGCCGGTGGATCTCTGAATATCTCCCGACAATCTCGCAAAGGACACGCTGGTACGAGAAAACCATACCACTGCAGGAAGGAGACGTCGTAGCCGTGGTACAAACTGAAACACCTTATACATGGCAGCTAGGCCGTATTGAAACCATAATTAAAAGCGCCGACGGAAATGTCCGACAAGCCGACGTAAGAACAGCTTCAGAAATACTAAGGAGGCCCGCGTCCAAGTTAGCCGTCCTAGTAAGGGAACCGAGGGAATTGAGTGATCCTGTGGGACACTCAACTGGGGGGAGTATTGCGGACGGTGAGACTTTACCGCAGCCCACGTTACCGACCCAGTGCTAAATCAAGAATTGTGAGCAACAAGTATTGTGATAGTGAGCAACAAGTTTATAATTTAAAGGAAACCGTAGTAGCTGAAATTAGGCGTACGGTTTTGTCTTGTTTTTATTAGTTGTCAGCGAGAAAAAATGGGAATTTGAGAAGTCTTACGAAGAAGACACATTTAGAAAATTTGAACCGGCGAAAACTAATTAAATTTTCAACGTTTTAGTTTAATAAATATATATAGACCGTCAAGTGGTTTGAGTTATTGTATTTATTATACGTTCGAAAGATTAGTTGGTCGCTTTAGAGTTCACATTTTCTACAGTCTTATTCCAACTACTCGTAGATGATGATGGTGAAGAGCGTAAAATAGCTTTTATTTCACAGAAGCTAAATTCCGCACAGAAAAATTACACGGTCACGGAATTAGAATGCTTAGCAGCTGTAGTCAGCGTAAAAAAGTTTCGATGTTACATAGAGAGGTATACATTTACTATTTATACTGATCATGCTGCGTTACGATGGTTGATGGCCCAAAAGAATTTATCGGGTAGGCTTGCAAGGTGGAGCTTAAAACTCCAACCATATAATTTTGAGATCGACTATCGAAAAGGTTCCGAAAATACGGTCGCTGATTCTTTGTCAAAAGCTTTCTGTCATGCGCTTAAGTCAAATATTACGTTAAATTGGTTAGGATCTTATCACGTAAATATTGTGAGTGGTTCCAACTCTTATGTACATATGTGCAGTAGAAAATATATCTGAAACGGTTACGGTAATCCCTGATGATCAGTTGCCCTCAATACACATTAATCTTAATTCGACAGCGTTCACCTCTTCTGAATATCAAAGACAAATTAAAAATATTGAGAAACTAGATCCACAACAGTGTAATTACTGCATTAGAGACGGTAAAATTCTGGTTCAACTCTCTTATGGTTCTAAATACGTAGATACAGATATAACAAAAATGGTAATGGATGTTAAGGAATTTGTTTACCAATGTGATAAGTGCAAAATGAATAAACCAGTGAATCACAAACTAAGACCTCTTATGGGAAAGCAACCTGAATCTTCTAGTCCATTTCAACGAGTATATATTGACTTTTTGGGTCCTTACCCAAGATCCAAGAGTGGGAACTGTTATATACTTATTGTTTTGGACCATTTTTCCAAATTCACTATGTTAAAACCCTTGAGAGAGGCCAATTCAAAATCATTATGCGAATTTGTAGAACATCAGATTTTTAATTTATTTTCTGTGCCTGAGACGATCATTTCGGATAACGGTAAGCAATTTGTTGCTAAGCAGTTTAAAGAACTATTATCTAAATTTGGGGTAAGCCACCCTCGAACGCCCTTATACTCCCCGCAGTCTAATGCTTCGGAGCGTGTAAACCGAACCATTGTAGGAGCAATTCGATCGTATATAGCTGATTCTCATTCCAATTGGGACTTACATATACAGGAAGTAGCTGCAGCTCTCCGAAATTGTATACATGGTACTACCAATTACCCTCCGGTCTTATATTATTTTAATATGTTCCGAAGATTGTAAGAGAATTCAATCCAGTTTCGAACTGATGAGCTTATGATTATGAAAAAATCAATCTTCTCATTAGGCCGCGGCGACTGGACTGATTATACCACAATTTACATTCTATATATACAGAATGTGCTGTGCGTTAAGTACTAGCGAATCATACTAATACAGATGAACTCTCTTACAATTTTTCTTCTTCACAATATTCAGCCCGCACAACTCCTGGCTCACCAATACTTTTATCAGATATATAATACAACAATAAAGAAAATGAATTCTTCATATCAATGCCTTTTCTTAATACTGGGGAAATTCAGTTTCCCGAACACGGGATTAAGCTGGAAGAAGTGTACACGATTCTAAGGTTAAAAGGGACAAACTGTTCATATTACATCCAACATTTAGGATATTTTTCAGGTTTCCAGAAGTTGGAAATTCTAAGTTGAAATACTCTATATCATATCGATCGGCGACGAGATTTATTTAGCTACCCCAACAAAAGTCAAACCCCGCACGCGCCAAAATAACAAATGATACTGTAAATAGAATTGAACATTTGTGATTTATATCAATTTATTAACCCTATAGTAAGTAATTTAAATACACATGATATATACACTGAAAAACTAAATCAATATATCCGTAATAAATTCGCACCAATTAAATTTAATTTTCTTGCTTGAGTAACTTCCACAACTTTGATTTATTACCAGCAAGCAAAAAATAAAAAAAAACTTCCTAAAATTAGAAATTTCCAACAAAAAAATACAACAAATATAGCAATTTATTATACACAAGCCAATAAATACATGAAAAAACCCTTTCATGTTGAGCTAGTGGTATGGTACTCGTATATCTACATATGTATACATCTCCCTGGAATTACGATGTATACCTATATACACGAGACGCGTAATGATAGGCATTGTGCGTTCTGTTTTTTTTTATTCCACCTTGAATTTATGGTAATCGAAAACATAACTTTGAAACGTGCAGTTACTCGTACGTTGTACGTTTACTACATATACGCGAAAGCGTTCATATTTTATTTACGTATGTACAACAAAAACACATTTTACGTTATGAGTTTGTACATATTACAGTGCACATATCGTATCCGAGAAAAGCCCGAGAGGTTTGTGTTAGCCCTAATTTATTTTAACAAGCAATTTGTTGAAACATTGATAAATAATAAATAAACTATTCTAGGATACATTCATACCAGTCTGTATATATCAAAAACATATGTAAGTATGTATACATATTTAGTTTTCACTGTAGTCTGTAATTTATATACCGTAAAGAAATCAATAACTGATAATTTTTTTTGTTTTTTTTTTCTATTTATATCTTACTCGTAAGTGATTAATGTCTTTAAGGGGTATATAGATTATAGAAACTGCATATTTTATCGTATATCCAATTAATTTTCTGTTTCGGGTGCATGTCATGGAAATTATTTCAAGTCAGTTTAAAATCATCCCAAGAATAGTAATAATCATATTAACAAAAGACCAGTTTGATTATTTAGTCGAAGACCTTGTAGCATTTTATATAAACGCAAAAGAATGACAATGCACACAAATGGGATGTTGTTGCTATTTTCAGTAATGTCGCAAAAGATTATCTTCTGTACGACACTTTTAATTACCGCGTGCAATTATTAAGCCCATCGCCATAATCGAACACTAATTCGAGTGAATCATTACAAACAAATTCAATTGAAGTTAATTTAAATGATAATAGCACATTTCCAGTGTTATGAATGACTAATGATAATGGTTGCAAACATAAAAACAACAGACGTACAAAAAAAAAAAAAATATCACGAATGGAAACAAGAAACTTCTACATATCAACAAACTATTAAAATTTTACTTTCATTATGAGTATTGTTCTAAGAAGAAGTTAAGTAGTTTCTAAATAAATTTAAATTAACGTTAATTTAATACATAATAAGAAACGACTAAATCATATTACATTACTCTAATTGTTCAAACCGCACAATATACAAGTAGTTTCATTTTTAAATAAACAAATTGAATTAAGCGTTTAATTAGGAAAATGAGCGGGTGGATGCTATTTTCATCTTGCCCTGCCATTGTACTTTACGCAGTTGTTTTTTGTATTTGTTATAACATTTTATTTTATTTATCTAAGATTCAACGGAACGTGTATAAGTTTAAGTTCATGTGTAATTACATAATTTATTAAATTGTCTTGGGTTACATTTGGTTGTTTTTATGTAAGAGATTAAATGAGGCAACATGTAAAATATTTGTCATACTGCTCGATAGTTGTTATTCAAATAATATTTTAACATGAATTGTGATTGCTGCTTGTTTCGTTACTGCTCCGACATACTTGTATGGATTAGCAAAACGTGTAACAAGTCTATTAACTAATCTACCACTAATCCAATTGTATTCTTGATTGAAATTTTTTGCAAGAAGTGGCAAGGACCCACAAAACTATCAAATGTTATTTCAAAATGTAGTTTTAATTTTAATAAACCGAAAAATTATACTAGAAATATGTGATCATTGTGGTACTAACAATTTGCAATAATTAGATGCCTGTAACCGAGTCAAGTTCTATCGTTACTAACTAAACCTATCCAAATCCTCTTTATGTTGTGTGTAACAGGGTGTTCAGTGAGGTCCGGCCAACTCCGGAAGGTCTTGCTTTAAGCTTAAGGATCCTAAATAATACGCCTACTTAAATTATTTTGATAAATTCCTAAAATTCAAAAATCTACCACTTTCGTAATATCGACGAATTTTAAATTTTAACAATACAATAAATCTTCAGATTTTAAAAGCTGCTCTAATAATACTAGAATTTCCAAATTACCATTTTAAAACCCTTTGAAAATGCAGGACTCTAAAAAACCGATAGTTCTTTGTTTTTAAAATTTCAGCTCCGTAAACTGTTCGATTTTTGAAAAAATAACTTCTAAATTCTTGAATTTAGAAAAATAAAAAAATTCTTTGATTGGAAAAATTCCTAAAATTTCGGCCTAAATTTCTGGGATGGGTATTTCATAAAATCCTAATTATTTCTAAAAATACCATAAAAACTTCTTTAAATTTTGAATATTTTGAAAAGTTTGGCTTGGCAGCTGAGTGAATCTAAATTATTAAAATATTAAGGGCGAGGTGACCAGAAATTCGGTCCGGCAAATTATGTATATTCTTAAACTGATCTCTCAACATTCAACTCAGTATCAAATTCAACTTTCAAGTTAATCGCAACGCGATCACCAAATCAACCCCCAACGCAACCCCCAACGCAACCCTCAACTCAATCATCCTCACCCATCACTCAACTAGAAACCAAATTAATCGCTAACCGAATCCCTCACTGTAATCCAACTCAACTAAAACTCAAACCCAAACTCATCGTTCAACTCAATCCCTAAAACAACATGAGTGCCCAACAAAATCCTTACACAAATCACCAACTGAATCCCCTAGCACAACTCCAACTTGACCACAACTCAACCTTCAATGCAACCCTCAAATCAACTCCAACTCGACCCCAAATTTAGCCCTCAACTCAACACCAAACTCAACGTCTTACTCACCCTTCAAATCAACAGGAATCACAACTCTCCCCAAATAAATCCCAAACTGAACCCCAACTCAACTCCAACTTCACCCCAAATTCAAAGCTCAACTCAATCCGTAACTCAAGACGGGACGAAAAATGCATGCGCCTATTACCTCAACTAAATCCTAAATCATCTTCTAACTCGACCACCAACTCAACCCTCAACTCAACCCCAAACTCAATGTCCAATACATTCCTCAAATCAACGAGATTCGAAAAACTACATTCTTACCTCAAAACCACTCAAGCTAATTTCCAACGCAACCCTAAACACAATCCGAAATAGATTTCCCCAACCCCAACACAACTCCAACTCAATCCGCAAATGGAACACAACCCAACTCCCAGCTCAATCCTCAAACCAATTCAATCAACTTAACTCCAACTCACACCCAACTTAATCCGCAAATGGAACTCATTTCAACCATCAACTTAACCCCAAACTCAACGTAAAACTCAATTCTCAAACTAGCATATATACGAAATTGATTATCACCACATGGTTTTAGGTTAATTGATATGGCACGTACCCGACCCTCTTGATGCAAGATATCAAGACGTCCAGACAGACGTACGGTCAGTTTCCTTCGCTACTTTTCGGACTCAGGTTGCAGAGCTTTTCAGTTCTCCGCCTTGACCATTGAAACAATTGGCGAAGAAAAAACCAAATCGGACAAGCCGATTTCTAAGGGACAGATATTTTTTTTTTTTTTGCTTTCTTGGATTCAGGGACAACAAACTCAGCGTTAAATTCAATCCTCAAATCAACGCCGTACGAAAAGCTATATTCTTACACGAACTCAACTCAAAACAACTCATGCTAACTTTCAACCCGATCCTCAACACAACCTTAAATAAATTCCGAACCGAGCTGCTGGTCTGAAAAACCACTTGCATAAATGAACTCAAGCCAATCCTTATTCGACCTTCAATTCAACACACAAATAAATAACTAAACACTAACCCAACCTTCAACTCAATCGCAAACTCAACGCCCAACTAAATAATCAAACCAATATATATATAGAAAAACTAAGCAACCCCAAAAGCTACCCTGAAATCAACATATATAAAAAAAAAATTGGTCAACGTCACGTATGAGAAGTTAGCACGAAATTTTCATCCCGAAAAGCTTTTTTCTAAAATGAGTGTCTCAGCTAAAATTTGAGGAAATTTTCATTCCATCCAGAAAAAAATATTCAAAACTCTTAACCAAACGGTATTCATCCCGAAAAATAATTAGAAAGAAATAGATTAAGGTTTATAGAAGAATAAATATAAAATTCAATTATTTGATGGGTATTCGACTTCTCAACACTTATGCAATTAGAAAAAACTACCCTCATTAAGAAATCACGGGGAGAAGTCGGATACCATACAAAATTTCTTGGGGATATCTCTGAGATCGGCACAAAAAATTTCGAAATTGGCTGTATTTCATTCTAAGTATTATGTTTCGTAATCCATTTACGTTGCGGTTCATTTTCACTATTAATCCCCGTGATTTCTTAATGAGGGTAGTTTTTTCTAATTGCATAAGTGTTGAGAAGTCGAATACCATACAAAATTTCTTGGGGATATCTCTGAGATCGGCACAAAAAATTTCGAAATTGGCCGTATTTCATTCTAAGTATTATGTTTCGTAATACATTTAAGTTGCGGTGCATTTTCACTATTAATCCCCTGATTTCTTAATGATGGTAGTTTTTTCTAATTGCATAAGTGTTGAGAAGTCGAATACCATACATTATTTCATGGGGACATCTCTGAGATTGGCACAAGAAATTACGAAATTGAAATTTGATCGCGTATTTAGTGTTTATTTATTTAAATGTACATATTTTGTGTCCAAAGGAATCATCAAATAATTGAATTTTATATTTATTCTTCTATAAACCTTAATCTATTTCTTTATAATTATTTTTCGGGATGAATACCGTTTGGTTAAGAGTTTTGAATATTTTTTTCTGGACAGAATGAAAATTTCCTCAAAATTTTGCTGAGACACACATTTTAGAAAAAACCTTTTCGGGATGAAAATTTCGTGCTAACTTCTCATACGTCAACGTCGCTGTCACCACATGAATTTGAGTCAATTCGTATGGTACGTACTCGATCATCTTGACGTACAGGTTCCAAAAGCTGTTTAATTCGCCGCCTTGACCATAGAAGCGAGCAAGTTGTTCTTGAGATGGTATCATACAAGACATCCAGACGGCCAGACATAAATACGGACAGTTTTCCTCCCTGCTTTTTCGTATTTATAGAGACTTCTTCCGAAGTTAATTTTTTCTTGGTATTTCACCGAAATTTTACGAAATTCGATACCAACTTCTTTTGCAAGGCACTCAAAGTCAAAGCAAGTATGTAAAGTCAATTTTGACTCAAATTCGATGGAAATTCTGCACATGTGGACAAAACACTAAAATCAAGACTGATCGAACAAATTATTTAGAAAATTATTCATTTATTAAAAATAATTTATATCACGATTGAGTGCAATCAATGGACAACAAAAGCATTCTAACTAATTTTAGTACTGAACACGACCTTTCTCATATTACTATTATTTGAGGAGAAAAGCAAATTATTATTTAAAGTTATTTTCCCACCCCTTTTTTGAAGCCAATTTTAGACCATAAAGGGAGTTTTACAGAGATCGAAACAAATAGTAGTCAGAGGATGCAAGCTCCAGGCTATTCCCAGACAAACTCTCTCAATTTTTACCGGGTCATCAAAGATGTGTGTGTGGGCTGGCGTTGTCGTGATGGAAGACAACACCCTTTCTATTGATCAATTCTGGCCGGTTGTTCTGAATTGCTTGCTGCAATCTGGTTAATTGCTGATACTAGAAAAAAGTATCAATTGTTTGACCAGGTTCTAGAACCTCATAAATTGTAAGAGAGAATTCTCCGAATCCCACCACACATACAGCATAACCTCAAGGGGCGTCAATTCTGGCTTTGAAGTTGTTTGTGGTGGTTCACGATGATTGGGCGACCATAGCGAGGTGCATCTTTGACATCGAAATTCCCAGAATGGAAGCGAATAAACCATCTAAGTAAGTAGCATAATTTTCTTCCCGGCCTTGGGCAGCGTTTTTCGTAGGATAACTGCAAAATATAGCGAATTTTTTCAGAAATTTCACTCGTTTTTACACTAGCATAACTTTAGACACGTTTGACGAAATACAAAACTATATCATGAAAATTGTAGACTGAAAAATCTCTCAATACTTTTTCCCCAACCTCATATTACGGTTGCTACTGGCGTGGTAATGAAATTAAAGTTTTTTTAATTTTATTTTACAAATTTTGGCTTTGTATTGTTAACCAAAAATAATAATAATTGTGCAATAGTTAATCTGAATTGAAGATTTAACTGTGATTTGACTGAAATTTGAATAAATTTGAAAACACTACATTTTTATTATAATCGCTTTTAGTTACTGCCACAATAAATAAACGATTACGGCATGTTAAACTTTAACAAACTGAAGTACTAGCCAAAACCAAGTAAGGGTAACTAAATCCAAGCAGCATTAAAGCGTGAACAATCTAAGAGTAAAATCCTTTTAACCCTTTAAATGGCCAAATCATCAAGGAAGCTTGGCGCCAATAGAATCCTAATTTTAAAAGATAAATGCTCAAAAGACTCTATTGTCAAATACTAAAGGGACTCATAGTGTAAATAGTTTCAAACTGATTTACGATATGTGGTGGACATCGAAACTATCACATGGCAGGCGTCACAATTGATAGCAAAATGAGTTTAACCAAAATCGATCAGCTACAGCTACAAATTTAGATTTACCCGCTAACATGAACAAATTTAACGGGTGTCTTAAATATTTTGCATAAATTGTGAAATAAAAACCGAATTTCTTAAAAGAGAGAAAATGTTAGCTAACCATAGGTTAGCGCTTGTTTTAGTGCAACCGAACATTAGAACCTAAAGATAAAGTGTGGGTGGGTTCACGAAAAAGGACCCAATCTTATTTTAAAGCTTGCTTGTACGAAAGATCCTAAATGTCAAATAAAATTGTGGAACTTATTTACCGCTTGATATGGTTAATGTTCGAAATAAAAAGGTTGAAAGAACGAAACAAAATTATAGATTTGATAGAATGCAAACAACTCTGAATGCTGAGAGTATTTAGCAATGTTTGAATAATAAAATGCGTGGAACATATGTTAACTGTTTTGTGGAACTTGTTTCCTAATGCAGAATTTAACACAATTTAGTAGTAGATATCTTTGTGTTGAATTTTAACAAATTGGTGATGAAAATAAAATGTTCCTAAAAACTAGATGGAACATAGGTTCCACAGTACAACCTATAGCTTTAATTTAGAAAATTGTTTCTTTTTGTTAGTCTAAATGTATGTAACACGTAGGTAGTAATGTTACATTTTTCAAATATGTGTTTGGATGTAAAATCACGCCAAAAATGAATTGTAATAAAATTTTTGTTGCATTTCGTTATTTCAGATGTACCTTAACTCACATGACACTCGTATCCTTCACCTTTCCATGTTATATGAAAAATTAATTTTTTACCTGCAACGAAAAAAAACAAAACAAAAATTTTAGTTTTTCCAATAATAAAATTGGCACGTTATATTTTATAAGAAACATCAAAACAAATATAAATATTGTTGTTGCTATATTACATAAACACTTGCAGTTAGCTTACATGACATTAACATAAATATGTACAAGAAAATGGTGCTGTATAATTATATGACTCAGCACATTGGTATACCAATAGGAAGAAAAATCTCACTCCATCCGGATCCCGGTACTTAAATACAACAACAACAAAATATTTAGACCACATCCCCTCGTATAATTTACACAATTTTATTTATTTTTTTTATTTTTTTTTGCTGTTGTATGGTTTATGTATGTATCTCGAAAATTTATTTAATTTAAAAGGATATTAAAACGGAACCCATAAATTTTTATATGTTTACACAAGATATATCGGAATCAACTTCATTATATATACAGAAGAAAGAAAAACGATAATCTAAACTCCTTGTAATTATTAATCTTATCAATATCGTATATTAATCCTTATTCATTGGATTTCGTTATTATTTTTATAGATACACTCCACCGCACCACCATAAAATCGATTAACAAAATATCTCGTCTTAAGCACTTCTTCTTCAATGCGAAAACTCGTTTTCCTTTCTTTATTAAAATAGTCGAAAATATATACTCGTATAGATATATATAAATACAAGTACACGAACGAACGATACGACTTTAGTTGTTAAAGTTTTTAATTTATTAAGTTTAACGTTAAATCGGGAGATAAGAGATTGACTTTCTTTTTTTGATTTATAATCCAGCAAATAAATGATTTATATTAGCATTAAATTGGTAAATGAAAATAATTTTTTCTAGTTTTTGGCATTTGTGATTTACGTCATAACCCTTAATCCTTTTAAGAGTTAACCAAGTATTTGTAAGGGATGGAAATTTTAATATTTCATTTGTGGCGGTTAAAATATAAATTAAGTTATTGCGGATTATTAAATCTGGAAGGACTATTTATACAACTTTCTTTTAAAAATAAAAAAAAAAAACAGATTACCAACAGAATAGCTGTATTGATATATTATAATTTGTGACAGCTGCACAAAATCAAACGAAAGGAAGGGTCCGGCAAAAAATACAATTGGCAAAAAATACTTAACATTTAAATTCGTGAAAAATAAAAGCTGCGCAATAACAATAGCTGTATTTCTTGACGCATAGTGATCCGGATCAGATCAAAATTTACATGTGAAGCAACAACAACATTTGATCCAACATTCGTTTTGGATCACAAATGTAGTTGAACAATATTTTGTAAAGCGACAAAGAATTTAATGAATACAGTACGAGTATGAAGAGGCAGATTCAAAACGAAACGAGACAAAAAAATTGAACTTGAATGTTTGTTTGTTTTACGCATTTTTGTGACGTTTCATGAGACATGATCTGATCTGGTTTAGATCAAACATCAAGCAATGGGGCTAAAGTTTTTCACAATTATGATACTCACAGAGTAATAAAACAAAAGGAAAGTTAAAAGCAAAACCAAATGATTAATTAATCGACGTGCTGTGGAGACCTTTGTGAAGTTAGCCCAAAATTATATCTTCGAAAACTTAAAACGTAGCATATGGCAATACCTATAAAAAAGGTGACATTTTATTTAGCTTTAATAATTATTTGAAATAGCAACAGAACGACAAATAAAAAAGAACATATTGGTCGTGTTCAATCGGGCAAAAATGATAAAAAATATCATGATATTTCATCCCACCCTAACTTCATTCCGTAATATTGTACGTCAAACCCGATTAAACAACCAAAATTGAAAAAAAAATGATAAATTGATTTTAAATGTTACATTTGGTTTTAAATCGCTTCGTAAAATTCAATAAACTCGTTTTGTCGTCAGGTTTTTAATTAAATGTTATATTTTCTAATTATTTTTTTTTATAAATTATTTTGATATTGAAACTACATATTTGGTTTTTATCCAAATATTAGAGACACAAATAATTTTAGTTTGAGTTTTATTGTGTTTGTATTCTCAGACAAAACTACGAAACATAAATGATTATTTAAGTTTAAATAAATAGGTAACTGTGTAAATACCATATAAATATCTTAAAAAAGCAAATTTAATTTAATTTAATTACCGAAAATATCATAAAAAAAATTAATTCAAAATTGACAGCTGGAACCCAAAAAACCAAGAAAAAGTTGGTTTTTTTGTGTGATAAATGAGTGCGTTTAATGCCAAAAGTGATAAAAAATATCATGATATTTTTTATCATTTTTGCCCGATTGGACACTAGGAATGTAGAAAATTAGTAAACACTGGGTGTGTCCGAAACGCGAATTTAAATGCACATTTTTGGTTTAAATAAAATTTCATTAAAATATTTAATTTAATAAAAATCGGTAAATATGGTTAAGTAAAATGTAAATTGACATCAAACAGATGTATTAACACTAGAACTACCGACCCGTCAAAATGACGGATTTACATTTATTTAATTTATATTGTTTTATTATTATGTAAGAATTATTTTAGAAATTTATGATGACTTTTAATATGGCATTTCCAAAATAATTCTAACATAATAATTAAAAAACTGAATTCAATAAATGTAAATCGTTCATTTTGACCGGTCGGTAGTTCTAGTGTTAAAAATGCACATAAAAACTACATCGCATGTAGTTTTTTAAATGTGTCTTCGCTAAATGTACATTTTCTATTTCGGACGCAACATAGAAATACCATTACCAATATGTACCATGTTTCATGTCATGTCACAAATAATTTTTTTGTAAAAACCAAGTCAATTATTAATTATACTTTATTTCGCTCTCAGCCCGAAAAATATTACTGTCGCTATAGACGAATACAATATCCGCATATCTTGTTTTGTTCTGATCCAGATAAGATCATTTCTCATGAAACGGAATAGGGCCGAAAGGCTGAACACCGAAAAGCCGAATGTCGAAACGCCGAATGTGTCGAAAGGCCGAAAGGGTCGAAAGGTCAAATATCGAAAAATCGAATAGGTCAAAAGACCGAATGTCGAAAGGCCGAATGTGTCGAAAGGTCGAATGTCGAAAGGCCGGTTGTGTCGAAATTGATTTTAATTTTTCATCTTTTTATGAACGAAAATTTTCAAAATTTATATTTTTATGAAAACCAAAATTTATATTTTTATCAAAATTTTTGTATAAAAACGTTTAATAGTAAATCGTCTTAAATATTAAAATAAGTCATATAATTAAAAATTAATTAATTATAATAAAAAAAGAAAAAGAAATAAATTTTTTTTTCGACAAAATTTGATCACATTAATATGTTGCATAAATAGGATTTATTGGTAACCGGGCGATTCCACTAGCACAATTCCACTAGACAAAATTCCACTGGACAAAATTCCACTGGACGCAATTCCACTTGACACAATTCGACTGGGGAACAATTTAACTTGCACAATTTAACTTGCGTTACAAATTTGCACAGTTACGCGGAAAAGCAAACACACACTGTAATATTTTATTGGGTCATTGAAACGTAAATAAGCTAAGATATAATAAAAGAAGGATGTACCTTTCCAAAAAAAAAAAATGGTAAAGGTAGCAATGGTAAAAAAAATTTCCGTTGCTGCAGTTATTACGATTTTAGGCCTATTCCACTAGTACCATTCCGCTAGGTACGATTCCACTGCATACAATTTCACTGTCACAATTCCACTGCTTTAACGTCCGTAGTTCTTTCTTTTACATAGATGTAACTTTTTAAGTTTAACTTTTTTTGTAATTAAACGAATTCAACTTGCACAATTTAACTATTTGATAATCACACGCATTGAGGATGGTAAGTCGTGCGCGCGGCGCGATTTACCACCCTAAATGCATTTGATGAGGTTGAGTTATGCAAGTTGAATTGTGCAAGTTGAATTGTGTCAAGTGAAATTGTGCCCAGTGGAATTGTGCCAAGTGGAATTGTGCCAGTAGAATTGTGTGCAGTGGAATTGTCTCTAGTGGAATTGTGTTAGTGGAATAGGCCTAGAATCGATTTATTAGCACGTATTTTCAATTTATTTGAATCATTTTACATTAACAAATAAATTTAATGGTTTTTAATGGGTTGACTACCTTATCTAGAAAAAAATAATACAGAAATTGAAAATACCGGAAAAAAAATCTAGAAAAAAGAAATCCAGAAAAAAAAAATTCCGAAAAACAAAAATGCAGAATACTAAAATCCAGAAACACAATTATCAGAGTGCGGCCCAAGTTAAAATTAAAATTCATAAAATGGCCTTAAAATTTGAGTTTTTTCGTAAAGTTCTTAATATTTATGGTAATAAAAATTGCTTCAACCTTTCAGACACAGATCAAAGGAATTGTATCGTTCATATTGCTTCTACGGATTGTTGTACCACAAATGTTTCAAATTATTTTGTGGTTGGCTTAATTCGTTGGGTTAGTATAGTATCGACGAATCTATTGGAGCGAATTGCGGATTTATTCTTCGTTAATGCTTCGTCAACCTTGCAGACACAGATCAAAGGAATTATATCGCTCGTATCGCTTCTTCTGATAGATGTACCACAAATGTTTCAAGTGACGAGAAAAGTTTAAAAATGCCTATAAAATTGATTTTTCATTTATTTTGAACAAAATATTTTTTCTGGATTGCTTCTTTAGTAATTTCTAGATTTTTTTTCTGGATTTTTAATTTTCAATTATTCTGGATCTTAAAATTTCTGGATTTTTTTTTCAGGCAAATGTAGTGATCCCGTTTTAAATATTGATTTCAATCAATTAAGTGAAGGAAAATTTAATGAAAATTCGGCCTTTCGACCCAATCGACATTTCCACACGTTCGGCCATTTGACCCATTCGGCCTTTCGACATTTGGTCTTTCGACCCATTCGGCCTTTAGGCATTCGGCCTTTCGACTCATTCGGCCATACGACATTCGGCCTTTCGACCCATTTGGTCTTTCGGCGTTCGACCTTTCGACATTCGGCCTTTTCACCCATTCGGTTTTTCGGCGTTCGACCTTTCGACATTCGGCCTTCCGACATTCAGCCTTTCAACATTGAACGCGTGAAACGACACCAAAATGCGTAAAACAAACAAACACCAAATATCAATCTTCTGTCTTGTTTTGTTTTGAATCTGCCTCTTCATACTCGTACTATATTCATCATATTTTAAATGTATATGTATACATTATAAATACTTAATTATTATAGTCTAATTTAATGTTCAAATACTCTCGTTTTTATTTATTTATTAATAATTAATGAATATGTTATAATTTTTCACTAAACTGGTTTTTTATTTCCCGCGTTAAAAATTTGTGCAACCTTTTTTAAGTTTTTTAAGTTTAAACGAAAAATGTCGCTCTTTTTAAGTTTTCTAAGTGACAGCTGAAATTTTCATTTCCCCTCCAAAAAAAATTTAAGTTTCTTATTTTAATTATGATCGAATACCCACAAATCCCCTTTCTCACTCTTTTACGTTATTTTTTTTATTTTTCTTATTCTATCTATGGTTCTCGCTTTTGTTGCTTTACAAAATATTGTACAACTACTTTTAGATCACCATTTGTGATCCAAAATGAGTGTTGGATCAAATGTTGTTGTTGCTTCAAATGTAAATTTTGATCTGATCCGGATCACTATGCGTCAAGAAATGCAGCTACTATTTGAAGAATTTTTTTTTTTTTTTTTTTTGTTTAGATTTCTTGTGATAAAGGCATAAATGGTTTTATGTAATTGTTGAAAAAAATTTAGAATTGCAATATGTATAACGGTGATTTGTGATAAAGCCCCTTGAAATCAAAAAATATTTCTTGGAATTAGATAGAGGATGGTTTAAAGCATTTGTTGTAAATTTTTTAGAATTTTTGTGTATCGAAGATCTGTTATTACAGTCCCTCGAAGTCAGAAAATATTTGTTGGTCGGCTCAGATGATTATGGAATTAGACAGAGGATGATCTAAAGCATTTGTTGAACAGTTTATAGAAGTTTTACTTGACTTTGATTTGTGATATAGGCCCTGGAAGTCAAAAAATAATTGTTGGTCGGCTCAAGTGATTATGGAGTTAGATAGGAGATGGTTTAAGGCATTTGTTGTAAACTTGTTACAATTTTTGTATTTCGGTGGGATGTAATATAGTCCCTTGAAGTCAGCAAATATGTGTTGGCCGGCGCAGATGAATACATCACGAGATAGAGGATAGTTTAATGCATTTGTTGTAAACTTTTTAAAATTTTTGTGTGTTCGCATTTTTGGGCTGTGATATAGTCCCTTGAATTCAGAAAATATTTGTTGGCCGGTTCAGATAATTATGGAATTAGACAGAGGATGGTTTAAAGGATTTGTTGAACAGTGTTTAGAATTTTTACATGACTGTGATTTGTAATATAGGCCGTGGAAGTCAAAAAATAATTGTTGGCCGGCTCAGATGATTATGGAGTTAGATAGAGGATGGTTTAAGGCATTTGTTTTAAATTTTTTATCATATATCATTGAGCTGTGATACTGTCCCCAGATGAATACAGCATGAGGTAGAGGGCGGTTTAATGTATTTGTTGTAAAATACGCCAGATATACGTATATATGGGTACGCCAGATATTTCCAGTGAATTGAGAATATCAACTGATGATGAGGTGCTATCATCGGCATTCATTACCATATTCAAGGAAGAAGATAGATTCAAAATTTTTTTGTGATTTTCAGGAATCGTTTCATTTTTCAGTGCCAATATTACTTTGCAATGAGTTACTCCTCTGAATTAACAACATTGCAAAAGTCGTTCGGGAAATGGATTTTACCATCAGCGTCTGTATCGAGTTCTCCTTGGCCTATTTCTAATAATTTATTTTGGTGATTAAGTGTAGTTTCACACTGTGCCAGTGGTGATCCCTTTAAGAAATCGTTCATTTCTTCCGCGGGGTTCCTCTAAACTCATAATATTTGCCGGAAGTTGCCTGCCAACAGGATCACCATACCACCCATTAGGCTTGAGTTGCCAGGTATGCCCTGCAGATTTCGATCCAAGGATCAAATCCAAGTTTGTGCGATATTGTGCATTCATCCCACACTAACAGCTTATACTGCCGCAGTATTTCTCCGCTTGACAAATTGAGTGGTAGTTTTATTACCACCGCTGTATACCTCCACCGTAAAGTAGCGTGGCAGCAAGAAAGTCTCCCCAGTTTCTGCTCCAACAATCTGCTGTAAAACTCTGTCGAACACTTGCCGTTGTGCTGAAAACAGTCGCGGTGTCATAATTGGGTTCTGTCAGATGTTTCCCTCGTTCGAAGTGGTACGATTATTCATAATCAAAGCCTCAATATAAATTTCGTCGTTAAGCATCAAATTCGAATATAACCCTCGAAGTCGGTGCAATATATCTTCTGACAAACCGTCTTTATTTTTTATAAAACACTCAAAATTTCTTACGTGCACGTTTGGTCAATATTCGAAAGGTTTAATGTGAAACGGAATATAAAAGTGTCCTTGCAAAGTCATGGTTTTGTCAGAGCTAAAAAAAGCTGATTGATTGAAATTTTGAGTAAAATAGATGCGTTTACCATTTTCTAAGTGGCTGGCAACATGAATTACCCTGGAAGCCTTTCGTGTAATGGCAATTGCAGAATCCACCAAGCTGCTTCATTGCTACTGACGTAACGCCCTGCTATAAACGACTGCACTTCACCTCGAGCATCGATGTTTACATTTTCTTATTGCACGTTAAATATGGCCTGGTCACACCACCTTTGCAGATATACTTTATGGCCTGAACTGAAATGTATGCTTCAACGTTTTTGTGTGAATCGAATATTTTTGCCAATATTGGTGAATACGGCCGTGGATCATGTTTCTAATGCTAGTGCGGAATAACCCTTTATCGATACAAATGTCCGGTATCTCAGCTCTTATGGCACCGTTTATCTGATCTGGGCGCAACTTTTCCTTGAGCCACAGCAAAATGTGCATATAACTGTGATTGCACGTAAACGTTTTAAACAGATCCGGGCATGCATAATTGCGTACGTAAGTAAATGCATGCTGTATAACGAATACATCAACTAGGAATTGATGAAGTAGCTGTTTGCAACATACAAATAAATTGAAATCGTTGTGTCAGATGATAAGCGTAAAAGTTGACGCAGGACGCCATTTTGTTTTGCAATGGTTGTCTTGATGTTGGATTGATTTGTGGTTTCGTAAAACCTTATTGTCCCTTCCAAAAAATTATTGAAAACTCGAGAGCATGATAAATTCGATGTGTTTCCGGAATTTGTGTAAGCGACTCATTGTGCAATACCGAGGTGAATACTGATTAACTATGACCACAGCTGCCTCCTGGTTTGTAGTTGGACTATTATACCACCGTTCATGTTCCAGCGATATGCTCCAGAGCAGTTTTAAAACAAATGTACCAGTTTGTTGTTATCATGCAGAACTTTCTGAATTTTTTTAACGGTTTCTCGTTCGACATTCTGAAAAACGTGGAAATGTCTGCTCGTTTCTGCATCCTCGTCCCATATAAAATAAATTTATAAAAATTGAACTTGCTGATTAGATGCGGGAAGAAGAGGAACCAATCGCATGATAGACTTGTGTCTGAATTGTAAAAGTTGAAGACGTCATGTTAAAATATAAATTGTATTTTCTAACGTGGTTCAGGAATCGTCGCGATTCATCTGTTTTATTCGAAAGTAGAGTTCTCAATGGCTGGAATTTTTCTTCTCTAGTATAGGACTAGAAACAACATTCCCACAACAGCACATTATCCCGTAGCAATCTGTCTATGATTTCCGTAACACTCAAAATTGTTTCGAACGCACATACAAAAGAGATAAACGAAATTTCGAGTAAAACAATCAGTGTCGCAAATTATATCATGTTCTTTCGACTGTCCACAAACGAGCAATTCATTATGTACCAAAGAACATGAAAAAAATTTGATTTGCTTTTGTAGATATATTTAAGGAAATTTTTAAATAATGTCGTGTTCCATTAAAGCAAGAAAACTAATCTAGATTTAAAAAAACTGAGCTGAGTCAATTTCTACTATGAAGAGTTCAGCATTATTTGATATAGATTTCTTTTGTTTTTGAGTCAACAGAATACGACGATAACCATTACAGAAATGTAATTTTGTTTTTGTTTAGTTTGACGTTTAACCAGGCGCTGAAGTCGGCACCAACGAAAGTAGGATTTCGTGGGAGACCACCTACCCGATGAATAGACGACGCTGAAAGAGACTTAAACGCACTCCGTCATCGTGTCTGGGATTCTCTTGCGGTGAAAAAGGTGATTTTTAGACCATAAAATTGATATTAGGCTCATTACATCAGACTGCAATTAGATGTTTCGAAAATATTGTTATTAATACAGAAACAATCTCTTAGTTCCTTCCAAGGAGTTCAGATATATTAGACTGTAAATGACAGTTCCGCACAATTGATTCCACATCTCGCCAAACCATAACCATACCCTTCCAATATTTAAAAGGTTAGACCAACCCAAAATACCTTCATCATTGATTTAAGCCCTTCAAGCAAATTATTTCTAATAGTTTCGGCATAAAAATATAATATTTGCCTATTGGCGGATAAACTCTAAACTTTACTAACTTGGTAGGAAAACTGTCTATTTTATAATTCATGCAAAATTGAAATTGAAAGGACAAGGAATCAAGATTAATATTACTGCACATCCACCATTGAATTATGAAAACTGCGGAAATTGCAAGAAACTTTTAAAAATTCAAATTTTTGTTACGAATTTTGCAGTCCAATTATCGATGATAATTAGAATTTTTGTTACAAATTTGCAAATTTGAAACTCGCTCACCAACATTCAAAATTTGAAATATTATGTTGAACAATGGAATTTTTGATTTGGCATCTGGGCCATCTCAAATAATGAGGACACCATCAGAAGTTAACTCAAACAATATTTCAATTTTTTGCTAATGAAACTTTCTGCTCTCAAAATTAAAAATTTGGCCTGATGGGAAGAAATGTTCGCAGTTAATTATTAAACTGCAGGTTATCGTAACAGCTGTTTTTCTTACTGGTTGGTGAAATTCGATAATCGCTTTATACGACCCAATCAAACTACCCGCCTTACCAACTCGTAGTTTAGCCAAGTTTCTATACCTTTTGAGGTTGGCAAACTTATTTCTGCTGTCATTTATTGTTACTTATAATACAACATCGACGCAAATTATGTATAAGGAACGATTTTATTTCAAACTAATTTATATAAAATGTAAAATAATTTGACAACCTCGATGATAATTAGAATTAATTTTCCTATTTAGCAAAAAATTAAGTCACGAACGTTAATCCAATCAATATTTTTTAAATACAAAACTATTCAACGACCTACGAACATAGACCTGCGCCACAGATTTCAAATTGCTTTTAATTTTTTACACTCTGCTGGCGCTATTATCAAATCATCATAAATAAAAGGATAATGCTTGGGTTGTTTATGTTTTTTTGTAGGCCTTCTTTGCGGGATTTTATTTATTTTTTAAATTAAATCAATTGACTATAAAATTTGATTAGAAAATTTGAAAAAATTGAAGGCTATAAAATTTTCTACCGTATATGCTACTCGTAGTCTTACATGCATACATATTTCTATCGTAATCATATCGTGATGATATGTAATAAAATTATGGAAAGGTTTTATTTTCGTATATAGGATTTTTGGGAGATCTAAATGATTTACGAGTTGAATTTTTTTGTTTGGTTTAATTCAGTCAACTGATGAAAAATGTTGTAGTCAATTAAATTGTGTCATTAAGAACATTGCCGATAAAGTAAAGCTAAATTAGCTGAGGTATCCCAATGTTTTCAAAATATATTCCCATTGTAGAATTTAAAGTTGTATAATATCAAATTTGTCTATTTAACTGTTGCTGAACTTACCGCGAGCACACATAATAATGGGATCATAGTTAACAACGCATCAATTTGGATTGATAACAAGGTTTAATTTTCCTTTTTTCTTTCCATATCCTCGGTTGTTTTTTCCCTTCATAGTCGAAAGTTTCTGTTGTCTTACGAATCTTTTGCTAACCGTGTTTGACAATACGGTAGGGGTCTCGCTAGTCAATTCTGTCCCCTTCCGTTCTCTTATGGTGTTTCCAATTGGGAGAATCGCTAATTTTGTTACTGGCCTTTTCATAAGGCCCTTCCGACGCCGCGGAGTGTTTCAACACGAACGGTTCCATCATCTTGTTCCGAGTGAGTTTCTACAATCCGTCCAGTGATTCATCTGGATGGTGAAATGGTGTTGTCTCGAATTAAAACCAGTTGACCAATATTCAAATTTGGTGTCTTCGTGGTCCATTTTGCTCATTGTTGAAGTTGAGGCAAATATTGCTTCTTTCATTTTTTGGACCAATTTCCAACGAGTTTTTATTGTTGTCTGAAACTCCAACTTCATGATGAGTTATGATAACATATTCAATTAAAAGATGGCTTGGAGATAAAACGGTCGAATCACTTGGATCTTTGATGAAATTGGTGTTGAATTAAGGCAAGCCTCTTCAAAATGCGGTGCTCCCGGTGGTATAAAATGCCATTTAGTTACAATGTTTGAAGGTATTTGTTTCACCGTTTGCAATGTTTTTAATTCCATTGTCTTACTTCATAGCAAGAAAAAAATTAGTCGGTACAAATTCCTCTACGAGACACAAATCGTTTGTATGCCAGCATGAAAGCTTCGGTTATTAAATCATTGCTTTCGTTGCCATACAAACAAAACTTGCAAGGCAGCTCTGTACGATTTATGGCTTCTACCCTTTGATACTCTTACACTGAATGATCTGTCGAAATCAACTCCTAACTTCAAAAATGGCCGACCAGGAGCTAATTTTGCTTCTGGTAAGTTACCCATTAGTTGTTGCTTAATGGTTTTAGAGTTGGTATTATCTCAAATATTTGGTTATTGGTTGTCTTTCAACATTCCTTCCATTTATAATCCAAAATTCTTCGGATGTATGCTAAAGTTAACTGAGTGCCGCCATGTATTTTTGATTTGTGGCCTTCTTGGATTATTAGGTTAGCAATTGGATGTAATGATTCATCCAATGACAAGTGGGCCTATTCTGGCTATTCCAAAAAAAAATATTGCTATATTTCCAAACTTCAATAAATTCCAATTTTTTATTCCCCAATTCCCAAAAGTGTATTCTGGCGTAAATGAGAATAATGTCCAATGGGAAAACAATATTTCAAATTTTGCAGCCGCCATTATTTAAAAATATTATTTTATACATATACAATAAAAACTTTACCAATACTACGTTGTAATTATTTTTTCCTACATTCAAAAATTCCCAATTGCCAGAATACTGATTTGGAAAAAATAATTCCCAACTGCTAGACTACTGTCAAAATAGTTCAATTCGCAATTCCCAGGGAATAGCTAGAATAGGGCCACTGGTTTAAAAAACTTAAAATAACACTAAAATACCATATTTTGAGTTCCACAAGAATAAACAAATGCAAAACGTTGGATTAAACGAAAGATTACGGTTCGAATTTCCTGCAAATCACTTATGGCGAAGAAGTAACACGCTTAACCGATTGTGTATTAAATAATTGTTCGTAGATACTAATTTACCGAAATGAATTAAATAATTCAAATTAAAAGTAATTAATTGACAATCACATCAAAACGAAAATTCATTGAAGGAGGAAAGTGATTACCAAACTTGCCGCACGCTAATTACCAGATGTAATCACGTATTTTTAAATCTGAATTTAACATTGCGTTTCACCAACCGAAGAACGACCAGTGACAGGACTGTGTAACTTTTCAAAGAAAAATGATAGAGTACTAATAAGAGCTTGGTTGACCCAATATCAACGTTTTTAATTTTACTATGTCGAAATTGAAAGCATAGAAGCCTAGGGCTTTCTGCAGCTAAAAATTGTAAAAATTAGGTGACATCTTTTACAGTGACAAATGTTACACTCAACAGAGAAACCGGCTTTATGCTTTCAATCAGTGGCATACCAAGGGGAGGAGGGTTCACCCTCCCTATTGGCATTAGGCCAAATTTATGTTTTTCACTCCCATCAAAAAAACGGCTCAAACATAAACAAGTTGAACTAAACATTCTTAAGTATGTGTGTACCTTTAATATGTTGGTACACTATATGCAAAAGTGGCTTTCATTGGGTTAACAAAACCAAAACAAAAAATTTAGCGCGAAGAAAGATAAAACATTCGAAAATTCTCTCTGAGACACACATTCTAATGTTAATTCTTTCGATATCCAAAAAAAATCGATTCTTTCGAAAGAATATGTAATGTCAAAATGTCAAAAAAGATCAAAAAAAAAATCAATTTATTGATTTATTTTTTCCCAAAGAATTCGACATAAAAATCATTTAATTAATCAAGATAAAAAATAAACAAAAACAAACGAATTTTTATTTATATGTACAACACATAATATGTTGTTTGGTTAGATTCGTGTTTTTAGTTTTTATTTTACTCTCGAACCATGATAGAAATATGACAAGGTATGTTTGACAGCGGAAAGGACGTGGAGCGTGACGTCATTCTGAGTTAATTTGGATATTTTTTTGCGAATTGGTTTTGTTTTATAAGAATATTTTTAGGTTTTGGAAATGGAAATAAGTTTCAACGACTGCACACGATAGAAAAAACACAAATCTCAACGAAACGGAGTCAATGTTACGAAATATATAACTCGAAGTGACGTCACAAAAAGGAAACATGGCGACAGGTCGATTGGTTGGAACATACCTACGTAAATATTTATATCATGCTTTCGAATTTTCCATTTCGTTTTTTTTTTTTCATAATATACGAGTAACAAGCAGCTAAGTTATACCTATAGCTTGAATAGCAATGTACATTATATCGATGAAAATATAAACAGTTTGTTTTACTCCTCTAGCCTACAGGTGTTTTTGAAATTTTATTTATGTATTTTTTTTCTTGGCGAGAGAGAAAGAGTGAACCCTCTTAAGACGTGTCCGAAGTTTGTGATTTTTTTTTTTTTTTTTTTTTTGTAACAATTTTGACAGGAGTGAAATAATTTTCTCTTCCATATTTTGTAATAAGTTTTATTTGTACTATTTTTTTTAGAAATAAAATAACGTAATACGGCTTTGTTTATGAATATTATTACAGAAGTGTCAAATTTACAACACGTAGTGGCTATGATAATTTGGTTGCATACAAAATAATGTCATAATTATTACAGCTGGAATAATTATCACAAACTTCGAACACGTCCTTAATATCTTACTACAATAATATAATATTACATAATTATATTCATTTTCCCCTTGTGTCCTCTATACCTTACCAACAGTTTGACTTGCATTGAAAACTTTGTTGTGTGATTTTAAAACTTAATTAATTGTTGGGATTTTGTTTAGATTTGTTAAACAATAATATTGTAGATTTGTAGACGATTTTTGGTACCAAATTTTTAAATGGCCGATGGGAAACGAAAATTGAAAAGCACTACTTTAACGTCATTTTTTACAACAAAAAAAAAAAATTTCGTTAGACGATAACTCAGCAAGTTCTCAAAATTTTAGTGATGGTGGCGAAATATGTAGTTGAAATTAATAAAGCACAAGTAATGCACCAAGCACAAGTAATGTTGGTGTTGGTAACAATTTCGAAAATGAGGTTAATTCTGTAAATGATATAGGTATTTTAAAAGAAATACGCCAGAGAGACGAAAACCGACTTATGGCCAGATATAAATGGCTAGCATACTCAAAAACTTTTGATGGTGCATTTTGTAAATGGGTAGTTAAGAACAGCAGCCTGATTCTTTAAAAAATAAGATAATGTGTAAACGTGTACACTTGTAAAAATCAAAGCTTACTTTTATGAGTTTGCAGTTCCTCGATTTGCCTTAGGCCGTGTGTGAATGTATTAAAAATAATTTTGTTAAAAATTTGGTGAAAAGAAATTATGGAATTGAAATATTTTTAACATGGTGAGTAAGTGTGCTGTGTGAATTTGTTAAATTTTTCACAACACTAACATGACAAATTTTTGACAACAATACATTTATTCAATACAAAATGGACCATGTTGTTAAAAAACAATACACAATTTTACTTATAATTATATTATTATATAAAAAATATTATAATTATTTCTAATTATAATTAATTATAATTAAGATCAATTAGTCGTCTCCGATTCAGAGTTGTTGGATCCCGAAGATATTAAAAGGGTATCGACATTCATATGTGGATTATCAGTTCATACCATTTGCCCAAAAACTCCATTAATAAAACGGCCATTAATTTTCCTTTCTAATCTGCGCTCTCTTTGTTCGCGACGTCTTGCATATACATATATCTGCAAGATTGCGTCTGCCGAACTGAGAGCGAGACGTAGAAGGCATAGACTGCAATACAAAACTTTAAAACAACTCTATAATATTAGGTTATGTTTTTTTAACATCGGTTGTCAAAATTTATAGGCGGTATTTACTGCGATAATTTTTTTTTTCTTTTTCTGGTGAATAAATCAAAAAAATTTAATTTTACTGTCAAAATTTTAATTTTTAACTAGTTTTTTAACACATTCACACACGCCCTTACTACTAAAATAATACAAAAAATTCCAAACTCATAAAAGTAAGCTTTGATTTTTACAAGTTTACACGTCTACACATTATCTTATTGTTTAGAGAATCAGAGTGCAGAAGTGATCCAAGTAACATTTTTTTATTAGAGAGATAATGAGCAAATGTGTTTTCATGATTATTAAAATTGAGGCTAATATATTTTTGTTACAATATGTTAAATTATGACAGTGCTCAACAGTACTTGGATTACTTTTGCGCTAATTGATTGACTCGGCTTTGAAACAGCAAATATTAGAAAATCGTTCCAGATTATATCCAATAATTAAGACAATTGTATTTTTCGGCCGCCAGATTATCGTACAGCAAAACCATCACCCAGCCATTCCCAACCACCCTTTGACTCCAGACTTCAGAATTCATTTTCTGGTCTGGCATGTCACAGCTTTGCTTACATGGAAACTCGGTCGACGCACCACTCTGCCTTCACTTGTATCAACTCACCGGACATCTTAAAATAGCTCTGTCCTCGGCACAGCACTCAGTGGTGAAAGATTAGAGGTGCACACCAGGTACATGGTCGAAGCCCCCTGCTCCCAACCTATCTGGCGTGTTCCTCGATTCCCTCTTTCACCGCTGCCTGCCATGACACAAGCATCGGCCGATCACATTCTCCTCCCTTCACTCTGTCTCGGCCCATCGACTCCATTAATGCTTTTTACGAGATACTAAGACATTTCAACGGGGCGATCGCCACCTCTGTTCAGCTAATCTGAACACAGACAGACCGAAACCAACCATGTTTGGTTTGCGAGGGGAAATCACTTGCGAGGGAGTCCTGTAGTGGCTCACTCAAGCATACTCCGCCACAATGCATCATCTACATGCGTTGGCGTCTGAGTTCGACCAACAACCAGTGCAACGTCTTCACGCCGCTCAACGTTGCACCACTTGGGAACACACGCATGTAACCATAAAACTACTGTCTCTTCCATATGAAGAGACAACAAAAATAAAATAAAATTTATTTTCTTCAGTCTCGCATCGGATATATCAACGCTTCAACACGACGCTCTTTGTGTTGGACGCCAAGGCCAACCACTCATTTCGTGTGTACCAAAAATGTTGGTGCAAAATAATAAAATTAAATAAATATTTTATTTAAATAAATTAAATAATTATAATTATAATTAAGCCATTTCATATCACATATAAAGTTCAGTACAGTTTTAGGTAGCCTCCTGAAATTCGTCATTATAAGAATGTATAAATGATTGAACACCGAAACACACACAATTTAAATTAACATAAAATTTATTTTGACGGTTAAATTTATTTATTTAATAAACTTATTAAATAAATAAATTAAACAGTCAAAATAAATTTTATGTTAATTTAAATTGTGTGTGTTCGGTGTTCAATCATTTATACATTCTTATAATGACGAATTTCAGGAGGCTACCTAAAACGGTACTGAACTTTATGTGTGATATGAAATGGCTTAATAAAATGAAAACTAAAACTGTATTTTAACAAAACAATATTTTATTTTGTCAATAACGTCATATTTTAACTTAGGTCTTTTGTCAAAATCAATTTTTGTAGCTATAACGTCATAAGTCTGAATGGAAATTATTTTCCTGTTCCAAAAGACATTTCTCACGTTTGTGAAAATAAATAAATAACCAATATTTTACAACTATTGATTACTCTACCGAACTATATCAATTCTATTGTTGCAAAGTCACTAGTAACCGGATCTTAATATTTCAAAACTTTAAATTGCATTTTTTTAAAACTAAAAAACGAAGTTTTTTTAGTCATGACGTTGTTTTATTTAATGAGCGATATGTATTAATACGTTCCATTAATAATTGATACTCAATACCTCATTGGACAGAGCTGTCATAGAGTGTATTACATATGTACATATGTGCATTGTGAATCACTTAGCTTGAATTTAGCTTTATCAGACGCTTGCGATTTATCTTGTGTAAGAAATTGTATTGGATCTCTTTCTAGTATTTACAACTTTTTTAACAACCCTAAGCGACCGTCCGTTTTAACACAAGTCATAGATGACTCCACTCCCGAAATATTAGCCACGCGCTTAAAACAACTATGTCCCACCAGATGGGTACAGCGCCACGAATCTGTCATTGTTTATTTACAGCTGCAAAATGCAATTATTATTGCATTAGACATAATTTCATTATGGTCTGATAAGACGACATCATCACTAGCATGATAAAAATGTAGAATTTCAATTAACCATTAATGTTATTGCCAAAGTTTTTGCAGTAACATTTCCAAAGAAAATTTTGATTTAGCAACGGCCATTAAAGTGGCTATTAGCTTACAAAGTGTTTTATCCGATATGCGTAATGAACCAATGTGAACGAGACACACAACGGAGTCAGTCAAGTTTTTACTTACAAAAAATGTGTATCTGTGTTAGTGCACTGAGGTCGAAATTAAAAAAAAGTATCAAATCGAGAACTATTTATGGCAGTCCAACTAATACATGTACATAAATATTGTGTGCCGATGAAAAATATTTCTGGCACACGCTGATAATTTTAATTGTTTGGTATTTTTATGGGAAAGATTTTTTTTAATTTTGTATTTTATGACGGAAATAATTTGAATAAAATAATTCTGATATGAGTGTTAATAATAATTAAATTTTTGTATTATTTTGAAACGTGAAAATAATCGAATTAACACTAATACTTCATTTTTCTAATAATTTTTGGTTATTCTAGGTTAGGTTTTTGTTTGCTGTCAAAACACTAAGGCAATTTTAAAGTTTGCGATATTTATGGTAAAGTCTAATGTGTGATCGAAAATATTCG
This sequence comes from Tipula vernalis, assembly GCA_958295665.1. Taxonomy (NCBI): domain Eukaryota; kingdom Metazoa; phylum Arthropoda; class Insecta; order Diptera; family Tipulidae; genus Tipula; species Tipula vernalis. The sequence goes on along the minus strand of OY282558.1, from coordinate 385,155,564 downwards.
AAATAATAATTCTGATATGAGCATTAATAATAATTAATTTTTTAGGTTATTTTGAATCGTAAAAATACTCGAATTAACACTAATTCATAATTTTTTTAATAATTATTGGTTATGTTTTTGTTTGCTGTCAAGATGTATTCATAAAATTTGCTATAAAAAAAACAATAACAAAATACTTTGTCTTTGTCTCTCTGATGGATTATTTTTTTTTGTCTTCTTCCAACTTCAAGTCAGCTCAGTCAATTTTTCATAGTGGAATTGGGGCTTAATAAATAGAATGGACGCGCTTAATTCCTATAACAAAAATTTGTTTCCTTGCAACAGCTACAACAGGATGCGAATTTCAGTCCAAAAATGTGCGATGTGCGAGTGCGAACCGGAAAGTAATAGTATTAGTAAAATATACGTGTATGCGAGAAAACATTTATCATATGGAAAGAAAAGCAATGCGAAATAGATGTAGTCTTACTTTGGGAATTTTACAACAACAATGCCGCTATTTTCATTCCGGAATGAATAGTTTCAAAGCAAGTTTTTGTAGGTATAGAACTATTCCAGTAATAATTTTGAAATTTTTTGTTGTTTTTTTAATTAATTTTTAATGTCAATTGATAAAAGTAAAAAGAAAATTATTTTCGGTTTTTATTTTGAGCATAATTTACATTTTTTGCTATAAAAACAGATATTTGCAAAAACCAGGGTAAAAAATGTGATTGCCGTGAGCCAATCTCTCAAGTCCCGAAGCAAGTTTTGTGTACAACTGACTATGTGCTTATAATCAATTATCTTGTTACATAAACGCCAGATTTGTGGCTTTTGATGAATAAAAATTACTTTAACTAATATTGGATATCAAGATACAGGTAATCTGTGCGATCAACACACAGGTAACCTGTGGATAAGCATGAATTTTATTATAGTTTATTATTCCTAAATAGTTGCAAATACCCTTCCTTTCTTATTTCGTGTAGAAGAGTACCGAATATTTATTTATCAATTTATATTATTTGTAGTTTAGACATTAGAGCAGATAACGCTACGTTAGAGTTCGGATTGGTTTAAGGTATATTTGGTTAACGCAAGTCTAGTTGCAGGTATTACTTTTCTAAATTTTCAATAATTTACAACAGTACGATTGGCTGGAACTCACAGAAGTCCCGCACTCAATGTCGCAATGGGCACATGGCACAAGCCAGTGATTCAAATCTAATAGACATAAGTGTACTGCATCCTTAGCTAGCAAACTGAATGAATTTGGACTAAGGCATGGGTGATAGACTAACGATCAATCAAGTTTAAAATGTCTGGCGAGAACTATAAAACCCCCGAAGGATAAACCATAGAGAAAGAAAATGTGAAGTCAAATGCGGGTGTCGCTCTAGCAATAACTATGTAGATTTCTGGTATAATCGAGCTGTAAGAATTGCGAATTTTTCTGTGCCGCACAATTGATCATTCAACACGCCGCGACCAACCGCCGAGTTCACGCCGCAACCTACTGCAAATGGAATGCGATAGAACAAGCAGTATCCGGAAGTAAAGACTGCAATTGGGGCTGCAACAGAATAGACCTACAACCAATAACCTGTAGAATATTACGTTAAGCTGTAATAAATAAAATAATTAATTTAAAAATTTATATTAAATTCAATAAACACCAAACGAGTTTAATATGTTTCGAAGATTGTAAGAGAATCCAATCCAGTTTCGAACTGATGAGCTTATGATTATGAAAAAATCAATCTTCTCATCAGGCCGCGGCGACTGGACTGATTATACCACAATTTACATTCTATATATACAGAATGTGCTGTGATTTAAGTACTAGCGAATCGTACTAATACAGATGAATTCTCTTACAATTTTTTTCTTCTTCACGATATTCACACTGCTCTGTGTGTAAGCTAATTTTTTACTTTTTATCAATGTTTTTGTTGAATGTTAATTAAATAAACTGAAAAGTGAATTTAATTAACATTCAACAAAAACATTGATAAAAAGTAAAAAAACACCAAACACTTGCCATTGTGAAGGATCTTCGATAATTGACTAATAAAAAAACAAAAATCATAACGCACCATAAAAAAAGCATAGCTATGCGACTTGTGAAATTTGGGAATGTAAGCAGCAAACAATTTGAACCGATTTCGCCCGATTCAATTATTTTTGATACTTGCGATGACAAAAATGCACTAATACAAGTAAAATATTTGACACAACACAGTCGAAAAAAGTATATTATACACCGTGTACGTATACGAAACGTACATCGCACATACCACATTTTTTGGACTGAAATACATGTCCAGAGCGCTCATTTTCGACGTTAAAATTATTGAAGACGACTTACGTAACACGGTAAGTGAAGAACAACTAAATGGTTTAGCGATGATGTACATTCATCGAGATTTCAACATTTCAATTGAAGAGGTTTTAGACGAACTAGCTCAACAGTATTGTTGCCTGACTTTATGTTTTGCTTTTCCTATAACCAATCTCCCCCCCCCCTCCCCTACATGAATTTCTGGGTACGCCAATGCTGTCAATGTACCTTTATGCTGCATTAAAGGTTTAATAAAATACCTTTTAGCACATATTGTAGAGTTAATTATTACATACAACATTTTCCATCGTATATCGACATAATATAGGCGTTATTGACAAAGACGATAAATTCCCTTTCAACCTCGTCGCATGACTATCCGATTTTCATCTTCACCAAACATTAAAAGAAAACATCTTTTGACAAACGTTCCAAAAATGATTCATCGAAATTTTACGAAATTTAAATCATCTTAATAAATAGCTTTATGGCATGATGAATATGGGGAAAAAATGTGTACACACAGTAGCTGTGGCGTTCCCCCATTATAAATAAAATTGTTTTTTTTATCGGTTATCATCACATTTTATTTGTTGTTTTTTTTTATATACATAATTATCATATACATACACTCAGCAGCATGCCGCATGATCCTTTTGAGTCAAATTTCTTTTACCAATTTACATAATAAGCAAGTATGCGTATATATAGTTAAAAAGATAGTTAAAAGACGCCCTTTTTAATAAATATGTTATTTATTTTAAATGAATAAAGATTTTTTTTTTTTGTAAATTTGATCCGAGTTAGTTGTTATGTACAATGCGATGTACATAATTTTAATTTTATTAAATAACACAAAATGTAATAAATTATGTTATTAAACAAATCAAAAGAATAGAGACAATAATAGAGATCTCGATATAACAAAAAAGGGCCGTTGACATACCCTGAGTTTTGCCTATGCGCTGTTTACGAACATATCTCAAATAATACAATGTATAGAGAGAGGTACACATATTATAACTTGATGATGATGATAATAATTTATGAACAATTTTTTTTTTTTTGGGACTGTAACATGTAATTTTCACATCACATTCCTATTATGTATATAGGAAAAACAGGATATCTATTGTAAAATAAAATAACAACAACAATTTTTTGTTTTCATCCCATAATAAACACATGTGATTAGAGTTTGATTATATGTATGTATGTTTATGTGATTATTTTATGTGATCATGTACAATGTGACGAGGGTTATATCGGTTATGTGACAATTTAACGCCTTATGTTGTTTATAAGAATATTGAGTAAACACACGATCGTATATTACAACGATCTCTCGATCTCTCGATAATTTTGATTCATCTGATTTAAAAAATGAAATTAGAAACTTCCATTTATTAACTTAGTATTCGGCAAACTCACACTTACACCAACTCTAGGCCAGTTGAATTCAAATTATGTGCCTAACAATTAATCTTAATTGATTTCACAAAATGATATCAAAAATTAGTTTACTTGACAATTAAAAAATATTTAACGAAATATCATTGAAGCAGAGGCGTATTCTCCAAGTACGGTAAAATGTGTCGTAAAAATCATAATAGGTTTTTGTTATAATCAGAATGCATATTTAATCCATGTGGTATTGCCTCAAACAAAATTTAAACAATTGATTGCAGTCTCACCTACGTATAAATTTACGTAATTTTACTAGCGGGGTGCCTTTAAATTAATGTGCAGGACACCGAAAGTTCGCGAGCTACCAACATTTAATTTATTTTAATTTTATTAGAAAATTCTGTAAAGCAGTCAGTTGAAGTATTTAATTGAATCTCTTCAATCTCAACCTCGAATAAATGTGTGCTTTAAAATAATTTCTTTCAATACCTGAGACTAATATGTCTGCTTTCGTTGTAACATAAAGAAGCTAGTGTTGTAAGGAGTAAGTAGGGCATGGATGATTAATCGGTTTCCGAACGAAACGAAAAACGATTAATTGTTCATTTTTAGAGCTATGTACTAATCGATTTATTTTTAATTAAAATTTATTTTAAAAAAGTGTCAACCGATTTTAATAAAATTCGACATGTGCGTTGGAAATGGGATTCTAAAATAATTTTTAGATAAAGTTCTGGAATATGGCCAATTATGTTGCAAATTGGCTATTTCTTTACCGATTTTAGATCTGCCTCACGGGCAGACGAATCTCAACAGCTGCCTGGTTTACAAAAACCTCAACAGACAATAGCTTTTATGATATTGTTGTTGATGTTTTTGTGAATCTGGCAGCTTTTGTGGTAAAACGCATTTTCCAAAATAATTTTTCTAAAATGGTCGTTCTTTACATTTTATAAGCCATCCATCCTTCACCACAAAGGGCTTCGTTCCAATTCCACAAATAGAATATTCTTCGATTTAAACAATACTATGTACGTGTAATATAGCACATATATAATACACAGTTGCTTAAAAAAGCATTCCGATATAATTCTGAAAAACAATTTAATTAATTTAATTAAAGTTCAAAATTAAAGGTCAGATTTACGATTTAAAGATAATTAAACGGTTTTATTTGCTTAGATTAGATCAAATTAGCGATTAATAACGTTATTGATATTGAAGTTTGTGCTTTCATCTTCCGTTGGAGCTTCTTCCTTTTCGATCCTCTCCACTTTAGATATATGATTATTTTCTTCTATTTCAAAAGTCACGTTTCTCTCGTTGCTACCAATTGCCAAGTCGGTAAACACCCTTTTTCTGCAATGATCCTTTTAAAATTGTTTGTAAATGCAGTAGCAGCGTCAACATTACAGGAAAGTTTTTCACCAGATGTCGTCAAAATTCAAATTCCGTAACGTTTTTGAAATTTGTCAAGCCATCCATCGCTGGCTGAAACATCATGTTCATTGGCATTGAGTGACCTATTCAACTCCAGCGCTTTTACTTTAATCATCTCGTTTGAAACCATTTGGGACGTTGTTTGCCTTGCGTCGTCGTAAAAATCATGAATATAATTGTTCAGCCACATCAAAGTATTTTAACGGCTTCATGCGCTTGATTTTCTTCTGATTCATACAAGTTTTTGATGCGGATTCTTCTAAGTTTTCTTTGTTATTTTTACTCTCGTAATGGTCGACTTATGAACGTTGTAACTTCGACAAATCTCTTTTGAGCTCTTATCATCTTGAAGATCATTTAAAATTGAGATTTTTCTTTTAAAGAAACATATAATACAAATTGAAAATGATATGAAAAACCAGAGTTACTTTTGTGGAAATTTTGGGGAAAAAAAGTTGCTAATGCAGAGGCTGCTACAAAAGAACGTTTCTTATGTGGAAATTTCTTGTTTCGCTTACTTATCGTATATAGAGAAATCTCGAATATATGTGACAAACAACCGGCAACCTAAAATAAGGCCAGTTTTTTTCACAAATATTCAGAACTTCTAGCAAAACTCAACTTTGTATGTGCTAGTTTATATAGCAAGCTTAGTTTCTTGCTTTATTACATCAGATCTACCCAGGAAATCCCTTATCTCACGATTCATTTTGACAAAAAGCATCCTAACCTGACAAAATCCTTTTCCGATATACACCTGTCCCTCGATTAACACGGTACTTGATTAACGCGGCGAAACTTCTGTGCGTGTTAATCAAGATTCTCTCAATTCGTTGACCGTGTTAAATCAAATGCGTGTTAATCAAGTACCGTGTTAATCGAGGAAGAGGTTTAATCCACTTTTGACTTTTTCTGAGAAACTCTCAGAACAAGATGCTAGATGTTTAAATTTTGGAAAAAGGAATTTTAATTTTGAAACCTGACCAAAATTTGTTTGGCGTCCCAAAATTTTGGAAAAAACCTATTTCTTTATAACTCCTATCAAAGTGGGGCGCAAAAAATGTTTTGCCGGTGAAGCCAAAAGTCTAGGAATAACCCTGCCCTCACTCAACCCCAATGAAAGTCAACTAAACCCCAACTCAACTTTAATACAACCCAGCGTCGAACAAAATCGCAACCCCCTTCTTAACACCAAACTGAAGGGCTAACTCAATCGCGAAATCAACTCGATTCGAAAATTACATTTACACAACCGAACCCGTCACTCAAATCCATGTCAAGTACTCAAACGTAACTCAACCTTAAATCAACTATCAACTCTCTCTTATATGAACTTAACTCAAAACAACTCAAACTAACGTCTAACTCAACCCTCAACATAAGCCCAAATAAATCCCTAACTGAACCATTGACTCAACCTCAACTCAACCCGAACTCAACCCTATCCCAGCTCCAACTCTAATCCTAACCCTAGTTCTCGAGATACTATTGCTATAGATCCACGTCCAGACATCCAGACAGTCGGATGGATTTTTTTTTGACCTGACCATCATCTGTTTCGTGCACTGCAGAACTCTCTTAATGGCGTAAAATTGACTTTAAAAGAGACCTTTGAAAATTACTTAGTTAAGTTTTTCGCCCAAAAATCATAGAAATTTTACACTGACGAGGAAAAATGCAACAAAAAAAAACTGCGTTTGAAAATTGGTTGCATAAAACGGCGGAAACCATTTAGATCATCCAATATATTAAACGCGAATCAATATACCTATGTAGGTGTAATACAAGGGAAGGAATGAAGATTTTGGGACAAAATGCTTTGTTCGATTAAAAGCAAATATGAGGCCTTCAATGCAAAAACGATCTAAGCCACCATTGGCATGCCATTAACTCAAATATGAAAAATGTGTGGCACTGAAGGCCTCATATGTATGGCAATAAGAATTTTTGATTTGATCACATTGAAATTCGACCAACAAAACGTATTACCAAACACTAGTTTAAAATAATTGGGTTAATTATTTAAAACATCCTACCCCAGCCAAACCAACTTTTGAGTTTCTGTAAATCACATTGCACTCGAGGAAACAGCATTTATAGTGAGTAGTATTAGTTGAATTTGGGCATTAAATCTGCTAAATAAAATTACATCTTTGATGAAAATATTAAGCGCAAGGTAGGTCCAAATAAAGAACCTTGTGAAACATATTTTTGCTGAGCTTATAATATGATATATCTTCAGTACCTGTTTCCTGCTTTGATTTCGAAAATAGAATCTTCATTTTCATGTCGATTTGTCATTTAGTTTGGATTTCACATCCAAGAATGGATAAATTTCCAATTCGCGGTGCAATTCATTATCTTTATTTGAAAGGCTTATCAGTAACTGATATCAAAAAGGATATGGATCTAACTTTTGGGCGAGTCTACACAAGGCGAGTCTTCCATGTTTTGCAAAAACAGTCGAGATTTATGTCAAACTTTTATTTTGGCTGATATATTTGTACTGCGATGTTTTGGTTTCGAAAATAAGGTGGGGAGTCTGATTTTAATATTTTTATCCACAAGTGTTTGGCAGAAATCTTCATCTGTTGTAAATATTTTTGAAGCTTTAATATTAGATTTAACAAATATCCCTCCACACCCCCATAACCACTAGAAGTATTAGACAAAAACTGTTGTAATCTTTTAAATTAAAAACTTTTTTCCGTTTCTGTTATCCATATTTCACTAATATCGATGCAATGTCATATATTTTGGTTTGATTACACAAATTCATCTGCCTCATTCAACATATGCACTTTTAACTTTAAATTTTACGAATTATTAAAATATTAATCTACTTGTAATCTTCAACTTATCTGATATCAAGTACATAGTTTCAACTTGGAAACTCACTATAAACAGTGTCAAAAATGAATAGGAAACTTTTGATGAACAGATTCAATCTTCTTTGATGAAGGTTGTCCAGAGTAGCCTCTAGCCCAGTCATGGAGAACCTATGGCACGCATCTCAACTTTGGCAAGCGGCAAACATTTTTTGGTATGCGAAGATTGTTCAACCATGAATAAATTATATAAATTTGATTTGTCAAAATAATGAACGCCTAAAATTGTGTAATATAAATTGCTGAATGACGTATATTTATGGATAGAGCAAAGTTACTACGGACATCTAGTTAAAATATTTGTAAAGTGTGATATAAAAAAAAATAAAACAAAATATTTGTGATTCCCCGTGGCTACATTTTAACAAAACTGTCAAATGTTTTTATTTATTGTGTAAATATGCAGCTTAATAGTTTGTATTTGTTGTAATTTAATTAAATACATTAAAAACGTAAGTACATACATGTTACGGAAAATTAAATGATTGAATATTTTTTAGATAATTCGGTTTCAGGGGGCCTATTCTCGAATTCCACATCCATTTTCCACATGTGGACATCTGTCAAAGTTCACACAAAAACGTTCGAAAATTGTAATTCGTATATAAAACACATGCGGCATGGACATTTTCCTATATGGGGAATTTTTTCACATGCTTATACCCATTCGGAAATATTCCCTTAGTACCGAAAAAATTCAAGTTTTATGAATTTTGACAGATGTCCACATGTGGAAAATGGATGTGAAATTCGAGAATAGGGCCCCAGATATCTTTTTCAATCGTCATCTTCAAGCAAAAAAAACTATCATTAGGATTTCAAAAATGTTGGACTGATAAATATGGAATGATTGAAAATAGTGATAAAGGTTTGTGTGTTTTGTGCTCCGCAGCACTATGTAGTTTGCACAACATTACCTGTAAAGCGACATTACAGCACAAACCATAAATAACTCTTGGATACTACAAAAGAAGAGAAACAAAGCATTTTATTAATTAGACATAGAATTGCCAACAGTGGTATCTGTAACTACTAATGGCGCCGCCAGTATGACTGGCGTGACTAGCGAAGAAGTCGGTTTAATTTAAAAAAAGAATCTCACATCCTGAATTAGAGTCCCATTGCATTATATATCAGCAAGCTTTATCTGCTAAGTGCTTGAAGGTGGAGTTCATTAGGAGAAATTTTAAGTACTGTAACAAAAATAGTGAACTTAATATCTACACAAACTTTAAACATAAGAAAATTTTAAACTTTATTAGATTAAGTAAATTCGCTGTACACAAGGCAGAAAGTTCTTTAACGATTTGTTGAGTGTTTGGAAGAAATTCGTTTATTTTTACAAAACGAGAATAAAATTAGTCAGTACCACGAGCTATTTGATGTCGAATGGATTTCCAAATTAATGTTTTTTGGGGACGTTTCTATGCATTTGAATGAATTAAATATTAGGTTACAAGGCAAAAGCGACACAATTATGATTATACCGATTTCGAAATTCACGAAAACCTTGATACTGTTAAAATTATAGATGTGGATATTCAAGAATTTTCCACAAGATTTAAGCAATTTTGGAAACTTGAAGATACTGTAAAATTCATTACAAATCCAGACAATTTATCGATAAGTACACTAAATTTGGACTTTTTTGAATGGTTGAATATTGTCGATTTTGAAATGCAACTCTAATAGAATTTCAAAGTAGTTTTATATGGAAACAGAAGTTTATTGACTTGAGCATTGTACTGGAAGAAACCATTGAAAGAAATCGTTTAAATCAAGGATGGAAGAAACTTCTGACCGTAAAATATTTAAAACTTGAGGCGATATTCCGAAAATCTTTGATGAAGCTTAAAAAGTTGGCTGTTGGCTTTATTATCAATTTTTCATCAAAAATGATGTGCTTGCATGCAATGCTTGCGAATCATTATTTTCAGAGATGAATTTTATTAATTCTAGTTTTAGAAATCGCTTAATTGATGAATGCAGTGCAGCTTGTATTTTACTAAAAGCCACGTCGTATGAAAGTTTTAAGTACTTTTGTTAATGTTTTGTAAGGAGTCTTAATAATTTTTTTTGGAATCGTAACTTTCTATAAATGTTTACTAATAAATTAATTAATAAAATTAAAAACTTGCATTTAATTCTTCTTTTAAGATTAAAATCTGTGAAATCACGATGTCTAAACTACGTGTAGCTTTGTCAAATTTACCGGAATTTATCAAATAAAAACTTGTTGTCTTTTAATTTAACTTCAAAGGTGATGGATAGGTAATAAAATATGCTTAGCCTATTTGTGAGTTCGTGTTGATTCTGCTCAATATTTAGAGATTTGCATTTATGCTCGTTGTCTACTAACTCCTTGTTATCTGCAAAAAATTTTCATATTCAATTCGCAACTTTTCGAATTCAACTCTTTGTATTTCTAGGTCTTTGAAATACATGAAATATGATTTGATCCGGTTCAGATGAAACGTAAAAAAATGCAGCTAATGTTCTAGATTACCGGAAAAATTTATATTTGGAATATGAAACGCAAAAGTCAAAATTTACAGGTTAATAAATTATCAGCTGGAATAGCGACTTACCTATATAAACTTCATGAATCAACTATGGGATTTTAGAGCAAAAGTTGGTGACGAAAATAATACCATTTTAAAGGAAATATAATAATCTGGCAGATAATGCGGCAAAATGCGTGATATCAAAACTTTACAAAGATGATTAGTAAATCTGAAGTTTTCACTCTAAAAACAAAATGAAAGCTGAATAAAATTACGCAGAAACACGTTTTTCGACCAAGTCACAGCTAAAAAACAATTTCGAGAATTTGGAAAAATATCTTACCAAACATGCCGATAATTTGACATTGAATTATCACTTTAAATATTATGTATTCCATGAGTTCATTTGAAAAGTTTCCACCCGAATTATCTCAGAAACCATGGGTTTCTAAAAAAGATGTTCCATAAAAAATTTGAGTGATTTTGAGGAAGAAGGAGAATAATAGTATTTATTTTATATTTTGCGGTTGCCTTAAAGCTTATTAAAAGGTCAAACTAGGTTTTTGAACGTAACTTACTAGTTGTTTGTACGCAAACAATTGAACATATTTTATTTGATTCTTTTATTTGTTCGACGTTCATTTTTCAAGATACTTAGCAAAGTTGTATTAAATTAGAAAGTGGTAAATTTTGTAATAAAACTCTGGTTTACGAAGGACTTTGTTTTTCTCATCTTTTGTTTTCCGAAGTAACATTGATTGGGAAAACGAGAAATTAGATACAAAATCTTTCCCGCTGTTTTCCTTACAATTCATACAGAACAAACCAGATTTTCCTTTCTTTACGTCTGTTATTGTAACTTTGTAAGTTTATTTAACTTTGCAGATACCTTGAAAAATGAATGACAAACCACAACAAAATATTTTAAATAAAAGATTTTCAATTGTTTACGTACAATACATTGCTTGTTGAAAAAATATAGGTTCCTATTCAAAAAACTACACTACCGAGCAACTAAATCGACTCAAACATTCAGCGCTCACAGAAAGGCGAAAGTCTGATATTTTTACTTAAAACTTTTACTTGTAAAATGACACTATTTCCATGAAAATTGGTTCAGTATTTTTTTATAATGAATTTTCAAAGAAAACGCAACCAAAATTGATGATTATAAAAAAAAATATTGGGGATATTTAAATTTAAATTACAACAAAAAATTCAAGCAAAACAAAAACAATTTCATTGGTTAATACTTATTATTACCTCATCGTCACGAGTCCAATCCCAACCATAAACTGCCGAGTGGTTCGAGCTGTGTGACACCGGGCATTGTCATGCATATCGTTCAGCGATGAGACCTCCTCTACGGCCTCCAACAGGTAAGAAAACTAGATCTGTTTTACCCTCAACCGATATGCCAGTCCACACCGTACTCGAACCGCCGCCGTACGTGACTGTTTCAGCAAAACAGCACTGCGAAAACCGCTCTCGTGGACGCCGGCAGACCCAGTCTCTCCTATTACTACCATGGAGAATATTCTGCAGGTGTCAGTAAATAGAACGGACCTCCATTGCTCGATGCTTCAATAGATGTGTTCGCGAGCAAATTCGAGTCGCTCTTTCCGGTGGCGAGCTGCCAATTTTGGGTCTTTAGCGGACCGTCTTGCAGTGAGGTTGGCTTCCTTCAACCGTCTTCTTACTGTTCATAGTTAATAGCTACATCTCGAACTTGTCTTAGCTCCTAGGACGATAAATCGATCGCCCCTCTCAGATGTACACTGATACCGGTTGGTATGTGGTCTCCGATTGAAGATACCAGTTTTCTGAAACCTTCTGGATACTCTTGAGACAGCAGATTGGCTCATGTTTATCTGACGAGCGACTTCTCGTTGATTGCGTCCTTCTTGCAATAAAGCAACAACTTGTGCGACTTTTTCTGGAGTAGTATCGATGATTTTGAGGAAACAACGAATGAAACTGGTAGAGATTTGTTCAAGGTCGTCAAAGTGGTATTATGCAGGAAATTGCTGCTTGCTTTAATTTGAATAGTACTGTAAAGGTTTTAATGATAAAGGTGTCCTTCTAAAGATAAAATACTAAGCTGTCAAAAAAAAGTTGTTTTACGAAAATCGGTTAAGCCATTTTAAAAAATATGTCGTTTCGTACGCGCGGAGGTTTGAGTCGATTTTGTTGCTCGGGAGTGTAGTTTTTGTAATTAATACCATTATCGTTCGCCCCATCAAAACCTTACAACTTTTGAAATGAAACACATTTACCAAAAACGTTGCTTATCGAGAAAATTCGGGTTCAACACACGGTATATTTGACTTAGTCCAATGTGATAATTACCGACACAAATAGTCTTATTGACTCTATACCATAAGGTCAAAAAAATGCAATTATGTTTATTACTTATGACTAGTTTGGCAACTAAAATTGTTGGCACCTGAAAGCCAAGACGCCATATCCTCTTTAAATAAATAGTTTATAAGACGAAGAACACAAACCATTTTCCTTCTCTCATATTGTTTTATTTATTATTTTTGTATAAATTTATATAAGACATTAAAAATTAATTAAATTCTCAATTATTTTATGTTTTTTCGAAAATCGTTTAACTTTTTGTTTTGTCTTGATTTGCAAAAAAAAAAACAACAATAAAATACGTCGTTATACCTATACAATAAACAAAACGACAATGGGAAGAAGGGAACAGTGAAATAGAAAATCAATAAGAATTTCTTAGAAAAAAATAAAATAAAATAAAATAAAAAATAATTCAAATTAAGATGAGAGTGTGTGTGTGCTGTGTGTAAAAAGGATGATTAGAAAGATGGAAATTTTCTTAATTAAAATTCATCTCTAGAAATTATATGGTGAATATTATGAAAGAATAGAAGTGAGCACGTAGAAGGTCTCACCCGCACCGCACGTAATTTTTCTTTACGTGTTGTTTTGTTTTGAGTTTTTCTGTACTTTTTCAAATTTTTTTATCGAGTTTTGGTACAGAAAATGTGTAGCTGTTTGTCATTTTTGTTTGTGGTTGTGATTAAGAAAGAAAAAATTATTAAATTCACCGGAAAATGGTATAATGATGTTGACGAAAAGTATATAGAGCCCGGAGTAATCATCATCGTAATATACAAAAATTAGCTAAATTTTACAACTTTGTAAATAATCGAAAGTTTTTTTTTTACGGTACGAGTATATTCGTATTTTGTGTTGATTTAGTATTCTACTGCTGAGTTTTCTTTTCAGAAGTGTCAAGTTTTTCAAGATATTTTATTCAGGGGTGACTAACAAATATTTGCAGCAGTCCATCTTGAGTGCCACTTCAAGAATTAGTGATTTTCCCGGGCTGTTTCATGAATTCCGGGATTACGGCTTTATAAACAAATAAAAATCATCTTTTAAATTATTTTCTCGTAATTTGGAAATTACAATTCCTGCCGCCGATAATGCACTCTCTGATTCTACTCTTGTTCGAGGAATTGTAAGTAAATCAAACATTTTCATCTTCTTACTAACTGCGGTTACAAGATTTAAATTGTTTTGAAATATTATCATTACCAGGCCGGGTTTCTATCGGTGTTAAACTACGTATAATTCTGCAATGCAATTCATCAGCCAGATTTTCTAGTTATCTCCTGAAATATCTTCTTCTGAATCAGATATTTCAATATTATTGAAAGTTATAAAAGATGACGAAGCAATTGTTGAAGGTTCGGAAACTCTATGGTTCTTTCTACCTCATCAACTTTTCGTCATACTATTAAATAAACGGCAATATAATTTTTTATGCAGGAACCTGTTGGGACTAGAAATATATTTGTGTCACCTTCAATTACTGATTGTTTACTATTATGAAAATACTGTAGTTCTTCTTTTTTCAATTCGAATTTTCAATGCATTTGTTAACTAGTGAGCTACCAGATTGTCTTGATTTTGCAGCTTATTTAACATAAATTTTAGTACTGTATCGCAAAAGTCATCGTCAGAGCGACAGAGAATTTGATGCGAATGTTGGGTTTTTTTAGAGCATATCTATTACGGCCAATTTGAATGCCATGAGCAAAACATATGTAGCTGGTGGTAAGTAGAAATCAATGGGCCAGTCTTAAACATTATCCAGGCACCATCTGTGTTTATGCACACGACATCTTTTTCCAAAGAAAGAACAAACTCCTGCAATTTTATTTTAAGAATTGCTAATTTATTTATTTATTTATTTTACTGCGCACTTTTGAATTTACATAGTTTTTGGCACACTCTATTTTGAGCATCAGCTCATTCGTAATACAGTGCACCAAAGCTGGAACACAAAAAAAAAAAAAAAAAAAAATACAGCAACACTTTCACCAGTAGCAGCGCTAATTCCTAGCCTCACTTGAGTCTTTGCTTGAAACAAGTATACACATCAGCTTCTTTTGGCTTCACTCGATCATTGCCCTTGACCCTCAAACTTTACCGAACTTATAAGAAAATGAATTTAGAACGATTTCTTCATCTTACTCCACCTTTTCTGTTAGTTTTCGGGATGATATCTGCATGGCTCGAGCGTTGACGTAAATTTTGATTTGCGACAAAAAAAAATTTTAAAAAAAAAATGATTTTCTGAAAAAAACACGTCCACTGGCGTGAAAGTCAAAGCCTAATCAGTTAAGAAGAGGCCAAGTTCCTAGTTCATAGGTCAAACTTCAGAACTTCATCTAAAAATCATTTTAGAATGCCATTTTTCTCGTACTTGCTGAATTTCATTATAATCGGTAAAGAATTGGCTAAGTTGCTTTCTACTTGGCCACATTCCAGAACTCTATCTAAAAATCATTTTAGAATCCCATTTCCATGCCTAATTAATCCATGCCTAAAGTAATGCCTAATTTTATCTGAATCTATTACGAAATAACAACTTCTTTCTGTATGATTGTTCAAATTTTCTGCATTCGGATTTAAGAGATAATTTGAAATAAGAGACAGCTCAATTCTCAATTAGTTTCAAAAATTGAGATTTTAGTGTGTAAAATTAAGTTTTCATACTTTTCCAAATCCCGGGATTCGTCTTAAAATATTCCGGGATTTAATTATGTTCCGGAACCCCGAGATCCCGGAATTCGGAACTCCAGGAGTGTAATCAATAGCTGTAATTTTATAATTTAAGGGCTCTTTGGCTTGTTTCGTTCCGGTGGAGGACTCCCACAGTACTTCTTTGCATTTTTGTTCTGACCAAGTTGCAGCCACCAGTGACCGGGAGCCTACAGAATTTAAATTTAAAAACTGATGCTACTGAAAACTGAATTTTCCCCTCACTATCAAGACCATAGCATAGATAAGCTTCGAGAGGTCCGTGACGAGCAGCCACAGTATAAGTGGTCTTGTTGCCAAGCTAACTAGTTATCCACCCTTTGGTGCAGTAGTAAATTCCCAAAAATCAAAAGCAGCTTGATTATCAATGAAGGAACCTATAATTAATATGTAAGTTCATGTAGAGGTCTCTAATAATCACGTTGCCTGGGATTTAAAGGACATCTTTGGAATTCGTTGGATCTCCCAGCGACATTGTATTTTTTCCATGGTTTTAAGTAAAACTGATGTGAGGCTAAATAGGACCCGGGAATTTTTCCCATTTCTGGAGTGGAAATAAAATCACTCGTACATCCCTCCAGCAGCTATACATCGTTGTTCTCTTGGTTTCCCAGGACTTTACGTTCCAAGGATTTCTTAAACTATTCCAAGCGACCAGAATGACACCTATGACATACAGGATAAGATTCAGCACATCTCCTAACGGCATTCATAAAGTTCCCTGAGGATGAACAGTGTTGTTGATTACAATGAATTTTGTTACACAAAATTCAAACAAGTGGTCACCTCTGACGTTGTATAAAACTGCCCCAGGCTATGTAGTGTGAATTAGAATCGCCACCGGTAATGAATTTAGAATGCTGAACTTAACCGTTTCTCGTTTGAAAGATTCTCTGTTTTGCGACCTTAGAGGATAAGAAAGTAAAATCGCAATACAGAAGGGTTTTGAGGGTTGGAAAAAGCTTTAAGAAATATTATAAAAACTCAAATTCAAATTCAAATCCTAAAAATGTGTATCAATGAAGCACAAATTTAAGAATTTCTTAAAAATTAAGTTTTTCATTAAGTTTCATTTCAATTTGAAAACTTGACAACTTTTTGTCGCAAAAAATTTAATTGCAGAATACATTTCTTGCAGAGTTATGAACATTTAGTCCTACTTGGTATTTTGTGATTTTGTGTGTGCTGCTTGCCCTACCGAATATTGGCATACATATTTCTTAAATTTCAGAATATGTTTAGTCAGTACCACAATATCAGGTATAGTAAGTGCCAAGGTATGCTAGTCTTCACTGTCTTTTTGCAAGAGTCTGGAACCACCAAAAATGACTTGAAAAATGTATTACATGTAATGGACATAAGAGTTATTTGAACCATGCGTTAATTTTAGGTCTAAAACGATTAAATTGTATGTATGTAAATGACAAGGGACCGAGTATCTTCTTTTTCAGCAAAAAGGTATATTCATATATAAAATGGATACAGTATGGATGTACATCAAAACCAAACAAATATTTATAACGTTTTTCGCCCTTTTTAATCGGCATTTGCCGAAAATCACTAAAGATTCAAAGTTTTAAAAAGTGGGATTTTTTTGATAAAAAGGGTTTTGAACAGCGGTTTATCGATACGACCTCTTACGAGACCGTACAACAGCGTAAATCTTTTTATCAAAAATTTTTGTTTTAAAATTTCGAAAAAGCAGAATTTTGTAAAATCAGAGATTTGTAAATCCGAATTAAGTACTGATTCCGAATTTGTTGTTCGGGATTTGATGTTTTGTTAAAGAGATGGCGACACAGTCTTGTTAGAAGTTCGCTTATTTTAAGAGAAATTGTTCCAAAAGTAACACAACAGTGATAGTGGTCCCATAAAAAAAGTTAGTGTAGCATTTTAGCGACGAACGAAAGGTTAGTGTACCGTGACCTGATAAACTCACCGGTCTGGTTCTTGCAACTGGGATAAAAATGTATTTTCTAGTACTCGGTTAACCTCTTGGCAACATTTGGAATTAAAGACATCGTTGTCCACATATTCTCTCATCACTTACTACCGAAGTGCAGTTCCGTTATAAATGCTGAGAGGACAAAGCGAAATGTGTGAGTTTAAAGTTGTGGACGAGCACATCACAGGGAAAAGAAGAACGCTTATGCGAGAAATGCGTCGAGCTAACAAAGCAATTAAGAGGAAGGTAAAAGAATGCTACCGACATGCGGCGACGTAATGCCTAACCTGCTAAAAATCACAGTTTATCCAAATTATAAACAAGGAGAATGCTTTTCACCAAGTCGAAAAGAAATCACAACATTTATCATGCACGAAGGAGTTTACCGATTCAAAAGACTAATCGAAAACTTATTACTTATTTTGGTAGGTAAACATCAGATGGTCCGGGTCATTTACGTAAATGACATTATATTTGAGAAGAGGCACAACAAAACACTAAAGCTTGAATTAAAAGCATTAGAAGATAATGGGCCTCAAGCCGATCACGATTGAAAAAATTAGAGAAGAAACAAAACAGATTCAATATTGATGGCAGAATTGACTACAAGAAGTGTTTTAACCCAATAAATGGGCAGATGAAGTGGCACGTTACATAAAGAGTATCGCGAAAATGTGGCACACATATGGTATAAACAATATATAGTATTTCAAAACGACATAATCTTGTACCAAACAGGACAAACAAGATATTTGATTAAAATTTCTAAATGCAAACAAAACAGATATAACAGC
The DNA here is from genome assembly GCA_958295665.1 of Tipula vernalis. Taxonomy (NCBI): domain Eukaryota; kingdom Metazoa; phylum Arthropoda; class Insecta; order Diptera; family Tipulidae; genus Tipula; species Tipula vernalis. Next base: position 385,137,181 of record OY282558.1, on the reverse strand, counting down.
ATTCGCTGTTACAAAATAAAGGACTTTTGAATAGAATGATTGACAAAACGCATTAAAGCATTAGACCGGCCCAAGACTTTAAAGAAAAAATACTTTCTATTGGAAAAGAAGCGAACGTTAACGAGGAAGATATAGAACTTCTCAATAGAGACCAAAGATAAAGAGAAAATATTATATTAACGAGAAAAGGAAAGCTGTTACAAAAGACTTCGATCATTCAATTTGACATGAGCAGTTTTTGCTTTATGGTTCAATTTCTTTAATGTCTTTTTCCAACTCGAAAAGTGCAAGAATAAGGTCGCAATATGGTCAGGGTCGGAGGTTATGTGGCCCAAAAAACTCCAGGTCTGAACGTTTCTGAACTCGAAAACTGCAAGAGCTGGGAAGTTTAATTTTCAAATTTTTCAATTTCAAGATTTCCAATTTTTTGCGGTTCTTATAAATAGTTTTCATCCTTGATTATTTATTCTCACTATGATGCCAGAAATAAAAGAAACTTCTTAAAAAATTCAGTTTTTTTTTCATTTACTCTTTCACAGGGTACCGCACATAAAACAGTTTCATTTCAATAAAATTTGAATTTGCCAGGTGAGAACAAAATATGGAGACTGATTAAATTCCAAATATTTCTAAAAAGTTTGAACCAAGCCATTTGAAATTTCTATAGACTTGTAAATAATAAATACGTTTATTCAATAGAAAAATTAAAAATTTTCAAAATAGCCTCCATGAGCATCACTAAATAATTTTACACGTTTAACCTTGACAAGGATAGCTCGTAATGACTCCAAATGTTTATGTAGTGCGGCGCAAACTTGAGTATCCAAATACGCCCAAACAAAATACTCGAGAGGATTTAAATTCGAACTTCTTCGGGAAGGGTTTTTGAACAAATACGGCCATTTTGACGATTGTAGTATTGTTGTGAATAGATTCTCATCGGTAAAAAAGAATTTTGCTTGATTTTTTGCCCCGAACAGCTTCATTAACACTTTGCATAAGCTTCATTTTGCCCGTAAGAAGATGAGCATTTTGGAGCTTGTACGGATAATTGTTAAGGTTTTATTTGGTTATTTTTTCAGATTGTTTCGCGGTTTTTTTGAAGACTTCTGGCTGTACATGATGAATGTTGACGGTGCACGGACGACCTCTTCCTGGACGGTCCGAAGAACAACCTAACTCTCGGAAAGGAATAGATTATTTTATTGTCAACTGGTACTCTCAATTTTAGAGACGTTATGGTCAACAAAGTCCGTCATAATTCCGAACACCATCAACAGAGTAACGTCCAAATCATAAGAGGTTTTCCACTTTGATTGCTCTGTAATTGCGACAAGGTGCGCCATTAGAGTTCTTAAAAGGCTAGGCGCCTTAACAGGTTCCATTGAACCACAAATTCCCAAAATAGTATTCCAGGTCCGAATGCATTTTTTGAATCAACCAAATTTGCATGCAAAATTTGTTATAATTTTATTGATGATACAATGGAATGTCATAATATGTGTTAAATTTACAATCTGCTGAAAAAGAAATGGGATTTATACAAAATATAACTTTTTTGCCCCAACAACATTTTAATTATACATTTTTTAGACTTAAATAACCTGGCATAGAGGGAATATAAAAATAAAATAGAATTAACCTTTACTCGTATATACATACACGAAAGATCATAAGCTTATCAGTAGGAGTTTCTAACAAGAATATGACTGTAGTAACGACCTTCGGTGAATATAAAGTCAAATGAGCGACAACTTGTGTCTTAAATATATCTCGCAGCCATAACAGCAATTTTTTTTTTTAATTCTGCCTTCAAAAATAATGTTTTAAAATATAAATTGATGTATTTTGCTGAACGTGTGATTTGCTCTAATTCCAATTCATTTATGTATGTACAACATATTAGGACGCAGCCAAAATGAAGGCGACAACGGTACGATATCAATATGAAATTCGATGCATTTTGCAACCTAAAAGGTTTAGCTGCACGATTTTTAATTGTTATGAATTATCAGTGTTACATTGTATTTTTGTTAAACTTAAATTTAATACAATTGTAAATATGTTTATGCAATTGTAATTTCATTGTATCTCTAAACTCTTATAGACAACTTCTAACAATATATACATACACATATGGATGGACGTGTTAGAAGCCAAATTTCACTTTATTAGCTTAACATCACTTCTAACTTCTTCAAATATGAATTTTTGTTTTTTTATTTTTTTTTTTTTTTGCGCAAAAAAATTACAACACAATGCTACTGCTATAAGCTGTGATTCTATTGGTGATAGTGTGATAGTGACCCTGAAAATTATCCAATTGAATTTTGAAAAAGATTAAGTCCACCTGGAATGCCCTTTCTTAAGATGAGCTTAAAGGTCGGAGGAACCGTCCTTTTGTTGGAAAATTTACACACCAAACATGATTTTTGCAATGGAACGAACGGCGTTAAAAGCAAATTTGCTGATTACTCGAATCTTGGCTAGAACTGGTAAAAATCACAACGTCTTTATTCCACGAATCGATTTAGCAACTATACGCCGAGTTCTGTCGCCGTGAAAATAAAAATTGATGGTGGCAAGGAACAAGAAACAAAATCACTTCAGTATCATTGCTAGTCTGGTGGATAGAGTCTCACCTATACTTAGCATAGATTGGTAAAGATCGATAGTGTGATCTTTACCAGGCAATGTAATTTTTATTATGGATATTTATTTAAATCGACGATATTATTCAGTAAAACACGTCAATGTTCGAGAAGAAAGGCGTGTACAAGAATAAATAAAGGAGAAATGAAGAAAGAGGCATGGAGAGAGAAAAAGAGTGCATTTAATGCAGTTTAAATTCAACCAGTGATCAATCAGCGAACAAGTGGTAATAAAGTGAATTAGTGAACAAGTGAAATAGTAAAAAGTGATTTAAAATGAACCAGTGAAAGCTAAAAAGTGCTAGAAATAAGTGTTTTTGTAATTTACAGCCGAATAAATTATACAGTGTTAGTAAATTAATCAAGTGTTTTATTGCAAAATCGAATGTGAATCCTGACAAGAGCCCAAAATTCGTAACAATAGGTTTATTGTGAAATGCCTTTTCAGAAGGATTGTAGGCGGACTTTACACTAGTTAAAGTGCAAAAACAAAGCAAATAAAACCCTACCTCATTTCCACAACGTGAATCTTTTAGTCTCAACTGTCTTCTTCTAATATTATTTTGAAGTAGATACCGTTTGCGAGTCAAATTTTTAAGTGTATGGACATGGAACCATTTTGTTAATCAGATCACATCAATACACTGAAGCGAATTAATGAAAATAAAGTGCCTTGAATAATAATTAAAATAATTAAATAATTAAAAATAAGCCGGAAATACATTTCGGCCTCGACTGATAAATATTGACCCTTAATGTCCTTGAAATATTGAAGCTTATTGACCAGAAACCGAAATACACCGCCATTCTTCACTTTGAACCTGAAAGCCACATTTTTTATGAGAGATACTGCCCTACATTTTTGACCGCCGCATTACTTGGAAAAGATAGATACCGAGATTTTATATAATAAAACAAAATATTTCGGTTTTGTCACTTTACTTTACTTTCTTTAACGTAATATTTATTTTATTTGTAAATGAAATTACGATCGTTTCGTTAACCTCATCTCGCTCAGTTACATTTGTGTATCGTGAAAGAACTTGGATTACCCCGCACATCTTTAAACGACCCAGAATTTGTTTGCACCTTGACCGGATTTTTCTCGAAACGAAGTATATCATTAACAATACAATGACGGCTCAACCAGTGGTTGATTTGAAGAAAACCGCAAATATCTGATGTCAATGTATCAAATTCCCGGTACTGGCAACTGTTTTTCCAACGCGATCCTTCATCAACTGTACATCTAATCAATCGACTACTACCAGTAACTCCAGCACAGCATTTGCGGGCCCATATAGCAGATTTCAACCGTGATGATCACAATATAGAAGACTATTCCAACATTCCTGGATTGCTGTAGACAAGTCTACAGTCCTAATATAATTTCTACCTTAATCGAGACAAGGCTAATCACTAGGTAAAGTATTTATTTCTGAAAGTTTTACTCATGCAACTTAACACCTTAGAGATGAGAGAGAGTTATTAATTAATTTATATTAAATTGACGATTTTTCTAAAGATATTTGGATGGTCTACGACAGGATGACTTCTGGGCAGGAACCTATAATCAGCGACGTTCATCTAGATTTTCTCAAAGCTTCATTCAATTGTGGATCGATGTTCAAAAACGAGAGATATCAGAGTTCATTTGACCTTCTTGCTAACTTAGGACGTCTTTCCAACCAAACATCCAAAGACCACCGGAGGACTATCACTACCTGGACTGATGGACAAGTCTATTCTCAGATAGATCATATTCCTACATGGAGATAAAATCGGTTTATTCAGGGTGCTGTCAAAGTGGACTCGAATCAGCCAGCCATAAGCGAACATCGACGAATTTGGATCAGTTGTGCATTACCGAAAAAATCCAACCTTTATAGACGGCCCTTAGTCAGAATCACCGCAACCGCTTCAGCATCCGCTTATTCTTATAAATTTTTTGGATATAACATTATTAAAGGATGAAAAAACATGCGAAATTTTAGGTCCATATTTTTAATGAAACTAAAAATCCTAAGCCTAGCCAGCAGAATAAAAGCTTGGTAAATAAAAATATTCCAATAAAAATTACCCTTCAAGATCTTTCGAAAAAAAATTTCTAAACGTCGTTGAACCATTTTCGTCTTCCCTTATAAATAATAAGTACATTCTCACAATGTAGTGTGACCTAGCAAAATTTAGTCTAACCATTCCTGTACCAGACCCAGAGGCTAAAACAGTTGCTAAAGCATTTGTCCAAAATTATAATTGTGTCTTTGGTTCCCTTTGTTCAATTCCCTTCATCAAGGTTCAAATTAAAGAATACTATTAAATTTATATAAATGAATTAATTAACTTAATAACAAATAAAATACAAAAAATAATTGTTTCGAATAATTTTTTTTCAAGTGTGTACGTCTGTTATTTGATTACTGCACACAGTTGCGGTTTGCAAAGTGTGGCGGAAAATGTCCTTCGGAAAATTATCGCTACGGACAACTCGTATACCCTAATTAATGAGCCACCATTATTACATCCGCCTGCTCTGAAATCCTTCTTACCCCCTTCGGCCTTGGCAGCTGGCACGAACGACGTTTACAACTACCAGAAACTCGACGACATCGACTCCATTTTGTTCGAAAATAATGTCCAAATATGTAGTGTCCAGGAAACAAACATGAGCGCCGGACACTGTTCTTCGAAAAACTACACATGCCACGATGCTAACGAGATCAAAACAAAACGGCGAGGTGTAGACCATCATTCAGACCAGGTGAATCCAAAAATATTTTGGGGCCATAATTACGCTGCACGGCAAAATTGGAAATTGGGAAATCCTCCTCATATCTGTGTATGTTCCACCCCATACCTCCCAATGAAATCGCCGTCGATCCTCAAAAATATTTTCAACGAGTGAACTATAGATAATTGATCGGATGGGCCCACGACGTCGATATTGTCTTGCTTGGCGAATTCAACCCACCTGGGTTGTACCGAGGTACACACTGAGAAGGAGAATGGAGTTGCTCTAGAGCTACTTACTCGATCAACCCAGCAATTCAACCACACACACTATATGGACGACGACGAAACCTTCCTATCTGGACAGACGGTCGGACCCGCGCCTAATTGGACGACATATTAGCAGGTAAAAACAACCACTTTATTTATGTAAAAGCTGTTAAGACCGCCCCGTTTTACCCGGCTTTAAGCGATCATAATCTGGTTTGAATGCAATATTCGAAAAAAAAACATTCGAAGGGCCTCTCGTTTCTTTGCCAGATCAAAGTCGGCATTTACAGCTCAAACTAACAGCTACAAGACTTAACGAAATTAAATCTATTGCTGTTGCTGGATCCAAAAACCAGCAGTTTCATACGTCGGCGACTATTACCGCTCTTTAAAAGTCCGCAGAATTATAAAAATAAGCGTCGATAAATGCCAGGAAGCGTTTGACTGACGCCTAATTCAGTCACAGATCATTTGTCTGCCTATAATTTTTCGTCAGTTGACATGCTACTCTCGCCACAAACGACTCCGTAATTCAAACAAGGTTACATCTCATATTGTAGAAATTACCTTCCTATTTCCTCCTGGGTTGATGCACTCCGCAAATCTGCCTTGGACAAAAAATGAGCAACCAACCGAGTGGCTCGACATCATTCAAATTCCGATTCCCAAGATCAAGAATCCAAGGCAAACCAATGATTATCGATGTGTGATCCTATGTAATACGACAGATTACAAAATGTATTGCAAGTTTCTCCTTGACAAGTTGGATGACCACCTAGACTTACTGCCAACAAACTAAGCCGCATTTCTAACCAAAAACTCAACCGATGATTATATTTTGGCGATACGTCGAGTCATTGTTGAAGAGTGTAGCGCCGGAAATCAAACATTTACTTTTTCAATTGAATTTGTAAAAGTCTACCGCAGTATGTTCCCCTCTGGCTGGTCAACTGCATAATCAAAGCAGGTCTCTGGGAAACCACCTCAGTCAAATAGTTTAACATATGTTCAGCTAGAGTTAAGAAAGGTAAAGGGGCAAAACAGGAATGTCCAATCTCTGCTCGAATTTCCCATTTCATTTTAAATGAAGTGCTGATAACAGTGATCGATCAGTTTCCAGTACTTCGATTAAATTAGAGTGGGACCTAGCAGCTTCCTCTTATTTTGGCTTATGCTGATGATATTTTAGTTATCACTGGCGACCCTGCAACCTAGGCACCTATCCTCACCGAGTTAATAAGTAGATAAGAGGGCGCGGGGCTTAAGATAAATCCCCAAAAATACACCGTACTCATAAGAGCTCCAGACTTCGCAGTCTGCATACCTCCAGATATTAGTATAGCTGGTATTTCGCCCGCCATAGTTGCCACATTATGATATCTGGACACCTACTCGACCACTAGGCTGGGTCGACCACTCACTATCCGGACCCGATGTTGCCAGCACTTGGTATCACTGAACTAATGCAAACCTTAAATATGTAATCAATAAGTACAATTTTTCAATCGTTCACAGATAACCTGTTGATTGAAGACCACCGCCCCAACCTACGCAAATCGATGGTGTTTAAGAAGATACGAACTGTTCTTCTTAAGAAAACTACTTCAGTACCCACCATCAGAGACACCCTCAGAGAGCAGAAAATTAATGAGATTCTGGATACTAAAACAATATCCAAACGAATCAACTATTGGGGGCGTATACACCGAAAAAGCTAGGGCGACTCTGTTTTACTTGATATGATTCATTGCACCAAAATTTGCAATATTATGGCAGACTGCCTTACGAATGGGAGCCCCTCATATCATCTCACATTGAGTTACGGCAAGCTGCTGAAGAGGTTTATCTTTGTGAAGAATCGGATTCCATTGATCTTATTGAAGATGAAGTCCCGAAAGAAATACCTTACTTAGACAGCGAGAGCTAGAAACTCCAACATCTATCAAATCATTTGTCGTCAACTCCTAGTACATCTCTCACTTGAAACAGTCGACTATACACCTTGATACCAGAAATTTACACAATGAACAATTTACAGACTTTCTCATCTACAATACTATCATCGGAATCATCAAGCAGTGCGACAGAATAAGTAGCTATTCATTTTTTTTTTTTTTGGTGGTTTGGCATCTATTGGAAGGAGGGACCAAAGTTGAGTAGATTAATCTACCAGCCCCGTAACCTTCCAGTAGTGTGTGCATCATGTGAGCTGTTCCGGCCATGTATTAGACAGCTGCGTGATGGGTACAATTGTGTAAGTGATAATCTGGTGACAATTCGCAAGTGTACGTGTTGCCTCCTCGTGGAGCACTGGAAACTGAGGCCATTTGGCAGATTTTGGCCATTTGGCACAAACGCTAAAGTATGGCGCTAAAGGAGAAATCCTTGAAAAAAAACTAATCTAAGGTGGAACTAATCTAAGGATGAATGGCTGACAGGTTAATCAGCCCAAAGTATGCGGACTCTGGATACAACGGACCTTCCAGTCTTATTTAGCTTTCCACTCCCAGCAACTCGTAAGAGTAAAATCAAAACAGAAGACGTAGCAGGAGTAGGAATATACAAGAATGGGACTGCCCTCTCGAAGTCCTTGGGAGCAATAAACCCAGATAGTATGTATCACGTACCGACCGGTAGTATTATCAGGTTCATTAAGAAACTGAATAATTAAGCGGGGTCCAAGCATAAAAGATCTTTTAGGTCGCAGCGCTCACAACAAACTGAAATACACAGTTAAAATCGAGTAGAGGTCAATGTTATTTATAATAAAATAAAATAAAGTCTGATAAATAATTTTGATTAGGTTATGTAATTGACGCCTAATTTTTACTAAATACATATATACGTAAAGTATGACCGAATTAAAAAATTTCAAATGATTTAGGTCAATTTTGAAGTAAAGAAGCGTTTATAACCACACATATTAAATCTTATTTAAATATTTCCGTTCATAAATTTCTTAGTTTTTACGCAATCACTCAATTTAAAGTGTCAAGAGTAAAATTTTTTGGACAATTTGAAATATTTACTTGGTTATTATAAACGTGCTATTGCTATACGGGTAAATTTACAATTATCGGCTAGACAACAATCGTATCGAAAAAAGTTTTTTTTTGTTTTTTTAATTTTAATGACTAGTAATTAGTTTAGTACGTACAAATAAAAATTTGCTACGTCATTGCAGTCGCAATTTAAAAAATATGTATACTTATTGATTTCACAACACCTTTCATGTTTTAGAACTAAAAAAAAAAAAAAAACATTTTACTGCATAGTAATAGCTGACGATTTCATGTTTTCGTGTTTACAATCCAAATGTTATGTTTTAAAAATTCTTCTAAATTAAAAATGAGTATAGGGCGATAAATTAGGTTTGAATTTCTATTTCGATGGTACACCCCAACAAAAACAACTTTAATACTGTCTATATATATGTAGTGATGACAAGTGTATGAGTCACAATAATACAATAAATTAAAGATTTTTCAGAATTGATTTAAGTACAATGACTTTTGAAATGAAATTCCCTAATGCTTAGATAGTTTTTTGTGTTGTATAACAAATAGATTTACATATAAGTTACAATAACATAATACAAGAGGGTCAATATTAAATGAATGAAACCACATTACTACATGTATGTATGTATACCAACAATAAACCAAGTTCCAAATATTATAAAAATTGAGTTAATTGCATTTCTTTAAACCGGAAGTAAATTAATAAAATACCCACCGTACACTAATAACGTAAATACACACATTTATAAAAAAGGCTTCACTTACACACCAAGTGTTTAATTTGTGCATAGTTAACGAATATTGTTATGGTGATCGAAATGATTCAACAAAAAAAAATGCTTTTGAGGGGATTCCGCTTGTTTCATTTGGATGTGGTTGAATTAACAGAAAGCATGGGTCAATCGTAAAGGAACGTCAATTAATTTTCTATCCTACAAATAATTTTCAATTCATATCATATAATTTTTATAATTTTTTTGATATGTGCGTTTCCGTTTTTGATATAAATCTTAATTTTAATGGCTTTGGCGAATGTTTAGATTTGTTAGTATATAGTATAGAACAAAAATCTTTGATGTGTGTGTGTGATTTTTGCAAACAAACTTATATCGCTATTTAATATTTAATGTGGGGTTGTTCCTCCAATTTAACGATAGTAAAACCGATGCATTTTTGATTGCAAAGGCCAAAAAACCAAATCCTCTATAATCAGTTACAAATCTGATTAAGATTATGTTCGTTCGTTATTTAACCTAATTTGCGGATTCTTGACAACAAAAAATTTTGTTTTTGGATCAAAATTTTAATTGAGTAGTTGTTACCATTTCATCAGATCAGAACAAACATCAAGTAATACAGCTAATATCTATCTTTTTGATCATAATTTGTAAAATTTGTAATATCTATGGATGTAAACGGAAATGATTGTTAAAATTATGTAGTGCATTGAAATTTAATAAGCAGCACTAATCTCCGACAAAATTATCATGGTCTGATGTTTTTCAAATATTTTCACAAGATTTATGTTTTGAATAATATCAACGATGCTCGAACCAGGGCCCCGCGATCTGTATAACAAGTTTTCATCCAAGGCCGCGTTATAAAAAGAAAATGTCATTTTTTAAGTGATAAAATTCTACCATTTAGGATGCGGGGTGAATAAAAAAGAAATCATGAAACCGAGAAAGTGCACAATGTATCAGTCTTGGCTAAAAAATTGGTTTGAGTCTACGCTAAAATAGTTTTATAAATGGCGTTTGTTTATCGATAAATTCTTTAAAAATATTCTGGAAAAGGAGGAAAATTCTTTAAAAAATCTTTTGGAAAATGAAAAATTTATTCTTTTCTAGTTATTCAAATGTCCGCTTTATAAAAAAAAAGCGCTACTGTCATTAAAATGAAACATTTACTTTTACTTTCTTTTACGTTAGTAAAAAAAATTCAGTAATCATGAGAATTGTCGACCTTGAGATTTTTAGGAATTTACTCGTTTTGGATTCTTCTGAGTCCGAAAAATCGTAATTAAAAAAACCGTTTCGAAGTGGTTTGTTTACAGTGTATCTATCTGCGTAACCTCTACATTCCCGGATGGCTTAACCAATCGAACTGATTCTTCATTTTTAAGTTTCATTTTTTGCAAAAATTTGGAGATCACAGTGAATTTTAGTAAACCGGATGTGGCCCCTTTCATAGACCAGAAAATATATTTTGCAAATATATATTTCAAAAAGAATAAGATTTATAGAAAAAATGTTGCAAATTAAATTTTTCAGAATTTGCTTAATAAGCTTCTCACAATATTCCCCATTCGTAAAAGAAAGTTGTCCATTGTTTTATCCTGTAAAGATAATATTGTGATTGTATAAGAGAAATATTAGATAGAAATTATTCGAGGCTTTAGTTCCTTGATCTTAAATTGCAGTTCATCGATAAATGTTAGACAGCACGAAATTTTCCAAAATTTTCGAAATGTTCGACCCTTATCTTTAGGTGATATTGTTCAGTTGTTTAGACTTGGCGTCAGTATTGTTCGAGAGTTTTGAGATTTTTCGAGAATTAGTTAAGATTTTTCAGATTCAGCAACGCTTAGCAATTGCTTACATAATGTTCTCGAACATACGCGGCGAGCACACACCACTACTAAAAGCAAAATAAAGGAACGGTTAGGGTTTATTAAAAGGCGATTTCAGCCTTCGAATATTCTGATTTTGCTATTTAATTTAGGTCTCTGTAAATTACAAGTTAAAGGAAAGGCTCTCTTGTCCAGTCCGTTGCTTAATCGGGTGTTTCGTAAAAAACGAATTTTTAAACTTGTTAATGTGGGCAAATTTCACCTCTAGATTATAACTCGTATTACAGTTCTTGAAGGACTATAGCTCATGGAAGAGGGAATCAAAGGAGGAAGAGAGGCTAAATATTCGAAATTATATGTGGTTATTCGCGTTTATTGAATTTTAATAGATATTATACGAATTTTTCGAGGGTAGTTTAGCTTAGCGAGTTAGTCGCAACTTCCCTTTTTGAGATAAGAGAAGTTTTCAGTTTATCGAGATGTACGTTTGCTCCACTTTAAGTTACTTGGCGGCGATTTTTTCAAAGTTTTTCAAGTTTCGAGATTTTCCGAGTATCCAATCGCAAATCAAACCAACTAAACCACTGATATTTCGACATTCGTCACTTGTTTTAAAGAAAGCATGTTCCTTTTTATGTTTAGTTTAGTTAGAAATTTTTGACGAGTAATCAATTATTTTCAACAAACTTTTTACACGATCTTCAGGAAATTTGTATTCGATTTTACGAAACTCCCTTAACAATAAAGGCGTTTAGTGAGTACCTAAAGTATTTGAAGGCCAAGAACAGCTAATCGTAGAGGATTGAGTTCTAGATAACAGACTAAACACATGATTGTTGTGCGGTTTCACGATCACTAACTGGTAACAACAGGGGTTTTGCAAATTTCTGACGGGCATTGCCAGGTAACAGAAGGCAGATACAGCCATATCTGAACTTCTTTGTTCTTTTGCTTTTGGGTTATTCTACGAGTCATTGCCGGGTAATCGTAACTATGAGGCGTAGACAAATTTGAGTAATTAATCATGTTGCTCTAACTTATGCAATAGTACTATACAACGCTTTTGTACAAACTTACGCTTGAGTTTTATATTTCATTAAAAAAATATCAACATTTTTTTACTGAGCTTTTGAATTCACTTAAAGTGACATATTTAAAGAATGTGAGACAAGTTTTTATATTAGTTAACCGTAACTATTACCACTTCACTTGAACTTGGGCTTTCCCAAATCACTTCAGTATTTATCATCAACTTAAGTAAAAGTTTAACTAATAAACCAAACAGTGAAGATGTTCTTGCTTCTTAAATTATTTCAATATGATGCTTTATTAGATGTTAGTTTCGACGCCGGGCCTGTGGGAGCCGCAGGCACCTAGTAATAATAGTTTCCAATGCACTGTTATAAATTTCAAACAAAAATTTAAGCGATTTGTGGATATCAGCCAGGGAATATGGAATACGTACTTTATATATGTAGGACCAGGCGATCGAAGGTCTTTGCCATTTAAAACTAGTGACTTATAGGAGGCAATGTTTCAATGATCTCATTGAACGTCCTATTTAGAACATGGGAATAGAACGCAATGCTTTCCTTAACGGTGAAGTAACGATTTGCTGTTGATCTAGGCTATTGCCAATAATCCTAGTAATTTTCAAGAAAAAATATTGAAGCCTTCATAGTAAAAAATTAGAATTAAATAGAATCAGATCGTTGAACGTAGAATAAAGAAACCAAGTTTTCCTAAACGGTAAGAACCTCAATAACCATCGGCCTAGTGATAGTTTTCAGGTGATTCAAGCCATGTCTAATAATTCTATTGGCCGTTCATACATCCTTAAAAATAGGATTGAAGATGACACTTGTTGAATGTTCATTATGGGACACATTACACATTTTCCTAAATGGTGATGACGGTGGTTGCGCCTCAAATAAACTAACGCACATCAACAGACATATTGACCACCTATTTATATATTGGCAAAATACAAAAACGTTTTCTGAAACAATTTTGTACGGTGGTCAGTCCTTCAGTAATTTCCGAAAGTAAAAAGAGGAACTAAAGCAAATTATTACGAAGCTTAACTCTGCATAGTTTTTTAGAATTTTTGAATATCAGGTGTGATGGACCTGATGATGGATCAGCTCACGATCGAGAATCACGTAATCGAATTACTTCAGGTGAACTATTCAATTCAATAACGATCTGATCTGTTAAACTGTATCGAACCTGTAACAGCCGGCATAACATATTGCTTCATAGAATTGATTGCAGTAATTCTCAATATCAGCCCCAATAACCGATCAAACAATTTCACACCACCGCGAAATCATATTCTGCGCCTAAATCACGTATCGTGTTAGCTCTGCTCGACTCGTAATCGGAATAGGATTCGTTTCCTAGCAACGAGTTCAATACCAGCAACACACCTGAGATCAGGGATCTCATCGTCAAATAACCTGAACTACAGCGCATTACGACAACTCATTTAATGAGAAGTTGCGATCATTGCAGCTAGCTAATCTAAATTATGGATCACCGCAGAGAAGTTGTTCCACCATATTTGGATGGATCCTTCTGGCACCTTAAATTCAAGATCGTCATTCAAACTCTTCGTTTTCCAGAATTATTACGGCCGATGATATAAATAGGAATCTTCATTCGCGTGAGGTTTTTCCTAAATATGTCCTAAAATTAAAACAAATTTCACGAGACTGCTCAAACGTGTAAAGTTTGTCCCAACCTCAAATAAATATCGATGTATTAGTAAGAATAATATATGAAATTCGGATAAACCGATAAAATATTTAAGCTACTAAATCTAATCCGGCCTCTCAGGATAGGTGTTTTCCCGCATAGGCAATTTTTATGGATTAAAAAAACTTGTCAATCTCACCCAAATATTAAGCCCAAATATATTTATAGTTATTCAGGGATCCTTTATAACCAAAAAATATAACAATATCCAAAAATCTAGACGATAGGTGACTTAGGACAGGCGTGTTCTGTCGCTATATGTTAATTTATACGAAATTTGATTTTAAAAATCTGCATACATCACTCAGTTTTGGAACGGCATAAAATTAAATTTGCCGAATCTTGAAGCCATCGAAATTTCTCAGAATTTTTTCATGTCAACAACCATGAAATCTTTACAAATTCAAGAATTTTATGATCCTTTGGAGGTGGCGTAAGTGACTTTCGATTTTATTACGTTCCAACGATGAAGACTGCACGAAAACCTCAATAATTATCACAAAGACACGAGTTGTACCCTGCAAGCAAATTTCGATTCCACGACTAGACCTCAAATTCACGTTAAATATTTTAAAAAACCACCTATTTTCAGTAATGCATGAACTGACTCATAGGTTATCGTGCTATCAGACCATCCGTGAAGGTGGAGCACTTTTATCAGAAGCCGTACATCCCAAATTATGGAAATGGTACCTTGGATTCCAGAAGTATTGCGGAATTTCGATTTGTGGTGGTTCAGTTTCAATGGCTAATGGATCGAGAACAAAACTGGCCAATCAGCAACGAACACAATGTGTTGAGAATGCCGAATTGTTCCAGTGATGAAATAATTTTTCTTTAATGAACAGGTTTTCATCAATCGAAACGGTCATTTTATTGATTTGATTTATCGTCAAGCAAGTTCAGCGGGAAACAGTCCGTATCGATCGAAATAATCGGTAAAATTATTATAAAACGTGGCTAAGAAAACGGATCACCAAGGCGCTCTTTATAAGCTTCGTTACCAAAGCCGCACATATAGAATTGGTGCCTGACATGACAAAGGAAGCTATCTTCGCTGTATAGTAAGTTACAATGTCACAAACTTTTCGGTGCACAATGAGACCTTCGAGCTCCAAATTTTGGAGCATTTTAATAAATTTAAATGAAAAATGTTCCATTTTAGTTAAAGGAAGCGAAGAAATTCTGGAAACGGTAGATTTAATTTTAAAATATTCCGGAAAATGGGGATTTCCATTCTAATTTTAAAATTTTAATATTTATTTGTTTCAATTTATTAATTAGCTTTTAAATATTTTTTTCATCCTCCCGGAGATTTCGGGATTTTTTAAAATTTACGAAAACATTAGATATTATGGCACGAGTTAGCTTTTCGATAAAAAAACCTCGACTATAAGGGATTTGCATTAAATTGCGGATGGCATTTAGTTGTTTGGCTTTGCACTAGCTACAGACGTTCCAGACTCTTCGATATAGGATGGATCTAAGCAAATCATAAGTTTAAAGTTGAGTAGTTTTACAGTTTCATATAGTGTGAGATATTTACAGTAAGAGATTTTTGAGAATTTTCGGTATTTGCTGGGACTGAAGATTTTAGTCAAGATTTTAGTTCAGAATGCATTCTCAGAATTACTATTTCTTGGTGATTTGAGGGCTTTTTCGTGAGGGAAGTAAATAATAAATTCTTATTAAAAATAGAACGGAGATTCCAATAAGAATAAAAATGAAAATCACATACGAGCAAAAAGATTATAAATTATTCATGTGTAGATCCCTGCCGAACGAGTGAGCGCTCCATGACCGATCATTGATCAATCACGGTGATCTTTCTCTTATACCTCAACGTGATCAGCAGCTTATACCATATTTTATGAAAAAGCTCCACGAGCGATCATTGATCAATCACCGTGATCACTCTCTTTTACTGTGATCACTTTCTCATAAAGTGATCATGCGCTCATCATTGATCGCTCTCTTATACCTCACAGTGATTACCACTTTATACCTTATTTCGTTAAAAAAAAACAAAATATTGCGAACATTGTAATTTACTTCAATGCTTATCCCAGTTGTACTATGCGTGACCAATCGAAAAATGTTGTTTGAGATGGCACGTTAAAGACATGAAACGGAAGTAAATGTAAACTTCTGCTTCATGTCTTTAACGTGCCACCTCAAACAAAATTTTTCGATTGATCACGCATAGTACAACTGGGATAAGCATTGGAGTAAATTACAATGTTCGCATTAACTATGTTCGTTCTTTTTTCACAAAATGTAGTATAAAGTGATGATCACAATCGCAAGTAATGATCGCTCATGAAGCGCTCACTCGTACAGCAGGGAATTTTGAAATTGTTTAATCGAGATACTTTGTTTGGATCATGTTGTTAGCTGCTTCTAAGTTTGGTTATCCGGAATTTTTAGAATAGAAAATCTATAAAAGTAAAAAGTTTTTCAAAGATACAGCCGCTATGCTATTACCGGTCAATATCTCTAAATTATATGAATGATTGGCAAAGCGTATGTATGATTTTATATAAATGCATCTTCATTCTTCATCCATAGGTTTTGTAACGTCAATAAGGAGTGCAGCACTAATTATTTAATAAACTTCTTATCTGGGATTTATAGTTCTTCTTGTAAGAATGTTGATATATTGGTTCAACCTATGTATTCCTAAAAAGCTCGACTCAAAAACTGCCACGATTTCCTAAATATGAATTCAACACATTATTAATGCCTTGCCAAAATGTAAAGTTTAATTAATTACGAGAATTTATCAAACAAAACAAGTTGAAACTGAAAATTATAAAAATAGTGAACGCTTGTTCTGAATATACCAAAAAATATGATTAATTAGGTCAGAGGTAATCATTTTTAGCGATTAAACAATCTAAACAGTGTCGGATACTTTTTGAATGAAATAAAAAATTTCACCAAAAATCGATTTATTTGTCAACAATACGTAAGCTAGTCCTTCTCGTTCGATGTGAAAACTTTCCGCTGACCCATTTTTTGGAATTTGGAAACCGGAAGAAATCCAGAAGGATCTGGTAAGTACCAATTTAACCCCAAAAAACGGTAGCCATGACTTTACCCGTCGACGACCACATTTTCGGTAGACTACTGCAATCCTCGATGCAATATCCACAGAAGATAAATCTTGTGGTTCTCGCTTCGTTGATTTGAAGTAGCTTTATTTTTAGGTTAGGATATCTTTCAGGGACCTTTGTAAAATGGTAAGTGATGTTTAATTGAAATAGTTGAATTACTTAAGCTATGTATTCCTTGAATTTTCCAATTTTCTCAACTTTATATTAGTTTAAAATTTCCCCAAGCTGTACTTCTTCGTAAAGTGCCTTGGGATTTCCAGGCATTCTTCCAGATAAGATCGCTTATACTGATCTTGATAGATCTACAGTTGGAAATATCGGGCCGAACAGACAGTTCACAAAACCGTAACTCTTCTGCCTTTTAAGAACAGAACTCCAGAAAGGTTATTTTTTCCGAGTAAATAAATTGTTGATAAAAGGATAAGAATTTTCGAAAACAGCCGAATGAGGGTGCCATCAATGTCCTTAGAAGGCCGGATTTCTCTCGAAGGGACAAGCAATGGGGCGAGTCCGAGAGAGAAAAGATACCAATCGGTAACTTTAAAAGTGCACGCCTGTGGTGATCGGAGGGTCTCAATCATTAACTGATTAGTAGTTTAAGCTTATTCATGCCCTTTATTCTGAATTTATAGCTCAAAGGGGAATATCCCTTGTTGTTAACGTTTTTACTTTCTTCAATCAAATGACACAAAAAAACCGCAGATTAGCTGAACTACTCGTATTCACATGAATTAGCGGAGCACTAATTTGTGTTCATCTGTGTGTGCTACTTTCTTATTAAACTTGAAACTGACTTACTATGTTGTAGACAAACTATTTTATTGCAAGGTGTTTTTAACACCGGCCAAAAAAAACTTCTAAACTTCTAGGAAGTATTGCAACATAGGGTCGAGAATTATTAATGCTGTCGACTTCATTGCAAGTGCTCAAGGAAACGATTTTCGGCTCCTGCACAATTAAGCCAAGCACATATTTAGGAGAACACTATTCAATTCAATACTATTGTAATTAATAACTTAACCGAAACTATTTAAGGTACAAAATTACGAAAATGTTACGGTATTTGATTTTGTTACGGTAATATAGTTCATTAATATTGAATACTATACAAGTTTATTTCTCACCACTACGACCAACATTAATTCATTAGTTCAATTAATTGTAGCAATCATAAATTCTCACCTGTAATTAGATATAATTAAAAGCGAGTACACGCTATGCGAACGTAAACGAACGAAGAGTAGCTAATGTAATCGGCCGAATCGGTCGATTTCATGGATATTTGATTTGTTCAGACTCAAAAATATTTATTGAGCGGGTAGTATATTAATAGCTTATCAGCTCTAAACGTCTAGTTTTTGTACCATGTTGTTGTTATAATTAATATTTGTCCAGATTCGAATACGTATCAGTTTTAATAGGAAATTCTATAAGGTTTGCTCGCCAAATGCCGATGAAATTAGATTATTCCTGATCAAGAATTTGTTAAAGTTGTGATGTTGAAATGCCAAGGGAAAATCAAACTCTTTTAAATATAATCTTTAGTTTTTCCCCGACTGTCAAATTCTAAATTTGCTAAGAAATAAATTATGCTAAATGAAACATTAACTATTATTAAATTGTTAATTATGCATTTTTGAAATTTCCAAAATCTTATGAATCTCTGATTTTAGTTTCCTATGACTAAAATTTAAAAAAAATCCTAAATTTGCTAAATGCTTAAAATTTTTGAAATTTGAAAATGGAGCTAAGCCAAAATTTTGATTTATCAAGTTGTAATATGTATAATATTTTTTGCGTTCAGCGAACTTTGAACTCCGTAACAAACACAGCTAACATAACGAATCAATTCAATGTTAATTGTTTTTGTGGATTAGGTAATAAGGTCTACTCCTATCAAATCAGTTGATCTAATTATGTTACTTTATTTAAATTATTGTGCCCAATGAGCACAGTAATAGTTGCCATACTTATCTCTCTGCGATCCCTAGCCTTCAATCAGTTCAGGTTTTAAGAAAATATATTGGTTCTTTCATTCTTAAAATTTGGATTGAACTCAACCTCTTTAATCTTGTAATTATCGAATAATTTCAAATAATCTGGAAAATTTCGAAAGCTTTAACATTATATTCGCAAAATCTGCGAAATTCTCAACAAATCTCAATAAGAAACATAAACACCGCAACGCTAATTAAGCTAGTCCATTCTCGCTTAGCGACTAAAATATTTTAATTTAGAATCCTGAAAAATAACGAAAATCTCGAAATTTCGAAAAACTCGACAATTTTATTTGAAAATAAAAATTTCCTTGTAAATAAGATCTTGAAATGACCAATTTAATGATTATAAACAGTCCCTGGAACTGAACTGTTTCAGTAATATTTGATTGAAAATGTGCCAAATGTTTAATTCTTTACTTGTTGTTTTAGGTTGAATATTGTATTATTCTAAACTCTTCCGTTTGGTAAGTATACGCCTCATAATTATCATAATTGTAAGCCATCTTTGCCCAAAATGGTCGAGGACTTTCGAGAAATTCTGAGAAATTCTTCTCTCCGTTTGGTAAGTATACGCCTCATAATTATCATAATTGTAAGCCATCTTTGCCCAAAATGGTCGAGGACTTTCGAGAAATTCTGGCATTTGTCAGCCGTCACCTCTAATTACAGAATTAAACGATTTAAATTCGCCTTTAAAAATACGGTCCAGCAGTCAAAACTATATTGATGCCAATATTTGTCAATATTTTTATAGATTTTATCGATGGTGGTCAAGAAAATCGGGTCAACTCAAAAACTCACCCATTTTCCCGTTCACTAAAAAAGGAGAATGAATTTTCCACAATTTGATTCACAATAGGTATTTTCCACCATTTTTTCGATTTTCATTTTTCTTGCAGTAAATAGAACTTTTTTTTCCTTTTTTCAGATATACTCTCTGAATCTGGAATCTGTTAAAAATGTTTAAATTCAAATAAAAAGGCGTAAAACGCTGAACACTGAGCCAAAATGTTTTGCTAAATTTACATGAACGAAAAAGCAAAAAACTATTGATTGATGCTTTTTGATTTAGAGTGTAATGATTAAATATTTTGTCTTGTAGTTACCCTTAACCAAATTAAGAAATTAACCGATGAAACTATTTTGTAATTTTCAAAAATTTTCAAAAAAAATTCTGTCGAACTGTAAAATATCAAATTCAGAAAATTGAACTAGAGTCTATGGCCTCTCATAAATCTCGAAATTTTCAAAAATTCTGAAATTCTGTTGGAAACTATTAATATGTAGAATGTAGGAAATTCTAAAAAATACTGAAAGTTTGATTCAACAAAATCTATTCTGAAATAAGTATTTGTCGAAATTTTACCGATTCCCAGGATTATGGCAGTTATTGCTGCATCAGTGCAGAAATTTTAGAAACGTTAGAAAAGTTTTTTTTTGTTTGGAACCCAGTTATCCATTTTCCTATGGGCTTAGTTCTTTGCATAGTCCAGTTTACGTAATAATCCGAATTTATTACCGGCCATGGAGTAAAATCAATGGAAAATTAGAACCAATATAAAATGTAGTAATTCTTCAATATTACATAACAGCAACAGTCCGCCATATTTTGTAACCGCTCTTTTTGCAAAATTGAATAATTCAGATAAAAAGTAAAATATTTGTAAATTTTAAAAATTCAGGATTTCAAATTATAATATGCACTAGAATTTTTAAAAGTATAATTAAGAATTTTACTTATAAAATATATCGTCGAACTTCTGCAATTGTTAAGGCGGGCTTACACAAGTTCGTCGCTGAAAGTTGAAAATTATTCCAGTATATTTAAAAAATTAAACAAAGAAACGTAAGCCTAACTATTTATAATTGAGAACACTGGCGCAATTAAGTATCGCATCAAAGTCGTTTTTATATTCGACATATAAACTCTCCAGAATTCTTTCATTCTAATTAATTTCTGTTGAAATTATTGTGTTTTCAGATAGTTTCAAACAAACAAGTTTCAATAGGTTTTCTTAATTAAACCCAGAATTCATATTTATTCAAATTAAATTACAATTTATTGGAAAAATTCAATCTAAAAACTCAAAAACGTTTTCTGTGATGGTATTTCTCTGCCGTAACTTTTTCTCAAGTATGCCCCAAACAAGCTCAATCGGGTTAAGATCTGAGCTCCACGCTGGCCATTTCACCGTTCGAAAATTGATATTTTTTACTTTATTACAGTAAGTGAGCCTCCACTTATGGATACTAGTTCGGTAAGAGCAGTTAGAAAAATTCCTCCTCAAACCATAACTGACCCACTGCCAAAATTTCTAGATGGAACGATGTTAACTGGTGCGCGTATCGTTTTCCCTCACGTTAGAGTGTATCGACCCTAATACGCTTGTCTGACGTTGTCAAACAGAATCTTGGATTTATCTGAGAATTCCACCATTAATTGTGGGCCGGTAGCGAGAACTCGGGTTCTCAAACCCACTCCTTTCAACCTTTTTCTCACGGTCTGCAAGTGTCAATCGGGCCAATGGACACGTGATAAATCGGTTTCTGAGGTTTACTTCGCTAACATTAGCAAGAGTCGATCGGCGAGAACTCATTTTATATAATTTTCAATAAAACTTTTATATCACTTCAGAACAGAACTTTGCTAAATTTCTAGCTCAACTGATAATTTAAAATAATTTGATTTGTAGTGAATTGTGCATCTGATCTAAAACTCACCAATACAATCTAAATATTGCAGTTTTGTTTACTGTTACATAGAAACAACAATTGAAACACAAGTGTTTGCTTTGATTATAAAATTTAAAAAAAAACTTAATGCCAGTGTAATTATTGAATTTTAGAAAAAATTTTACAAACTTTAAAAGATTTTTAAAATTTTTAATATTGAATCTATCACAGAAATATATTAATTCTTAAAATTTATGTAAAATTTGTAAGTTCATTTTTATCAAAAAACCAACGTCTGAACCTAATTTTATTAAGAATGTGGGTTTAAAGATGACTCTTGAAATTTTGACTACAAGCTAACTAACTTTAAGACTCTGATTTAATTTTTTTTTTTCGGAAATTAAGAAATTTAAATTTATTTTACAAAAAAAAATTAAATTGTTAGTCCCCCTAGAGTTCCAATATTTTTGTTAAAATAAAAATTTCAATAGTCGGATTAAAATTAAGAACAAAAACAAGTAAAATTTAAATGACAATTTTTAAATTAAATTTAAGAATCTTGTAAACATATAATTTTAAAATATCAAAGGTATTAAGAATTTTGAAAATTTCATCCTTTTAAAGGAAGTGGCAAATTTAAAAAATGTCAAGTTATTTCAAGAACTTTCAACAATTTTAAACAAAAAAGCAAACAAATGTTATGATTCTAAAAATGTTATGAAGGTTTTAAAAGAATTGAAGGAATTTCACCAATTTTAAGAATTGGAAAAAATTATAAAATTTATAAAATACAATATATGCTTACTCGTTTGAACACGAAAAATTTAAAAAAAAATCAGAAATTTGAAAAGTACGATTTTTATGCAAAAAACATGTAAACTGTTAAATTTTTTAAAAATCGACATTAAATAATCGCTTTAAAAATATGTTAGAAGATTTTAGATTTTCATAAATCTTAAATTGAAATTAATTGAATTGATGTTGAAAGAACACAATAAGATCAATCATCATAATCGAATAATTCACTTAACGATCGATATATTATTAGAACTTAAGTGTCTCTTAAGTAATTATACTCATCAGATCGAGGTCATTAAGCCAATTATTATTTTTGACTGGATTGAACGAAAATTGAACAAATTGTCGGTTCGAAAATATTTTAACACTTTAGAGTACTTTTTATAAATATATTTTTCAAAACTGAACGATAAATTCATAAATCATATTGTTAAGTCAATGTCATAAGTTATCTTATTACTTATATAATTCTAAGACATTCTGCTGTTGCGGATTGCAAATCAGATTAATTAATAAATGTCATAAAAAAATTGTTTCTAACTGTGCGTTTTACTATAATACAAATTAATCAGAATTAGAATTTTCCAGTTTTGTTCATGCCACAAGAATTTAGTTGGCGCCACTTATTCTGTCTTAATCTTAATGATTTTATTTTAATTTATGATATTCTAGTCTATTAAACATGAATTCATTAAAATTTTACCAGTTATTGAAAAACAGAAACCATACTAATTATTTACCCAAAAACATGTTAATTCCCTATAATATTCCAATTATGCACCAACCTTATCAAATTTGGTATAGGCGTTGGCTTTTTTAGGTAGTTTTCCCATTACAGTTTTCTTAACTATAATACAGTAATCTCGTATTTAATTTCGTATTTAAAATTTTATTTTTAGTACTGCGAGAATATTGGCTCTAGACGTCCCTGCTTGAAAGATTCACAAAATTACTAAACATAACATGATAAGTAGATTGACAGAAGATTAATTTACAGCCTCGAAAATTTTTAAATTTTAAAGTAAATTACATTAAAAACTGTTTTAAGTTTACCCACGATTTGTTTAGGCCGGCCCTTACCGAGTCTCTAGTGAGACCTTAAGAACCGTAATAATAAAAAAAATACATTTAACTAAGTATACTACAGACGATACTTCTGTTAATAAAATCTCCTTTGCAAGTTTTCTGGGCTTAAAGCCCGAATCTATTTCGAAGATCTGTTTTTGATTCACACCGGTCAAAACAGCTAAAAATTTTCCATTTTTTTTCATTAAAATACATTTTATTCTAATCTCTACTTTGCCATTTAATAATAACTTGCATTACTGTTATTTTGCAGAAATTTGTTTAACCCAAAATTAATTTTTCGTAAGTGTCAGCAAACTACCGATTACACAATCCCTTTCTAATTTCCAATTATATCCAGTTAACTTGATCCTAACATTCTGAGGATGTTTCGGAAAAACCCAATTTGTACTTCAAAACATTCACAGATTTTCCAAAAATCGAGTTTTGTATTTTCACCATTACGTAATACGTTGTCTATCAAAATTTACGTAACATTTTCATTTATTTTGGCCCAAACACAAAATCTCGCCTTCGATTTCGCCTTTCGTTCTTCCACGACAAGCTACGCTTAAAAATTTAATTATTTAAACAATTTTAATTGAAGCTTGGATATATTTTTTAATTATTACAATAAAAAACTAAGTAACGATTTTAAGTTACATAAGCAAAAAAAATATTGCAGCCTTTTTATTTTCGTATCGTCCGTTTTTATTGGTGTGCCCAGTAAAGTATTTAATTCAAAATCGATATTATTGAATCACCCTAGTCTCCAAAATATAAATAGTTTTCGTAGTTTTCCTCCCCCCACGTCGGGCGCGAGATAGATTTGAACCAAAAAATATTAAAAATCAATATTTCCCCCCAACTAAAAATCTTCAATCGGAAACTTTCACTAAATACACATAATAAAATTATAGGTCAGTATAACTTCAGTCTTAAAACTTTAAACAATCTGCTAGTACCTAAATCTAAGTAAATGCATTTTACAAAAAACAAGAAAAAAAAAACGCAAATCGATAGTTTTAATGCAACTGCAGTTGTTACGCAACCAGAGGAAAAAAAAAAGTTTATTTTGTATGCTTGCATGAAAGAAAATTTTCATTCTATCGTCGACCAGCTAATGGGTGAACGGATTTTTTCGGCCCGACTAATGCCTGGCGGAGTATCAGATAAAATTTAGCTTACATAACCAGCAAAAATATTATCGATTTTAAGAAACAAAAAAAAAAAAATTGTATTCTAAGAACATTTTCTGTTTCTTAAGAAACATTTTTTCTTATGTTTTCGTTTCTTATGTTTTGCCCGTGTGTATCATTCACAATCATTTTGTTATTTTTTATAACAATTTCTTTTGTTATGTATAGCTAGATGTTTGCTTGTATATATTAGTATGTATATTCTTTACCTCTGATAAATCCGAATCGTTTCTTATTCTTTCCTCCAAGGTTATTGCTTCAGCACAATTAGATGTCATTGATATATATCCAATAATCAAAACTATTATTGATATCATTATTTTCAGTTTATCAATTATTTTTAACATTTTCGTTCGATTTAACTATTTAACAAACTTTTTTTATTTTTTTGCTTTTGTCTTAAGACAAATATTTTTGCTTACAATTTTTTTTTTTCTTTTTAAGAATACAAAAATAATAAAAACAACTTCTTAATATCTCTTCATGTACAACAACAACAATATTTTTTATAACAAATACATATAACCACTACACCTATTTATTTTTCTTATTATTATTTTTTAAGAAAGCAATAAATAAACAATAAAACAAAACAAGAAAAATATAAATTTATTAAATTTTTTTTAATTATATAAATTTATTAAATTTTTTTTTCAAGAAAATTATAAATAAACTAATTTATTAAACATAAAATTAATGTAAAACAAAAAACAAAAAAATAATTATTACACGACACGGCTATTTAAATTACTGAACACTCACTTTAAACCAAACGCTACAATATCCCGCAAACTACTGACAATATAATTCTAAAAATCTCTTAAAATGATATAAAAAAATTATAAAATTTCCGAGAAATATCCCAATCAAAAAAGCCCAACTAAAATATATTCTCTTTTATGCTCTCATCAATCATCACATCAACGTCGTCTCTTTCTTTTGTACAACAACAGCACAACACACATACTCAAACTCGTAAGCTCGTAACAAAACAAAAACGCCAAAACAACAAGAAATAGTTTTATGTATTTTGTGTTCTTCATTGCATTGTTTATTTTCTATCTCATTTTTGTACATCACTTTTGTTTTACTTACATAACATTTTGCTTATCTACAAGAGGGACGGAGAGAGAGAGAGATTTGAGAATTTAAATAAAGTCCAATTATTTAAATGTAAAAGAGAATGAAAGCAAAATAGTAAATTTAATATTGCTGAATATAAAAAATAAAGCGCTGTATAAAGTTTTTTTTTTTTTTCTTCACAGAAAATCAATTTTTATTTTGTTATAAACGAAAATTGGAAAAATGTATTTTTCTAAAAATACGACATGAATAAAAAATATGATTGAATTTAACATTTTGATGATAAATAATAATAAAATTATTAGAAAAGTAGAAGATGTATGCGAAGATATTTGTCAAGGTCATATAGAGAATACCTACATACTCGGTATTATACGTATTTCGCTTTGGTACTGACGAATATTGTATTCCATGGGAAACGTGTACGAATGGCATAATTACATTTTTACCCACAAATTCCAAGAAAAGCTCAATTTTTTCGTCGTTCTTTGAGAAAATTTAAATTCTTGTTATGTGTATGTGTACGTAATACATATACGTATTATGTAATTTCATCACATTTATCTTTTGTTTTATTAGAAACTTTTTTTTTGTTTGTGTTGTCGAGGAAACTTTATGAGATTATATAAAACGTATTTTTGTATTTGTAAAGCTTTTTGATAAAATAATATTTTGAATTTTAATATTTTATTTATTAATAATTCATCTTGCGACATGCGCCAGTACTAATGTTTTTCGTGCTTTAAATTGAGACGTGTTAAAGTAGAAAGGTCACACTCTGATCTAATTTGTTCTTATTGGTGATCGATCAAAATAACATTAGCCTAACATAATACATATGGTATATGCTAAGGCACAAGGAGAACAATAAACCAAAATAGAATCCAATAAGAACGAAGTTATTTATCAACCTGTAAAAAAAAAAATGTCCTTATGATTTATGAAATTTCTAGGTTTCAGCCTGTTCTCATTATAGCGCTGAAGCATGTTATGAGTTTGAAATATTTTTCCGGAAGATTTTTGAGTATTTTACCACTTATCAGATGCTTTTCTTGGATCAATGTTTTCCTAGATTTTTTTTTTCCAACTGTTCGTTGGATATAAATACGTTCCATTGTTCGTTGGATATAAATACTTTACTAAGATGTTGAGCAAATATGTTTGGTTTATCTGCATCAATTCTCGCCCAGTTTCCGACAGAGAGAAGAATCGGAAGACATGAAAGTATTGGTCGTTTCAGCTTACGTGTGGCTAGAGTAATCTGACGCTTCTGTCCAGTCGCTGTGAGTTCACTGAGATAATGTTGAACGCTTTTATCGAGCGTTTTATCATTAAATAATCATTAAATTAAAAAATTTCCCCAAATCAATCAATTGTTTTGGGAAAGACTCCGAAAGAACGACTATATCACCCCAGATATCTATCGACCATCCGCTGAAATGTCGCGGGCGCACTTTGTAAACCGAAACTCATTCGCTTAAACCGATACAACTCAAACGAACATATAAAAGCGGTTTTATTATGAACCGAAAAGCAAATTGGAGCTTGCCAAAATGCCAATACTCACATCGCAAATCAATTTTTTTTTGCCAAATGCAAAAGTTCGTCAATCCTCGGCATTGGGTACTTATCTCATGTCGTGATTTTGTCTAACTCTTGGCGGATAATATTGCGTTTCTCCACGGACATTTTATAGGCAGTACCAAAAACAGGAATGTGCTCACTAGTATCAAAACCGTGATCCGCACAAGTACTAGGCACTACCCCTAGCGAAAAGCATGATTTCGTTTTTTTCTAAGAAATTTATTTATATCTTCCCATTGCAAATCGGTAAGAGAACAAGATTGGTATCTTCGTATTTCAAATTAAATTCTGTTTCTGAATCATGAAACTTCCATTGGTTTCTAGCGAAATCTATTACGATTCGGGAATTTTAAATAAAATCTATCACCAGAACTGTTTTAGTATTGTATGCGTCTGGCAAAACGATAAAAGTGGAAGGAATCATCCGACCCTCTTAGTACAACATCCGTTGTGGTAAATAATATTTGTTTCCGTTTCTGTATCCTATCCGCCAAAACAATTTTTAAATCCTAAAAAATATTATATTCTGAAATTGAACAACTCAATGATACTGAATCGAATTTAGCAGCTAATGGATTATATAATACTTCACACTTATCCCGGCACAGCCATAACAACTTTAAGTAGATTTAGTTGGCTACTGAGCCGAATTTCCTTTTTTTTAAGTTTTAATCTTATTGAAAATTTTCGAATCTTTGGGCCTTCTCCGACAATCAACAATTATACGACCTATCTTTATATAATACTTGTAGAAAGACTCCAAACCAACGTTTTGAATCTTTTCTTATAATTGATTTTCATCTTCATAAAACTCTTCCTCTATTCCGAGGTAATTTTATTAATTCATCAAATTTTATAAATTAACCTCGTTTAATTTTTTTGCGTATACATACGGTTTCTGCCAACGATTCAGAGAGTAATTGTGAAAACAATGCACGTACATTACAAATGAAGAAATCCGTTATCCGGGCCTTCTTCCGACTAAAAACAGACAATCACCGACAGAGCAAAATCAAATGACGATACGGTACCGTTCAAACTATACCACCATTTTGCAGCGGTGCATTCAAGCAACATCGACAAACCCATTAAAGCATTCGCCCTCCGAAATAAGCGTACAGTCTTTATAAATTTTTATTGCATATATAAATGATTCGACACTAACTGATTTCTCACCATTGAACCGTGACCTATACTTAGCAAAATTGCCTGTACTCATTGAAATATGTTGAGGGGTTCTTGTTCCATCATTCTTTTTTTGTTTCACCATGTTTAACAATTCCTGAAACTGGCCATCATTATTTGCCGCCATTTTTGCCTGATTTTTCGTACCACGTCTCGATTTTGTTGGAGTACTTTCGGCTTGATCCTTCGGAACTTTCATAACCGGATCTTTGTCATTAAATCACTAACATAAGAATAGCGCGAGAGAGAAGGAACATCGGAATCAAACAATCCATCAGGTTCTACTTCATCTGATGCATATGTCGCAGTAAAATCACAAGATTTTTTGTCGGAATCATTTCAAGCAATATTACCAACTGCAATTGTGCTAGTAGCAGATAAATTTGGGCAAATGCAAAAGTGTCGAGCTTTATTAAAAGGTTGTGCCTTCCACGTGAAAAGACGAACATACGCATTACAGGATTGACGTCGAGAGATTTAACAGCAAAGGGGAAGAAAGTAATTGTATTGCAATCGATGTACGGCCAAAATGTGAAAACCACATTGGAGATACTCATAATTAAGCACTTACCCACATACTTACCAAAAACAAAGATTTTCCTGAGAAATGAGAAAATAAAAGAAAATTTGGAGTTAGCTGGTCCGGATTTTCATAAGCCAGCGTCTATCGACTTACTAATCGGAGCAGATAAAGTTTTTGAGATAATAGAGAGCGGACAAGGAAGATCTAATTCACTAATTTTGCAAAAAACGATGTTTGGATGGATAGTCTCAGGTCAACCATCACCAACTACAGAGAGCACAACAACGTTTACTTTGCAAATTAAAGATGATTCAAACTTGGAATAAACTTTGCATAAATTTTGGGAAATTGAAGATTTGCCAAACAGTAACAAATTGACACCAGAAGAAATTGAATGCGAGCAGTTTTTTGTCAACACTCATCAAAGAAGAGCTGATGGAAGATACGTGGTAAAATTACCATTTAAACAGCAATCCGCTGATTTAGAAAATTCTCTACAAGTAGCAACAAGGCGTTTTCGTTCATTAAAGCGTAAATTATTATCACATTCTGAATTGCGGAATGATTACGTGAAACAAATGCGAGAGTATATCGATCTAGGACATATGATTGAAATACCAGATTCATCACAACGAAAGTACAGCGAAACAAATATTTATTACCTACCTCATCATTCCGTAATGAAAGAGACAAGCAGCACAACAAAGATGAGAGTTGTATTCGATGGTTCTAGCAAAACCAGTAGCGGAGTCTCATTGAATGATAAATTAATGATAGGACTAACAATTCAACCAACATTATGGGCGATTTTATTAATATTTAGAAGTAATAAAATTGTGCTAGTTGCGGACATTGAGAAAATGTATCGACAGATCGTCATATCCGAAGACCACAGGAGCTTTCAGTCAATTTTATGGAGAGAGAATCCAGAAGAGAAAATGAGGCATTACCAACTTATTCGAGTCACTTTTGGCCTTGCCTGTTCAGCTTTTCTTGCCATCAGAACATTGCAACAACTTGTCGTGGAGTCCGAAAACGAAGAGGTGAACAAAAGATTGCTGAATGATTTCTATGTAGACGACCTTTTGAGGGGCAGTCAAAACTTACAAGAAGCAATTAAATTAAAAGAAAATATGACAAATGAATTAGCCAAAGGTGGATTTTTTTTGAGAAAATAGAAATCAAACGACTTGTATTTTTCTAGAGCTTCGGGCGAGGACTTATCAGTGATATGTGCTTTGATAAGGTTTCAGCAGTCAAAACACTAGACCTTAGTTGGCATCCTTTTGATGACACATTCGCTTTTGAAGTGCACAGAGAAAAAGATGGTGTTGTCAGCAAACGTAAAATAATATCCGAGTCCTCATGTTTGTTTGACCCTCTAGGTTTCCTTTCCCCGTCCATTGTAATTCTAAAGATATTGTTTCAGAAATTATGGCTCATGAAAGTGGGCTGAGATGACAATTTGTCAAGTGAATGCGTGGACGAATATATGAGAATACGGGCGCAATTTAATCATTTTGAAAACATCAAAATTCTAAGATTCACTAATTTTAGTGGCGAGGTACAAATTCATAGGTTTGCGGATGCGAGTGAAGTGGCTTACTGTGCGGTTATTTACAGCAGAGTAGACACTGGAGATGGACGAATTGTTAGTCAAATATTAAAATCCAAAACTAATGTGGCTCCAATTAAGAAGATTTCATTGCCACGACTGGAATCCTGCAGGTCACGGTTCCAGGGGCGTTATACCACAAAAACTAAAGGATTTAAAGCAATGGTGGAGAGGTCCAGAGTGGCTAGTTCAACCGCAGTAGTCTTGGCGAGTCAATAATGAGCTAGAGCGCCCTGATGAAGCTAACAATGAATGACATGGAGTACAGTAAAGCAAACTTTCCAACTGTAGCGCTACACGCCGAATGTGATTCACAAGAGTTTTCTTGGATAGAAAATCTTTTAGAAAAGGAATTCAAATTGCAAAAGATATTTAGAGTGATAGCTTATGTGTCTAGATTCGTAAACAAACTCAGAAGTCCCAAATCAACAGCAACAATGCACTTAACACCAGTAGAAATTCAATGTACGAAAACTACTTGTATTCGCTGCACACAGCGCAAGTCGTTCAAAGATGACATAGAACATATTCTAAAACATCAGCGAGTAAACAACAAATCGAGGCTTTTGTCATTGGCTCCATTTGCCTTTCGAAAATTGCGGTATAGATTTTGCAGGTCCGATACAAATAGTGGCGAAAAAGAGTCGAGGAGGCACAAATTTAACAAAAGGCTACATTTGTATATTTGTATGCCTTTCAGTCAAAGCTGTACATATAGAATGTATAACCGATTTAACCAGTGAAGCTTTTATGGCAGCAATGAAACGTTTCGTAGCCAAAAGGGAGATACCTAAAAACATTTATACTGATAATGGCTCTAATTTCATCGGTGCAAAGCACATTCTGGAAAAGGCAAGTAAGTTGATAAAAAAAATTAACAACAATTACATACGTATATAATTACAGAGTTTTTAAGTCAAAATGGCATCGAATGGCATTTCATTCCACCCGTATCTCCTCATTTTGGTGGGCTTTGGGAGGCAGCTATCAAGTCTGTCAAAGGTCATTTAACTTAAAGTTACAAACAGTGTCAACCTAACATTCGAAGAGATGACTACTTTGCTTTACCAGATTGAAAATATCTTAAATTCACGTCCGTTAAGCACATCCTCAACGGATAATGACCTTGAAGTATTGACACCAACACATTTTTTGATTGGCATGTCTGCTGGATCAATACCAGAACAACGTAAAGATATTCCGGAAAATCGCTTATCTAGATGGCAAACTATCCAGAGTCGAACTCAAACATTTTGGTAAAGATATTACCTAGAATATTTAAACAACATGCAGCAACGTCACAAATGGCAGAGCATCAACGAAAATTTCAAGATCCGAGACGTAGTTTTAATGAAAGGGGACAAAACTCCAGCATGCAAATGGCCACTGCATGAAAACGGCATCTTCAAGATTGCAACATCCAGTGGTAAAACTAGTTAAGTTACCTGTTGGTTAATTATGAATTCGTTAACGGGGCGGAATATGTTAAAGATGAATCCTAAAATAAAACAGCAAACAACAAAGTTCATTAAATAATAAATATTGAACTAAATATTTATCTGAAGTCGTACAACAGATGATTGCATTCATCAGAAAACAAACAACTAATCTACATAAATATTAAAATTCACCATTTTACTCCGTTTCGATGTAATGTTTATTTTCTTATTGTTTTGATAACTTTGACATTGTAGGTTAGGTTAGGTTAGGTTGGAGTGGCTGCTTAGGCACACTTGGACCGATGACGGTCCATTGTGATACCACAGAATATTTCCCCTTTACCCCTCTTGGAACCATTTCGAGCTACTTATGTAGTGTAAGACGTCCCGCACTTTAATGTTTTCGAGATTTGAGAGGCAGTCCATCCTGAACTCATTTTAAGTGTTTGTGCTTTCTGAGTGCCAATGCTGGACACGAGCAAAGGAAGTGGACCAAGCAAAATTGCCTGTACTCATTGAATATGTTGAGGGGTTCTTGTTCCATCATTCTTTTTTTGTTTCACCATGTTTAACAATTCCTGAAACTGGCCATCATTATTTGTCGCCATTTTTGCCTGATTTTTCGTACCACGTCTCGATTTTGTTGGAGTACTTTCGGCTTGATCCTTCAAACCTTTCGTAACCGGATCTTTGTCATTAAATCACTAACATAAGAATAGCGCGATTCGTAACACCAAGCGAACACACATATAAAAACCCTATAAAACTGATAAAATTCAACAAATAATTTACTCTGAAATTTTACACTTCCTGTTCGGAAAGTGAAACCCTAAACAGAGATTAAATCAAAATCAACTATGTCTGTCCGGAAAATCTAAACCAAAATAAAAAAATATAAACGGCTGAAACATCTTGAGGTGATCAGAACTTTTAAACTGAGAATTAATACAATTCACAAATCAATTCTTAACTGAACCGCTTAACTCAATCTTCAACGCAACCTCCAGCTCAAGTTACAACTCATCCTCCAACTCAGTCGCAACCCAATCCTCAACTCAATCACCAAATCAAATTTCAAATCAACCCTTAACCTAATCCCAAATCAACTCTTAAGTAATTCACCAACCGAATAACTCACTTAGTCCCAACGCAAGCTAATTAAACCCTAACTCAAATTTAACTCAACTTAGCTCGAAGCAAATCTCAACCCTCTACTCAACTCCACACTAGATGGTCAACGCAACCCCAAAATAAACTCGATTGGAAAGCTACATGAGTGTAAAAAATCAACTCAAATCAACTCAATCTAATCTCACACTAAACCCTAAACTCGACCTCAACACAATCTCAAACCGAACCTCTCACTCAAACCAACTCAACTTCAGCTCAAACCTTATTTAACCCTAACTCGACTTCAACTCAACCCAACCCTTACTTCAAACCCAACTCAACCTTTAACTCAACGCTCAACTCAAGCCTTAACTCAACGTTTCACTAAAACCAAAAATCAACACGGTTCGAAAACTACATGCGTTTTTGAACTCAACTTATTCTAATCTCCACCACAACCACCACTAACTGAACTTGAACTCAACACTCTACTAGATAATTAAACCCTCAACGTCACCCTCAATTTCATGCCCAGCTTAATTCTCAAATCAACACGATAAGAAAATAACTCTACCCCCAACTCAATATCAACTTAACCCCGAACTCAACGTCCAACTCAATCGTCAAAATCAACGCGACTCAGGAATTGCATTCCATTTGTACTTTTCCATTTTTTTTCCATTTTTACATTCCATTTGTGCTTCTTCGGACTCAAGGACTTTCAAACCGTCGAGAAAAGTTGTTTTCGACCATCAAAATTTTTGGTCATTTTTGACAGGATTTCAATACTTTGGTTTTTCCAACCTTCGAACAGCCAAACTCTTGAATGCCCCCTTCAACACGCAAAATTCACCAAACCATACCATAATCGACGAAGATGACTCCGATGCACAACAACGGCTGATTTAGTTACAATCGGCGCTCCACTTGGGCTACCATTTTGTGGGACGCCTCTTATTTTAAAATGTGATATTTACTATTTTTGGTCTTCTTTACGATTTATGGTTTTGTTGATGATTTACGTGGATTGTTGTTTAGAAGGGAAAATTCATCGACGAATCTCGTTACACAAAACTACAAAGAATAAAACTCCAAGTTTTATTTATTAGTACGATAATTCAAACTCGTATGTGTTCGTCTCGGAAACTAAAGATTGAATAACTTATTACCGTAATAAAACAAAAATGAAAAAAAGGAAACGAGACAACACGATACAGTTTGGCTAATACTACTAAAGTACAGCGCCGTCTTGATTAACGAATATTCCGAATTCTCTCTTGCTACACGGTTCGGATTTTCGGTTGCTCAATAAGCTACGGTTCTAAAAGTTTCGGTTCTCGATTCCGGTCCTGCTTTAAACCTCTGCTTAGAATTAGAATGCTGTTGTTGTACGGCGATTTCCGAATCGTTCATTCGGACTTTTTCAGAATCTATTAAAAGCCTGCAAGAGGTCACAAGTTGAAAAACTTGCAGCGTGTTTGAATATTAACATTTTGCTATTGAAAAATGAACAAATTTCAAAACAAATGAAAAGAAAAAAGATTTTTAGTTTTTTCGAGGGTTCTACCGTTTAAAAAAAAAAAACTTGAAAATAAATCCTTTTGACAATATTTTCAAAAATAAATCATTTTGTACGACCTTATTGTTGTAAAATATCTTTAGCGGGGGTAAGTGAAAAATTTCATATAAAAAAAGGAACGGAAAATCCGGTACGAACGATATTTCAAATTATTTACGAGAAAAACGAACACAAAATGCGCCGAACTTGCACACTTATATAATTCGAATTACAATTTCCGTTGGATTAAAATGGAAAGGTACAAAAGTTATGCATGTGTAGTGTAAGTGATTAAAAAAAGTGAAATGGAAATACATTAGAAACAAACAGAATTACACGCATACTTTAAGTATTAAATATTATAAATCTTATATCGAACTGTGAAAATGATACTTATACATTGATACAAAATAAAATAATAATTTTGAAATTGTTTAATCGGTATGCTATGCTTAGTATTGCTCATACTGTTGCTGAGTTTGGTTATGCGGGGATTATAGGAAACAAAAATAGGTAAACAGATTCGAATGATATTCTCTAAAGATATACGCAAGGAAGAGGAGGTGGATCTACCGTCTTTCAAGCTGCTACGATTTTACAGTCAAAATATCGTCTATGTCTAATAGAATCGCCCTATTTCATTTAGTTCAAACTGGTCAAATTAGCGACGCCACTTTGCTTTGTTCACCGGGTTTGTCGTGACCATTCACAAAAGTCTAAATATGAAACCTTCAACAAGACTGCCGTATTTGAGTAATGGTGTATTTTAAAGCGTACAGGGGAGGTTTAGATGATTAGCTTATCAGAACTGTATTTTGCTCAAGCTCACCGAGACATTTCTATACTGAAATTTAGGCGTTTGAATTTGTTTATCAACAAATAAATTATAAATTTGAATTTTTATCGTTCGTCCTCCAAACCCAATATAGAATTTTTAAACCAAAAATTTAACGCAATTTAAATACTGAGCGAAAGGAAGCCGTCTATTTGTATTGGTTTCTCAGGTCCATCGAAGAAGGTTTTCACATAATACTGTAACTTCGATGGCTGCTCGTTCTGCTAGACGCGGAGTGACAGAGCAGTACTTCACCACAGCAAGGGTTATTGACCCTTCCTCTACGAGGATTTAGTCTGTAGGTGAAATGGTGCGATGGTGGCTCCGGTCACAGAGGAACGGCTTAGGCGAGCGGGACAACTCGAATGGCGTCACGGCACGGCAAGGTTATTGACCTTCCACTCTCGGAATCGAGGGGATTTAAATCCGTTGCGTGACAGCGTGCGGAGCGAAAATAATAGACTCGTTGGCGTTGGTTTCCCACTCCAGTTCTAACTGATTCGTGGTTAATTTATTTTATTTTATAAATATCTGAAATACACATTATTCTAGTGAATTTATACAATATTACACAAAACTTAAATAAACGAAGTCGTCATTAAGGCGCTTTAATTTGTTACACTGCCCCCTTCCGGCTTGCGAACGTCCCGTCGCAATTTAGGGTGATGTTGTATTTCCGAGGTAGCGACCCAATCTGTCGACGTGCACCACTTTTGCTCTGCCAGCGGGTTTCTTTACCCGGACAATCAAGTCGTTCAGTTTGCCGATGATTTCGTACGGTCCATCCCAATCACATTGCAGCTTAGGGCAAAGCCCAACTCGTCGGACGGGGTTGTATAACCACACCAAATCTCCTACGCCAAACTGGATGGGGTTTGCTTTGGAATCGTATTGTTTGACCATCTTGTTGGTTGCGAGATTAAGATTTCCGCGAGCGAACTCGTGAATGCGATCCATCCGCTTTTGGAGATTTCCGGAATAATCGTCGGTCGTCGATGTATCAGGATTTGATCCTACCAACATGCACCCTGGTAAGCGCAGTTTTCTTCCTTGTAGCATTTCGGCGGGAGACACATTCGTCGACTCATGAACCGACGAGCGATACGCCAACATGAACAATGGGAGCAGTCGGTCCCACTCGTGCTGATTATCTCCAATGAATTTGGCTAAGTAATCACCCAAGGTGCGGTTATGCCGTTCTACCATTCCATCAGATTGCGGGTGCAGTGGTGTGGTTCTCGTCTTTTTAGCACCGAGAAGTTCCATTGTCTTGGTGAACACAGCCGCTTCGAAATTTCTACCTTGGTCCGAATGGATTTCGAGAGGTACACCATAGCGAGAGACAACCTCTTGGATCAATGTCTCGGCTACAGTTTCAGCAGTCTGGTCTGGTATCCCGATGACTTCTGGCCACTTCGTAAAATAGTCCATAATGACTAACGCGTAGCGGTTTCCTTTATCCGTGACTGGAAGTGGACCCTTGATGTCAATCCCAATTCTTTCGAAAGGGGCGCCAACTACATAACGCTTCATTCGTCCACGAGTTCGGCGATGCGGACCTTTCCGTGCGGCACATACGTCGCATTTCCGGCACCATTGTTCGATACCCCGGAGCCATCCTTGCCAATAAAATTTCTCCCTTACTCGCTGTTTGGTTTTCGTTACACCAAAATGCCCTGAGGTTTTCCCATCATGAGCATCCGTTAACACTTCCTCGATCATGGATGGCGGTAGTAAGATCTGAAAAGTAGTGGAAGTTCCGTCAGCTGATTCGAACTTACGTTTTAGGAGCCCATCGTGTAGTATAATCGAGTCCCATTGTGCCCAATACCCTTTGGTAATTGCAGGTAGTGTAGAAATTTCCTCCCATGTCGGCCGATTGTCTTGCTGCTTCCATGCATAGATTCGTCCCAGAGCGGCATCTTGCTGCTGAGCCTTTATGAAGCGTGCTTCACCCGTATCTAGTCTCGTCACTTGAACGGTGAATTCTGCTTCGCGGTTCTCGACTCTGACACATTCGTGGCACTCTGCCGCGCAGGGACGTCGTGAAAAAGCGTCCGCGTTTCCATGTTTCTGGCCACGGCGATACTGGATCTCAAAATCGTATTGTTGTAAAATTTCGATCCATCGAGCAACTTGGCCTTCAGGCCTTTTAAAATTCAGCAGCCAGGTTAACGACGCATGATCTGTACGCACGGTGAAATGTTGGCCATACAAATAGGAATGGAAGTGTTGGAGAGATTTCACGACAGCTAATAATTCCCGTCGGGTGGTGCAGTAATTTCGTTCCGCATTCCTCAAAGTCCGCGAAAAGTTATCGATAATTTTCTCGTTGCCCTCTACTTCTTGCGATAGGACGCCGCCAATCCCGACTAGACTTGCATCAGTGTCGACGATGAAAGGTTTATCAAGTTGAGGATATGCCAAGATCGGTGTGGTGCTCATCAGGCGCTTTAATTCTTCGAAAGCCCATTTCGCATGGTCGTTCCATTCGAATTTTCGCTGTTTTTCCGTCAATTCGAACAATGGCTTGGCGATGGAAGCGAAATTTCTAATGAATGTGCGGTAGTATGAACAGAGGCCCAAAAAGCTGCGCATGTGTGACTTCCCTTCTGGACGCGGCCAGCTACGGATCGTCTCTATTTTGGTGGGATTTGTTCGAATACCTTTATTACTAACGATATGTCCTAGGTATTGGACTTCTTTCTTGAATAGATGGCATTTTTTTGGATTGAGCTTCAAGTTTGCTGCTCGTAGCCTCTCGAGTACCTGTTGCATCTTCTTGGTTAGTTCGTCGACGTCTTTTCCATAGACGATTATGTCATCTAGATAAACCAGGCACGTTTCCCATGGGAGCCCTGCGAAAACCATCTGCATTAATCTCGAGAATGTGGCAGGAGCGTTGCACAGACCAAAAGGCATTACGGTGAACTGCCAAAGGCCGTCTCCAGTCGAAAACGCAGTCTTAGGCCTGTCTTTTTCGTCCAATTCTACCTGCCAATAACCGGATTCTAAATCGAGGGTCGAAAACCAGCACGCGCCTTTCATGGAATCCAAAGTAACATCAACTCGAGGTAAAGGAAACGAGTCCTTCCGGGTGACATCATTCAATCGCCGGTAATCGACGCAAAACCTTAGGGACCCATCTTTCTTCCGAACAAGCACGACGGGAGACGACCAAGGGCTGACAGCTGGCTCGATGACGCCTTTGATTTTCATATCAGTTAATAGGTTGCTCATTTCACCCTGTTTCGCAATGGGTATTTTCCGCGGTGGTTGCTTTATTGGACTGGCCTCTCCTACTTCTATTACATGTTTAGTAAGAGTCGTTTTCCCGTAGTCCCCGGGGAATCTAGCAAATACGTCACTATAACTATTTAAAAATTGTTTCACCGAATAGTGTGATTCTCTTGGTATTCCTTGCAGAGATCGTTGGATTACTTCGTCGATTTGGTTTTGCGAAGCCGGGTCCCAGTTTCCCGGAGAAACGATTTCTGCCCCTTTCATCTCGCCTACATAGGTGTTTTCTGGGAGGATCTTCACCTGATCTGTGATGTTAGCTATTCGCACATGCTGAAGAGGGCTACTTGCGTCGATGAGTCCTCGTGCGATCATAATTCCCTCCGGCAGATTGGATGTTTCTGGGTGCTCGATCACGTAGGTCCCTAAGCTGGTCGTGGCTAGCTTCACAGAGACAAACATTTCTGATCTAGGGGGTATGCTCACTCTTGATGAAGTCGCGATGGCGGGATTTGCAGCGACCGAGATCGCGATTTTCTTGTTGTTCAAGAGCAACCATTCATCCACCAGATTAATTTGGCCGTGGAATTTCTTCAGGAAGTCGGTGCCGAGTATCACATCGTCTCTTATCTCGGCAATAACAAAACTTGCCGGCTGTGCGAACTCTCCCAGTTTGACAGTTAGGTCGACGATACCGCGGACCGGGCAAGGATCTCCAGTCACTGTCTTAACTCGTAAGTTGCATGGTCGTATGATCGTAGGCCATAGTTTATGAAAATTGCTGTTCACTAAACTCACCGTAGCACCGGTATCGATGACGAATGTACACTTCTTTTGGTTGAGAAGTCCCTCGGTTGTCAAGGAGGCACCGTTGGTTGCTTGGATTGTTATTTCCTCTGGGGCATTATGATTTTCTTTAGCCGCTGGGTGCCCTATACCAGCGACTAGTTCTCGTTTTCCGATGGTGTCTTGGTGCTCACGTTTGGTGCACAGGAGCAGGGTTTATCGACGTTCTCTTCTTTCTTTTCGGTGGACGTTCTTTGCTTCCCTTTATATCGATATCTGGGCCTCCTTCGTGGAGCTAATTCAGTATCAGTGTTGGCCTCGAGAGTGACTTCGTCGACGACGGTTCCCGTATCTTCTTCGAAAATAGTTTCTCGTACACTCCTCTGGTTCATGCGGGTGGCGCGGCGCACTGCCGTGGTTTCGATGGCT
This sequence comes from Tipula vernalis, assembly GCA_958295665.1. Taxonomy (NCBI): domain Eukaryota; kingdom Metazoa; phylum Arthropoda; class Insecta; order Diptera; family Tipulidae; genus Tipula; species Tipula vernalis. The sequence continues at coordinate 385,096,943 of OY282558.1, read as the reverse complement.
TTGGCTAAAGCATCACGAAGCGTTGTCGGGCTAGCCATCCTGACGAGATCTTGTACTTCGATTTCGTGGATACCGTCTATGAACTGCATCAGAGCAATGCGGTCCAATGCTTCTCGAGGAAGGGTAGGGAAGGCTTGCCGCGCCAATTTCTCCACATCCATTCCGAATGCTGAGAGGCTCTCCTTGGTTTGTTGTGTTCGATAGCGAAGAAGGATATGACTTATTTTCTCTTGTTGGTCTGTACCAAAACGAAGCGACAATGAGTTACACAATAATTCGAAATCTCGTCTTGCCGCCGGCTCGATTGAAGATAGCACTACTAGTGCATCGCCGCGTAACGTTGCTCCCAATTGGATGGCTCGCTGTAGTGTGGTCCACCCGTTAGCTTCCGCGACCAACTCGAAATGCGTGTAATACTCCTCCCAACAGGAGGAGCCGTCGTATGTTGACAACTTTAGTGGCCGCGACAGGATGTCTGAATATTCGTTGACTTGCGTAGTTACCGGCAATAATACACCCGGGGCCGGAGCTGTACCAGGGGCTGTAACTACAACAGGATCTGAATCCGCACAGCGCGGTACATCGGCCGTGACAGACGCTCTAGGTGTTGACATTTTAGCCAGCCATGAAATCTTCTGCGAAAACTCCAGAAAAGCTTGTTGTAGGGTGGTAAATGGCACTCCTTCTATCTGTATCTGCTCGCACTCTTCTTGCGTAGTTCGCGTATGTACGGCCATTTCTGCGTGCATTGCTTCTAATTGTTGCCGGACCGCCATGGTTTCTGCTTCGGCTTTTTGTTGGGCTGCCTCCGTTGCCGTTTGTGACTGCTGAATGGCAGCTAACTGTTGTCGGGCGACCGCCGCTTCCTCCTCAGCCTTTTTCTTGGCATCATCCATTGATTTGTGTGCCTCCTGTAGCTCGGACATTTGCTTCCGGAGCTCATCTAGCTGATCTTGTAACGTGGCCATCGGTTAGTTTGTGAGGATAACACTACCCCACATCTGACACCACTGTAACTTCGATGGCTGCTCGTTCTGCTAGACGCGGAGTGACAGAGCAGTACTTCACCACAGCAAGGGTTATTGACCCTTCCTCTACGAGGATTTAGTCTGTAGGTGAAATGGTGCGATGGTGGCTCCGGTCACAGAGGAACGGCTTAGGCGAGCGGGACAACTCGAATGGCGTCACGGCACGGCAAGGTTATTGACCTTCCACTCTCGGAATCGAGGGGATTTAAATCCGTTGCGTGACAGCGTGCGGAGCGAAAATAATAGACTCGTTGGCGTTGGTTTCCGTTTCCCACTCCAGTTCTAACTGATTCGTGGTTAATTTATTTTATTTTATAAATATCTGAAATACACATTATTCTAGTGAATTTATACAATATTACACAAAACTTAAATAAACGAAGTCGTCATTAAGGCGCTTTAATTTGTTACAATACTTTTGCGAGTTGAGCGTGAACTCGCCTGTTGTTTTTTTGAGGTGCTTTTGGGGTGTTTTGTCCTTGTCACGCTTTTGAGGTGTTTTGACCTTGTCAAAAATGAAAAATTACTACTAAATATATATCAAATTAAAATCCCTTCCTCACCAAAGCCAGAACAAATAATATTAAATAATTGATTTAGTAGAACACATTTAAAATATATACAACCTAAACTGTCAGATTTAAATTTACCACGATTAATTTTAGTGCTTTACGGATTTGATAGAGTTAGACCATCCAACAAAGGTGAACCAATATTTACCCGAGTATAAAATTAAATACAATCTATATGTTCAACCAAAATATAGGAAATAAATTCCAAAAAAAAATCGGTAAATATTTGATTCAAAGGAAATTGATACAGATTCCAATGAAAAATAAATATTTTTTGCGGAAATTTGGAAATCCATTGGGTTTGGACGAATGGGAATATTCTAAATAAAAAAAAAAAAAAAATGCAGTATATAGACAAGCTTTGTGCGATTAAAAAGTTTAAGGCGACATAAATAATCTACACGAATTCAACATCTGATCTCTTCAATAAATCGAGATACAACAACAATAAAAAAAATAACATGACGTAAAATAAAACCTGCTATTCACTTAATATTCGTATATAGTGCTTTTATACAAATTGGAAATAACTGTAATAAATCAATAACTCATAATATACTCTACACTATTTTCACTCAAATCAAAATGTTATTGAACTAAAAACCACATTTGAAAAATAAGAACATCAACATCATCCACATATACGAGTATAGTACGCGTATGCTATTTTGCACATCATTCACCCACGCCACGCCACAACTAACCAAAAAGGTATCGAACGGAAGGAACCAAAAAGTTTAAATTAAACTCGTCGACGTCTCGTATACATACACTGTGTGTGTGTGTGTGTCTGTGTGTGTAACACACATTTACTTCGATGTGTGATCGATAAAACCGGAAATTAATTTTAAAATGTTACGAAACGAAACAGAAAAATAGAAAAATCACATCAAAAAATCACTAATTTTTGATCGATTGTTGTTATTGTGATTTTCTATTTTCCACAACAAATATTTACGTTCGATAAAGAAACAAAAAATACTGCAAAGCTCTTTTTTTTTTTACTTTTATATACATATAAGTATATGAAAAACTAACGAATATGAGAAAGTACACAAAAAAAAATGTGAAAAAGGAAAATTCTCTGGTGGAATGAATGAAAAGTAGGAAAATATTGAGATTGTGTGGATGTATATAAAAGTTCTATAAGTTTATGTGTGCTTTTTTTACTGATACATCGTCAATCGATAATTTATTTATATTTCTCCATTTTTTTGTGCGAGTATATGGTATTATTGTAGTTTACTACAATTTTTTTTGTAGTGGTAGTTTTACTTGTGAATATACTTAAATTATTAGCTTTGGTAACAAAAAAAAAAATTATGTAATGTTAAGTATTTTCCAATATTTTTTTTTGTAGTTGCAAACTTTTCTATTTAATACTTAGTATTGTTGCTGATATGTTTTGGAAAGTGTTTTCCTGATTTAAAAATAGACTTGAGTCATTGTTTGATTTAAATAATTATAAATATTTTTGGGTTGTTTTTTCTAATCTTCATAATTTAGGATAAGTTTTCGCATACTACTTATTGATTCGTATTATTGCGTGATTGTAAAGTAAGTTAAGTTTCATGTTTTTGAATATATGTAATTCTACTGTTTCAAAGTTTATTGATTTGAATAAGTTACTATGCAGATTTTTGTATGGTATGTCGATAAACTCTGTTATTAAACAGCTTTATTACGCGGTTGTATAATTAAAAATTGTAACAGGAGGGAAATAATTTTCAAAACTAAGCTTTGATAAAGATGATATGCTAGAACGCAAAATAATAAATTGTTGGAATACGAGTTAGGCATCTGCTCTCACATATAATTTTTCCCTAAATTTTAATTAAGAAATTAATTGATTGCTTTTGATTGATTTGGGTGTACGATCAAGACTAAGCAAGGTTCCCGTAAGGTGCCGGGTCCACCGAACACCCATTTACACATAACAAAACCGAAGGAAAGTATAGGTTTGTTAGTATTAAAGAGTCGACCCGGTTCCAGACTTCTAAGTAGTATTAGTATTGTTGCGAAACTATATGGATATCAACCACTGATTTCCTATAATTCTAACTCAAAATGCTAATTTGCTTCATTACATGATCTTTAAAATTTTCATTTACCCGCTCTAAATGTAAAAAACTAATTGAAAGAAAATTCCAAAAGGGAACTAAAATAACGTTTGATTATTTCTCTATAAAATATTACACTGCATAAAATTATCTTCATTTACATTAGCTTCTATTTCTTGGTTTTCTCGATTGCTTTACATTCTACAACCATACGATCGTTCCTTAACATAAAGATATCAGAAAAACCTAAATGTCTGAAAACGTATATGAGTTAGTTTGTCACAACCCAGGCTGCGGACCAATAGCCGGGTAAACCATTTAGCACAGTAAATTTTAATTTTAGTACAAATTTACCTCAATTGGCGACCTCCGTGAAGCTGGCCCGAAATTTTATCCCGAAAAATACGACATGTTTCATATTGTAACACTAGTACTCTCGCGTTACTTCTAACAATACTAGAACATTAAATTATTTATTCATATAATAGTTTTCGAGATAAAAGAATAAAACAATAAAAACAAGTAAACGAATGATTATTATGAATACATACTACACAAATTTTGTTTTTGTTCAAAGGAATTGTATCTGGAATTTTTGAGATATAGTCATCTGAATATTTTAACACAAGCGGTTCACGAGCACTTCTCGTAATCATAACGAATAACGCAAATCATAACGGTTATGAGTATTATTATATCGAATAACAAAATCAAAAATTTTCCTGCAGCGAGTGATATAAAAATCGTAAATTTGAATTGAAACAAGCTAGAATTGTAAGCGATCTTATCAAGCGAAGATATTGGTGCGATTAAAAATTATTTCTTTAATTAAAAGATAGTAAGTGAACATTTAAAATTTTTTTCCAAGGCCAGATTCATTGAGGTTTCTGTTATATTCTAATAAAAAACATCATTAATGAATAAATTCAAAGAGATTTCGGCTCTGGTTGACTGATATTGTATCTTCTGCTAGTCCTTTGTTTACGGGTTGATCTTTTTAAATTTGTTAATTTACTAAACAACTAAATGTTTATCAAATAGGACATCAATTTATTTGGGCAGTATAAAACAGTAAATGTGGTTGAACCTTTGTAGTGTGGATGTTTCTAATTTTAGTGGTTAAACCATTCATGTCATTATATACATTTCCCAATTTTTACCTTTCTTGCAACAAGCGGTATACTGTTGAGAGCTTGAAATGTAGTTCACAAGTGAATTCAAATAAAAGTGCTTACTTTCTATGATCAAATTCATCGGAATTTGGCTAAGAGGAACTGGAGCGTGCCTCCCAGGATTAATTTGTTCGGTACTAATTGTAATTAAATTACTAATGGTACTTGTCATTCCTTGCATTGGTTGTTCACAGCAATATCTTGTAGGCAATAAAGTTAAACAACTTCCGATTTCGGATATTCCCAATTCATCGTATTTAATTACGTCAAAATTGAGCATTTGAAAATAGTATTTGAAGCACAATTGATATATTCGATACGAAGTCTCTCGATAATCCATAAATATCTAAAAGCAAATCACGCCGAATACTGTTTGCTACATCTTCGTTTCTTTCGTGAATTTGGTTTTAAATCTGGCACCATTTGCAAGAGGAGAAATTAAACAACTCAGGAATGGACAACTTTATGTTAAATAAACATTGTGCAAAAGAATGGTTTTCAAATGAAAATAGTTGTGTTTTTGACTGGAACTGTTCCTTTTCTTCCATACTTCGCTTACTTCTTTCGACTCGGAAATTATGATCGATTCAAATAATGATGCTGATTGAGACGGCCGTTTTAACTTTTCAGGTATGTTCAAATGTATTCTTTTGTATATACATATATACATTTCGTTTATGTAATTCTTCTAAAATTCGCAGAGCTTTGGTTGGGAGCTTTCCTAGATGTGTAGCATTGCGACACCACTTTTAATGGTCGCAAAGTAGTTCTCGATGTGGCTGTTGCTTCTTCGAACACCATTATTTAATATTCCAGCCCATATTGGAAGATAACATATTTTTTAAGAAACTTATTAATAAATTCTGGATTGTAGAAATTATTAATTTTAGTACTTGTGTTAAAATATTCAGATGACTACATCTCAACAATTCCAGATACAATTTTCTTGTAAGTTGCACAAGCTGAAACCTCAATGAATCTGGCCGTATATGATGAAATGTAGTCGTGAAACTTTTGAGTTGAAATATTTATACGACTTTATCTAAAATTTCTAGATATACATATGCAATTTTTTGTTCACCAAATTAATGTTATTAAAAAAATGATCTGCATTATTTCGGGCTGACAGTTAAAAATATTACGATATTTGATCGTGATAGTAAATTCTGTCGCTATCGTGACCAATTCTCTAGATGTACAAATTTTTTAATGGGCACAAATTATGATTTGAAGGGTTGAAATCGTTGGCTATTAGGTGCAAAGAAAAAACATCAAATATTTTTATTGCTTTTCATTTGTTTATTACCTGGGGGGTCAATTCTCGTTCTGTGAAAAAACCTAATGAAAAAAATGTTTCCATTTTGTTTCCATAAAGTCTTTTTCATTATAACATTTCACACAACGACAATAACTGATTCTCGATGTCCAAATGAAAAAGAATTCATGAAAAAAACGCTGAATAAGTTGTTATCGTAGTAAGCTACACTGTAAACAGACGTTTTATCGAGTTTCAGCTGATACCCACCGGTCTGTGAAGTTAGCCCAAAATTCTATCCCAAAAAATTATGAATTTGAACTGTGGCAATACTAAATTAATTAATATGAAATAAAAAGCTATCACGATAGAAAATATTTGCAAATTATTATATTTAAAAAAAATATTATTCATGAAAAAGCCTTATCAACATACATATACATATGTATACATACTACAGTATGTATACATTATGTATGTTGATAAGGCTTGTTTTTTCGTTAGATGTATTACGTACGAGTATACATAGTATATGTATACGTAATACATCTAACAATAACTAACAAATAACTCTAGTACTGCCCCTGGATTTGTCATTAAATTATATTAACTGGTAATCCAGAGCATCTATGGCAGTTAAAGATTGTTGGGGAATCGGAGTTCTGGGCTGTCTATTATGTCAATATATGTGAACAGTATACCATTCAACGGAACTTGCAATTTTATTTAGTTTAGTTTCGAAATAATTCGAATACTGCCCCTGGATTTGTCATTCAATTATATTAACTGGTAATCCAGAGCATCTATGGCAATCAAATATTTTTGGGGAATCGGAATTCTGGGCTGTCTATTATGCCAATATATGTGAACAGTATACCATTCAACGGAACTTGCAATTTTATTTAGTTTAGTTTCGAAATAATTCGAGTACTGCCCCTGGATTTGTCGCTCAATTATATTAACTGGTAATCCAGAGCATTTATGGCAATTAAAGATGTTTGGGGAATCGGAGTTCTGGGCTGTCTAATATGCCAATATATGTGAACAGTATACCATTCAATGGAACTTGCAATTAAATTTATTTTAGTTTCGAAATAATTCGAGTACTGCCCCTGGATTTGTCGCTCAATTATATTAACTGTATATCATTTAACGTAACCTGTAATATAATTTGTGTGGGTTTCGAAATAACTCGAGTACTGCCTCTCGATTTTCGAACTTAAACCATTAACAGTAAGAATTAAATCAATAGCACTTATAATTGGGAAACGAATTGTGCCATGCATTTGTTTTCAGACGTTACTGAAGCATCATGAATCAAAACATCAACAATTTGTTTGTTTACATATATTGGCATATTAAACAGCCCAGAAATCCGATTCCCCAAAAATCTTTGATTGCCATAGATATTCTGGATTACCAGTTAATATAATCGAATGACAAATCCAGGGGCAGTACTCGAATTATTTCGAAACTAAAATAAATTTAATTGCAAGTTCCATTGAATGGTATACTGTTCACATACTACCTTGATCAACAAGTTCCCGGAATAACCACCGTGTGGCGCTCCCATCATTCCGATTTGAGTTCTATTTTTTTGTTAAGTTGGTACATCTGTTGTTGATATTTCCTCTAAATCTTAGCGTCATAGCTTGACATTTGCAAAAGTAACGTAGTCAAGAGTACATCTATCTCTGTGTGTGTTGGCGATTATTAACAATTTTAGAAAATATTTACAATTTTAGACATGATTTGCGAGGCTGAATCCGATCCCACATTCATCAAAAGGATCATTACTAGAGACGAGACGTGGGTTTATGAGTACGACACGCAATCCAGACATCAGGCAAGTGAATGGCGTTCACCCAAAAAAAACTACGTCGTTTCCAGCAAAAAAGAAAGCAATGCTCACGGTTTTCATGGATTACAACGGTGTAGTGCATCATGAATTTTTGCCAGAAGGCCAGACCGTAAACAAAGAGTATTATTTGGGTATTATGAGACGTTTGCGTGAAGCAATTCGTCGAAAAAGACCAGAATTGTGGGCAGAAAACTCGTGGATTTTGCACCATGATAACGCACCGTCGCACAATGCCATCATTATTTGTAATTTTTGACGAAAAATGCAACAAATACCATCCAACAGCCACCGAATTCACCTGATTTGGCTCCCTGTGACTTCTTTCTGTGCAATCGAGTTAAAAAACCATTACGGGGAACGCGTTTCAGCAGCGAAGAGGAAATAATGGAAAAATCGCCAACACGCACAGAGTAGATGTATTCTTGACTACGTAACTTTTGCAAATGTCAAGCTATGACGCTAAGATTTAGAGGGAATATCAACAACAGATGTACCAACTTAACAAAAAAAACAGAACTCAAATCGGAACGATGGGAGCGCCACACGGTGGTTATTCCGGGAACTTGTGATCAAGGTAGTATATTGGCATAATAGACAGCCCAGAACTCCGATTCCCCCAAAATCTTTGATTGCCATAGATGCTCTGGACTACCAGTTAATATAATTGAATGACAAATCCAAGGGCAGTACTCAAATTGTTTCGAAATTAAAACAAATTGAATTGCAACTGTTCACATATTTATTTTGGCATAAGGACTCCCAGAACTCGAATTCCCCAAAAACTTTTGACTGACTTAATGCTCTGGATTGCCAGTTAATATAATTGAGTGATAAATCGAGACGTTGTTCTCCAATTATTTCGAATCGAGACTAATTGAATGGCAATTTCCGGTGTATGGTAACGTTTACTTAATCTATAATGACCAAATAAATATTTAAATTACAATTCGATTTATTGTCTTTGTTTATAATTTGCGAAATTTGGCGTGTGCGTAAATGTATAATTTACTTAAATAATTTAAGTTTACTATCAAATTAAGGCATGTTTAGTACCCGACACTCATAATTTTGGGCTGAAAGTTCAATACTTAAATGTCGCGATAGCTTTAGCTGTCATGAGAGTATTTTTTGGGATGACCTTAAATAGCGTCATTGTATATAAATACTTTTTTGGACTGACACTTGTATATCATGAAAATATATATTGTCTTTAGTGTTGCCATAGCATTTTTTCGGGTTACATTTTGGGTCAACTTCACATAAATACTTTTTAGTACAATATTTGAATTTACCCTGTACACTGTTAAAAAGTAGGTTAAAGAACAATTAACCCGACTTTTGGCCCGTAGGCCTAGAAAGAGATGTCGTGTATGTGTTGTATTTATATGTGAAAGTTTTCATTAAAAATTACTGTTGAAGCCAGGTAACTTTCGATGGTCGAGATCCTGAAGTTTAACCTGCGCGTTTGTTTCCAAGAAAAATAAAACTTTTTATAGTCCACTGTTTTGCATTCCCGCATCCTTCAGGATTTTAGTTATATCATCTTTCAAAGTTATTGCTTCCCTCAAATAGTTGGTCACAGTCATCAGTTCTTTAAAATACACGTTAGCATTAAGTAAAGTTGCGGCAGCCGGGTATGTATTTTGGTTTGGTCTGGGTAGTTCCTTCATAACCCTTGTTGCTAAGTACATTGGTTTTCCTGATCTTTATCATTCAATAAAATTTGCCTGTACATCTTGACAATATCTGAACTCGTGAGAAAGGCATGATTCCTAAACCGCAAAATTATTTCAAAGATACTTGATTGTGTTGGCCGGTTTTGGCTGGTGCATCGAATACTAATATTAACATTGTGCCGACGCTATCTTCTTTTAAAACACCGTGATGTGGTAAAAATACACAACTATCTTGGGTAACCCTTTCTGTGCTTATTTTAACCAAATGTCCGAGTTCAATATATTCCTGCATGAACGATTTATTTATCTTTTAATATTCTTCACTTTTGACAAATTTTCTCTCTCTCTCTGGCGTGCAACCTGCTAATTGTTAAATTGAGCGATGTTCCTAGGATCGGCTTGGGTTCCTCAAACGGCAACCTCGTATTAGCAACAAAATAAACTTCACTTTCCTCTTCGTCATTCGTCTATTTGGATGGCTCTGGGATCTCCTCCAATTCCCCAAAAGGCTCTCAACTGTTTGTCAATATTGACAAACAGTTGACAAACCAAACCCATCCAAATAAGGTCTATTGCACGATAATTTGACCTTTATTATTTGGAATTTTGTCATAGCCTAAAATTTGCAAAATGACATCTGACCCCAGTAAAATGTCTATTGTGTCTGATTTAATTGTTTCGGGATCTACTAATTCAATGCCAGTCAATAGACTTAAGTCGTTTGGTGTGGTGCAAGTGTTGGAAGTGCAGCAGTTATTTCGACATGAAATTCTGAGTTGTAGTTGTTTAGGCTGGTCATCTGCATTGATGTAATCCCCTTTGTGGAGTCTGTCCAACTTTCTCGATCCATACAGGCTTCCTTTACCTTAACCAAGGCCGTTGGTGGCATTGATTGTACTAATAAATTTGTCTTCAGATTTCCTTGATAACACGTCCGATGCCTGATGCGGTTAACTTAGACTCTGTTGGATTTAAGTGTAACAATGTATGATGCTTCTTTGTACATATTTGACACCTTCTATACTGAGCGAGTGTCCAGCAGCCAATTAAAGCAATGCTTTGATTCCTTACTATCGTTTCTCCGCTAGTCAATTGATTTATTCGCGAATTTTTAACACTGATACAAAAAATGATCGTAAGAATCGCAGTCCTTCTACTTTCTGACTTAGGTGATTCGAGAGCATCTGATCTTTTACCTAAGAATTTCAAAAAATTTTCAATAGTTGGAAAATCTACATCGCACGTCTTTTGTACATAGCATGACTTTATTGAGTAGCATAATAATGAGTCAAGAATCCCGTTGCTCAGTTTTCTCCCAATGCTCGGAGCTGTTTAATAATTTCGTCCGAACTATTTAGTAGTTTCCGAAGGTTAGTTCAGAAACCGCAGTAAACCGTCCAAATACTGAAAGGTCATAGAATAACTGCCATTCCGTGTATTCTCCGCTAAATGGAAGAACATTAATTTTTGTCAGTTTCACTTGTATAGACCTTTCAGTATTCATTGTGGTATCAAATAATGATGAATCTGTATCATTCATGCTTGCCTCTCGACTTCATTTATTTAAACTCATATTAAATGTCTTCGAATATATGAATTCCCGAGGTTTCATCGTGAATCATAAAAAATATTTCCCGTTCCACTTCACCAACATTTTTTTAAAAATTTATTAGTACGTTTTTGACGCACAGATATACCAAAAATGTCTGAACTAGGCTGTAACTGTCGAAAATATTTTGCTAATCTAGATATTTGCTCAGTAATGACGCTGTGTTCCGTCTGAAACGCCTCTATAATTTTTGTTGACTGGTAGTCATTACTTTTCTATTTTATAAGATTTAGTTTTTGGATATTCACAAATATAAACAAAATGGAGGCACTAGCAGAAGTTTGCAATGATGCTAATTTCCAAGGTTGGCGTCGGATGGATTGCAATTTTACTTGCTCACTTGATTAGAGTTAAAACCCGTCTCGAAGGAAGACTCCTTCTTTCCTTACTCATTTGGTTAGTACACAGAGCATTTCCTTATAATAAAACTTCCAGTTTAGCGAATGAAAATTCGTTGTGAAACTAAATTGGTTACACTAAAAGTTTAGGTAAACTGGTAGGTGTTCGATAAAAACCAAGTTGATTGTATTCGTTTTTTCGCGTTGCAAATATATTGTGTGTATGTGTGTGTAATTTATCGAAAGTACAAAGTTGCAAATCGATTTTCGCAAAATATTTTTCACATATAGACATTGTTTGTTTTTTGAGCATGCAGGAACTTGTTTGCGGAGGACACAATTTTTACGATGATATTTTAGATGAATTTCCCGGCTTCCTTTAAATTTTTATTTTTATTTTATCTTTTAATGGTTATTATAGTTATAAAATTTTATAGAAATAAATAAAAAAATATTTATGAAACTGCACACAACAGTTTTAATCTGCGAGGGTATTGGTGAATTCGATTCGAACGTATTTGACTCAAGATTCGATGTATTCGAAGTACAAAGTTCTTCTATAAATAAGAAACAAACGAAACTGATTCATTTCAAATAAGAATCTAATACAAAATATCGAATCCAATTAACAAATAGCCCCCGTGGCAACATTCTGATATTTTTAGACTGTTTAGGTATTATTTTTCCAAAGCATACTGTGTCGATTGCTACAGTATACTCTTGAAATCTAATACCAAAATAGTCTACAAAAGTCATACTCATAATAAATCAATTCTCAATTCCCAGGAAAAACAAGAATAGTGCTCTGGACAGCGATTTTGGTCGCAATTTGAGGATTGAGTATTGGTAAATTGTATTGGTGTCCAAAGAATAGAGAAAAACAGAGAATAAACATTTGGAAAATAAAAAAAACAATTCAGTGTCATCTCATGCATACGAAAGGAAGGTTGTACATATTTTTATTTCCAGTAATTTTCTGCAAAATTTAATACTAATAAAATTGTTAATTGAATAATGATTTAAAGATAAATAAACATTAACTAAAAATGGAAAATAAGTAAGATAAATATTTATAAACTATAATTTTATTAATAATTTTAAATTATGAAAAATCACAATATCACTAATTTACTTCTTATATTTTTCACATTATCCCTCTTATTCTTGTCATTTTACCTGTCTTATTTGCATCATGTTAAACAAAAAACTAAGAAAACGCCCATTTTACACTGTCAAATGTGCGTTTTTTTAGTTTTTTGTTTAACATCGAATAAGAGGGATAATGTGAAAAATATAAGGGAAGATGTACGTCGTGTGATTTTTCATAATTTAAAATTATTAATAAAATTATAGTTTATAAATAATTATCTTACTTATTTAATTAGCAGAGATGACACTGAATTGTTTTTTTTATTTTTCAAATGTTTATTCTCTGTTTTTCTCTATTCTTTGGACACCAATACAATTTACCAATACTATTGCCTTCCGGTAATTCTCAACTCAATCCTCAAATTGCGACCAAAATCACTGTCCTGGTCTGCGATCCTAATTGTTGTGTTATAACTAATCAATTGTTTTTTAGTGAATGGGATCAAGCTCGGTACTACCTAACGTCAAGTGCTTCCCTACCTCCAAAAACCAGACTACGCCACTAATATCAACGCACTTATTTATATAGATCGAATTTTAAATTCTTTATTATATCAAGTTAATTTATAAATTTATTTATTTAATTCAATTTGATTATTAGTGGTAATATTAAAAAATTTGTTAATTACAAATTAGGAAATATAATGTGGTTAAGACATAAAAATATTTATTAAGAGAAAGAGAAGTTTTTCTGTTTATTAAATCAATAAGATTCTTTCGGCTTTTTATAGACAAAATATATTAACAATAATGCCATTCAAAACATTTCTCGTTTGGTTAATCAGAAAAAAATGAAGAGCCCAATCATTTATAATATATCTACCAAAAAAGTAGAAATATCAATCCCACCCGTACTTTACCCCAAGAGTTATACAAAGTGTATAACCCTGCCTGAACAAAAAATGAGAACTTTACTATTGAGCTCATTGTGTTGGTAGTTTGGTTTCGTACTGGAAAAGTTGGTCAACCAGTGCTGTCGAAATGAGTACGATCGGAGTATATGTACTACTTTCGCCTAGTGCTTACTCCTATGCTCCGCACTTTCATTTTGTACTCCCCTATTCTAATAACTGTTATACTAAAACATAATACTTTTACATAATATTTTAACTTATCAGCTTTTGCTTGCAATAATTATAATATTCTGGGAGATAGCTGGCTTTTTCATAAAGCATTTTTTCAAAGCTAATTTATAATGGTTACCACCAGGTTAACTCAAATATGAAAATGATTACCAGATTTTATCAAAAAACTTTTATCTGCTTTGGCTAAATATTCACCTGAACACAAAAATTACGTTAGCCAACAAATTATGTCGTCATTTAGCCTTACCGCACAAAAACGATATATGGAAATTTTGATTCACAATACTCTCGAATCCTTTCTCAAACTTAGACTACGACCTCTATATAAAAATAATACTGTAAGATAATTTATGCAGTCATTTAACCTTTCCAGATTAGAAAGTTGGATGGAAGCCTGGATTTATGCCGCGTGATATGGGAAAATTCATTCGTCCAATACACCTTGACATCAATATTGTCAGATCCTTCGATTACATTTAAATAAAATCCAGACTCCCATGCATCTTTCTTGCCTGGCAAGGTTAAATTCTGACACCAGAGTTGTCTTTCAGTTTTATTTCGACATTCTCCTTCTCGCCTAGGGAAAAGAATAGGGTAACAGACGTCCAGGTTTGTCAAGACCTGTTTTGCGGTTTCAAACTTCTGTGTTAAATTTATTAGCGGTAATGCAAACTTCAGGAGGGATGAGAAAAAAATAATAATTTCAATAAAATTTAATTCGAACTCATATCGAATCGGCTTAGTATCACCGAAATAAAATATCACTAAAATATATCAACAAAAGTGTGTCTTCTATTCGGTGCTGCAGGCGAAGAAAATTGTCTGGGTGGCTGTGTATGGAAAACCAAAACTGGTAAAAATAATTTTTGATTTATTGTATTGATGAAAATGGCATTAGTAGTAGAATAGTGTTCTAAAATATTTCTTGTCGTTGGGCCATGTTTTTTTTTTTAAATTCTGATCCCAACCCTACCTTACGACAGACATTTTTTCAGGCTCTGAAATAATAGGCTTTATAATAGAATTTACAAAATATTGCAGATAATAAATTCATTTCAACCCGAAGACCCCAAGAAAACCCCTAAGAAATCCGACCCCAGATTATTAAATAAATTATAATTAATCAATTTTATGTTAGGAACATAGGAAATACATACTTAAAGAATCGACTTAACCTCTTAAATCTCAGAAATAAATTCTATTAAAATTCATCCACAAACGTACCATCTAGTTCCATTTGAAGCTGGAGACGTAGTACATTGCCTGGATTGGTTGTCTATGTAAAAATAAGAAAAATTGGTGAAACAATATTTCTAATAAATGGCTAACAAATGCGACCTCAAATGAGGTGACCCAAGAAATTTTCAGAGCGTGAATAATTCGGTTTTATATTAGCAAGTAACATTTCACTTTTGGTGCTTGAGCCTGGAAATGTAGTAAGGGCCTGGAGTGGTTATGAAAGTAAAAAACAAATTTTTCTTTAGCAAATCTAATTTCTCCAAATTTTTTTCTAATAAGAATAACCAAAATGTTATTATTGCACCAAAATATAAATACACGTTGGCATATCTGCAAAAATTGCGCTATTGAAAATAAAAAGGGTTCGAACTTAAAGTTGCTTTAAGATAAGTTTTTTATTTACCGCGTAAAGTTTAGGTAAAACTAGCTAAAAATTAAAAATTTCGCCTACGGTTTCACTGATCGATACTTTTCTCTAAGAGAAAAATTTAAAAATCTCAAAACAATTTTAAATTTCCTTCCATAAAAGAAAGGTCGAAAATGATTCGGTGCCCAAATTATTGATGAAAGCATTGTTCAACACCCTGCTAGCATTTGCTATAGGTTGGCCGGCGCCATCTGTCTCTTGGTACAAAACCGAAACTATCGCTACATCATTTGCATCGCAGGTAAGCACAAACACATTTGAAAAATTTGAAAATTGCAAGACTGGAGAATTTGTTAAAAATTCTTTCATTTTTTGGAAAGCTTCATCAAAAAAAAGCATCCCATTCAAATTTAGCATCTCATTCAACGGCACCCTACAGGACTATAGGAAAGGACAAGGAGGTAAATCGAAGGTGGTGCATTTAGAGAGGCTGGCCCAAAACAGAAGAGGTAATTTGGGTCCTGTTCGGGACGAACAGGCTTAGGTGAGGAGTAGTGTTACGGTGACACCTAGGGTGTAATAGAATAAGTTAAATTAGTAGCTCAATGTTTTACTGTACTAAAATGGAATTTTCCATGATAAAACTGTTCTAAATATTTCTAGACTATTCTAACTGGAAAAGTCATGAGCTTTCTAGAAGTTTGGTTTGTGTATATAACAAGGCGAACGAAATCGAATTGGATTATTAGTATTTGGAACGCGATAATGTAAACTTGTAAGATTATTAGTAGTATTTGGTAAGCGATAGTGTGAAGATTGAAAAGGAATTAAAAAGTTATTTAAAAAGTGTTTAGTGCGAAATAAAAATTAAAGTGATCAATAAAATTGTGCGAATAATTAAATAAAGTGATTTTGTGAATTACCGTTAGTTAATTGTGTTGAAATAATTTTTGGGTGAAATAAATAAATTCGTTGCTGATAAATTGTGTATGATTCGAACCTTGATTGGCAAGACAAAGACGTAACAATAGTATTGTTACGGTGACACCTAGGGTGTAATAGAATAAGTTAAATTAATAGCGCAAAGTATTACTGTACTAAAATGGAATTTTCCATGATAAAGCTGTTCTAAATGTTTCTACACTATTCTTACTAGAATAATCATGAACTTTCTAGAAGTTTGGTTTGTGTATATAAAAAGGCGAAGAAGAAGAAGCAGTTCGTAAAATTGTTGATAGTCATGTTTCTAATAAATATAGTGTTTAGTTTCTTTTCGTCAAAAAATCGAATTTACCCAAAGTTTTTACAGATTATTTCATTTATCTAATAAATAAGTCATTAAGGTATGCATTTTCTTATCGCATGTACTCTGTACAAGGGTACGTGCCTTAATTATACAAAATATGTAAATAACATAGTCGTAAAGTCTAAATAATTGTTCCAACACCCAATTATTTATCCAACATTTACTCCCACAACCATTTGCGCTAATTTTTGTTTAATTAACATAAAATCGTAGAAAAAAAAGAAAAACAAATAAACAACAACAAACAGGATTTGATCGTTTTGCTATTATTCCAAAATAAAGGACAAAATAAAATTCAATAAAGTTCTTTCTATTTTTAAAACTAATATTAGCTATAATATTCCTATTTCACTAGCTCCAAACTACTATATGAGCAATATACAAATATACAGAATAGTAATAATACTAAAAACAAACTTTACAATGTGGAGTGGGGGAAGAGGGACAAACATCTATCTAGAGCACAGGGAAATTTTATATTTCGACTTTATGGCGTCAGTCGGGTTAGTTTTTTTTTTTTTTTTTGGGAACAACAACAAACGTTTCAGTTGTGCTTCCCTTCTATTTGTACTTATAGTATATGTGCTCGTAAAATATAAAAGGATATAATATAAGAATAGCAACAGCACAAAATAAAAATCGGAACAAAAATTACCCCAGTTCGTACATTGCAACAATACAATAAATGTATATGTACGTACGTATACATACGATGGAAAATGGGAAAATCATAGGAACAATTTTTATTTGCCAGTGTACATATTATTATAACAAAGTAATTGCTTTTAATTAATTCACAAAGGGGTTAGAAAAATAGAAAATAAAAAAGCAGAAAAAACTATAACAAGAAGTAATAAAAGCTTATTTTACTTCTATTTATTTTTCTATTTTCTAAGATTTTTTTTTAATCCGCTTTCCTTTAAGTTTTTGTTAAATAAGAAAACTTAAAGCTCCTCTACTTTTACTTTATTATTATGGACGAGTACATTTTAATTTTTTTGTGTGTAGTTTGTAATTTTTTCTAAAGCACAAAAAAGCTAATTTCGGTTTCTTACACTCGTGTATTTTATAGATTTTTGTAAGGCACGTAATGTTAATTGTATTGTCCTAAATTTTGGGTGCGAGTTCGTTAAACTGTTACATAAATTTTTGTATTTTCCTTGTTAATGTAAATCTAGCTAATAGACATATGGCAAGTAAGCAGACCATTTTCATATGAAATAATAAAGTATTTGAGCAGTAAGTGAGCTAAGAGATAGTAAACATCGCGTGGTTTAATGAAAAATTCACACAACAGAATATTCCGGTATAATTAAGTCATTTATATATAGACAAAATCGGCTATATATCTTTACCAAACATATGTACATACATATCTCTTGAACTTATTAAAATGTTTGGATAAATACAAAAGTTGTTCACCAAGGTAAAACGTGAGGCGTTACCCAAACCATTAAGCGTAGGAGTCTACAAAAACATTTCCAATGATTGGTCTAAAGTCTAGATAGGAAAAACCGGTAGAAGCACGGAAAGAACCGTCATTAAACAGATTAGATCTACAGGACCAGATATTTATAACTAAACACAAATAAACAGGTACAAAACTAGGCAAACAGGGAAACAAGACATCCTAAAATATAGCAATGTATTATGACGTTAAGCACTATCACATCAGTATCGTCGTTTGTCTGGTGGATAGAGTCGCATCTACATATCTTAGATTGGTAAAGATCGATGGTTCGATTCCCACTAGGGCAATGTAATTTTTGAATGGCCATTCATTATTCGGCAAAACACACCAATGTTCGAGAAGCAGCAAGGCGTGTACCAGAACAAATAGAGGAGAAATGAAGAAGTGAGTCCAGTTACTGAATGTGCAAATTCACATGCATAGATTTCTCGCATGCATGGACAATTTTCTGATACAACAACATAATATGGAAAGTTCGACGGTTTATTGAACGGTTACATAATAAAGTGAAATAGTAAACTATAGAAATAGTAAAGTGCTTTAAAGTGAACCTGCGAAATTGTACAGAGCTAAAAAGTGCTAAAAGTGCTAACAACAAGTACGGTAATTTTTTGCGGAAAAAATTGTACAGTGTTAATAAATTAATCGAGTGTTTTATTGCAAAATCCAATATAGGCCGAAATTCGTAACAATTTGGTGTCAGAAGTGGGATTTTGCAATGCAAAATGTTGAAAAACATTAACGCGTACATATCTCAAGAGACTGTAGGATCGCGAACACTACCACACTCAAGAGGAAAATGCGAAATGTGATTAGCTAAATAATGAAGTGAAAAGGCAGACGCAACAATCGAATCTACAACTTGATCAGAAATATGCGAAATTTCATCAGCTGCATAATGAAGGTTAACCGCAGAGTTCGAAATTGGATCAGCAAATGCAACAATAAAATGAGAATGAAAGAGTTGGAAGCAGATGTTAAATGACAAATGCAAGAATTAGAGAGATTCATGGATTAAAGAGTTTAAAGGCCGCCAGGAAAAGGCTCCTTCATACAACAACGTGACTCCCCAACAAAGCAGCACAACTACATCAAAAGAACCGCCTCTGGAGGCTATAAAGGGGTTTTGAAACCTCCATCATTTAATGGTGAAACTCCAATCGAGAACTTCAAGTTGCAATTTTAAGCTGTAGTGCAACATAACGGATAGGGCGCAGAAGAATAGCTTAATGCTTAAATCTTGGCACTAAGCGGAAAGGTAGCTGATATGCTACAGAACATACCTGAAGCAGAAATTAGCAGCGAAAGAATTCTGAAGGAATTAGAGTTGAGGTACGGATGGAGCCATGTACAGGAGTTATGCAAAATCCAGCTGCATAATAGATGACAACAACTTGGAGAACGCCTTCAAGATGTGGAACGAGAAATAGCCAAGCTTACTGCAAAGCTCCGATAGATGTCTTGAATGAACTCACAGTGAATACATTCATTAACGCCATAACAAACAACCAGCTAAAACTACACTTGAGGAAGACAAAGAAGCGGAAAAGCATGAACGAAGTCTTAGGATCGGCATTCGAATATGAGGCAGCTAGAGCCAGCCTAACCTCCGATTCTGTTAAACTGCGAAAGCTCGATGTAAAGGCCATGATAGAAGCAAAGAAGAGAAGACCAGTGCAAGGTTTCCAGAACAAAAGACGCCGGAGATCTCGCTCTCAGTTTAGATGTTTTAGATGTCAACAACTTGGGCACTACATAAGAGAATGTAAACAACCGGTGGCTGTCGCGAGAAACAACCAGAAAGATTGAGACAGATAAGTACGCAGCAGGAGGATGGTGAGGCGGATGGCTTCGGAGCTTCAATACATATGGAAGTTTCCGTGACGAACAGCTACTGGAGACGCTTCAGCAGTAATGAGAGAGTGTTCCCTATTAGTCATCGTCGGAGGGATACGGTTTGAACATTGATTCATTGTTTCCGCCATAACGGAGCAACGTATCGTAGGCCTAGGTTTTATGTCAGAGCACCAAATGTCACTGGATCTAAAGAACCAAGTATTGGAATGGTGCAATGTGGAGGTACCCCTGCAAATAGACAACAATAAGAATGGCGAGTTGCGAATCATCATGAAAGAAAGAGTAGAGATACCATCAGAATCAACGGTGATCTTGAGAGTAACAAGCTAGGAGAGTAGTGGAATCAACCAAAATAGTAAAAGATGGCCTATTATGTGGAAGACTTTTGTACAAACTCATGTCAAAATACCAGTAAGAGTAATGAACGTGAGTACAACAGTAAGCGTGATGAAAGAAGGGGTAGTGATAGGCAAAGTTGAGGAGGCCAATTTCATCACAAGGCAATACAGCCGGCAAGGAAGCGGATCATTCGCTCATTATGTATTGATCTCGCGTAAGCAGAGGCGAAAGCGGCAATAAAAGTGCTGGAAGGATTGGCCGACGTCTTCGATAAGAACGATGATGACATGTGGAAAACTGATATAGTACAATATCGGACCGTCACCGAAAATGCAACTCCAATTCGACAAACACCAAGAAGATTACCGCTAGCTAAGCAAGTGGAGGCTGAACTACTAGTCAAGAAAATGAAACGCAACGAAATAATTTAGTAGTCTAGCAACATGTGGAGTTCTCCACTGGTGCTTGTACAAAAGAAAGACGGTTCGATGAGGTTTTGTGTCGACTACCGCGAGCTAAACGATGTAACTAAAACGGATAGCTACCCATTTCCAAGTATCGACGACACCTTGGACACGTTATCAGGAGCCAACAACTTCAGCACACTCTAAATTTCAAAAGTGGGTATTGCCATGTAATTCATGAGGCCAACAGAGAGAAAACAACCTATACTGCAAGAAATAGCCTGTACCAATTTAAAGTAATGCCATTTGGCCTATGCAACGCACCTGCTACATTTGAGAGATTGTTGAAGCATGTTTGGTGTATCTGGATGACTCATATTAGGAGTTAGCAAACAATTGGGTATGCGAATCTGGAGCACCGTTCGAGCTACATTCCGATCAAGGCCGAAATTTCGAATCATCGGTGCTCCAAGAGTTGTGTCAAATACTCAACAACAAGAAAACGAGGGCTACGCCATTGTAGTAACAAGAAAGGCTTGGAGACTCACATCTTTAACCGCTGCACATCCAGTCGTATTTTTAGCATCGATCGTTGATAGTGCAACTGAATTATGTCGTTTATGTTACCAATCCACTTATGAGTTGTTCAGCATCGATTGAATATTTGTATTGAATTCCTCAATCTTTTGTGCCAATTGAATATTTAATTATATTTTTAACCGAATTCCAGTGGGGATTGGTGTGATTTGAAAGGAATCTACTGACAACTCACACTACAAAGGAGATTTCTGATCGACTGAATACTACAGCAAGTATCACAGAACAAACTGCCTCTCGATACGGTACTACTGGAATTAGCTCTTTACTGCTGTATTCGCTTTCAGTTGTTCACAAACCTACAGATTTTTGTCTTTCGGACCACCAACTGACGAAAAAAAACGCGTAAACAGAAGTTGATCGTCTGGTTTTAATATTGCATTATCGAAAAATCAGCTTCATTCAAATTCGTCAATATATCCAAAGGTGTGCGTACCAAATTGCAGTCAAAATAGTTAAAACGATGTAAAACCTTATTTGCATAAGCTTGTCGATTGATTAAAATCGATCCATCCGGTCTAGAATTTACTTGAATACCCAGAAAACAGTCGATATTCATAACTTTGATATCAAAATCCAGCTGCAAATTTGAAATGACCGTATCGTCAAAGTAAATCGCTTGCATTTATTCACTAACGCAACAAATGTGGTTCGGATTCACATATGCTATAAAATTGAAACGTAAATAACATAAAATCGGTGACCTTTTCATTCCAACAGCGATGAGCCTGTTTTGAACTATAAAAGCATATACTCGACCACTACCATCATTATAATTAATTGGTTGCTTCATGAAAATGGTTTCAATAAGATTTCGACATAAAAACGCCGTCTACGTCATATTGTTTAAGTTCCAAGTTGTTTGCTGCCACTACCATCAAAATAGCTCCAATGAACGTAAATTTTACTACCGGGCTGAATGTTTCCTGATAGTCTATCGTATAGCGTTCAACGGAATCATAAGATTTGTGTTTAATTTTCAACCTTCAGCGATTATCAATAAAGTTTTGATTCAGGTCCAATTAGGTAGGCGTAAATGTATCATCCATGAAATATTTTCTCTTTTCGGACTAGGGTTTCTCAAACGGCATCCCGGTCTCAAAAGTTTGACCGGGAAATCCCGGGATGTCCCGATTTTCTATTTATTTAGTGTTAGTAGGCGTTTAGCTTAAAACCACATAGGCAATTTAGGAATTCCCAAACCGATTTCTGGGATCAAGCTTAAAAAACTCAGTTTATCGGTTGTGAAAAATTGGCATTGTCACCATATATTTCATTTCCGCCATTTTATTATTGTCTTTTATTTTATTTTATTTGCCCCGTTTTACACGATTCAAGCAAAATACGCAAAAGTCCCTATCATAATTTTTTCTGACGGGTGCGGTTACCAAAAACGAAATGAAGTACTTTCGAACGAATGCTTTTTTTTAATCTGTCTGCGATACTTCAAATATATATATATAGAACAAAAGTATCTAGAGAAAGGTCTTACTCAAAATTATTATTCTACACTCAAGAAAATATAGCAGTCATTCAGAATAAATGGGTGATTCTATTCATAAAACAACCATCAATATAACGCCAACAAACTTTTTTACCATTTTGAATAAAATTTGACAAAATTTTATCAAAATTTCTTCTTCTATTTTTTCTAATTTTTTCTTCTATAGTCAAACCACAAATATCATTTACGCCTAAGTTATTCCCTACAACTAGACTTAAAATAAAATTAATATGTATTTCGGTGCCGGAAAAATTTACTAATACACAATCTTGGACAAAATCCCACGGGACATAGTCCCGAGGCACAAAATCCCGAGCGGCAAAATCCCGAAGGTACAAAATCCCGAAGGTACAAAATCCCGAAGTTACAAAATCCCGAAGGTACAAAATCCCAAAGGTACAAAATCCCGAAGATACATAATCCCGAGGGTACAAAATCCCGAGTCCCGAAATCCCGAAATCTTGGTTTTGAAAGACATATTTTTTGAATTTGGGCCGCCTCTTCTGGTGAAGAAGAATTTTACTTTAAAGTAAAATAAAAATAAAAACCGGGATTTTCTGAAAACCGGGATTTTTATTTTTGCAGAACCGGGATTTTGAAAAACAAGAATATGAAAATGAGATTTTAAAAAGCGGGATTTGTTTTTGGGTGGGATTTTGATAAAGCATGATTTTGAATTTTGATAAAGCATGATTTTTTCGTTACGACACCATTTTTCTTCATAAGAGTTCTTAATATTTGTGATAAGGAGTAGGCTTTGGCCTTCCTGTCAATCGGACGCTGGATTTGCAGTTTTTCTTCAAAAAATTTTAAACAATTACTTTTAAATCTAATTAAAAACTTGCAAATTGTGCCCATTCCTGCAACTTTATGAATATGGAACTTTCCCAGCAACTAGCAAGAAATTGTTTATCGCCAAACGTTTTCGTGTAAACATCAGTGAATAAAGCAAAAGAAAAAACTTATCGGATTATACATAGTGATTTTGCACAAGGAATACTATAAATTGCGTACAGTGCTTTAGAATAAGCAGCAATCGTTTAACGAAAAAAATCTCCAGGACCATTAATACCATCCATGTTTGGAGAGCGTTGAAATCCAGTTAAAGATGTGGAATTGACGGATAGAACTAAAAGGAGAGCTCCGATCATTTCGAAATTTGCTGTCATTTTTACCATCATTAACAATTTCTCTGGTACACTGTTGTGAACGAGCACATGCTCAAAACAATGTGCCAGCAGTTATGTGCTGAAATTTATAGAGTGTAAACAAATAAAATACATAAATAAATAATGGTAATTGCTTCGTCAACCTTTCAGACACAGATCAAAGGAATTGTATCGCTCATATCGCTTCTACTGATAGATACCACAAATGTTTCAAGTGATGACAAAGGACTAAAAATGCCTATAAAATTGAATTTTTTAACACTCATTTAATTTGGATTGCTTATTTGGTAATTTCTAGATTTTTACTTCGGGATTTTTTTTTTAGATTTTAACTTTTCAATTATTTTGCATTTTAAAATTTCTGGATTTTTTTTTTAGACAAATGTAGTGGTCCCAACAAGACTTTGAAATTTGAATAGGCTTTCGAGATTTAGTCACCTCGGGATTTTGTACACTCAGAATTTTTTCAGACCGTTGTAACGGAGGCCCAGAAGGTGACAGATGACCTTCCGTCACATAAACCTGTAAGCATGAGGTGGAAATTGTTTGAAAAAATTTAAGAGGTTTTTATGCCTAATAGAAGCAACTTCATTATTTTTTTCTGTTTCGATTGCTTTGCTATAAATAAATAAATACTATAAATAAATAAACAGGTTTTGTTTTATCCTTATTGAATATAGTTTATAGTTTCCAGAAACAACTGTCACTGTACTAAGGGACGCATTTAACCCTTGTGTCTATACCCGGGCACCCGGGTGGCCATTTCGATTTAAAATGCTCGTAACTTTTTCAATTTCACAGTTAGACTATCCCTACTCCTTGACATCCAAGAACTACTTATTTTTTATTGATCTTTGAACAGAAGTTAACTAAAAATTATTGCTGAACTAAATTATTCGTTTACCAATATTATTACTCTTGTAGTCTATACCCGGCCACCCGGGTGGCCATTTAAAAAAAACACTGAATATGCTATTTGTATAACATTTTATTGTTTAAATCAACATTTCATCACAGAAAAAATCAAAAATTATCACATAAATAATTCAGTTGGTTATTAAAAGTATGTTTACAAAATAAGAAATTCAATTTGGTAAAAATTTACAAAAAAAATTAAAACTATTAACACTTAGAACACTTTATTTGAGTGTTCGTATGTTCTACACATATTGGTCTTCTACAGATACTACAGGATTTCCGTGAATTTCGTCGTTTTTTGGGATCGGAAGACAAACAAATCCAGCATTTGCCAACTTGAGGAATTCGGCCATCGTTGTTGCGTAACACATTAGGTACTCCAGACGTTGTCAATTCCTGGTTTATTGGTACATAGAGCGGTTTGCCAAGTATGCATTCTATCCCTGAACGTGAATTAAAATTTCTATATACATTTGGTATGGTTGATCGATCTGACACATGCGGTAGAGCTAATTGAAGCACAAGATCTTTCAAGAATTCTCGACGATTGTGTGTTTTGTTTGATCTAGCCGGGTTATTTTCTATGTAAATTTTGTAAGCCGCGACGCAAGCTACATCAATTATATTGTAAAAAAATGCTACAGGCCATCTTTTCGTCCTTCGTTTGGTTGTATAATGAGTGACCAGTTTGTCCATATTATCTACTCCACCTTTTTTTCCATTGTAATAATGAATGATTTCCGGTTTTTTTTTGTCTCCAATTACTGAATCCGTATAATGCTGCGTAGATAATAATAATACACTCTTATTTTTTTTGGGGACATACGAACAAAGTGTAATATTATCATCGCTGAATCCAAAAATTGACGAATAAATTTCCCGAGATCGGGGTGCTATTCTTGAAACATTACGAAAATTTTCGTAACCGAAAATTTTCGTAATGCTGTTTTCGTAATAGTAATGGTGAAATCATAATTTAGTATTCTTGAAACCATTACGAATATAACGAAGAGAGGCAAAAAGAAATAATAAAATTTCGAGAGAGAAGATGAAAATGTAAGTTCTTAAAATGGTATTCTTGAAATCCGGATTACGAAAATTTTCGCAACGGAACGTTACTAAAATTTTCGGATGGTTTTTGTGTTTCTTATTGCATTTCGTAATGAAATCATTTAGATTTTTGTTTTAATTATATTCATACAAAGACGTTCATAAAACTCAATAATTTCTGTTGATGGTTAAAAATAATATGTATTTACATTTCGCTAAATATTTATTATTTTATTACCACAAAAAAAGGGTACCTATTTGCTTGTGGTATGTTTATTATTTTCTTAAAAATAAGGGTAATAGCTACAATACTAATGGACAATTTGGAATGTATTTTTAAATGTCGCGTGTTATAATTGGAATTGGATTGATATACCGTCACAGGCGGCTAATACTAATGGTACGTACAGTCATACAATCATACCATCATAACATAATAGTATCGTATGACCATACGATCTAGGATCATATCGTCATAGAATAATAGGACAATGCCACTACATAAATAGCCGTGACATCAGTCTAAAAAAGTCAAATCCCCAATAAAGAGGGGAATAAAGATTTTTATGTTCCTATGAAATGTAAACAAAATCATATTGGAATTATTTTGTGTTGTCTTTATTTTCAATTTAAATGAACATTTTTATCGATAAATATAAATAATTTTAAATTAAATATATCGAATTGCAGCTTGTCCACAATTTTAATTAAAATTAATAAAATTTTAATTCACAATTTTGCGTTTTAGTAAACTGATTTTTATTCTCAAAGATCGTCAGGCTTCGTGCTTTGTTAAAAAATTTCATTTACTAGATTACTAGATTAGTTTTATTACTTTACCAATGCTACTACATAAACAGCCATGATTTATAATAAAACTAATCTAGTAATCTACGAAAAGAAATTTAGAAAAAAACACGAATCCTAACGGTTCCCCTAAAAATCAATTTACTAAAATGCAAAATTGTTAATTAAAATTTTATTAATTTCAATTAAAATTCTGTACAAGCTGCAAGATATACAATGTGTTTCGTCGTCAAGTGCCCGGCCGGAAAATTCGGAATATTTAAGTAAAATTATCGCAAAAAATCCTTTAAAGTGGGTGTCTCATTTTCAAGTTATGGGCTCGATTATAATTCTGTTTGCGGTTTTTGAAAAGATGAAGTTTATGAGTCACCTTATTTGATAGTTTGCGCACTTAGCTAGGTTTTTTTAAAGAATGTAAAAAATTACGGGAAAATAACATTTAATTAGTAAAGAAAACCTCTACTTTTTAAAAAACTGAACTGTAAACCTTGAAAATGTCCCATTAAGTTAATTATTTTAATTATTATTATTAATCTACAGCATAATATCTACAAATTGACAAAACCTTGTTACTAGCTAACTCTTAAAAATACCGCGCAAAAATCACCTAGAGAAAGTAGGGAAATTAAACAAAAAAGATGTTTAAATTAAAGTCAAAGAAATATAATAATACTATTTTATTAATAATCAATAAAAACAATTTTTATTACAAATTATTAAACATGTTTAACTAAATGACATGTTCGAAATGCTCTCTACTCTTGTAAACAAACAAGAGCTCTCCTGATCACACTAGTTGTTGTCCAACGCAATTGTTAAGGGTTGCCTCTTGTTTCTTCTGCAGCAGCGAAAATTCTTGCTGTCAGAAATAAAAATCTAGGGGCGTAAGATCAGGGACCTTGGCGGCCAGGCTACAGGACCTCCTCTACCGATCCACCGTGGATAATTTTCATTCGAATTATCACGTATTATCTTTGCAAAATGCGCTGGAGCTCCATCTAATTGCAGCTGCATTCGCCTTCTCCTCAACAATGGCACTTTTTCCATGACAACGTGATTCCTGAAAATTCTAATAATACGTGTTGATCAAGCCTGTTTATTACCATGTAAGGTCCGATAAGTTAATCGTGGATCATTCCCGCCCATACATTTATAGCAAATTGGCTCTGGAAAGCTGTCTACCTTACAACGTTTGGGTTTTCGACGGCACAAACATGGAGGTTTCTATAATTTGTTATACCCGCTCTGGTTAAATTAGCTTTATCTGTCCACAATATTCTCCTTATAAAATTGACATCACTTCTTTGCTGTGAAACTATCCAGTTACAGAAAACTGATCTGGCACGATGGTCCACATCTCCTTGTTGAGCACGACGGAAGTGATAAGGATTAAGGCCTTCTTGACCTCGATATGCCTAATCTAATAGACAGGCGGCTGATACTTGTCGTAGGTTCAGCGCGTATTAATCGTAATAAATCCTCTTCCAACGTGTACGTTAATATTCACGCTGGACTCGTGTTGTTGTTGGAATAATCCTTGTTTGGGAAAACGTCGATGTATTGCAATGAATGTCCTATACCCAAGTACTGGCCTGTTGGATATCGACGCCTGTATTTTTCGACAGCAACGCGTGCATTTCCATTAGAGAACAGGTTTACAAAATGCATATTGGCTACATGAGAAGGTGGTGGATCACGCAAATGTGTCATTGTAATGATTAAGCGTTTACTTAACACAAACTGTCTTTTTAATTTTCACACAAACTTAAAATTGTTAAAACACAGAACACTGAGAGTACATGTGTGAAAGTGTCACACAATTGGTTAGCGAACAACTGAACTATTTAATATTACTTACCAATTTGAGTTTTCGATCATTTAAAAGATTTGGTTAGATAACATCACTATACCTAAACGGCTACAAACGCCATTTTTTCGACAAATTGGTGTTCGAATATTTTATGAGTTAGGTAGTAACAATGTTTTAATAATTATAAATAAAATAACCATGCCATGGGATATTTTTTCGACTTACAGTTCATTTTTTTTAAAAAGTAGAGGTTTTTTTAAATAAAAAAATCGTTTAAGTAAAAAAATGTGATTTTCCCATAATTTGTTACATTCTTTACAAAAACCTGGCTTTAGTGTGCAAATTAACCAATAAAGTGACTCAAAAGCTTTAAAAAACCGCAAACAGAATTAAAATCGAGCCCATAACTTGGGAGATATGATGAAAAATGTGAAAAGTTATCACCAACACACAAGGGTTCACTTGCCGACGAAACAGATTGTATTTAATTTAAAATTATTTCTATTTATCTATAAAAATTTTCATTTAAATTGAAAATAAACGCAACACAAAATCCCATATGATTGTGTTTACGTTCCATTGGAAAATAAAAATCTTTATTGCCTTAACACCACTACAAGTTTTTTTTTTATGGCTTTTTATGTAGCGGCATTGCATAGGATCATATTGTCGTACTACCATACCATCAAACCATCATGCCATCATACACGACATAACATTATATCATCGTTCAATCGTACCATCATACAATCATATGTACCGCCGTACCATAAAAACAGATTTTTGGAAAAAAAAATTCTAAATCGGATAAGCGATTCTCGAGATATCATGGGTACATACATCCAGACGTCCAGAAAGACGGACAGACATTTTTTTTTTCTTTTTCGGACTTAATTATTTTCAAAACGTCGAGATAAATGATTTTGGATCAAACAAATTTTTGGCCATTTTTGACAAGATTTCAATACATTGGTCTTTTTAGACCGAAGTAATTTTCCCTTTAAACGAAAAAGTAGCATACACAATCATTTTTAATATATTTAATTTAATATTAAATAAATGAGCCATTATTGACAAAAATTCACAATTTATAATTTTAAGTAAAGAAAGCGTCCGCTTCGCTTAATATTCTCAGTTATACTAAACTAAACTAACATTTTTAATCATCTCTTTCGAAATCTTCTTAGTTTTTTATTCCTCTCTTCGTAATTTTCGTAATGGCTTCAAGAATACTAATTTATGATTTCACCATTACGATTACGAAAATATTGTGCATTACGAAAATTTTCGTAATGTTTGAAGACAGGGCATTTAAAATGATAAAACAAAATTGTTCCAAATGAACTAATGAATGATAAAAATCACACTTTAAATTAGACATTGCATTAATTAATCTCCAATCATTACAATTTTAACAAATAAATATAAAAGTTAAATAGGCAATATAGCTTTAAATAACATATTTTTGTTGTATTGAATCACATATTCCATTTTTGTCCGCTATAGCCAATTGTCAATTACGAAAAAATCTCATACCCTTACACGTATTGTTTAAAATTAGAAAGTGGTCAAGCATTTAAAAAAATATCCCAAGATTTAGGTATACGACTACAAAAATTTAGAAGAAAATATGGTTTGGTTCTAGTTAGGTAGTAAACAAAACCGAATGCATAGTTATGTACTCGTTATCTCGAAATAAATAATATATTTTTAAGAACACGTGAAACAAAGAAAAAAAGGTACGCTTTTGCTTTCACTTTTTTATAAAATATTGAGAATAGAAAATATTGAGTTTTATGAACATCCTTATCAATATAATTAACACAAAAATCCAAATGATTTCATTACGAAATGCAATGGGAAACGAAAAAACCATTACGAAAATTTTAGTAACGTTCCGTTGCGAAAATTTTCGTAATTCGATTTCAAGAATAGGATTTTAGGGTTTTCGTAATACTTTGACACTAACTCGCAATACGAAAGTTTTCGTAATGTTTCAAGAATAGCACCCCTGGACGGCAACATTTCTTTTGGAACATAGGGTTTATTTTTTTTTAATGTCCCGACTATTGATAAGTCCCAAGAGATCAATAAACGAGCAAGCGGCAATGTTGTAAAAAAATTGTCAGTTACTATATTTCTCCCAGACCCTTTGAAACGGGCGCATAGGTCCTTGACAACCCGCTCTCCTTGATTGATTTCCCTGCCTGATGGTTGCTTACCCGTATATATCTGCCCCGTTATTGGGTAAGAGTTAGCAGCATCGCAAACCCACCATACTTTGATCCCATATTTTGCCGGTTTGGACGGCATATACTGGGTGAATCTTGTTCGTCCTACACAAAAATTTTTTTTTTATACTGAATACTGAATACTGAATACTGAATACTGAATACTGAATACAGAATACAGAATACAGAATACTAAATACAGAATACTGAATACAGAATACAGAATACAGAATACAGAATACAGAATACAGAATACTAAATACAGAATACAGAATACTGAATACTGAATACTGAATACTGAATACAGAATACAGAATACAGAATACAGAATACAGAATACAGAATACTGAATACTGAATACTGAATACTGAATACTGAATACTGAATACTGAATACAGAATACTGAATACAGAATACAGAATACAGAATACTGAATACTGAATACTGAATACTGAATACTGAATACAGAATACAGAATACAGAATACTAAATACAGAATACAGAATACAGAATACAGAATACTGAATACAGAATACTGAATACTGAATACTGAATACAGAAAACTGAATACAGTGAAAATCCTGAGAGCCGTAGATCCTATATAGCGTAAACTCCTTAAAGCCGGAAAAAAAATCCCCAACCACAAGTTTTGTATGAAAAAGGAATCCTATATGCCGTAATATCCTCAGTCCCGTACGTAACACCACTTTTCATGTTTTTGGAATAAATGTTCATATAAATCGGATCCTCAGAGCCGGAATATTTTTATCGATGAAACAGGCTGAATGTATTTTATCTTTTTCTCAACAATCTATGTATGCATATATTTTTGTTCTGCTTTTTTTGCAACGTATTTATACAGATAGATTTCTCACTCACGATTTAACATACTGTTTCATTGTTTTGGTTGGTTTTATGAATTCCATGAATCAACGATATTGTACATATGTACGTCTCATCAGTAGTGAACAGTTGAACACTGTAGATATGTACATATCATAAATAAATGCGTGAGAGAGATCATCATTTATTCATGATGATTGTTGAACATAATAAATTATGTAACTGTACATACACATGTATCTCAGTCTTAGCTATGCTAGTTTATTCTACTGTACTATCAGGTGTGATTGTAACGACATTAAAAGTGAAAATTTTTTTTGTGTAAAAGTGCATATGTACAGGTATGTAAAATTTAAAATTTATTTAATTTTTTATAAAAATTCGTTTAAATAAATAATCGTTAATAACGTGTTTATATTTTTCTTAGCTGTGATGGGTGATTCAATGAAAAAAGTAAACAAAAAACTGAACAACTTGACTTTAAAACAAAAGTTTAATGTAATTTTAATGTACGAAGCGGGGAAAACAGTGAAAAAAATTGCCGAACTATTTAAATGCGGCACCACACAAATTTATGTGTGCATTAAAGAAAAAAATGTGATCCGGGAGCGGTATTTAGCTTCAAGTAAACCACTACAGGCAGCCAAAAAGATGCGCGCTTCCAATAATGAAGAACTCAATCAAATAGTGTTCGAGTGGTTCGGCAAAGCAAGGGCTAAAAACTTTCCAATTTCTGGACCTATATTACAATCTAAGGCTTTGGAAATCGCCAAAGGATTAAGCATGCACGATTTTAAGGCATCCAATGGCTGGTTGCGCAGTTTCAAAAAGAATTTTGGAGTTGCATTCAAGCAGATTTCTGGCGAGGAAAATGACGTAGACGAAAATATCACAGCACTATGGAAAACCAAGTTGGCCGACATTTGTGATGGTTTCGAGCCCAGAGACATTGGCAACTGTGACGAAACCGCATTATTTTTTCGCGCATTACCGAACAAAACTTTAACCCTTAAAGGCGAAAAATGTTCTGGAGGAAAGCTGGCCAAAGACAGGATGACTGTCATGCTAACTGTCTTTGGAGATGGAACTTTATTGAAGCCATTAGTTATCGGAAAATCGTTAAAGCCGCGGTGCTTCAAAAACCTGGATGTATCAAAGCTAGGGGTATCATATTACGCAAACAAAAATGCATGGATGACCGGCAACATATTTCATAAATACTTATATGAACTGAACCAAAAAATGGCACAACAAAACCGAAAAATCATCTTATTTCTCGATAATGCATCTTCTCACACAAATATGGAGTTCTCCAACATCAGATTGGAATTTTTTCCACCTAATTGCACCTCGAAATTACAACCACTGGACAATGGGGTTATTGCAACGTTAAAAATGCATTACCGAAAGTTTCTGATGCAACATTTGCTTTTTGAAATGGAAGTCTGCGACTCAATTACGGATTTGGCAAAACGCATTACGATTTTGGATGGGATCAATTTTCTTAAAGTCGCACAAAACGAAATTCGTAAGGAAACCACAAGGAAATGTTTTATAAATTGTGGATTCAATTTTCAGTGTACTATAACTGACAACGAGGTAGCTGGAGGGCCCTCGATCATGGCCGAAATCCAAAATCTTATTGTATCAGCATATGGATCCCCGATTTGCAGCGCCGTTGATTTGGTCCGTGTTGATGAAAGCGTGGAAATCGAGTCGCCCTCAATCGAAATCCAGACTTTAATTGAAGAGTACCGATCATCGAACAATGACAGTGAAGGTCATCAACAATCTGATGACGAAGTGGATGACCCAATCGTCACAAAATCTGAAGCAGCTAAGAGTTTGAACATCATAGAGCAATTTGCTCGACAAATAGGGGCGAACGATTTTTATGATAAAGTCTGTTCATTGAAAACCTAGTTTGTTCGCATGGAAAATACAAAGGCTTGCACTCAAAAAAAAATATCGAATTTTTTTTCAAAAATTTAATGTATGTAATTTAATTTTAATTATATATGTACATATTATCCATTAGACGATAATAGTATATCAAAACATGTGATCTGAATTCATTGAATAAAGTAAAATACATACATATATGTATATAATTACATAAACTTAATTTAATTTTTACATATGTATACATTTTTTTTTTAAATATGCCTGAATGCCGTAAAAGTCTTCTGAGCCGTAAACTGTTCGCGGTCCCGTGGGATTACGGCTCAAAGGAGTTTCACTGTACTGAATTCAGTATTACAGAATACTGAATACAGAATACAGAATACAGAATACAGAATACTGAATACTGAATACTGAATACTGAATACTGAATACTGAATACAGAATACAGAATACTAAATACAGAATACAGAATACAGAATACAGAATACAGAATACTGAATACAGAATACAGAATACAGAATACAGAATACTGAATACAGAATACAGAATACTGAATACTGAATACTGAATACAGAATACAGAATACAGAATACTGAATACTGAAATGTCAATAATTTCCAGATTTTCTGCGGTTTATCCCGATTTAGAATATTGTGTTCTGTGTATACTTCATTGGCCTTCCTGTTTGTGTGTCTAATGATTATTTCACACATGACGTCCGTAAATATACACTTGAAGGTATCTCTTACAGATAACATTTCGGTCGATCGCGATGGCCCACTTCGTTGACTCCTGAGAATATTGTGTCTCAATGTTTGCCTTTGAGGAGGATTTTGTCTCCATATCGATCCATCTTTTCCTTTTAGATAAGGCGAATTATTACAATTTGCACTTCCAGTTTCTCCTTCGTCTTCAACTTCACTATCGCTGAAAATTTCTTCATCAGACACTTCAATTTGGACTTCATGATCTTCATAAACGTCCTCTATGTCTGAATCTTCCACGTTTCTATCCGCTGCTGTAGGAAGCCACTCATCTTCTGAGCCGTCGTCAACAAAATCAAGCACTTCTTCGTCATCGTCACATTCCTCTAATAAACGATTTAGGTATGCTTGTTGATCTTCATACGACAAACTAGGGCAAAAATGTGTATATAAATGTAAAAAAACCGAACGGATCATCCAAATAATAAATCTTACCGTCTAAACTCAGCATTTGAAATGTCTCTGTGGTCCGCCATTTTATCACTCACATATATATTTATTTACAAAAAAAATCACTTCCGCAATCAACCTTTCCATTTGAATACCACACCTACTCTAATTTCCTCAGCTCACCTAAACGATTCTTTTCTGTTTTGTTTTACTAGCATTAACCGGGGATTCCCCATTTTTTATTAATTTTTTTTGTTTTATAACGTTTAAAATAGTATATTAAAATAAATAAAGGCAATAATACACTGGCAAATACAAAAATTTTCGATATTAACAAGAAAATACATGTGGCCACCCGGGTGGGTCGGGTATAGAATAGTGTATAATTTTTTGGGTATAGACACAACGGTTAATGATTACTATACAATTTTTATAATCCATATTAGTTTCAAACATATTAGTTTAATATGTTTGAAACTATATTAGTTTTATACATATTAGTTTCAAACACTGCTAACACAACTGCACACATTTAATTCCCACTTTAGGAATTTATTTTGTTCTTATTGCATTTGATTGGGAACCAAAAACCGTCACCACACAAGAAATCCAACCAAAAATGAAATGTTTGCAACGGGACCACAACTACCAATACTATCCTCACAAAATAAAAAATAAATAAAAAATAATTTTATTTTATCAATGAAGAGGGGAATACAAGTGACAAAAAAAAACGAAAGATCTGGAGTGGGATTTTGCACAAAAGATCTCTCTTTTTAAAAAAACAAGTTTTTACTCATTCGGTTTTCATTCGGTCTATGTCGCCTTTTCTATTGCGATCTGACAGTCAGTTATATTATGTATAAGAGCTATCTCCTTTTCTCCGCTTCGATCACGTACCTTCGTTGATGAGAGACACATAGTAAAGATACATGTTAAACCGAAAGTGATCTGACTGAAAACGTCCGAGATAAATTCAACATGTAAACGGTGACTTGACTGAAAGTTATCTGAAAGTAGTCTGAGTTCGGTCAACTTAAATTTGGTTGGTTGAGTCAGCTTGTATATTGAGTTAAACATGTAAACTTTAGTTTAGTTGAACTGACAGATTTTTTCTTACTGTTAAAAGGGCAAAATGTTTTTATACATTTTCTAAGTAGTTTTTAAATTATTTTAAATAATTTTTTAATAATTTAAATGTAATTTTAAAACAAAGTGACATTTGAACTGTCAGCTCAGATCAAATAAAAAAGTCCCATGTAAACACCAACCCAAATTTTCAGTCAGATCACGTTCAGATAAAACTCAGTCAGATCACTTTCGGTTTAACATGTATCTTTAGTAATAGACGAATGATAGTTGAAATAGAAATATAGAATACCAATTTATTTTAGCTAATTGAGATCGCATTAATAAAATATATTTCTACTAAGCGAAATAGTATTAATATTCAGCTTAAGTAAAAGAGACACAAACTCACTTCTCCTGCACCCAGATTCTATAAAAAATAAGATAAAAATGTGTAAACATGCAAACTTGTGAAAAGCAAAGCTTACTTTTATGAGTTTGCAATTTCTTGATTTGATTTACTATTAAAATAATATCGAAACACTCCAAACTCATAAAAGTAAGCTTTGCTTTTCACAAGTTTGCATGTTTACACATTACCTTGGTTTTTAGAGAATCAGGGTGCTGGTTAAGTTACATAAGCGAAAATACAGTGGGTGCAAAAATTATTCGTTGAGACATGTGACATACGGCGCATGTTACACCATCGGGTTTTTATACCCCCGGGATTTTAATTCTCAGGATTTTGTTTCTCTCCCTTATTGGGATTCTATAAAACAAGAACAAAATATGTTTTCGGTTTTTGAAATATTATTATAGAAAAGGAATGAAAAATTTTTCCGGTAATTGATTTTGAATGGGAACTTAATGGATTATTGATCTCAATCAAATCCGTCAAAGTACAGGAAATATGGAACACATTAGATACCGGGTAGATGTTTTATTTTATTCTTCCATAAACTTCCATTTATAAAACATGAAATAAGAGGATTGTTTTCAGCGGAAAGATTTTCCATAATAATCGATGTCAAGTCACCAATCTTTTCTAAAATTAATTTTATTTGGAAATCTAAAGATAAAATCATGGCTTTAGTTGACCTTTCGCCATTTCTGTGGGCAATGCCAACTTCACTGTTAAAAGAAACTTGAATAAGCGGGATTGATAAATTATTCTCTTGTAACCATAGAATACGTTCTTCAGCATATTTATTGAATCTGATAAAACAGAGTTAAGTTTAGGACTAATTTTACTACTAATTGCTGAATTTGATCAATAATTTTTCGATTAAAGTTGTTATTATTACGTAATAATTCAAGACAAAATTTAACAGAAAACTCAACTAAATTTTGTTTAATTACAGATGCACCTAACATACAAAAACTAGGACGCAGGTATGTAACTAAATCTTAATACTTAATGAAAATTAAAAATAATAAATTAGAAAGTTTCATAAAACTTAACATATAATAAATACATTTATTACATATAATAAGTACATTTATAAAACTTTACATATAATAAAAAATTAAATAAAAATTAATTCCCGGTGTTTATGGTACATCGCAAGCAAATTGCTACAGTAATGTATGTGCGCGCAGACTGGTTTTTTGCAATTTATTTCTCTTAGAACAGAGGTGGCAGTTTCCTTTGTGTATAATTCTACCGCTTGAGTCACGTTTTTCTACGATAGATGTGCTTTGTACATCTTTTGCTTCAATTTCCACAGTATGGCCCAAAATACTTTCGGTACCGTTTTTGGTAGCAAAATGTCGCATTATTTGCGGGCAATTTCAGGCATGCTGCTAAAGCCGCCATCATAATGTTATAAACTGAGAACTGTTATAAAAAATACCAGTAGCCAGCAATTCATCCTCCTTTCGCATGAATATTCACCCAAAATTTTGTCCATATTATCCACGCCGCCCTTAGTTCTTTTATAATCTATAGGATCATTGTTGGTTTATTGGCCGATCCTTGTGTCTCTTTATCATAATGCATAGTGGATAAAACCACTACAGCTTTGTTTTTTTCTGGAATATACAAACACATTGTGATGTTGTTCGAAAATCCGAAAATAGACGATTCGATAGGTCGAGGTTTGCTTTTTACGACTAGGAATTCCGTTGGTACGAATCGCCGTCTTTTATTTACTGTCCCTAGAATTGATAAATTGTGCTCACGCATCAAACTAGAAGCTAAATTGTAGCGGCTAAAAAAATTGTCACACGTAATATTTCGACCACTTCCACGAAAAAGAGTACAGCATAAATCTTTAACAACACATTCTCCTTGATTACTTTCTCTTTGTGAGTTTGCAGCCATTCCAGTATAGATTTGTCCTTTCAATGGATACGAGGTAGGGGAGTCGCACACCCATAATACTTTAATTCCATATCTGGCCGGTTTTGAAGGAATGTACTGTGTAAAACGTGCACGACCTCGATATGGAAACAGTTGTTCATCAACCGTAACGTTTGCTCCGGCTACAAAACACTCTCGAAGATTTCGAGAAATATAAGCCATATATCTGAATTCGATTCAATATAAGTCATATATCAATGGGTTATTCTGCCAACTCTTCCGCCACAATATCAATATCTGAGTCGTCATCTTCAGGAATGAACTTTGGTAGATCTGGCTGTTCATCATCAGATACTGGGTCATCTTCGTGTACTGGCGTTATTGCATCGTCTTCTTGATTACCTTGTGTTGGTATGTTTGATACATTTTCATCCTAGTAAAACAATAATACTACGTAAAATTTAAACCAAGTTAGTTGTCAACATTACCATTAAAAATACTTCTTAGATAATTACGCCGTTCTTCGTAAGATAATTTTTCCCACGCTTGTATAGATAACCACTTATTTGCCATTTTGATTTTAAAAAATATATCGCAAGTGTATCACTTTTATTATTCTAGTATTTTTTTAAAAGGGAAATCACCGAAATTCAATAAAATTTAACGTTTTATGTTGTAACGTGACTGACAGAATCTCACAATAGAGTAAACAATGGATTTGAAAACGGAAAACAAAAGATAAATGCAAAATATTCTGATTATCTATTTCACTCATATTTTTAATTTTCCCGTTATGTTTGTTGATCACCCATTCCACACGAGTCGCGCTTACGCTGTTCCTGTTGCATTTCTTCGTCTCTTACTTCTTTGCACTGTTTTTGCCTATAAACAAAATTTAGTTTTTAGGCAAAAACAGTGCAAAGAGATAAGAGATGAAGAAATGCAACAGCGTAAGCGCGACTCGTGTGGAATGGATGGATGAGTGTCGTACCGAAATATTCAGTTATCATAAATAAAACAGGGTTGAACGAAACCCGGAAATAAAATAGCATGTTGTATTAATAAATAAAATAGAAATGATCAAAATTTATTTATATTAACGTAAAATACAATTTTAAAACAAAATTTCACGCAAAATGAATAGAAATCGTACACACTTACCCGGGTATGTTGCTTGTAAAGACGAAGATAAAAATTCGGTTGTAAACACAAGGGTTAAACAAAAAGAAAATACAAACTTCATCATAATAATTAATAAAATTCACAATTAGCAATTTGAGTAAAAATGGCTGACACTTATCGACAATTATCCAAAACCTGAAAGATTTTCATAATTAGAAATGAAACACTTACATAAATGTTTTGTAATAAAATCTTCAATAAAAAATATTTATGAAATACTTACGTTTCCTTAATAATTTTCAAAAGCAATTAAAATGTACAAACTTCACAACCAAATTTCTTGCTGTTATGTTCGACAGTAAGAAGTTAAATAATTACAGAGTACAATTTCAAATCGTTTTTGCAATAAAAGGAATAAATTTTATTAAATTAATAAAATGTTGGCAAAAGTTCAACGAAATATCATCAAATTAATTCAATTCTATACCAAATGTGGTCTATTTGATTAACAGTTCTCAAATTCAGTAAAATGTTGCTCTATCAGTTTGAGAAAAATTTGCAAAAATTTGATCAGAATTTAACAAGAAAATTTGACATAACGTTTTATTTTGACAAAATATTTCCCATTTTGATGAAAATTTTAATACTTTTGATTAACAAGTGATCAATTTTACTACATTTTCTTCAACGAAGTTTCGGAATCGAACAAACGAGAGAAAAAAATTTCGAACACAAGAAACTGTTGCTTTTTGCAATAAACTTAACAAATTTTTATTGAATTTAATTAATTATTTTATTACTTTGATGAAACTGAATAAGATTGATGGATTAAGTTTGTAGGCATTTTGAAGCAAAATTTTCATCAAATTTACTTACTTTTTTCTTTTTTTGAGTGTACGTATTCCTTAATCGAGTGAAAAATTAATGGAAAAACTATAAATCTACCAAAGGAGTTTGTGTCTCTTGCAAAAGAGGCTCGCAAAAAGGGTAAAATATGTTTTAAAATAATGACTGAATGTACCTAGAATAGTTGACAATTTCTTTTTTGAAACAGCTCATTCCCAGTGATACTCTTGCATTTTATGATAATATTCTCTTCCACCTGACAAACCAAAGTCAAAAACATCAAAAAGGCGAATTGAATATCGCCGGGAAACACATCAGCGCCGCCCAAGCAATAGGACAAATGAACTAAATCGATATTGAGAAACTCCTACAATGTGGTTTATGGGGCATAGCGTAGTTTATATGTTAACGCTAATAAAATTACAAAAGAAATCCACTTCGTTTTATGCCGAAATTGTTTTCATTTGTGCTGTGTCAATGGCCCCCATTGGGCCGATTCAAATCTTCTATTCTGCTATTATTTGTATGAAAACTCAATTTATTTTAAAAGATTTCCACACAATTTCATGGGTTGTTTGAAAATCATATCGAGTTTTCGTAGAAATAGCAGCAGAATAGAAGAAAAGGCAAATATAAGATTTTCACTGAATCGGGTCCAAAAATTAATTGTAAGGAACTTGAACAGAATAATTCTGAAATTTCTGTCTTTTATTTTTTAACAAAAATATCCCAAAAATGGGGCGATATGCATACAATAATGTGAACACTTATAGAAGGATCGTTCTTGCAAAACCACTCCGCCCATTATACATAAACTTTACGTATTTGTATTTGGTTATGTAGTGTACTGACAGTGTAATGTCTGTTGCCCAAAAATACAAAAACAAAAAATTATCTCTCCCTTTAAAATAATATGTGCATTAAAGATTTTTCTTTTAAATAAAAAGGAAATTTATTCCTTTTATTGAATTTCCTTAAATTGATTTATGTATACTATATATCGTACATATTCCTTTTCGGTATGTAACAAATTTATTTATGTATTTTAGCTGATTCTCATATTGATGGCAACCATAACGAATCCATATTGTGCTGGCAAATTATGTGATGTGTACATTTTCACAATATACCACATATACATATAGACAAAAAGAAAATTTATTCAATTTTCCCCAAATAAATTATTATTTTATGACCCTTTTAGTACAAAATGCTGTTGTTTGTACATCGCAAATTTATTTACGACCAATGTTAATATTAACCGAAACTCTATAATAAACCGAACGGCAGACCAGCAAACCTACTTAAAAAATGATGGATTAAAATTCGATTTCTTGTGATTGAAATGAGTGATAGATAGCTTTTCCTGTTTATCGAACAAACAACCAACTTTTTTTTTTTTTGTTTTTTGCGTTAACATTTTATGGAACTGTATTATTATGGGTGTACAAAACGGAACAGCATTTATGACTCAGTATATGTGCTAAAAATAGTATTGTGTAAACCTAAAATCATGGAGGTAATGGAACAACTTTTAAAATGTTGGCTTGATGACAAAACTAAACCATGTAATTAAATTTAAACAAAACTTAAATTAAAAAAAAGGGTTGGTTTTTGCTGTCCAACTATATCGATTCACTTTAATGTCGAATGTATACACATATGTTGTACATAACATTAAAAAATGTATACAACAGACTTATAATTATATTTAACCTAATTGCATTTCCATAACTGTATTTATATTTGTAAAATATACAACCACCCTTTGCAAAAAAAAAAAAAAAAAATCCTCATGCATGTTTTATAAATCCTACAGTAAATTGATAATAAAAGAATTTTCACATACCAAAAAATACAAAATGCATATCCCATTATCTAAATATAGGGACACATTTTGTATTTTGAAATTATGTCTACTCAAAAAAAAAAAAGCTTGTGTAAATGAAAAGAGCTTTTTTTGTACGTAAACAAAATATTTTTTTGTAAATGCTATTTTTATCACTAAAATCCATAAGTATCGAAAGTTTAATGAACCATAACTGGGTCATTGCAATTTTTATTTTCTTTTTATTATTATTACTATTTTGCCATAAAGCCAACTTTTATAATGGGAAGGAAAATTTTTATTGTTTTTTGTTAAATAAAATCAGGTTTTGGTTTTATAGACATGTTGGAATACTTTTTATAATGCTTAAGAATACATACGCAAGTAGTGCAAATAATTTGGG
Organism: Tipula vernalis; assembly: GCA_958295665.1. Lineage (NCBI taxonomy): Eukaryota > Metazoa > Arthropoda > Insecta > Diptera > Tipulidae > Tipula > Tipula vernalis. The sequence continues at coordinate 385,054,598 of OY282558.1, read as the reverse complement.
GGCTTTTGATTTATGATCTTTAAATTGGGGATGACGTATTTCAAAACTAATTCCAATTTACTTTATTGATCGATAAACAATTTTCGTTTTATTACAAATTTTATTTCACCTCACTTAAGACCTTCACCCACCCCAAAAGATAGGCGATATCATGTTTAACTAAAGATTTTGCTTGTGATGTTGAGATTGCAGACAGTCGGATTTTTTGATACCATTCCTCGATGCATCAAAAAACCCGCAGGGCCCCCGAGGATTTGTTTACCGACTACATCTCTACAGGGAGTGCTAATGAAAAACGAGCAAAATTTGTAAGACAAATGAGCAAGGTCCATAGAATTTTACGCATTGACATTTTAACTCCAATTCGATCAATGCCGGATTTGTCTCAAAAATTTTAAGAGCTCCGAAATTTGTTGAATAATTTAGAAACATGCTTAATGGATGTAATATCTCAGAGTTCAAACTAGCAACTTAAACTAGATCATGATTTAATTAAGGTTGTTCGTTTATTATCGTATCTCTTTAAAAACTTTTAGAAAATTTCCAAACAAAAATTTGAGGCGAAATTTTTCTGTACAATTATCGCATGTGCAAAATCACTTTAGAAATACGTTGACTCAGCCAAGAAGGAAATATAATCTGACCTTACAGAAACACAAGATTTTAGAACGTTCAAAGGTCGCGTCAAATTGAGCCAAAAATAATAAAATCTTTGGGTACCTTGAATGATCCACTGGTTCTTGCAACATTTTAGTGTTGCTGCCTGAAACAACCACTCCCCTTTCACGAAATCGACAAAGCTCATCCGAGAGTGCTGTTGTTTGTCCAGGACTCTGTATCAGCATAATTTTAGATTTACTGACACTTATTTCTCCATTGCAATACAGACAAAATTTAAAGAATTCGCAGCGAAACTGTAATTTTGGGATAAGATTCCCATAAATCCACTGAGAACTTACGATGACAACACATTTTTAGGGTTTTGAACAAAGTTTTGCCAAACAATCAAGCCCATTGTATAAATGGAAGTTATACTTGTAGTACGTCAACCTTTCCAACAATTCTGAAGAACGAAGAGTATTTCGTATTTTATTTTGATTTATTTTATTGACGAATCATCCTCGAGCCATGATTTTACAGAGGTTTGATTGCATAGTGAGGGCTTCGGAGTGCGAATCAATACTTTAGCCGCGTTTTTTCAAACAAATCAAAGTTTACATTGAAAAGAACAACAAAAGTTGGTTTGCGGATTTTTTAAACTTTTGATTCGAATGAAAATCATGACATAAAACTTAACTGTAAATAAAGAGATATTGAGTAGACCAAGAAATTGTTGCTCTTACCTTATATGTTACATGTTAATTTTGAATTTTTAGTCACTGAATTACAACTTAACACTAAAAATCTTACCTTCGCCAAATCAAGGTGAAAAAATGAGTCCAAGTTTCTCCATATAAAAACCGCGTTATGTCGCTTCTGAGTATTCTGTCGTCCTACCAAGCTATAATAAAATAATAGTGACTAAGGACGAGTGTATTCCAGAGGATTTAACCGTTATAGAAAATCATCCGAGTTAAAATTGCAAACGCTTTTAGATCATACAGCAAAACATGTCTTAAAAATGCAAAGTTATTTTCTCGAAGATCTAACAAACGTAGAGCTTAACTTATTCAGCAGATGGAGCTCTGATGGTTCATCAGGACAAGCCGAATATAAGCAAAACATTGGTACATAGGTACAGACATGTTTATGGTTTCAATCGTACATACATAACTCTAAGGTTGCAACATCAAAATCAAACTAATGGGCAAGAAATATGGAGAAACAGTCAACCAATTTAATTAGATTTTATGAATTTCTAACATAACGAACAAAAACTTCTGTTCGTTATGTTGGAAGTTCATACAAACCAGTAAGTAAAAAGTAAGAAGTTTTTCATTGTGCTGCTTTGTTACCCTTCTCAAATCTCTTTCTTCGCAACAAACATCCTTGTGTTCGTTACAAAGAGATTAACCTAGAGCAGAAACAAATTTTTTCCCCATATAAAATCTTCTATTTCAATCGTGGACAGTTGGAGAGAGATGGATATGATTTTTTACAAATAATATATGGTTGGTGTTTCCTTTATGTAAACAAACCATTTAGTTTTTTATTATGGTTAAGAAGTGGTTGTGTTACATAAAAGTGGTTGTGAAAAAGGTACACTTTTGGGTGCTTAGGAATCTTACGATTTATTTACAAATATTTATTATAATATTTTATTTACAAATGTTTACCAGGTGCGCACTAAAAGTGTAAAATAATGCCGCGTTTTTAGAAAAGTTGTTTTTAATAATAAATTAATTTTATTAAAAATATTGAATTTAAAAATAATTATGGACGTGTTCGAAGTTTGTAATAATTATTCCAGCTGTATTAATTATGACATTATTTTGTATGCAACCAAATTATCACAGCCAAAATGTGTTGTAAATTTGACCCTTCTGTGCGCAATAACAATAATTAAGCAGTATTACGTTAATTTATTTCTAAAAAAAAATAGAACAAATAAAACTTTTTACAAAATATAGGAGAGAAAATTACTTCACTCCTGTCAAAATTATTTATTACAAAAACAAAATTATTACCAATTTCGAACACGTCCTATATAACTAAAATAAAAATACTTTTTAAACTTTTGCTTTATTTTAAACAACCCTCTAAATTCTAATCCATTGAATAAAATTCTAAATCGGCCCTGAACTATTTTAGTCTTTCTGTTTTTCGCACAGAATATTCGATGCTTGACGTTTGTTTATTTCTAGTCTATTGTATTTTAACACTTTGAATGCCGCTATATACATATATACAATAAATATTCATAGAGTGCCAACATATAAGAGCCTTTACGAATATCTAAAGACGTATAAAACGATTTTGTGAATAACTTCTTTTTATTATTTTTTTTTTTTTGATTTTGTACCGTTATTAAGCGTGATAGCCGGCAGAGCACGTGGCACTCAGGTAAAATTGTTTCACTCGTTACATCTAATCGTGCACCGCCGGCGGTACACACGGCACTGAAAACAAACTCTCAACAAAACTGTTTTTGTTGTTGTTTAAATATTATATGACAAAACCAATAATACACCTGTCCCTCGATTAACACGGTAATTACGTTCCGCCAAATTAACGTGTAACTCAAAACCGTGTTAATCGCGACTAATACACGTGTCCCTCGATAAACACGGTACTTGATTAAACGGCGAAACTCCTGTGCGTGTTAATCAAGACTTTCTCTCAATTCGTTGACCGTGTTAAATCAAATAGTGTACATTTTCTTAATGGTGCGGATGGGATTTAATTTACAAAATGATTTGGCAGAATGAATCATAAAGCATAGAACTACAAATGAATCTGCGAATGATTTACTAAAAATTTTAAGAAAATTCCATCCGAATTTGCTGAGAGACGCTCTTACTCTGAAAAGAACACCGCAAACAAGCAACATTATTGCCATGGAAAGGGGATCGTACATTCTGTTCGGTTTAACAAATTACAATAAAAATTTCTTGAAGCGTTCAGTGAAAACTTAAAGAAGCTTAAAAATTGATTTAGATATAGACGGCATTCCATTGTCTAAAAGTTCATCGAGCGAGTTGTATCCTATACTAGGAAATGAAGTTAACAAAAAGGAAGTTTTCGTTCAGTATAATATAGATATCATAAACCTTTATGCACTGACGTGTTTCTGGAACACCCTAAGATAACAATACAGTATCGGTGCGAATATGTATGTGCAATTGTTTGCAGTGCACCGGCATATTCTATGGTTGTTGGTGTAAAAGGAGATACTGGCTACTACGGATGCACTAAATGCGAAGTCAAAGGGTAATACTTAGATAGGAGAGTTGCGTTTATGGATACTAATGCACCCGTTGAGAAATGATGAAACATTTTCAAAAAGAAAGCAGCCCGAGTACCACCAAAAATTAGACAAAATTGCATTAGAACGCATCAACATTGGATGATTCTCAGAGACCCCTATAGATTATACGCATTGTGTTCTACTCGGAGTAATACGGCAAGGTATTTAGTATTGGATGGGAAATAAAAAAACACCATATTATCTAAATAATGTAATCAATGAGTTTTCGCGAAAACCGAGATCATTCGCAGAAATAAATAGATGGAAAGCAACGGAGCCGCCATTATTTATCCGGACCAATATTATTAAAAGACATCTTGCCAGTAAAGTATTACAATAATTTCATGTTATTGGTTTGTTCAATTAGAATACTTTGTAATTCCGAAGAATGCATATATAACAACTCGTGTGCTTCTGACATGCTGCAACAATATGTAATCGATTTCCCTAAGCTATATGAGTCGGGTTCTGTTGGATATAACGTAATAATTTAATTCACGTAGCGGGTGATTTTTTGAAGTTTATATAGCGCTTTTAAGTTCGTAAACTGTATGCAACACTTAAAAAATGTATTAAAAACATAACCAACCATTTCAGCACGTTAGAAATAGATTGTATGAAATGGATCTTCTTTCACTCCGCGACTTACAATTCAACAACTGCAATTTTTCAGTGAAATCGCCAAATAATTATTGCTTTATAGAAGCAAAAGTGTTTTTAATAGAAGAAATAACAGATAAAAGTTTAGGCATTAATATAAAGGCAAATTTGTATCAAAAACACAAGCATATTTTCACATACCTTTTTCAACCAACAATTTAGACATTGTTTATTGTTTTATTTCAATTAAAATATTGCTAAATTAACAAAAATAAGCTTTGGCTTTTAATGAATATTATATGTGGTACATGTATTTATGAAATACATATTATCGTCGTTTTCGATGCATTAGTGTGTGTGTGAATTATTAATTTTACTATTAAAGTAGTTCTACATTTAAATGTTTAATATATTTACATTAGTGGCTTTCCAATCGACCCCCGCAAGTACTTATAAGTGCGAAAAATATGCATCGGCTAAATGTTTGATTGGAACAAACAAAAAATTATGACATGAGCAAAACATAACCTCTAAATTTTTAATTCACATAATACCAAAAAATAATGCGATTCTGGTTTAATTTTTTGGATGTATGGTAATAAAATATTAAAATAAATATCTAAAAAATAAATGTTACCTTTATTGTTGTGAATTATTATCAAATATCACCTAACGAAGAATGTTGACGTAACTGCTTGTAGCTGCTCATGAGAAAATAGGTAGAGCAGTTGCTAGTGATGAGTTAGCAAAGACATACACCATAAGTGCTTAGATGATTTAGCAAAGACATGCACCAAAATTTCTTGATCCACATAATGTCCCTTCTGGTTGTTTATTATTCTGTGCTATAAGGTTCGGAAGGATGGAATACCTTTATGTATAAGGGTAGCCGTGCGACAAAAATAACAACTTTTTCACCCAGGTGCACCTCTTTCCATGAACTTGTAGTCAGTCTCCTTCTCCGAGTACACCGTGCAAATTCTCCTACGAAAGGGTGCTGCTTTCCTTGCACTTTGTTTGTTGGGTTTATTCCAAAAAAGACCAGTGACCAAAAAAGAACGAAAAGTATCCCAACATTGTAAATCCAACAATCCCAACAACCCAAGTGTAACTACTTCAAATATATTCTTGTTTTTCTGGAACTTTTTTTGGAACTGAGAACGACATTTGAGTTCCATTTTATTATAAGATTTCCTTTGAACAGTGGAACAAAAACCCTAAACTAATGGAACTAAATATGTTTGATTGTATGTATGTATTCAAAATAAAATTTGGCGGGAATCAGTAATTTGAGGTTAGATTGAAAAATATACTTATTTCAATATTTTCCGTGTTAAATAAAAGAATCGTTTTTTGTATGAATTTGATACAAATGCATATGTTTATTTAAAGAAGTACTTGGGAGGAACATTTTCTTGTTTTTTGGTTTTTGCTATCTAATCGTTTACGTTGTGGAAGTCATCTTTTGCTATTTGGTTGAATTTTTAATTATTAACATGATAAGTTGTGTATTTGGTAGTTGCTAAAAATCTGTTAACCATTTAATAAAATTAAAAATAAATAATAACATTAAAGTTTTTGGCTGATAAATCCTCTTGACGACATTTCAATGTGAACTGTTGGGCTGATGTACTGTGCTTGATGATTTATTTAATTATTCAATTATGATTAAATGAGTATTAAAAATTTTACACCATATAGGTATTATTTGAAAAATAGAACATTTGTTGGAACTGTCAAATTCAGTTCCATTTTGTTATACTTGGGAATTGTAATTTACTCACATTGGGACATTACACAAAAATTTAAAATGCCGATTGTTTCGTTATTTTTATTTTATACACTTTATGTTTTTAACCATGCGGCACGTCTTGAACTCTCGGGCGAAATCGTCCGGTTTTACAAAAACCGGTATCATTAATTTGAAAATGTTTATCTATTAAAAAACCAACCATTAACTTTTTATAATATTCATTAGAATAATTTAATACTTATAAAATGTTGACGAACGCCATTTAGAAAAAACCTATTGGCCGATTTTATGAATGAGTTGAATAAATATGAAAACAAAATAAAAATTGAACACAACGTAATCTAATTTTTTAGCTAATCAAGCATACGGGACAACCGAATAATAATGATTAGCGGACATACTCCCAATTAAGGGCCATTTTAATGAAAATTAAAAAAAATTACCCCAAGTTAAATCATAAAGAAACACCAGTTTGTTATTTTTATTTATTATTTTGACAATTCCATAGTAAAATATACAGCAACTTAAAAAAATATACACTGAACGAAAATTTGCTCAATACTTTTACCGACCGGATTTCATGATACGATATTTTTTCCGGTCGGTTTTGCTAGCGGTGACATTTCATAAACGACCGGCATTTCCGACCCGATTTCATGATTCCACCCCAGACTTTAGTACGAAACAGTTTAAAATTTCGACTGAAATGACGTATTACGATCGGCATTTCCGACCGGATTTCATGATTCCACCCCAGACTTAAGTATGAAACAATTTAAAATTTCGACTGAAATGACGTATTACCCTAAATACCCTTCAAATAAAGTTGCGAAGGCTTATACCCCAAACCAAACACATTGCGGAGCGAACAGCGACGCTAAATTATAATATGTACATGTATTTAAAGAGCGAACACATAGAGCGGCGTCAAACTAGCAAAGTTTGTATTTTTTGAGGCGATGAATACCATTTATATTTATTGATATTGTTTTTAAAGTAAATGCTTCAAAACCTCTAATTTTATCTGAATTTTACATCCAAATGGGCATATGAGAAACAATATTGTAAAAAAAAATCTAAATTTGAACTTAAATTTGTTCGTAATAAGGGATTAAACAAATACAAACAACATTTTTTATATAAATAAATGTCAAATTAGCGGCGTCTATGTGGTTGCAAATAATCATAAAGCCGAAGAGAAGCGTAGTCAGGCGTAGAGCGCCGCTTGTATGTTTGATGTATATACCCCAAACACATAAGCGGCGCTCTACGCCTGACTTCGCTTTTGTTCGTTTTTAAGACTTTTTGCAACTACATAGACGCCGCTAATTATACATTTATTTATGTATATGAAAAATGAATGTTCTTTGGGTTTTTATGACAAATGCCCTTTCCGAAAGTTAAACTTATTTTAGACATACTTATTTGCCGCCATCTTAAATAAGTATGTAAAATCATACGAATTGATTTCACATACTTATTTTTTATTATGACTATTTTGTAACTATAAAATAATTTGTTTAATTAAATTTTTTATAAAACTTAATTACTACATAATATCACAATATGTATGCAACGAAATTAATAGAATTTTGGGTTTCGTTTAAGATTTTTTTTTTTAAGAACATACTTATTTTAAGTTACCTCGCCAACATAAGTAGGTCTAAATAAATAAGTATAACTTTCGGAAAGGGTCAAAATATTTTCATAAAAAACTATTTGTTTAATGACTTATTACGAACAAATTTAAGTTCAAATTTAGACTTTTTTTACAATTTTTTACATATATCCATTTGGATGTAAAATTCAGCCAAAATTAGAGGTTTCCAAGCATTTACCGATAAATGGCAATGGATAAAAATATTATTATTATTTTTTGAGCAAAAAAACGAACGCATAAAAAGGATCGGTATATTTTTAACTCTACTTTTAATTGGATTTTTTTGGAGTTCTTTTGACAACCAAAAATTATTTCATTTATCGGCGTAAAAAAATCTGAAATGTTTGTGAATTGAAAAATTTAAATTAAAATAAAACGAAAAGCTTCGATTTGAAAATGATATTAATAAAAAGTATTAAATTAATAAAAATAAAATGTGATGTTGACGTTTAAAGTACCAAGTCTAGAACAAAAGTTGTTCACTCATGTCGCTAGTGTTCGCTGATGACATGGGATAAAAATATCCGAATATTTTTTGAGCAAAAAAACGAACGCATAAAATGGATCGGTATATTTTTAACTCTACTTTTATTTGGATTTTTTGGAGTTTTTTTGACAACCGAAAATTATTTCTTTTATCGGCGTAAAATATATCAAAATTAAATTATTAAAATAATATGAAAAGCTACGATTTAAACAATGACATTAATAAAAAATAATAAAATAATCAAAAGAAAGTGTGAAGTTGACGTTTAAAATACCAAAATAATACGTCAAGTACAAACGTTGTTCACCCATGTCATCAAAACAATTTTGGATATTTTATTAAAGTGAAGTTAGCGGGGTAACATTTGTTAAAAATATCCGGATATTTTCTGTCAAAAGGCCATCAGTGAAGCCAGCCGCATGCCAAAAGACCAGGGGCCTAACTATGCAATTCGATGACAATTTTCGACGGCTATCGTTTTGTATTAGAAAGTACAGGAAGAAAAAGGAAAGCAATAACTATCGTTTTCTTTTTCCTTCTTACACTTTCTTATGCAAAACGATAGCCGTCGAAAATTGTCATCGAATTGCATAGTTAGGCCCCAGGTTTTTCGACACGCAGTCTACACTAAAAGGATAAAATTTATCCATCTCTCTTGTCTTATATTCTAATACCCCAAACACATAAGCGGCGCTCTACGCCTTACTTCGCTTCTCTTCGTCTTTATGATTTTAGTCTTCGAGATACTTTTTACAATTGTCTTTTTCATATGTCCATTTGGATGTTATATTCAGCTAAAATTAGAGGTTTCCAAGCATTTACTTTAAAAACAAAAACAATAAATATAAATTTCATTCATCACCTCAAAAATAAAAACTGCTAGTTTAACCCCGCTCTATGTGTTCGCTCTTATGGAAATAATACATGTATTCTAATTTAGCGTCGCTGTTCGCTCCGTCAATGTGTTTGGGGTATAAAAAAGTTACCAAAAATAATCCAACAAGCAAAATGTTTTGCACACAAAAGAGTTGCAAAAATTTTATCTTTTTATACCCCAAACACATTGACGGAGCGAACACCGGCGCTAAATTAGAATACATGTATTTCCATAAGAGCGAACACATAGAGCGGCGTCAAACTAGCAAAGTTTGTATTTTTTGAGGCGATGAATGACATTTATATTTATTGTTGTTGTTTTTAAAGTAAATGCTTGGAAACCTCTAATTTTAGCTGAATTTTACATCCAAATAGGCATATGAGAAAGACAATTGTAAAAAAAATCTAAATTTGAACTTAAATTTGTTCGTAACAAGTCATTAAAGAAATAGTTTTTTATGAAAATGTTTTGTTGTAAAAACCCAAACAACATTTTTCATATAAATAAATGTCAAATTAGCGGCGCCTATGTGGTTGCAAAAAAACAGAAAGACGAAGAGAAGCGAAGCCAGGCGTAGAGCGCCGCTTATGTGTTTGGGGTATTAGTGTAAACTGCGTGTAGGAAAACCTGAAGCAGGGTTTCGAACCCACACAATTTTGGGTTCGGGTTCGGGTTCAGGTTCAAAGCAAGAAAATAATTGGGTTCGGGTTCAGGTTCGGGTTAGTAAAAAAATGAAACTTCACTGGTATATAAAAAAATTCTAAATATCGTCACCTCAGTATTTAATACCACGTTTACATTATACGTACCTAATAAGTATGTACTTTTTTGCTATTTAATTATTTTTCCCCTGCAGTTCACACTAGTGTGGCGATTTGTAGTGTGAACGCATACTATAAAAGTTTGTTGTTTTGACAGATAGGCTTCTGTATTCAATTCAGTTTATGTGTTGTGAATTTCTTCTCAAACTCTATTAGATTTGTCGGCAAATTATTTGATTAACACCCGAAATTGCAGTTAGAAACAAAAAAACGTAATCAATTTTGGTTTTGACAACAAATATACGAATGACATTAACATGTAATTATTAGTTAGGGTTCACATTACAACGTAATATACTAATACTTTTTTGATTCATACTTTACCGAAATATCAAAAAAGTATGTGATAAAATATTTAAATATTTAAATTTGAGTTCACATGACGATACTTTTTTGCTACATACTTTTATTCTACTAATGTAAACGTGATATACGTGTTACAAACGCATTCTGATCATTTTGAAGTTAGGTTTGCCATTATGTAATGTGGCGGTCCTAACTGCAAATTGAATAAAATTCATTTGTGTTAGTTAAATACTGGACTGACGAAGTAGTATAATAACTACGTTGGAAACTGATTTGACGATCCAGTCTACATTTTTAGTAAAATGGCAGTTCTAACCCCAAAATTACAAAAATGCGTTTGAATCACTAAATACTGAGATGACGATATTTATTTATTTCATTAAAAACATTTCGTTTAGTTTGACGAATAGGATATCTCTTAATGATTTTTCTTGAAGGTGTACCCTTTATGGTGCTGAAATAAACTTTAAAGCCGAAAATGCACATTCCACACTGAATTGTGTTGCAGAAGCCGCTAACACAACTTTTGCAGCTTCGTATAAAAGAGGAATTTTAATTTTATGGTTTTCCCACTATTCCATAATATTTTTCTCCTTGTGGACCCTGTTATACGTTTAGTTCAAAGTTAGCCCAGCTGTCTAAATTGTTGGATTATGATAATTAATAAAGATGACGTGATTTTTTTTTTGTCAACCAGGAACCCGGTTGAATCGAACCCGCGTAGAACGCAGCATTAAAAACAACCAAACATAAAATTTTATCCTACATGCATATATGTACAAAGGTAACTATGGGTTCTCACCAAAAGTAGATTGCAAATATTTGCAATCTATTTGATTTTCGTTCGCTTGGATAGTACACATTAAAAAAAATTATATATCAGTACACACAATATACAAATTTACAATGCGATTTGCAACCAAAAGTAGTCAAGCATACATCTTTTTACTTTGTAAATAAAAAATTTCCTGTAAATAAAAAAATTTCCCTTTGCAAATATTTGCAATCGACTTTTGGTAAGAACCAAGAGTAAGTATGTAAATATTATTTATTCCGCACACAAACCGATCAACGTCTCCAGTTCAATATTTTATGTTTTTCCTATACAAGCGTAATAAATACATTTTCTTTACGACAACATGTCGGAACAAGAAAAACCCAAAATGTTAAAATAGGTCAATTTTTTTATGAATGCCGACATTGTGACGCGAGAGCCGCGACGCGACGCAGATTATGCTTGAAGGGTTAACGACTTTTTTTTTGCAGAAACCATGTTACCTGTGAATTAAAAATAACATAAATATTGTGCAAGATACAGGCAATAATGAAATTTTTTTTTAATTTAAGGATTTATCTATATAATTTAATCATCGTTAGAAAAAAAAAAAAAGGTACTCAATTTTAAAATATTCCTATTCAGCAGAATTCTTATTGCAACTGGCAGCCCTAAAATGTCGAAATTCTTTTTGCATGGTTTTTCGGATATTCAGCGCAATAAAAAAAACAATTTGTAATGTAGTAGATGCGGTGTTTTTTTCATTCATAACATTATTATAAAATTTAACATAATTATTAAATAAACATAACTAAGAAATAAGTAATAAAGTTTAAATAAGTTTTTAATAAGTGTATGGTCCCGCGTAAGTATAGTAATTAGTATAATTTGCGTTATGAAAATTATAACAAAATCCAAGCTGGTTGAAAGCAGTAGCACACAATGGCAAAGGGGATGACATCGAAGTTGACAGTCGTCAAGAAATGGTATTGAAAAACGAAATTTTTTTTTGTTTTAATCTACAGCTAAAAAAATGCTATCGAAACGTTCAAATAATCTAACAACACAAACTTTACTGGATTTTGATTTGGAGGAGAGCTCATCGGATAGTGATTTTCGGATAGAAGATGTTGAAACGGATGAGAGTGATGATTACAGTGTGGCGAGTAAGGATCAACACGGGGGCAATGGTGGTGACGGTGATGATGATAAATATTCAGAAGTGGGTGATAATAGTGATAGCTCTGGATCGGAAGAGGATGAAGATAGTGAAAAGATTAAGCCAACCACTATGCTTGATATAGTTAAAAATGCGGCGAGCAACAAGTTGAATGTGAAATTAATTTCCACTCCAATATGCTGTGCGTGCTTAGGAGAACGGAGTGATGATACCAATGAAATTGTAGAATGTGATGGATGTGGTGTTACCGTTCATGAGGGGTGTTATGGGGTGTCAGATTCTGGTAGTATTTCCAGTACAGTTTCATCGTGTTCGACAGAGCCTTGGTTTTGTGAAGCATGTAAAGCTGGTGTTACCGACCCGGTGTGTGAACTGTGTCCGAACAGAGGTGGTATATTCAAAGAGACTGATGTTGGAAAATGGGTGCATTTAGTTTGTGCTCTCTATATTCCTGGCGTGGCATTTGGCGAAGTGGATCAATTAACGTCTGTAACCCTATTTGAAATGCAGTACAGCAAATGGGGTTCCAAAACATGCAGTCTCTGTGAAGATTCCACGTTTGCACGGACTGGAGTTTGTATCGGTTGTGATGCAGGCATGTGTAAAAATTATTTCCATGTTACTTGGTAAGTCCATTTTCACATTCCATAAGCTAAAGATTTTAGCAAGTTTTATTTTTTATAGCGCGCAAAGCAATGGTTTACTCTCTGAGGCCCATTCGGAAGAAGTCGATCATGCCGATCCATTCTACGCCCACTGTAAATTACATTCAGACAAAACTTTAATTAAGAAGCGTAAGCGAAATTTTAATGCACTGAAAATGAAAATGGAACATCGTATTATGGATCTGGAAGATCGAAAACTTCAAAAACCGAGCACAGAGCAACTCCGAATCGAGCGGAAATTAAACAAGCACAAAGCAAAGTTCATCCAGAATAAAGGTATTAAAAACGAACCTTGGGTACCTACCCAAAAAATGCCTCGCCTTCTTACTACGTCAGCGTCTGCCCGCCGTCGGCTTCTATGTAAAGCCCACCTGATGGGAATCGATACGACAGCACTTGAAATACAGGAATCACAAATCGCAGCACTAGTTGACGTACGAAAAAAATGGCATATACCACCCGCTTTCAGTGTCGAATTTATTGCTTACTATCTCGATAGAATAGCGCGGTTGTCCGAAATTAAGACAAATTTGAAAGTTCAAATTGATTCAAACAAAAGTCTTTTGAGTGAGCAACAAATTTTACGGGAAAAATACGATCAAAAAATGGGCGAGAAGCAAGACTGCATGAAAAGTAACTCGACGCTTAAAAATTCCATAAACAAGCTACATTCCTCGATTCAATCGTTATGTAATAACAAAAATCTGCAAACTGTTGAAACAATCGGCCGAGCCGTACCCAATGTTAAACCCCAAAATTTAGTAATCCCAGTGAATAAACCGATGACGGTACCAACAGCAGCCGCCTTAAAAATGGGCGTTGGGTTTCCTTTGAACAATTTACCCGGAACCACAAATAATTTGGGTCGTGTGCTTAGCACACAAAGTAAAGGAAACGATGCATTATTGCATGATTGTGGGATCTGCAAAAAATTCACCGATCAACATCTACTAGCGAAATGTGACACTTGCCATTTTTATTATCATCTCGGCTGTTTAAATCCTCCTTTAACACGTCACCCAAAAAAATCAAAGTTATATGGATGGCAATGTTCCGAGTGCGACAAGTCGGACGATTCTGAACCAGACATCACATTACCTAAGAGCCAACGACGAAGCCGTGTTCGTTACAGTAAAGATGGAATAATCACGAGCGTAGAAAGTGAACTTGATCAAACAAAGGATAGTATTAGTATGAGTATATCTGAAGATATAACGGATGCATCCATTACATCTGTAGATGAAGGTTCAAAAAATGCGACACTAGATTCGGAAAAGAATAAATTAAATCGGAAGCGAACCAAAAAGATGAAAAATACTCAGTCGAAAAAGCCAAATTTAGAAGAAACTGAGATACTGGAGTCTGAAACACCCAAGGAGGAAAGTATTTTGCTGAACAAGGAGGAAACGAAGAAAATTGAGCCTCCTAAAGATGAAATTAAGGATGAAGTAATCGAAACAACCCCTTCTATTGAGAACACAATTATATCTGTTGAAGTTCCAGTGAAATCGGAAACACCAACCGCCGACGAAAAGCTCAGCAAAAGAGAGAAGAAGAGGGAAAAAAAATTAAAGAAGAGTGAATCTCCCATCGAAAAGGACCCGCTTGCATTCGATGAAAAAACTTTTCTCCCGCAATTCACTTCCGAAATAATTACCGATGATATTAGCAATTCACATGATTCGTCACATCACAAACAGAATCGTAAACGTAAGAAGGATAAGCACAAATCAAAATATTCGTCCGATTCGGAGAAATCACCGAGCAAGGAACACCGCGAACACAAGCGAAAACATAAAAAGAAGGATATTGAGTATACGGAATGCACACAAATCTCTGAGGATGGACCACATCCACGAATTAAAATCAAATTTAAAGCGATTCATTATACGGGTGACGATCAATCAAGTTCAACGCCTAAATTTATCTATGTACCGTCCGTAACGGAAATGGATGGCGTAGCCACACCACCGGCTGAACCGAAACCACCCGTAGAATTGAAACCAGCTGACGATCCAATTAAACTGCCTAGCAAACCGCCACCACTACCGCCCACAAAACCGCCACTACCACCATCACCTACAAAACAGCCCCCACCACCACCGCCCACAAAACCAATCGATGATGTTGAAACTCCAAGTAGCGGCACATCTACTTCGACGAGCGGCAGTACTACTAATTTATTGTCGTCATCACAACAATCTACTTCGAGTGGGAGACGATCAATTGGTGCGAGTAGTGCTAAAAAGGAAATGGATAAAACTTTCAGTTGTGACGTATGTAGTAAACCGGGAACACCACAAAACATTGTCAGTTGTGATGAATGTCGTAAAAAATATCATTTTACTTGCTTAGACCCGCCCGTGAAAAAATCTCCTAAACGACGCGGATATTCATGGCATTGTGCTGATTGTGATCCAACGGTAGGAAATTTTAAAATTAAAATTTTATTCAACCTAAATTATTTATTATTTTTCTTTTTACAGGAAACGGAATCTAATTAATTTTAATAAAAAATTATTGAAGCAAATTTATTGCTAAAAAAATTAAAAGTATTTCTTAATTTATAAATTAATAAATTTAACATTTAAATGAATAAATGTGACATTTCATTTGCCAATTTTCAACAACAATGCTATATGTATAATGAATTCAAATTAGGAATTCGTCGAATTAAGCGCTTTTAATATCCGTCATTACATTTCAACCGTGCCTATCAAGGAATTCAGCGGCCATCTGTGATAAAAATAAGTAAACATTATGACATTTATACAAATGTCAAAATTTATTTTCTTTTTTACGTTTAATGGTGGACAACACGTGCGTGTCTATTTCACCACAATGGAGTATTACGATTTTTCACAACAAATTGCGGATAAAAATGTCGCTAAAATGTAAATATATAAATATTAATATCTATGCAAAATTTTGAATATATTTTTCTTAATAGATTATGCTGCGAATGCGGAATTCTAATTGAACCAAACGCGGCTAACATGTGTGTAGTTTGTCTACGAAATCATGTTGACATCACAGAAAATATTCCAAAACAATGTGTCTTGTATTTCTGTCGTAATTGTGAACGTTATTTGCAGCCGCCTAGCGAATGGGTATTCTGTGCTCTCGAATCACGAGAATTACTAGCATTATGTCTAAAAAAATTGAAAAATTTAAAAGAGGTAAAATTAATTGATGCAGGATTTATATGGACCGAACCTCATTCTAGACGGTTAAAAGTTAAGCTGACGGTTCACGGTGAAGTGCTCGGTGGAACTGTTTTGCAGCAAGTTTTTATTGTTGAATTTACAATTAACAATCAAATGTGTGACGATTGCCATCGAACAGAAGCCAAGGATTTCTGGAAGTGTATCGTTCAAGTAAGGCAACGAGCTGAGAATAAGAAAACTTTCTATTATTTGGAACAGTTGATACTTAAACACAAGGCACATGAAAATACACTCGGAATTAAACCAATACACGGGGGGCTCGATTTTTACTATCACAACGATAATCATGCACGTAAAATGGTCGATTTTTTGTTTACCATGCTACCCGTGAAATCAACGCAGTCTAAACGGTTGATATCGCACGATATACACAGCAACACGTACAACTATAAATTCAATTTTTCCATTGATATTGTACCAATATCAAAAGATAGTCTTGTGTGTTTCAGTAAAAAAATGCAAAATCATTTGGCGAATATGGCAGCTATAAGCTTAGTCCTTCGTGTTGCCAATACAGTACATTTCATAGATCCATTAACAGCTCAACTCGCTGAAATGAATAGTACCGTATACTATCGCCAACCATTCGAAGCTATTTGCAATCCAAAACAACTGGTCGAATACATTGTTATGAATATTGAGATTATTCACTATAAAGATTTGCCCAAATTTCCGGGACAAGGTCCAATTTCGACAAAGCATACGCTAGCCGATATTTGGGTGGTTAAAGCATCTGAATTGGGAATTAACGATAATCAAATACATACCCGTACACATTTAGGAAATATTCTTAAACCGGGCGATTCTGTTTTAGGCTATAATCTAATTGATGCCAACGTCAATGATCCAAACTTTGAAAAGCTTAAAACTGATAATATTCCTGATGTGGTTCTAGTGAAAAAATTCTACGATCCAAACGAGTTGCGTAGTAAACGAGTATGGAAATTGAAACATCTTAATGAGGAAATGACACAGTTCGATCGTAGCCAGAATGATTATAACGAGTTCTTGGATGATTTGGAGGAGGATCCTAAGCTAAGACAACATGTTAATATTTACAAGGATGCATCGAAACAAATTCCAGTTGATACTAATGATATGGACGATCCGTCTGTACCAAGGATTACGCTTGAAGAGATGTTGGACGATTTGGTGTTGGATGATGCTGAAATGGCGGAACCCGAGCAACTTGAAGAATGATAATGTTTCATTGTTGTTCATACATGCTAATTTAATTAAAAATTTAATAAAAGCAATTTTGTTCAAAAAATGATTTTTTTTTTTTCTTAGAATCAGAATCGATGAATGTGATCCTTATTCCTTCATCATCCTCCTCCATCGATAGCTGCCTTACCTAAAGATAGCGATTTTATTCTTTCGTAACTAAAAAATTTAATAATTTTCTTATCATTTGTTCTGTATCATTTGTATTTAAAATTTGATCATGCTCAAACAAGGTAAACAGGAACTTGTACTGATATTTCATATTCTCATGGATTAGGAATTGTCATTTTAAGCAGGATTTGAATAAAGTTGGCTTAGAAAAATGTTAATGAGTGCTTAGTTTAAAACTCAATCAGAACACTCATTTTTTTAAAATGTGGTTTGTTCGAAAGGCACACAAATGTATATGTATTATACAAATTTAGAAGTGACTCAGTTCAGGAAATAATTCAAACTGTCAATTTACCTAATTATTGTCACATACGTTTTGAATTTTCAAAAATACATAAGAAACTCTTGGTATTCTTCAAATTTGGCACGTGGAAAATATACGGAATTAATCATAAAGCATTCAAACGTCCAAAACCAACTATGTAATTTATACATGCGAAAATCATTTTTGTAAACATAACTGAATTTCAATTTTCGGTGGTGCAAGTTTTAATTTAAATTTCACAGATGTCACCACCAACAAATAAACGCATTTCATCCAATTTCACCTCACACGAGTAGGGATAATCCGCTGAATTGCGAAATAATAAAAAAAAATGAAAGAAGCACTACTGTCGGGTGTGTGATTCCCAATTTTTCAGTCGCAAAAAACTACAAAAAATGAAATAAAACAAATCTACTGTATCAGAAAATACCTTATATACTAGATAAATTAAATTAAAAACAAAATTTTTATTGTGCAACGCAATATACAATTTGTTTCATACGAAAATTATTTCATTTGTTATTGCCTGTGTGATTGTGATGATGTATTATATTGAGCGACTCGCGACAAGTAAAAATAGTTTTTTTTGTATGACACAAGCCTAAAAATTTTAAGAAAATATCAAAAAGTGAAGGCATTAGTCTAAATATTGTAATATAAAATAAATAAATCGCGGTGATCTGAGATAAAAAAGGTGAATTACAGAAAAAATATTTATTATCGTGAAAAACCAGAAATTCTATTGATAAGATAGAGACTCGGTTTATTATTATAAAGAGGTTTTTGTGATTTTTAATCAAATACTGGAGTGTGGATTGTACAAGAAACATTTTGCCGATGGCAAATACAAAACGGTCAAAGTTGAATAATGACGACAGACCCGATTTAAGCATACTACGGCCGTCAGTAACAACATCGATCGTGGGGGTATTAGATGTGTTCAAGGCCTATACAAAAGGAACAGATGAGGTAAGAAATTATGTGATATCATAAGTAAATTAGCGCACACTGCCGTCATTTGTTTTATAACTATGGATAGATTAGGGTCAATAACCACATTTTCTAAGTTTTAATTGTAGTTTACACATTTTATTGATATGTAGTAATTAATAATTAGGTTTAGTCTGCTGCTCACGATATAATTGATATTTTATCGGGTTTAAAATCGAACAAGAAAAATTGTTTTTTATGACGACGAATCACATTTGTTTTTCAATAATAATTTACGTTTTACTATCATCTAATTATCATTCTTTTACCTCTTCATTACTATTTTAATTGACGAGTAATATTTTTATACATACATTATATTCATTTGTGTAACGAGTCAGAGGACCGAACCTGAATTAAAATGTCGATTATGATAATTCCAGTTCGAATCTCTAATTTAAAAAGAAAAACGCGTGTTGGAAAGTCTCAAGTATATCCGGCATTATTTTATGGCTTAATTAATCTTTTAACGTCATCTAAAACTTCAAAACAAGTTTTTTGTGACGAAAGACTGCGATAACCGAAAAAGGTTTGAGGAAGTAACGAATTTTTTTTAATAATTTGGTACACCTACTTAGTTCAATTGTTGATCATGCTTAGAGGTGAATTTAAATAAAATACTTTAAATTACAAGCTCGGTTTAGTAATGTATCATACAATTAGCCGTATTTCCTTGGTAAATTCAAAAAGCTCCAAAATATATTACAGCAACAATTGCATTATAATTAACCAAAAGGGAATTAACTAATATTTTTTGGATTTATCCAATAAATAAAATAATATAAAAATATAAAATTGGTGGTTGTGAACGAGACACCCACTATTGTTAGTCAAGTTTTACTTACAAAACAGGTGTTCATAGTTATTTAACTATGTATGTATATAATTATTGACAAAAATTATCAAATCGCGATCATTTTATTGGCAGTTCAACTAACAGACCATTCACAATGAAAAATCATTTTACTTTTGACTTACAGGTTTGTTTGAATTTCTAACATAACGAACAAAATTTTTGTTCATTACGAGAACTCTCGCAAGTTTTTGTATAATGAAAACACTGATTTATATCGCATGGACTAAAGCACCTTAACCCAGTTTTCGTCCTTCCAACAATCCATATTCCAAAAAGCTTCCTTCTTCTGACCATTTGAGGAGAGATTTCTGACATTCCGGCTTTATTATGGTCGGAAGCTACCTCAGAAGAGGTTTACTTCCTTGATGCAAGCGACATTCTGACTAATTGTCACGTGGCGTAGTCTTCCGGCTTCTCCCTGTTTTCGCTCTGTCCTGATGAGAATCAGTCAGACCAAACCGCTTTAATGTAATTTGCACACATTTCCTGGAACATTTAACTGATTGGGCAATTTTAACTTTCGGCTCATTGTGCCGATCGTCCAAGCTTATATTATTTTTTTCTGATTCATAATTACACGGTGATAAGAAAAAAAATAATTAAGCTAAATCAGAAACCACAAAAAACAAACCAAAACTTATAAATGAATAAAATCCTATTAATGCAAATTTATAAATAAATTCCATTTACATTGGAGAAATCGGATTCCCCATTATAAATCAAATGAAATATTTTATATAATCAAAAACAACAACACAAGCAAGCCGAAAAAATATCACTTGATTCATATAAAAAAAGTTATAACTGTATTTATAGGGTGCTCCATTCTTTTGAGCAGGGCTGTACTTACGCCATTTAATAATATGTCTTACTTGAAGATGTATTATGTAATACAACATGAAGAATAGGTTAAGTTAAGGTGGACTTATTCATTGAAACCATTCTGAGCTGTTGACAAAACGCTGGATACTCGTGACGTCGTACCTACTGAGGTCCGTGAGATCAATTAAAAGGGTTACCCCTAGGAAATTTGGCCAGTTTTGGGACAGACGAGGGCATATGCAAACAAGATGGAGTATTGCCTCTTCTTCCTCGTCGTCTTCTCAACTGCGACAGTAGTCATGTGACAAGAACCCAAGTTTACTCGAATGCCTGCAAATGAGACAGTGTCATGTAATCACTCCGATAACCATCCTGACCTACAACGCTACATTGAAATTGGCGGGTATTACATTATGACATTTATATACATAATTATATATTTTTATAAAGAAAATACTGTTATATTAAGCTTCTTAAGGCTAAATATAACAGTATTTTCTTAGTAAAAAAATATAATTATATTTATATTATTATATAAATGTGATAATGTAATACCCGCCATAGGCTGTATCTCGAAAACCGTATGGTATTAATTAACTAGCTTATCGTGATGATCGTCGAATCAGTCTGGTCATGTCGTAATCATCATAGGTTTGTGGGACTCTGGTGTTTGTGGTGCCTCTACTTCAGAATCTTCCCTAGCCTCTTCAAAAGGCTTGTTTTCGGATTGGCGCTGGTAAATCAAAATCATTCTGCATAATGTTTTCGCCGTCATCGAGTAAAGTGAATCGCTTTTTCATCTGGTTCGCATGGATTTTAATTTCTCGTTTACCCTTTGGTGTTTCGGATAGCACAAAATAGTTTACAAAATCGCATATCTTCGTAATGACTCCGGGTGACCAATTCCACTTATTTTTGCTGAAAATTTTGACCAACACATCCTCACCAACCTGTACGTTGCTGGCAGCTGTTTTGCACCACTATTTTTGCGATGTTTACTTCTCATCAACAAGAGGTTGGAATTTCTCGGCGCGTTTTTTTTATGTTCGCCAAATTTCCAATGGCGATGACTGTGAACGCAAATCTTTCGTGTCTATGTATTTGATGGTGAAATTATAGGTCAGCAGGATGCGCGTGTATCGCTGTAACTATGGCTAGGCGTTTACACCGAAATGCCCTTTTTCAATCCAAAAATTGCTAACAGCCAAAAAACACTTTTACCGACAAGAAACATTTTATAACCGAAAAACTAAAAGCTAATGGAGTTTCTGGGATGTTGAAAGGTTGGTTATTTTAAAAAAAATTATCCCTTGTCATCTAGAAGCGATATATTGCTGTTGGCAACAGGATATATCATCGCTTTCATCAGCGGACTTTTATCGCTGCGACCATCCGTTATTTTTAATTTTTGTCTCATTTCTCTTGTGCGATCGTTCTCTTATGTATTTATGTTCATATTTACACAACTTACTATGTATTTCATCCAACTTAGGATTAGGGTTCTAATGCCGAGTTTTTTTGTAGGGAATCCAATACAGATTTACCGGTTGATTACCGAAATATAGGTAAATTTTTCGAATACTTACCGAACATTTCTGTAACTATCTTCAGGCTAAAGGCCCATAAAAAATTTCTCGAAACCTTTACCTTGGTTTTACACACAAAAATGCCATTTTAGTCATTGGAGCCATTCTAATTTTCAAACTAAAATTCCTTTGATTGATTTGCAAATCTACCAAAATATACCAAATCTGATTAAAAATTCAATTAATCTGATTAATTTATCTTGGAAGTTGGCAACTAAGGAAAAAGTACAGGCACCCGGTTTGGGGAATAAAACCCTTTACTATTCAACGCAACACACTTGACTACAATCATAAAACGAGTAGCACTTTTGTTAGCCTGCCAACACTTTTTAAATATAAAACTAATTTCCGTGGAATTGAAAGTGCCTTTTTGACCGTAGGGCAGTTTGCACAAATTATAAATGTCGTCTTGATGGCATATACGAGTATAATCATAACTATTGTTAAGTTTTGTTTAAGACTCAAAACGACCATATTTAGCATATGCAAACCTGAATAAATTAATGAGGTCAACTTAATTATATTTCGGGTCGGGTTCCGGTCGAATTAGAGAAACGTGCAAAAATTGAGTTTTGACAAATTTAGAATGAATGATTCTAAATTATTACTTTATGAATTTTTTTACCTTCAAATCGGATTAAGCTGAGAGAATATTTTGGGTTAGTAAAACATTTGGGAGCCCTGGGTTTTATTTTTTCCGATTTCGGTGGTCATAGTGCGTAAAAGTTTAAGAAGGACTGTGTTAAACCATCTGGGCTACAAACTGATGGACATATAGACACTACTTCGAAACCCAATTTTTCAAGGACCCCAAAAATCTCAAGGTCGAAAATTAACATGACAATCTTTTTATTTTGTTTTATTTTTAATTTTTTTTACTATTTTTGTTGGGATCATTTTGTATAAAATTGTTTTTCTGTAAATCTGATACTTTTTAAGATATTTGCAAAATAAATTTTCTGGCTCAAGGAAGTGTCGACTTCCGGTTGGCCGATTTGGACTAAAATTCACTGGGACCTCCCAATTTATGAAAAAAGCATTATAAAGTTTCAGTTGGATTGACTAAATATAGTATATAACAACAATTTTTCAAAAATACGAGTAAACTTCAATAATAATGTTATAATGTAAATTTTGTCGGTTAGACCACTTTACTTCTCAACGCCTCAAATGATGTTCGAAAGGGTTAGCGAGAAAGCCTCTCGCGGGACCTGCGGGTAGTTTTTTTCGTTGGAAGAACGATGCGGCGTACATGATGGGCCGCTTGGTTCCGTCAGGTAGTTCGTGCATCAACACGCCCATACCGTAGCTCGATGTGTCCGCCGCCGCAATGATTTTTTTCTTCGGGTCGTAGTGGGTTAACGCCAAGTTCGACGCAAGCACCTTCTTAAGCTTTGCAAAAGCTTCTTGGTGGGCCGATTGCCACTCAAATTTCACGTTGTTGTACAACAGTAACAGTTCGTCCAATGGCCGCTTTCAGCTCTTTCACGAATTTGCTGTACCATGTAACAGCTCTTAGGAATGATTGTAATTGTTGGACGACTTTTGGTGCGGGAATTAGCCTCAGCACCTCGATTTTATACGGATTTGGTTGTAAGCCATTCGCGTCGACGATGTGGCCCAGAAACTCCAACTTTTCCTGGGCAAACGAACACTTTTCGAGCTTCAACCGAAAATCGTATTCTTGGATGCATTTCAATGGCTCGAAAAGATTGTTGCGATGGTTCTTTTCGTCACTTCCTCCAACAATATACATAATCGTCAATGAAAGGAAAAGTACCTCTAGCTCCGCTCATCGTTGTGTCGATTAATTGTTGAAAAATGACAGGCGCTATATTCACGCCCGGTTGCAGGCGGTTTACTCAGAATAGGCCACAATGGGTATTGATCGTCATGATTTTTTTTTGATACGTTATCCATCTCCACCTGTAAAAAGGCGACGGACAAGTCGATTTTGCTGAACACTCAGTATTGACTCAGCTTCAAGAAGATTTCTTCTGCTATCGGCAGTGGGCACTTATTTGGTTCCCTTGACTCATTCAACTCTGTTGAATAATCGGCACAAATACGTATTCTTCCGTCTTTTCTTTTGAAGGCTACGAGTAATGCGGTGAAATCCGAGTAATCGATTGGGCTGATTACTCCCAACATCTGCAATCTCTTCAGCTCATTTTCGATCGGTTCAGCTGCTGCGAAAGGCACCTGGCATTTATTGCGAAAAATTGGTTTCGATTATTTTTTTCAACAAACTTTCGAGTCGGGAAGGTTAAAGTGGGCACAGCAAGGTTTCGACGTGGATTGAAGTTTCTTACTCCAAGGAAGCGTCGTGTCGTTGCATCTGACTCATAGTAACCTGCCTTGTGACCGACCTGCTTGAACTCAAAACACTTTCGCGAAAGGGGTAATCCCTTTAGAAATGAATTGCCCCACACTTTGGACACGGAAACTTCGTCACTTTCGGTGCCTTTGCTTTTGGTGTCTTAACCTGGGTACAAAACCATCGACTTTTAGGCTGCTTAATCTCAAACACCAGTACTTTAAAATCGTCAGTTGTGCAGTTTGTAATGTCGAGCTTTTCGCATTTCAGATTGATCCGTGAACCTTCACCAGCTTATTTTTCCATCTTCTTGAGTTCTTTCACTGCGTCATTGAAGCGTTGTTGTTGCCCTTCTGATTGTGGCACTAACCGCGTCATCAATGGCGCAATCGTCTCGACGGCTTTTTCCTGTCTTCGACCATCCTTTTAATTGGTTCTTTAATGTCGGCCTCCATTTTCGATTTTTATTCGCGTGAAATCGACTAATCCTTGTTGCCATAGTTGTTTTCCTTGATTTACCGTGCAATGGACTATTCAATTAAACTTCCCATTTTATTATTAGTAAGGATACTTCTGTTGTTAGGGTATGGATACGGAAGTAAATACTACATATTTATTTATAATTTACTATTTTACTGTCCCGTTCATGAATATGCATATGTGTCCTTTTACATGTCAACTCCTCTTGACCTTTTGTTTTTATTTCATGTTTTTCTCTATACCTATTGCCTACCGAGACCTCGGTAGTTCTTATTCACCACTTATCAATGTTGTCACTTCACAACCCTACAAATCAGTGCTGCCACATCACAACACTATGCATTTCTCTGTTGTTTCTAGGAAGAATCTTGAATTAGCAGAACTCAGGAAATATTACGCGAAAAAATAAAAATACCGAAACATGATTTATTGCTATAAATTTAATATGTTCACTCAATAGTTGTTTTCCAATCGACCAACCGCAAGCACCCGCTAGCAAACCGCTAGTAGAAAGGTTTTTGTCTTCGCTCAAGGAACTACTCGTAACTGCTCTTGTTATTTTTCACGAGCAGTTAGAAGCAGTTACGCATAATTTCGCCGCTAGACGGTGGAGTGTAGAACCGCTTGATAAACAGGTTTCTTATGTCAAAAATATTTATTTTTGTTGTGTCAAAAGTAAAAAATTTCCTATCGCATTTTTCAATACGTTAAAACGTCGTTGTTAAAAAAAATGTAATTGATACTAAATATTTAATATTACTGGATGTTTGAGAAATTAAACTCTTGTTTCCGTTTCTGTTGTACGTTTTACGTTAACTATTGTGTGTAATATTCCTGCCTGTTTCCATAAATATGAATTAAAGGCTTAGTTTCGGCGAATGTCCAATTTTTTTTTTGTCTTCTCATTGTCTTTCATTTTTATTTTTAATTGTTCGCCGCACCAAAGTTTTGACAGCAATTGCAAAACATAAACGATTTATAGGGTATTTTTACTCACATCATCCATTTTAATCGTTCCAATCGACCATAGCAAGGACTAAAACCTTTCTACTAGCGGTTTGCTAGCGGGTGCTTGCGGTTGGTCGATTGGAAAACAACTAATATATACACTTGTTTTATTTCAAATTTCCGGAATTCATTTTATGGCGTATTACGCAATATTATGATTGATATCATAATAGTACAACTAACACTATATATTTTTTATTATTATTTTTTTTATTACAGATAAGAAACTTACTCACACAGGAATGTGATATAATTTTTGAATGTAAAGTATGCCGAAATATATTCCGATGCCTACCAAATTTCATCTCACACAAGCGGGTTTATTGTAAAAATAACTTCAATTCATCATATCACTTCTCATTCCCATACAAAGATTTCAACAATAGTGATTGCCTGATAATCGAAAATACAGTGACAAATGATGATCAAAATGAATCTCAACAAAATGTTTTTGGTGCCGGTAGTAATAGCAGTAGTAGTACGAAACAAAATAGTACGAGTGGGAAAGATCTAACGCAAATTATTGAGTCACTGTTGCGCAAACAAAAAACAATACACAAAGAAAAGGAAAATGTCCTGCAATTGGATAATGTTGACACGAGTAACATTGCGGTATATCAAACGGTCAAGTACAACCGGAATGATGATATAAAAAAGGAAATAAATGAAATTTATCGCGATGAAATTAGTAAAAATAATAAAAATTTAGATGAAAATGGGCAAATTGCTTGCGATAACCGCAGAACGACTAAATGTTTTACATGTAATTCGTGCCACAGTAAATTTGATACGGAAAAAATGCTGATGGTTCATCATAAGAAGAAACACAATGGATCGACTTTGGTGTATAAGTGTCCATCGTGCCCTTTAACATTTTTACAGGTCGCTTCGGTTATGAAACATTTGAGTAGTGATCACAAGTAAGTTTATCATTTTTTTTTGTAATTTTAAAAGTCTGGATTGTTGTTTTTGTTACTAAAGTTAAAATAAGTCATTTGAGAATTTGATAAGAAACAAAATCATGGTGAAAATCCAGGATTTTATAACTGGGATTTTTTTTTAATTGTAATTTTATAATTTCTGATAACGCTTTTGTACGTGTGATAAACAAAAACAGATACCTATGTATTTATTTTATGTTTTGATGGTTGATCAAGTAAAATAAATATGTAGAAGCATGTGCTATATGATAACGCCTGCTATTTATATATTTATTTTCTTCTCTTGTACAAAAATATAAGTATTCGAGAGAAAGTAATACTTGAGATTTTAAAGGAAATGGACATCGTAAGTATAGAGGAGTCCAAATTGACACCATATATCGTGCATGTCACTGGAATTTTATATTTTCTCTTAAAAGAAAATCAACACTTCTACAATAAAATTATTTTACCTTCACCTACATTATGTTGGAGATTCATATCTATTCTTTGTAAATTTGAGCCATTTCATTATAACCCTCAAAAATATGTATGAATGGGATCCACTGTTACAAATACAACTAACAATTAAGTTTCGTCGAAATTTAGAAAATTCTGATTTTAGTTAGTCTTTAGGCTTGCGTTTCGAAGAAATAATTAAAAATGACTAATTTTACCTACTTATTTACACATGATTGACAAGTTCAACGAGTTCTTCGTTTTACTCATTTTAAGAATAAAGCATGAAACACCGAGCAGCAGATATAAATATTAAATAATTTACCTATTTAATAATAATTCGTACTAATTTCGTGGTTACATTTTTTCACTAGAAATGTACCACACATCAATACTAAATTCGGCCCTGCATTAAGGAGCAAAAGAAAGCGATTGTTTCAAATTGTTTCTTTTTTACTTTCAATATAAGTCGTCGTGTAATTGAAATGGTTTGGCGTCTATTTGAGGGGAGGTGGGGGGGGGGGGGGTCAAAGTTGAGTAGATTAATCTACCAGCTCCGTAACCTTCCATTAGTGCGCAACACGTGACCTATTCTGGTCATGTATTAGGCAGCTGCGTGATAGGTACAATTGTGTAAGGGGTGACCTGTTCACAATTTGCAAGTGTACGTGCTACCTCCTCGTGGGAACCACTGAAAAATCCTAGACAAAAAACCCTAATCTAAGATGGAACAGCATATGCCGATGGATGAATGGCTGATAGGTTAATCAGTTCTAAAGTATGCGGACTCTGATTACCAGGCACCCTCCAGATTATTTAACCTTCCTGTAGTAATGCTGGGTGACCTACAGGCGACTTTACATTCCCAGCAACTCGTAAGAGTAAAATCAAAACGGAAGACGGGGCAGGGGTAGGAATGCTCTCTCGAAGTCCTTGGGTACTTCGAGTAGGAGAGCCACCAGAGACGCAACAACATCAAGCAACACCACCGCATGGGAAGATGATGGTGGAGCGAAATCTCACCAATTTGATGTCAAATTTAATACAATTTCTTTTCTGAACTTGAACATGAAACAAGCATATCTGATGCTACCAACCTAAGAAAAAATTGTGTTTTACATTAATGTGTTTCAATCACCCTTTCCACACGAGTCGCGCTTACGCTTTTGCATTTCTTCGTCTCTTTCCTCTTTGCACCGTTTTTGCCTATAAACAAAACTTAGTTTATAGGCAAAAACAGTGCAAAGAGGTACGATACAAAGAAATTCAACAGCGTAAGCGCGACTCGTGTGGAATGGGTGATTCGCTTGTAGTGATTATCTTCGTAAATTTTAATTGCGTTATTCACGTAATACTGTTCTGTTATTAATTGACGTAAGCAAAACGCTTCACTTGCTGCTTGTCCCAATGCAATATATTCGGCTTCCGTTGAAGATAAACTCACAGTTGCTTGTTTGCGTGACAACCACGATACAGTACATCCAAAGACCTTGAACACAAATCTAGATGTTGATTTTCTGTAGTTCGCATCGTTTGCCCAATCTACTTCAGCAAAATCAACCAAAATGTCTCCTTTCACGTTTCGATTGTACGTGAAACCCAAATCCAAAGTATCCCTTTTTGCATACTGCTGCCAAATCTGATCGTGTTGTTAGTGTGAAATTGACACACTGTCATTTAATAAATCGCATTTAGTAGTGTGTCAACCCTAATTTTTTAATTTTTACTAAAAATACTTACATAAAGGGCATTTTTGTGCCGTGTTTCGCAGAACGTTTCAGATTATATCTATCTACTTAGCGAAAGAATTTCGAATAATCTAAAAAAAACTTTAAAATCAAAATTATCGATTTATTAAATCATTTCTTAATTTAATTTCAGTAAATCGCAAAGACGTATTCGATCGCTTCGGTTCAACATAGCAAGAAAGCGGTTTCGAGTAGATGAGACACAACCGAAAGCAACCATTGTTAAACCTGCAATTGAAACTGGAGCATCCACTGCCACTAGTAAAGATAATACTACGACTACAATTACACTGCCAACAACTGTTAAACGAAGCCCAAGCATAACTACTGACGAGAGGCCAAATAAACTTCGACGATGTGCAGAAGTTACTTCAACAAGAGTTAGCAGTAATATTACAGAGATTCCTACAATGAACCGTCCTATACGTAATCGAATACAAAAAAATCATAAAGATTTTATTTATGATTTACCTAATATATCATCAACATTAGCAATAGTAAATTCAGCCAGCACCCCTACCTCACCAACCAAGGGTACTTTTCCAAAACGGCGAAATACCATTCAAGAAATATTACCCGTGAAAGAGCCCGAAATTGTTGTTAGAACGATGAATATCAATAGTTATAAAAATTCAGCATATCTAATGGCCAAGAAGATGGTCGATAAATCAAAGGCAGCTTTAAAATATAATCCCAAGTTTAAAATTGATTGTAGTATGCCCACGGCAACGGAAAAACCAGAAGAAACAGCTAGCAATTTAAAACAAAACTCACTTTCGTTAACACGTCGAAGTACGCGACGATCACTTCATCTGGAAACAAAGAGCAGCACCAGTGATTCGGATCCACAAAACAAATCAACATTTAAAATTCGAGTGCGTAATAATCTTTTTAATACGCCTAGGGATACTGGATTCGCAGCAAAACCAGGATCAATATCTTCCGCAACGCCTTCCTCCTCAAGCAGTGCACACTCGGCAGTATCAAATAATGATTTTATTGTCGTATGTCCAACAGCAACCGAATTTCAACAATACTTAGTAACAAATAAGCTAACAGAACCGGTGAAGAAAATTATGTTGGTCCCTCCTAACTTGAGTATGGATCTCAAATAAATTTGAAATGCAAGCGCCACACGCACGTGTCCGAGTAATTGAAAATATATTGTTTAATTTAATTATAAATATTATTGAAAATCAAAATTGTATTATTAAAACGTAAGCTTTCAAATGCACGACGACTGGCAGGCGTGATGTCATGTTGTCATGGTGTTAATGATGTGCCAAACAGAAAAATCTATTGTCCCACGTCCTTTAATCAATCAGTAATCTATTAAACGTGAATTGAAATTCTTTCGAAAATTCAGGAAGTCTGAATATGAAACATGAACAAGTTACCGTTAATTATTGGACCATGCTTAAATCATCTTTCACCTATTTGGCGTTGATCTTTGCCGGATGGGTGCTATTGAAGTAAGAATGATTGTTTTGAATATATTTTAACTTCCAGTCCTAATCTATTTACATGTGTATTTTATAGACTGATTTTGGCAATATTTTGGTTCCCATCCTATTTACAAAAACGGGATAAACGAATTAAAGCGGATAACTTGGTGGTGAACCCCGAACCAATCGAATCAAAAAAACAAAATTAATACTGGAAGGCTCCTGAGTGTTTTGTTTATATTTCTCATTTTATCAGCTAAATATTTCTAAATTATAAATAATTATACGTCCAAAAAAGTCAGTACTGGTTTCAAATAAAATTTTCATTTTACTTATATTCTCTAGTGGAGTGTTTAATTTAAATAATTGTTCCGAGTTTATATCCTCTGGATAGATTTTCTCCTCAGCAAGTAGTTTGCCAGTGGCGTCCATAAAATTCAATACACTATCTTTACCCGCGAATCCACCTTGAAATTGAATTTTGATCGTAGAAATTTTTACAGGATTTGTGTATGATATCATTATCCACTGAGGTGTACCCTTAAATTACAAAAATAAGGAGTTATTAAATAATGATAAAATTAATTTCTTCGCTCCCTACGTGATCCGAACACCATGATGTATCATTCCTTTGGTCAAACATAAATCCTTTCCCATATTGTTTTACGTCTTTATTTGAAACAGAACTTACACTATAATTAAAAAAAATTTGAATCAAAATAAATACTTTATTCAAAACAACCAACCTGCATTTGTAATTAGTTTTGTTGCTTAGAAGGTTCATTGTTTTGATTGATTGAATATGACAGCGCACATGTCGTTTGCGTTCGATTTTTTTTTTTTTTTTGTAAATGCACGGGCGTACGCAAAATTACCCTAAATTTTTTAGTCTGGCCATGTTCAAAACAAAAAAAACGAACGTACCCACATTCCAAACCTTGCAGCGACTTGTAAACAAATCAATGACTTTTTGACATTTTATAGGTGTAGTAATTATAGCCTAGACTATAAAGAGATGAGTCTTACAAAGAATGCAATTTTAATAATAAAAGGCCTTCCAAATGGCACTGAATTTGGTGTTGATATGCAGTCGTATGCCGTAGGTGATCGATTTTTGGGGGTAAAATATATTCCGGCTGGCCCACATTTTATTTATTGGTCAAGTCGTGATCAGAATGGCGACCTTGCCATCAGGATCGGTTTTCTCAAATATTTTGTCGATACAGATTTGTTTGTTTATGAATGGGAACCAGAAAAGGAGGAACTGAAACCAAAAGTGATTACGGGTGGTGAAAAAATTATTGTACGCAACTATGTTAAAGAAGTGGCCGAGTGAGTATTCGATTGACACAAAGTTTTAAATATTTATTGTTTACGAACGATAAACTTTTTAGGTATCTGCTTAATTACGATTACGAGTTTTATGAAAAATGGTGTAATTTAACAAGTAAACTCACCAGCACGGTTATATCGAGGTTGAATCCAAAATCGGGATTTATTCGCCCATACGCTGAACTATTTTCAGATCCAACATTCGATCGCTCGTCGTACAATTCCAATGATCTCAAAAAACAAAACAAGCGGCTAAATCTCGATTTTCTGCAGGACGATGACATTGAACTTCCATTTTTGCTTCCAGCCACTGAAACTATTCCAAATTTTACACCCGTCCCAGATCGTTGTCCAAAAACATCACAAGCTTCGGAAATTACAAAACATCATATGGACTGTTTGGATGCAATCGAATTGCTATTTAGAAATTTCGACAGCAACTACGAGAATTTAATCGCTGAGATACAATATTCATTTGTCGCATTCATCATCTGCTATTCGATTGAAGGTTTAATGCAATGGCGCCGAATACTATTGCTCATGTCCAACTCACATCAGGCGGCTCAAAAATATCCAGAATTTTATAATCTCTACTTTAACATTTTAAAGTATCAAGTTTGTGAACTACCGCAGGAACTATTACAGTTAACTCATCGGAATTTAGTTTATCGTGATATAAAGCAACTAGTAGTGAATGCGCACGACAATTCTCGTCTCACTGAAGGTGTTCTGGAATTTCGAAGTATTGTGCAGCGGCAGTTAAAGTGGTTTCTCGAAAGTGATTTGTACGACGAAGATCCTGAAGATTTGCCAGTTATTGTAGAGACTTAGAAAATTTTAAAAAAGGAATAAAGTTTGAATATACAATATTAACATTTTAAGAATTTTTTCAGTTTAAATGGGCTCAAAAAACAATGATTCAAAAAATCAAGTAAGGTGGACTGATTGTTGCTGATCGGGTTTGTATTGATGATGCTAAGCAGTGTTCCAACAAAAATTGCATTTAAAAAAACCCCAACTGAATGTAAACTTGGCTGTAATTCCGGAAAAGTGCTGGAATTCCTACTTTTGTTCAATACGGTTCTTATGCATATTCACAAATCTCCATCAGGAACCTACCGTGACCAGAAAATGGTTTTGACTTAAATAAAATTATTATAAATTAATTTAATTCAAATATGCTCGGTCATTTATTCATAAATCGAAAATCTGTTTCTATAGGAAAACGTCTGTATTATTTGTGTCATGTGGCAATGCTTTTCAATAAAGGCGCGTTCGTAAGAACATTTTTGGTGCAAAAATCTACATAACGAAGTTAGCAACATGTTTTGAAATTTTGCTCACTATACTTGTTCAATTCTTCACTAGAAATTGGTTTTTGTTTTTATACTCATGATGTACGCACCTTTAGAAGCGATTCCAATGTGAAAAACTGTTTATTAGCGAAAGTATATTGAGATAAAAATATAGAAATGGTGGTTGTGTGAACGAGACACACAACCTTTTCAGTAAAGTCGATTTCATGGTTGCCTTCATTCATTTGTGCAGTGATCTTTTTTAAGGCAATCGTATTGCTCAGAAATGACGGGTAAAAAAAGAAACAAATTGAAAATTTTTAAGAAATATCATTCGCCTAAAAAAGTCGCTGAACAATTGAGAGAATGAATGAAGGCAACCATGAAATCGACTTACAGTTTTTTGAGCCGCTATTTTATTGTAATATATTGTTGCTATAGTTAATGATACAAGCATTTCATGTTCAGTAATTTTTCTAAGCGAATCATATATATTGCTAATGTTCGCTGATGAAAAGGGTTAAAAATTATCCGGATATTTTTTTAGCAAAAAAACGAACGCATAAAAAGGATCCGGTATATTTTTAACTCTACTTTTATTTGGATATTTTTGTAGGTTTTTTGACAACCGAAAATTATTTCTTTTATCGGCGTAAAATTTAAATTAAAATAATATGAAAAGCTAAGATTTAAACAATGACATTAATAAAAAATAATAAAATAATCAAAAGAAAATGTTATGTTGACGTTTAAAATACCAAGTCAACAACAAATGTTGTTCACTCATGTCATAAAAAAAAATCCGGATATTTTATTAAAGTGAAGTTAGCGGGGGTAACATCTGTCAAAAATATTCGGATATTTTCTATCAAAAGGCCATCAGTAAACATACGGACTATATACGGAGTTGAGTTAAACTCGACTCGACCTAAATAATTTGTAGAGTCGACTTAAACTCTACTTTAGAAAATGCACTTTATACACAGATTAGAGTCGAGTTAAAAAAACAACAAAATTAAAGAATAATTCGTACACCAATATTAAAAAATAATTGTTTTAATTTTTTCAATTAAATTTATTATTTTATTTTAATTAATTAATTTTAATAATAAATTTTTGTTTTGGTAATTAGGTTTTAATTTTTTCGAAAAAATTATTCCGACATTTCGGTGGTCTATCCCGTAATTTTCATGGAGTTTGATTGAAAATTACAATTTTTTAGACATAATATCGCTGGAGAATAATAAAGAATAATCAATCTTATGATCACCTGAAATGATATATTCTATCATTTTTTTTAATTCGGTTTCAATCATATTTGAACTCATATACATACGCATATTTTTAACTCTGCAGTTTCGTTGGCTCGCTGCCAAATTTCCTGGAAGCGCCTTAAAATTTGGATATGTATTTAATTCGTGGTCGGCAACACTAAACGATAGAAAACATGGCTACATCACATGGGTAAATTTAGTTTGCACAAACCACTAATTACCCCTGCCATCAAAAAATAAAAGAATTCTAGAATTTTCCACATTTCATTGTAGTCTCAGCTTTTTCTAGAAGTGAAACACACGACGGTGAGTTTTTAATTTATTTTACTATTTCTGATTTTATCGTAGAATAGAAAACACGGCCAAATGCCTAAAAACTATTTCTAGAAATTGAACAGTGAGAGGAAAAGAAAACCATTTTGAATTCATTGTGTGGTGAAGAAGAATTTTTTGCCAAGTGAATAAATACTAGAGATTACATTGCATTTTTGTGTTTTTCAAGTGTGCAAAAAAATAGATTAAAACCTAATCGATATTCTTCTATATTCTTTTTGTTTCAATTCAATCATATAGACTCGTTTTTTTTTTGATACAAACAATTGTTATACGAAATTGTAACAAACCAGGAAATAACTCATCAAGGAAGTATAATAGAAAATGGTTAAAGAAACAGGGTACTATGATTTATTGGGTTGCAAGCCTAATTGTACACCCGATGATCTAAAAAAAGCCTATCGAAAATTGGCATTGAAATATCATCCCGATAAAAATCCAAATGAAGGTGAAAAATTCAAGCAAATTTCGCAAGCCTACGAAGTTTTATCAGATCCACAAAAACGACAAATCTATGACGAAGGTGGCGAAAGTGCAATCAAAAATGGTGGAGCAGCTGGAGGTGGTGGCTTCACTAGTCCTATGGAATTATATGAAATGTTGTTTGGTGGTGGATTGGGAAAACGAGAGTGAGTAGCATTATTTTTTGTATTTCTAGAAAATTCACACCGTAATTTTTTCATAGTACAAATGAAAAAAAAAAAAATGAAAATTAATTTGACATTTTGTATTTTTTTTATTTGCTTTGTAGTCGTCGTGAACGGCATGGTAAAGATTTAGTTCATCAAATGGCCGTCACCTTAGAAGAGTTGTATAATGGCAGCGTACGTAAATTAGCATTGCAAAAAAATTTGATTTGTGATAAATGTGAGGGACGTGGTGGTAAAAAGGGAGCAATTGAGAAATGTCAAACGTGTCACGGATCAGGGTTTGAAACAAAAATTCAACATATTGCTCCTCGGATTGTTCAACAATTCGATCAAATTTGCCGTACATGCCAAGGCCAGGGTGAAATAATTCAAGCTAAGGACCGGTGTAAGAACTGTAATGGAAAAAAAATTGTACGGGATAGAAAAATTTTAGAAGTTCATATAGATAAGGGTATGACTGACCGGCAAAAAATTGTGTTTGGTGGTGAAGGTGATCAAGAACCTGGGCTGGAACCTGGTGACATTATTATTGTGTTAGAGGAAAAGAAACACCATCAGTTTAAACGTTCACATTCAGATTTAATTATGGTTATGACATTACAGTTAGTTGAAGCACTTTGTGGTTTCCAGAAAGTAATTAAAACATTAGACGGGCGAGATTTGGTTATAACATCGATGCCCGGTGAAATAATCAAGCATGGAGATTATAAATGCATTTTGAATGAAGGTATGCCGCAATATAAGAATCCTTTTGAAAAAGGGAGACTCATTATTAAATTCTTGGTTGCACTGCCCGAAACTATACAACCTCAATATGTGCCAATGTTGGAACAATGCTTACCACCACGTCCGGTAGTTAATATTCCTCCAAATTCGGAGGAGTGCCCGTTAATAGAATTGGACCCGCAACAGGAATCGAGACGCCGGCCACATGAGGCTTACGAACAGGATGATGACATGCAAGGTCGGGGACCCCGAATTACTCAATGTCCTACAAGTTAAATCACACATATATTTCTGAAGTAAATATTATATATTTGTTAATTTATTTTTTGTTTTAAACTAAGATCAAACATTAAACAAACATCGATCATCTGGATTTATCTAGATATGATCAACACACTTAACGAGAAAACTATTTTTCGTAATTATGTTCTATATAATAATTATGTCATTCCGAATTTTTCTTGTTTTGTTATCATCAAAATTAACCAAAACCTTATGGTATATATAAAATATAATTACAACTTAGGACAATTTATTGCAAATTTTAATTGTATTTTTTCATGATTGTTGTTTTACTTTTTTTTCTGTAATTTTATTTGAATTGAATTGATTATAAAACAAAATTTATCTCTATTTGTTGTAATATTACGCTATTTTCTCGAAGAAACCGAAACATCCAACCACACTTAACTAAATAAATGAAATACAATTGATATCTCTTAGCTGTAGTTTAAAATGCTAAAAATAAAGAAAAAATACAATATCACAATAAAGCAAAAAGAAATAAATTTATTCCTTCTGATAAAACATTGAAATTTAGCCAATATTTTGGGGAAAAGAGACGGTGAGTGTGGGCACTTCAAATTTTAACAGCGATCTCACTGACTACGGCGCTGATTTTGTTGCACGACAGTTTGCATAAATCCAAAAATGTTTGAAATTGTATCCATCTGTTTTCGAATTTGTGATGCGAACGTCTTCGAAGTTTTGGATTCTTATTTGAATTGAATAAGATTCGTTAGTTTCTTATTTAAATCAAATACGAATCTTATACTTCGAAGAGTCTGCTACGTTCGAATTGAATTCACAAATAGGCCCCCAGATTAACTCTTCTTATTTAAACCAAATATGAATCTTATACATTCGAATTCTTATTCTATTCAGAAATAGCCCTCTAATATTGAAATTAATTGTTACAGGTCGATTTCAACATCCTTGTTTTTGCTTTATTTGCTAAATTGAATGTTAGTAGACAACTCGTTAGAAAAAATGTCCGTTAAGATTCTGGACTATAATAATGTGAAAATGGGCAAAATTTACACAAATATATTGTGTAAGTTTTGCGCAAACTTTGAATGGGCGCGGCAAAGTTTCAACTTTGAAATAACACGAGTAGCATTTCGCTCTTATTGCATAGAAATGAAGAGTTGGACGTTATATATATATATATATATATATATATATATATTCCATAGATATAGGAAAATTTCTACAGGTTCATCGAGGTTCTAAGGGGGTCTACTCCCGAACACATTATTGTTTATTGACAGTTATGCCAATTTGGTAAAAATGCTACACAATTTTACGTAAAAATGGTATTCTCGTACACAAGTGTAAATTGTAAAATTGTAGTAGATTAAAATATGTTTTGTAGTAGATTCCTTTAAAACTGCCAAATTGAAAACAAAAGTTCGGTTATGAGTGCAAAACACGAAAAAGCGATATAAATGCATAATTTGAATTTCGACAGTAATTTCCAATATTGTGTTTGTGTAACATTATAGACCACTTCGGTGTTACAGGATACAAAATTCACAAAATTATCAAATTTCATTTCAGAAAATATAGGAATGGCTCTGGTGAGTTACGCCTGAGCTACTCAGCTGGCAATGTCTCAAAAATGAGCGAGGTTTTTGACTGATTTTTAGTCGTTTATAAACGCTTTTTGGTTACAAATATCGTGAGTTCGTGAACGAAGTAATAACAAAGAAGCTTGAAAGCCTCCGGAGCAGGCTTCGGCTAGTCAAATGATTGATCAAAATGGGTTATTATTGGCAACGGGGTGGGTAGCCGTGTAAACGATTCGAAGAAGGTTTATTCGAGGAAGGTTTTCCTTTATTTTTTGGAAACTAAGGACGAAGTCATTGGTTCTTTCAAGCATTTCAAATAATTAAGATATGTAGTAAAACGTTAAAAATGTGATTTCAAATCTGGAGTGTGTTCATAAACTCTACATTGTAACAATATTGTAACCACAAAGCGTTCATAAACTTACATTGTAATTTTCTACCCTGCTAAATGCTGCCTTTCTAGACGTCATTGTTAAAATTTTGTTACAATGTAAAGTTTATGAACACACTCCTGAGGAATGTATTCTTGTTGCCTACTTTGAGAATTCGAAAGCTTACCGATTATACAGTATGTATACAAAATAGTGAAATATTAAAGAATCGTCTATAACAATAAATATAGATGATCATCATGAAGTGGGGGAATCACCAAGTGGCCAACATTCATAGAAGCTGTTCAGTCGATGAATTGTGCTCCAATGACGAATTATGTTCCAATGGCGTATTATCTTCGAAATTTGTAGAAAAAAAATTTAAAAACCATCGAAGAAAGTAACAGGCGCGTCAGGTAACAACCAGCAAAGTTGAAGCACTACTAATTCCGTTATAATACCAAAGTATCTGAAGTACGCTCAGGTAGAGGCTATGAGAAGTCTTGAATGCGATTTGTGGAAAAAAATCGATGAAAAAGGAATATGACTATTATTGCAAATGGAATCTGAACTTTAGGGAATATTCCGATAGAATAGCAATCCAATGCAAGTGCGTCTCTAAAACCAAATGCGATGGTAATGGAAATATCAA
Organism: Tipula vernalis; assembly: GCA_958295665.1. Taxonomy (NCBI): domain Eukaryota; kingdom Metazoa; phylum Arthropoda; class Insecta; order Diptera; family Tipulidae; genus Tipula; species Tipula vernalis. Next base: position 385,015,566 of record OY282558.1, on the reverse strand, counting down.
CCGTTATAAAGCGCAGCTTGCGGTTGAAGGTTGTTCTCAACAAGAAAATATTGATTTTGAAGAAACATATTTTTCAGTTATTCCGTTCTCGTCCATCCGATACTTAATTACACTTGTAGTTAAATTTGATCTAGAAATTTATTAAGGGAAGAAATGTATATTTGCCAACAGAAAGTATATCAGAATGGTAACCAATCCTTGAAAGTTTGTCGTCATAAGAAGGCCTAATCGTACTTGGAAGTGCAAATTGGATAGTACTCTTCTGCATCTATCACCAAATTCAGAATGGACATATTTTCTTAGAAGTCGAGAGTTAAAAGATTCATTGAAACGAAAATAATTGAATGCCTTTAAAATAAAAGGCTTGGGAGGTAGTTAAACAGTGCTTAGGAATGCGAATCACTCAGGATTGTCAAGGTGGAAAGTTATGGATTGACCAACAATTATGCATCGAAGAGATGTTAAAAAATATGGTACAGCCGATTGTAATTCAGTGTTAAATCCCATTGATGCGAATCAAAAATTAACCCTTCTTATCAGGAAGTAGTTGGGAGTATCATGTCTGTTGCTCATGTTACTCGTCCGGAAAATAATCCTGAGATACCTTTGTGGTATTGCATCAGTCAAACTAGAATTTTCAAAAAACGGTATTTCAGGGGTAATTGGTTATTTTGATTCGGATTGGGTGAACGACGTAGATGATAATGGTCCTTACGGACTACATTTCTAAGCTTCATGGGTAAACTATTTCTTGGGACATCAAAAGGCAGCCAACATAGATGAGTATATGGCTCTTTCACATATTTGATATCACTTCACATGTCAGCGGATTGAAGAAAGGGAGATTCAATTGACATCAGTTAGTATTGATCAGATTATTGCGGATGGATTAGCTAAACCACTTCAGCAATATACTTTTATTAATAATATATGTACACTAATTCAGGTCACAAACTTTTACTCTGAATGGTTCTGGAGAATGCAACGATAAGGATGTTTATGAAATAACAGAACATTCGTAGGATTGCAGCAGCCCTAAATACGTAAATCAAACAGCACAACATTAAGCGCGTTTTTTTATTCGCTCCGGATAGCTGCTATCGAGAGCCGTCATTTTTCTACCCCTAAATTTAAATTTGACGCGCTATTTATTGGTAAACTATACTTATTTAACATCAAACTATCATTTTTAATTCAATTGTTTACCAAAAACTTGATATAAAAAATATTTGGCTCTACCTATTTATACGGAGCGCTATCCGGAGCCACTTTTCATATGGCGGCTCTCGATAGCAGCTATCCGGAGCGAATAAAAAAACACTACAATTAATTGTTTGCTATTTCTCATCATCTGCAATATTGCTTTAAAAGCGTGTTCATCTTGAGAATTGCTTATTATAAAAAATAGGAATCGATTGCTGTAACTGAAAATTACCGTTGATTTCCATGGAATTTATTATATGATGCCCCACACAAAAGATGTACATATAACGATCTTATAATCGAACGGAATAATCCATAAATACACAATTAAAATTCTCTATCATCATTTAGGGGCTAAAAAAACATTCTACTGACATCTATCTTCGGCTAGTCCAAGAACAAATGTCTCTTAAGTATGGCAGCCCGAAATTCATGTAGTACGATTCCACTGTTTCTGATTTCTTTTCCAACCCAAAAGAGAATTTTGGGTCGCCATTTTAATTTTGTTCTTCGATTGTGTTACACAAAAATACGCGATGATTGAGTTTCGTAAAAAAAAGTTAAAATTAAATTAAAACTCCAAATAAATATGTTTAATATTTAGTAATAAATAATATATATACAGTGTTTTCAAAAATATAGTTTGTGTAAATAAATAAAAGTTAGTTTATAAAATAATAAAGTACCATAATTATGTGTATAAATAAAAATTAGGTAGCTAGTTCGAAAAGAAAAAAAATAATTTTGTATAATATTTGGCTGTATGAGGAGTAAAAAAATGAAAGAGAAATTTTTGTGTTGATTTTTTTATTTGGTGATTTGTAATTCGAAATCGAGGGCAGGTGTGCTTGTTTTGTGTGTGTATACATCGAGTTTTTTAATAATTGGAAAAAAGAAAATTTTTCTGGTTGTGTTGTTGATTCAAAGTTGATACAATTTTAATTTTTCACAAAAAAAAAAAAAAAGAAGTGATTTTCTTAAAAAAGTGTTTGTATTATTAATTTGCAAAAATTCTGTGCATGAGAGTCAAACAATGAAATTACGAAAATAAATAAAAAAAAAATTTTTTGTTGTTTTGATTTTTAATGTGAAATGTCAATATTTTTATGGATAAATTTAATTAATTTAATTGGGATATGCCGTTTCAGATGCTACAATATAAGGTGAATGTTTTATTTATTAACTTATTTATATCTTAATCATTTATATAACATACACTATGTACCTAGCTATTTATCTTAAGCACGCAAAACAACTGAAAAATCAATAAAATTATCCTTATTGCAAATTGATTTTTTGTTCTTAATTTGTTTTCCACACACTCAAAAATTATTGAAAGAAGGAGCATAATACACTTATACAACACAAATAAAAAACGGCAAATTCTATCGACCTTTACGTCCTTGATTGTGTCATCATCATGATCAGTTTCATATTTTTATCGTTTCTATATTTAGGTACTTTGTAAATATAAATTGGCTACTCTACCCTTCAATAAAAGGCAATAAAAAGCGTACACGACAACAAATTTAATAATAAATATTTAATTACTAAACTACTTAATTTTTTTATGATTTTATTGCATTAATTAATATTCCTTTGTCACTCATAATTTTTTTTTGTTTTGGTTTCGACACTATCGCGGCGATCCCCCTCCGGTATTCCTCATTCCATATTATTTTCCTTTTTTTTTTTTTTTTTGTTTGCTGTTTGGTTGTTGCAGTTTACTGACATTGAAAAAGGTAGGGTTGCAATTGTCGCCGTCGTCGAAGGTATATACTATTATGCTAATTAATGCAATTGTATGTACTCATAATAAATATGGTTTCTTATTTTTTAGTGCAGACGTTATATAAGGCGTTGGTTTTTTGATTAGTTTCGTTTTCGATTGAGCAAAAAAACTATAACTTCAGTGCCACAGTATAAAAGGTTTAACTCGAGTGGCTAGGTACACTAGGCATGTGCCAAGGGACTGTGAATTTTGGGGTTCCGTAAATTTCTTACTGCACTATTGGGGTAACCGTGGTTTTTTCAGAATCACCATACTACATTTCGGAAAACAGGCATACATTTCCAAAAAGCATTTATTCTTTGATCCGTCAACATCCCGTGTTAAGGATCGTTACCCTACTGTAAAATAAATGAAATCAGCATATTTTCAAAGGAATAAGGCTCAATCTAATTAAACAACTAAAAGGGGAAAACAATTAGTAACAAATTAATAGTTTTAAGCCGAATTATACTTACTTACGCAAATTTACCAGCTGATCTGTTGAAATTACTCGGATGATTCCAGATAAAAGTTAGGATAAACTTAGACCAAACCCTACTCAAGTGAAAATTAAAACACGTCTTTTCGTTTGTTACAAGTCTTTCGACCTTTTTTATTGCAATCATATTGCAAATATTCTCGAAACGATCTTTTTTCAATCCTTTGGTAAAGATGTCTGCCAATTGCTCGTCCGCCCCAACCCCTTTTGATATCTTTCACGTATGAAATGATATCTCACGTCAATATGTTTGGTCCTTTTGTGAAATTCTGGATTTTTCACCAACCGTATTGTGCTCTGGTTGTCCATGTTAAGCACTGGCGTATCTCTCATGCCCACCAGTTCAGTAATTAACCCGTAAAGCCAGATCAGTTCTTTCACAGCCGTTGCTGCCGCCATGTACTCTGATTCCGTTGTTGATAACGCAACAGACTTTTGTATTGTTGATTCCCAGCTGATCGGCCCACCATTCAACAAAAAGATAACTCCAGAAGTTGATCGTCTTGTTGCAGTGTCTCCCGCATAATCTGCGTCACTGTAACCAACCAAATCACACTGTCCACCTCCTTCAAAGTAGATTCCATAATCAGCTGTTCCCTTTATATACTTGAAAATTCTTTTCACTGCATTTACGTGTGCATTCGTCAGTTTTTCAAGGTTACGGCTTGCAACTCCCACTGTATATTGTATGTTAGGTCTTGTTGCAACGCATAGATACATTAAGCTTCCAATAGCCTCCCTGTATTTGAAAATCTTTATTTAATTCAGAGTTTTCGAACTTACTTGCTGTTTGATTTATATCGACCGGAGTCGATACGCTTTTGCATTCTTCCATGCCAAATTTAACCAAGATTTTTTGTGTATATGCCGCTTGACTTAGATAAATGTCACCATTTACCATTTTTCTTATCTCCATTCCAAGGAATGTATTCACGTCAAGCGTTATTATATCGAATCTTGCTTTTAGATGTGCAATCACCGGAATGATATCGTCTTCATCATTCGCCACAATCAATCCGTCGTCTACATAGATTGCCAAGAAAATTTTCCTGTCGTTCTGCTTTCGTATGAACAGGCATGGATCAGCCTTTGATGCGCTGAAACCAAATTTTTCAATGAATCCCGTGAAACATTTATTCCAGCATCTCGATGCCTGTTTCAAGCCGTACAAACTCTTCACAAGTTTGCACACCCTTCCACTTCCATCGTCGTATCCAACTGGCTGATTCATGTATACTTTCTCACTCAGCTCACTATATAAAAATGCTGTTTTCACATCGAATTGACAAAGTTTCATCTTATCCGCCGCTGCAAGTGATAATATAGCACGAATTGAAGTGTATCTTACCACTGCACTGAACGTCTCTTGGTAGTCAATTCCATATTCCTGAGTGAACCCTCTAGCAACCAGCCTGGGCCCGAATTCTGGATCAATGGCAAATGAGAATGAAAAATGACTTTATGTTTTATTTCGCCTACTCTAAATAAAAATGCAACCGACTAGTTGAAATAAAAAATCAAGTCATTTCTCATTATCATTTGTCACCGAACCGGAATTCAGGCCCTGGCCTTGTAACGCTCAATGTTGCAATCAGTGTCGTACTTGATCTTATATACCCACTTGTTGTCAATGACCTTTTGATTTTTTTGTGGCCGCGTCAATATCCATGTTTCATTTTTGATTAACGAGTCGTGCTCTTCGTTCATCGCCGCAATCCAGTTGTCTTTTTCTTTCGATCCAACTGCTTCATGGTAAGTTAATGGTTCACTTGCCATTGACAGCATTGCCGATGCCATTTCCGCTCTGTTGCAATTTTTCTCCACGCAGCAGTTACAATTTCGTTTCTTCGTTTTTCCCCGATCACGCAAGCGTTCATCGACGACGTTCCCCTGATTTAGCGAACACCATCCACCCTTGATCTTTGACGATGATGCGTTACCTTCATCCACTGCATCCTCGAAATTGCTGACTTCTTCGACGTCATCTTCATCGCATTTGTCTGTGTTGATTTCGTGTCCTTTTCCACTATCTACTTTCCCCTCGTGTTTGATCGGAAATTCAACAGTGTCTGCCTCTACAAACTTGACATCTCTAGCCAATTCAATTTTCTTTGACTCAGGATTCCAAATGCGATAGCCCTTAATGTTTTCATCATATCCAACAAAAATGCATTTTGTTGCCTTTGGATCAAGTTTTTGTCTTTGTTGCTTCGGAATGTGTGCATAGACTTCCGAACCAAAAACCTTCAAATGATTAAAAACGGTTGGCTTGCTGTACCATAATTCAAATGGTGTTTTTCCAGTAATACTGCTCGTGCCCGTTCTGTTTAATACAAAAACCGCCGTGTTAACCGCCTCCGCCCAGAATTTTTTTTCCATCTGCTTCGCAGCCTCAACTATCGTTCGATTCTCTCTTTCAGCTGATCCGTTTTGCTCCGGCGTGTATGGTACCGTCCGCTGATGCTTGATACCATTTGCTTCAAAAAAACTCTACATCAGAATTGATAAATTCGGTGCCGTTGTCAGTTCTGATGATCTTTACACTGTGACCATGTTGCTTCTCCGCAGACTTCACAAAGTTTTTTATTTTCTCAAAAACTTGTGACTTATTTTTCACACAATAAATAAATCGGAAATGTGAGTAATCGTCCTTAATTAAAAGAAAATACCTGGAGCCACCGAGCGATTCTATTTGAAAAGGTCCACACACGTCCGCGTGAACAATTTCGCCACATTTGTTCGATTTCGTCTGACTGCTTTTGAAGCTGTCACGATGCTGCTTCCCCATCAGACATCCTTCACAGAGAAATTGTTCGTCGATGTATTCAATGTCGTTTTTCTTTAGAAACTTTCGCAGATAGTTCACGTTCTGATGTCCCAATCTTTCATGCCAGCTTCTTAATCCATTCTGCTTTATCGCCACGTTTGCCGTGCCCTCTGTTGCCAATGCCTAGAACTGCATTCTAAATAGATTTCCATCACGAACTCCCACTGCCACGACATCTCCATTTCGCTTTAATTCACATCTATCTTTGTTCGATTCCAATGTGAATCCTTTATCCATTGCGTGCGTACCAGAAAACAAATTGCTGTGCAATTTCGGAAGGTACAAAACATCTGATAACTGTTTGTTGTTCCATCGTTTTCCGTCGAATGACAAGATTTCAATCATGCCATAGCCCGGTGCTTCGAGTTTTCCACCGTCTGCAATTTTGATTATTCGTTCTGGCTTCAGTTCCCGAAAAGTTCTGAACCAAGCCCTGTTGTAACACATGTGATCACTCGCACCTGTATCCAAAAGCCAACTATCTGATCGTATGCTCTCTGACGTACACACAAAAGCTTCACCTTCTTTGTCTGAAGTATTTGCTGAAGAGAAAACACTTTTATTTCCTTTCTCGGGACAAAACCGACGAAAATGTCCAATTTTGTGGCACTTAAAACATTTCAATGTTTTCGCTTTGTCAGTTACCTGCTTATTCTTTTCTTGACTTTTGCCTTGTTTGTGCTTTTGAGTTCCGTGCTTTATTTTTTGTTTTGCAAACAAAGCCTCACTCGATTCTGTCACACCTTTTGCTACCCTGCGATTTTCTTCCATGACTAAGCGTGCACGCAATGTGTCTAATGTTCGATCCGCTTTGCTTGTCGATTCCCAAGCGCTGCTAAAAGAATTGTATTCATCCGGTAATGCCATGATAATACGCGCAATTATCATTTCTTCAGAAATATATTGACCCAAATCGTTCAATTGTTGCACCATATCTTCCATCTTTGCTATGAATGTCACCATATTTTCTGTTGCATCCTTTGTAATTGAGAAAAATTTCTGATTAAGCATTAACATGCTTGTTTCATTCTTTTGCTCGAACACTGAATTTAATTTGTCCCACATTGCCTTCGCACTTGTACAATTTCTGATGTGTGTAACAATGTTACTCGCCACGGTTGTTCCGATCATTCGCTGTGCACGTGCATCCTTTTTCAACCATGCACTCAATGAATCGCCTACATCACTTGGCCTTTTACTTGTCCCATTCACAACATCATAAATTTCCGAAGCAATCAAACCAAGTTTCACTTGAAATTTCCATGTCAAAAATTGCTTCGCCTCCTGCAATTTTTCAATTTTAATTGTGTCTGTTTCCATTGTGTTCAATATTTTTCCAAAATTTGTCCCGTTAATACATACGTGCATGCACAAGATTCTATCTTTTTTTCATCCAAAGATATCCTTCTCATAAATTGTCTGATCCAATTCGCACTTTTTGTATTCACGTTATCAATCGATTCTGATCACCGATGATGAATTATATTTCAATATATTTATGTCTTTATTACTTATTTTTCACTTTCAATATGTCCATGTGATAAATTTTCTATCACCACAATGCATGTAATTTTTCAAAAAATGTTTTAACCTCTTTTTTCAAAATAATACCACTATTGTGTTCAGCAATTTTTGTTTAACAATTTAGCTATGGTCTGGGCCCATAACCTGTTGAAATTACTCGGATGATTCCAGATAAAAGTTAGGATAAACTTAGACCAAACCCTACTCAAGTGAAAAATAAAACACGTCTTTTCGTTTGTTAGCCAGTACACACACTTAAAGGTGCTATTCCATGGGAAAATTTTACTGAATAGTAAAATACGCCAAAAAGAGAAAATAAAAATCAAACACCATATAATAGACAAAGACAAGGTGTGTTTTATTTTTATTTTTTATAGCAAAAGTTTTAAGGGGAAACTTGACATTAAACCAAAACATAACCAATAATGGCTAAAAAAATTATGTATTTAGTATTATTCGATTTTTTATTCGTCTCTAAATTATCTAAAAAATTAAATATTATTAATACTCATATCAGAATTTCATTTTTTCGAACAATTTCTGTCACAGAATAAAAAATTAAAAAATATCTCCACCATAAATTCGTACCCCTATTAAAATTATTAGTGTGTGCGAGAATTATTTTCTATCATATACAAACTTTATGTACGTGTGTTAGTGACACTCCTATAAAATGTTCTCGATTTGATACTTTTTAGAGGAGTGTTACAACTACAGACACAAATCTTTTTTTACTGATTCGATTTTTTGTTTCATTCCGCCTCTACCAAATATATATTTTTTTCTTGCTTTAATTTTACTGTTCAGTAAAAATTTCTCATGGAATAGCACCTTTACTACCATTTATTTTTCATTTCATTGTCCTACTCAGTTTGACAACTGAACGAAATACACAACTGATCGAAATACACAACTGATCGAAATACACAACTGATCGAAATACACTCAACATGATCGATCATTTTTCTTCATTGACCTTCCATTTATTTCTATTAAAGGCAAATCCTAAAATAAAAGATATTTCACAAATAATCATTGGGCACAATTAAGTAAATATGATTTGTACTTATCTAAAAACATAAGCTGATGTATCTTTAGTACAGCATTATACAAAGCCAATCCTTTTCCCACAACAGTTTTGACACTTCCATAATTATTGATAATAATTAATAATAATTATTCATAATAAAACAGTGATTAAAACAAACAAACATAGATTTATATTTAACAAATATACTGGAACTATTTGGAAGACCATAAGCCGCTTCGATCTTTATTAACTTACACTTGATACAGCGAATTGCGCCTTACAAGTGCACATAAAACAGAAATCTTAGAGTGGGCTCATTGGAGACACTGTTCACACATTTTTCATGATATAAGTACATAAGTATGTATAGTAGATATTTGCAAAAAAACCGTAAACCTTGCCGTCAGAACAAAGCAAATTATACTTCAATTCGTCATTATTTAGTTATTTATTTTATTTATAGTATTTTACTAGTTATTTAGTATTAAAAGGAAAAGCACAAATGGAAACAAAGTAATCGGAATAAAAAAATATTGAAGTTGCTTCCATTAGGCATAAAAGCTTCTTAAATTTTATCAAACAATTTCCACCTCATTACGCTTACATATTTTATTTTAAGCCGTAGCTCATTTACAATAAAATGTACAGCAAGAGGAGAAATAATTTTGAAAATGAACAATAATAACAATATCAATAGAAATAAAAAGCTACGTATTGCCCATCAATCAAGTCACTCCAAAAATGTTGACTTAAATAATATTGCCGATCCTAAACTCTTAATTTCTAATGCAATTGAATTCCAAAGGGAAACTCCCCTAACATAAAAGGATTTGTTTAACGACCTACAGCAATTTTTGGCCGGAATTAGACGGAAGTTAGAGGAATGAAACATACGAAACAGAAATTTCCTATATAGATAACAAATCTCCTTAGCTTTGAGAAGTTTAAAACTAAAAAGACAAACGCGAAATACGTAAAAAATAAATAAACTACATCCTAAAACAAGGCTAGAGTAGGCAAAATATGATCGAACTTCCTAAAACCAAAAATAAAGCTAGTACAAGCATTGAAACATCTTTGGAGAATATTCATATTTTGCTGAAAACCGAATAACACTATGTCCTCGTAAGATGATAAGACAAAAACAATCTTTTCCTAGACTGACTATCAGAAAATCCTACTACTTTATACAAACTACTAAGCAGGCCAAAGACCCTCTTACTAATACTAACTAAATGGTCTCCCTAAGTAAGAGTTTTATTAATAACTAAGACTAAATCCCTAACAGTATTTGAATATGTATTTAATTAGCGAACACTGCAGAAAAATACCAGGAAAGGACGAGGTATCTAACGGTTTTTTTATAAATTATAATCGACTGAGATTTATTCGCATTTAAAACGAGCCTATTAGAGATCGACCAAATAGAATTCTGATCTAAACGACAGGAAGGGAATTGTCGAAAAAAACTGCTTGAGAACGATTAGAAAGGTAGAGTTAAAAATTAATTTGGCAGCGGAAACCGAAAATCTAAACTGAGATAAGAGTTTATTAAAAAGAATTCTGTGATTAATAGAATCAAAGACCTTCAAAGTCAATTCACATTTAATAACGCAGAAGAAGAGCTATGCATTTTTCTAAACGATTGGAAGAAACTAATAAAACTATTATTGTTATTTAGATGCGATTGAATTTGATTTTTAACAATTAAGTATCTCGAAAGCTTTAGAGAGAGAACTTAAAATGCTAATTGGCCGAAAATGGGATAGCTCTGAAGGATTACTGTTCTTTGGAATGGGGATTATTTTACTTAGCTCACACTGATCTGGATAGGAAGAGGACGTGAGGAAAACTCGCTTAATCAATTTTAAATTGACGTTATCCAGGCCAGAAGATTCCGATTTAACCTTCCAAATAGCAGATTGTAAATCCTCGAGTACAGAAAAAAAACTATTAATGTCGTTGCGTTTAAAAACCCCATTAGAATTAACTAAATTACGAACATTACGTCAGAAAACCTTGGGAGGAAGAGAATAATCTAACTTGTCCTTGAAAAAATTACGTTTATCAATCCGAATTAATCCTACAACTCTATTAGGAGCCTGCTTATAATCTAAATGAAACTGACTACTAGGATACCTTTTCCATAAACGATATTTACTAACTCTAATATTTATGGCATTCGAAATTTCCTGAGACAACCAAGGCGGAGATTTTGCTTTGAAAATAACCTTTTTAAGCGGAACGCAACTATCAAACACCAAACTAATATACGAATTGAAAAATTCTATTTGGCTAGTTGCAGGACTAAGATAAAAAATATCCTTCCAAGGAATCGAGTTACAAACTAAGTAAAGGCGGGAATTATCAATACTACAAAAATCTCTAAAGCTAAAACTATTAGGTTTAGGTGGAGAGTAACAGTTCACAGAAAAAATTAAATCATGATGGGATCCCATACCGAGATACAACTGATTGAAAAAACAAATAGAGTTACTAGTAAAAGAGATGATATGATCAATAAGGGAATAAGAGGTACCACTAGCGGTTGGAGAACAAAACGTTGGTGTCACAGTGTTGTGTACGGATAAATTAAGACTATTTATAAGATTCAAATAATCTCAAAGTCCTTTTTTAATTTGGGCGTACGACCTCTTAATAGTTTTTGGTGGGTTATAGACGGTACCGAATAAAATTTTAAGACCATTAATGAAAACGTTGACAAATATAAACTCTAAATCCGATACTAACGATTCTGAAATGGAAGAAGGTATGGTAACTAATCTAGCCTTAATGTGATCACCTACAAATATACACCATAATTAAGGGGAGGTACCGCTCTATCTTTACTAAATATATTAAAACCTTTGATGGCCACAGCTGAATTAGGATATTTGGGTTTAAAAAGATCTCAGAGAAACCAAGAATGTCGACTGAAGCAACATTAAAAATGTGACGAATCTCGTCAATATTTGGGCCGAAACTTTCCCACGTTTAAACCAGCTACATTTAATAGTGACCTGATATTAGAACTTGGTTAAACTGCTACAGCTTAACGTTACCAGGCCCAATTGATCAAATTAAGTGATGCTCTGGACGAAAAAAGTCCATTTACGGGCCAACGAAAGCGGAATATTGCTGCATGGCAAAGCTCGTCCACATGCGGCATATTCTCCAGAATTTGCTCCCTTTGATTACCACTTATTCAGATCAATGTCATCATATTTGAAAGACCAGCGGTTCACGAAAATTGAAAATGTGCGAAAACGGCTCGATGACTATTTTACTTCGAAACCGCGAAGGCATTCATCATCTACCCGAAAAATGGCAAAATACAATAGATATAGTAAAGGCGAATATTTCGATTATTAATCTTTGAAACAAGTATCTTTTCAGTAAAATTGAATTTGACCAAAAAAGCCGAGTTTCTACTTGGGCACCTAATATTTTTTGTTTTGTTGATGCGTTGGTTTATGTCTTCTTCAGTGCCGCCTGTTTTTTGTGTTGTTGATGGTGATTGGTGTACTAATGTTCATGCTCAGCATCATGGCTTTTGTTTTACTGATATTGATTTTGAGACCGACTTCACGTGCTATGTCTTATAGCTTTTGTATTTTCTACTGTATGTCGGCATACTTGTTTGTTAGCAGGCATATGTCATCTGTGTAATCTAGATCATTGAGCCGTTTTAGTGGCCCCCATTGGATACCATTTGGTGTTGCATCGTTCGAATTTGCGTATTCGTTGTACAGTGGATAGTATAGAGATAGTATACATAAATGCTTGTCTTACTCCTCGTGAGTTGAAGTATTTATCACTTTGCTTTCCTTTGTGTTGAACCTTGTTTCCGGCATCCCGATACATTTCTTGGATTAATTCAATTATTTTCTTCCTTTATTTTCATTCAGGTGCTTTCTATATTGCGCCTTTATTGATTGATCGAATGCGCGTTCAAAGTCCACGAAGGGTTCATATAGTGGTGAGTTCCACTCATTCGATTGTTCTATGATGATACGGTTCGTGTTGATATGATCTGTACAGCTCCAACGTGCCCTAAAACCGGATTGTTCATTTCTTAGGTGTTGTTTGATTGATGGAGATATTTGTTCAAGAATGATTATGGATTCTTTCCATTTCTGCGGAATTCTCCCTGTATTCCATATGTCAACTAATAGTGGTGCTATAGGGTTTCTGTTGTTGAAGAATGTGCGTCGTCCTTGAATATTTCAGCTGGGATATTGTCTGTGCCAGTGGCCTTATTGTTCTTTAGTTTCCGATCGGCAAATCTATCTTCCCGAGTGTTGGTAGTTTCGTTATAGTTGCCATCCGAAAGCTCGTAATTTTCTTCGCTATTTAGTATTTACGCAGTTATCCTCAAAGTATTCTTTCCCAACTGTTAAGTTGTTGCTGATGTGTGGTCAAGATTGTCCAGATAGATCCTTTATGGGTGGCATATTCGTGTATTTTTCGGTGACCTTCCTTACATAGTGATGTAGTATGCGCACGTTTCTGAGTGCAGCTGCTTCCTCTATGCCGTTTCGAGAACATCTTCTTGCCATATTTCTTACTTGTTGGGTTGTGGTCTCATATTTTTTCTGATTTCCGTAGTATCTTGGTGACATATTTATAGCTTAACGACGTTACTCGATTTTCTTCCACGTATCATCGCTAATCCATGGTTTCCTGGTATTATCTTGGTATTCGATCACAGTGGTAGTCTTGATGTAGTCATCTTCTGGTGGTTTCCATTTTTGATCGACTGTACTGGTTTCATTGCTTGCTAGATTGAGTTGAAGCATTTCTTTGAAGGTATTTTTGTGTCAGGGTTTCTCAATCTATTGTTGTTAAACTTCCTCCGATTTCTCTTCATGTGTGTTTTACAGTGACGGCTTTGATTTTGAACGTTTCTATTACCAGTTAGAAGTCGCTGTGGACGGTCGCTCTTTGCATTGTTCTGACATCTTGAAGAGAAGTTAGGAATTTCTTATTAACCAGTACATGATCAATTTGGTACTTGGTTCTGCCATCTGGTGATGTCTAATAGTATGTATTTGTGTGTATCTTTCTGTGGGAATTTGCTGCCTCCTACGAATAGTTAGTTTGTGACACAACAGTCGATGAGTCTTTCTCCGTTGTTGTTTCGTGTAATACCTAATGCACATTTATGCATGATTGACATCATACTGGTATTACCGGTTCCAATTTTAGCATTGAAATCCCCGTGGACGATTTTGATGTCGTTTCGGTGTGTGCTAGATATTGATGCTTGCAACTGTTAGTAGAATTCGTCTTTTGTTATGTCATCTGCCTCTTCCGAAGGTGCATAAATAGCACTGTATGATTGTTGTGTTTATTTTCGAATAGAATCGTGCTGTTATTGTTTTGCTACTTACTGGTTACCATTCGAGTAGTGCCTTCTTTCCTTTTGCTGTTGGTAGTATGCCTACGCCTTGTTTATGTATGTCTGCTCTAGCAGAGTACACCAGATATTTGCCGGTGTCGGTTGTAAGTTCTCAACGGACTCAAAATATTAGGCGAACAGATTGCAGGTATCAAAGGGCTGACTCCCCAATGAATTCTGATAAATCTTCGGTGAAGGAAACCCCACAGCTTTCCTTTTACCATTTAGGAAATTGCAGAATTTTCTTGGATTGGACGTCAATTCAACTTCAATCTGTGAAATATGTAGTTATTATATAGGAACCAATTAAAAATTTAAATTCCTTAATGAATGAAATTTGTTACGCCGTTTTTCCAGGCACAGTAGTTTCATATTGTACCATGGTTCACGAAACCGAGGTTCATTTTTAATTAAAGGAACATACCTTTCAACACCAGTCTTAATTAGTTCGTTGAACAACGAAACGGCTTCGTTCAAGTTTCTTCCCGCGCTTAAGGAACTACCAATCAGAGTTGATAAGAAATTCGTTTAAAGAAATGTAGTCAGCATGCCTAAAATCACAATGAAAAGGGAAAAATTAGTATTGCATTTTTCATGAAAAATATTTATCATTCACACATGAAGAAATATCCGAATATATAACATCAGATGAAAATACCAAATTCAATAGTTTTACTCGACTGTTGCTTATCTGGTTCAATTGTTTGGTTGATATACTAGCAAAGTAATCGGTGATGGCCAATGCTTTTTATCGTACTAAATTCAAGATAAACTTCTAAAGTTGATCCACAGGGCACATATACAGCGACCACGAAGATAAAAAAAATATCGGCTTTAGTATGTACAGCCATAATGTCGTATACCGGATGACACGCTATAACCTCACTCGAAGGTGAATTCTTCACGGCGATCAACACACCTCCTCCTGTAAGGCTGGTATTAAAATCATGTCTGTCTTTTCTATAGACCACGAAATCTGATGGAAAGTATTCTTCAGAATTGAAATTTTTTGTAAGTCATGTTTCACAAATAACTATGGTATCATAATCGTTGTCGAGAATGCCCAACAGAAATATTTTAGATTTCCCTCGAATACTGGACGCATTATGGTAATAAATAGAGGATATTGTAGTCAAAGATCATCCTCTTATTTAACATAACATCACTTAAACTCCGGGAGTCTTGCTGTTTACAGTTGGGTTGCGAAATTTTACGTTTGAGGCAACTGCTTTCCAAAAATTTTGATTCTTAAATGGTCTAATATAAACACCAGTTGGCTAGGTTTCCGAACTTAAAGCCTTGCCCTTGAGATCTTCGTTAAGTATTCCAGATTCTGAATTTTTTGCTTTTTGCGGATCAGTTTATCAACATGGTAGAAACTTTTTCCCAAAACACTTATTAGCCAGAGTTAAAACATCATCCTCGGTTGTTTGAGGATCCAATCTAATATTTATGTGGTACAATTTTGATAATAATAACTGGCAAGATATTAGAACCTCGTACTGCTTGTTGATTCCTTATTTTTGACTGGGTAATAGCTTCGGATATTTCCCCATCATTCGGGGGCTGCTATGTCAAATTCTATCCGGTTTGCTAGTTGATGCCTCTCATGAATCAATATCTGGGGGCTTTTTTGCTGGAGTCGTAGTGCCACAGAGGTCATTAACCACTTTCACTTTGCCCCTTGTTAAGCGTTTTTTTTTTGGCCTGCTGCGCAATATTAATTTGCTTATGTCCCAGTTAGAGTTTGGTGAAAACATTTTTACGAAAATTTGGTTCTTAATTAGGTCTCTTCAATCATTGCAGAACCACATTATGCTGGCACATTTCAGCTTGACATTAAATGACGTGTGATCCACTTCTGCATAACTATAATGGTACGCCATGTTGCGAAAACCAGAGCATCCGATATTCTCCTTTAAAGTGGTTATATCCGCTTCGCATTTCCCACAATTCATTAGATCTATCTGACTATATAGCTGGAAACATGTGCAGAATTCAGCATGCATCGAAATTACAAAACACTAGTTTATATGGAATGAAATATGTACATCAGAAGGCTATAAATTACAATACGTCAAAGAAAACAAATCTAGTACAATTTGTATACATAAAATAAGAAAAGAAAGTTTAAGAAAAACTTTTGGTGAAAAACGCCATAATGGAAGATACAAATTAATTAATTTGTGACAAAATAAGACATCATTCATGTAAAAAAATTGTTCACTAAATGTTTTTGTACATGTGTCTTTGAACGCAGACCTCAAATTCTGCACGTAAGATAAGATAACGATAAGTACTTTATTAAATTAAATTAAGTATTAATTTAGGATGAACTAATACTTTTCTAGAATGGCATGGCTTCTGATGATACTGTACTTAGAATCGAAAGAAATCATAACATGTGTGAGCCAAAAAACAGATTTATAAAACTGCTAACCAAAATATAAAATATGTAATCAATCTTTTTATTGAACACCACTACTGTTTATTAAGAAAAGCTAAACCAATCTTCCGCATTTTTAGAACTTTATGGATCAAAATCAAAAGTATTTTTTATGTTTTTTTTCTACTTTATTGTTTAATACTTATACAATTTAATATACGTAAGTGTATCCTAAGAGATTACCTAATTACAATCTTTCTAATTTTATATTCCTTCGCCACTTGTAAATACTCATACTTCTTTTTGTTATTAGTTTCTTTCCACAAAGGGTAAAACGCTATAAATTATCGCTTCTTCTATGCATCTTTCAATTAGCAAATTTTGTTTTGCAACTATTTCTTACAATCATCAGCAATTAAGGCAGATAAATACATATTCACACTACATACATTTCAAAATAAAATTACCTAATTTAAATTTTATAGTTTTATATTTTATTGCATTTCGTAATTAATTCCTTTGTCACCTTTTCATTGTTTTTCTAACACTTTGTAAAAACCACTTTCAACTCAAATGTTCCTATGTACAATTTTTTTTTTTTTTTACGTTACACGTTTTTTTAATATTTATGACATTGAGAAAAATGAAGAGGGTTGCCGCCGCCGTCAACGTTCGCTTCGCCTCTCTAATTGTTCGAGTTTAAACAATAAAAAAATGTTGAAGAAAATGAAAAAGTAAAAATCGGTTTGGCTGTAAATCATTATTTGTAATTTTTCAATTGTTTTATTTTTATGACCGTTTTGGAAAAAAATATCGTATTGGTACTAATGGGTGGAACGAGGAACTAGAAAATTTTTTTTTTCTTGTTATAGACATAATAAACTTATATTACATGGTATTGCTTAAGGCCTACCACGTAGTTATTGTTTTGGTTTATGGCATGTCGTTCAAAATGTTGGTTAATTTTACAGATTTTGAAAGTGCATGCTGTGAATGTTGTAAATGAAATGGTCAAATTATTATACTTACTTATGTAAGAAGGTTTATTCCAAAATCAAATGGTATTGCTTCTGTTTATGAACCAAACGAATAAGAATTTTAGTTATTTCGAACTAATGACCGTAATGAATGAAATCAGCCAGAAAATTAGGTACATTATCTATTAAACCTTTTGGTCTATGATACTTTTGTCGTGTTTTATTGTTTTTTCGTAACTGGGCTATTTTGAACTAGAATTTTTTTTTTTGACCCAAACCAATTTTTTTTTACATCAAAAGATACGTTACATTAGGTATTTTATTGATCTTGTTTTGCTTTTTTTATTAAAGATCATTATAGCTACAAAATTATAAGCAAAATGTACTTTATAAAGGAAGAAGGAACCGTAATAATAAAAATCAATCTACATAATTAAAATCCTATGCCACTAACTTGTAAAGTTTGTTCAATTTGTTAACTCGTCACTTAATATTCATTTGCGTTCGGCCAAAGTCCGATTCAAACAGACTTATTATATTTCGTTTTTTACTGACGTTAATTGACAGTCAACTAAAGCAGCTAGCAATACACGTAGGTGTCCTAAAATAATTATATAGTTCAGAAATTGAAATCGTATCGAGAAGGCCTATCGAAGTTACTTAATTCTGGGATGTAATTTCATCTTTCGGAAATTTTAAGAATTTTAAATTTGATTTTCTTGAAGCAATTTTGCAGCTTGGGACTATATAAGTTACGTTTCTTTCCTTTTATCCATTCGCCGTTTTCGATTAAAATTTTTTAAGAAATGAAATTGTTAATAATTGTAGCTTGAATTATAATGTCAACGAATTTAAGGCCACATGTGAATGAATGTCTTTCTTTTAAATTATTGTTATATGTATCATTAAAAATTAAATTATAGAATTAATTATTAAAATTAAATGCTGCTGATTTTTAATAAATATTTTAACAAAATGTTTGCAACAATATGTTTCACATTTCCAATGGACAATTTTTCCATAAATTTAATATAAAATATTATTATTATTATTATTGAAGGGCCATGTGGGCGATAAGCCACCTCGCACTGCGACCTAAAAGATCTGTTGTGCTGGACTCTGCTTAATTATCCGTTCAGTCAATATTCAGGTTCTTACTGAACTCGATAATACTGCCAGCCGGTACGTGATACTTACTATCTGGGCTTATTGCTCTCCCTCCTAGATGTTTACCACATCATGTAGTTCCGCTAGAAAGACGGTAGGATTGGAACCCAAGGACTTCGAGAGGTCTCTCCCACCCCCGTATATTCCTACCCTTGCCCCGTCTTCCGTTTGATTTTACTCTTACGAGTTGATGGGAATTGCAAATCGCCTCTAGGTCACCCAGCTTTACTACAGGAAGGCTAAATAAAACTGGAGGGTACCTGGTATCCAGAGTCCGCATACTTTGAACTGATTAACCTATCGGCCATTCATCCATCGGCATATGCTGTTCCACCTTAGATTAGAGTTTTTTGCCAAGGTTTTCTCCTTTAGCGCCATACTTTATAGCCACAATGTGCCAAAGGGCTTTAGTTACCAGTGGTTGTTACGAGGAGGCAGCATGTACACTTGCGAATTGTGAACAGGTTACCCCTTACACAATTGTACCCATCACGCAGCTGCCTAAGACATGACCAGAACAGCTCACGTGATGCGTACCCTACTGGAAGGTTACGGAGCTGGTTGATTAATCTATTCAACTTTGGTACCCCCCCCCCCCCCCTCCCAATAGACGCCAAACCACCAAGCAGAAAGGATATTGAAATGCCTCTTGCGGTATGCAAACTACTGCTTCAGGAAGAAGCTAGCAAGCTGACGAATGACAGATGGTCAAGTTTCACCTCTTACGTAATAACTTGGCAGGTCTGGCCAAAGTTGGATTTGGCAAGATCTAAACAGCTGATCTCACTTCAGTGAAGTCAGATCAGTGTGGTTGTTGCAGTGATTACGGGGAACTATCTCTTGTTGTCTTCTCACATGACTACTGTCGTAGTTGCGAGGACGAAGAGGAGGAAGAGACAGTACTTCATCTTCTTTGCACCTGCCGTCGTCTGGCACGAAATAGACTAAAGTTTCTAGGGGCACCTCTCATCAAGGACCTGACGGACCTCTGTAGGATGGACGTCAGGAGTATCCAGCGCTTTATTAACAGCTCAAAATGTCTATGCCTGGTCCTAGTGGACCGCCACCCAAACCTAACCTAACCTACTTGATATTAAATTTATGGGAAAATTGTCCATTGGAAATGTGAAATATATGTAGAGTTTGGGCAAACATTTTTTTAAAATATTTTTTAAAAATCAGCAGCATTTAATTTTAATAATTTACTTATACAATAATTTAAACGAAAGACATTCAGATGTGGCCTTAAATTGATTGATATTATAATTCAAGCTACAATTATTAATACAGTGAAATTCACTAGTAACGTCGTCGGTTATAACGACATTTCGCTTATAACGTTGGAAATTTGAACTAATTTGTTATGTTAATCGCATAACTGAAATCCGTATATTACGACATTCGGTTACTTATAACAACGGAGTCTCAATGTCGTTATAAGTAAATTTGACTGTAATTTCATTTCTTAAAAAAAGAATTTGATCGAAAACGCCGATTCGATAAAAGGAAAAACACGTAACTTGTATAGTTCCAAGCTGCAAAATTGCTTCAAGCAAATCAAATTTAAAATTCTTAAAACTTAGGTAACTTCGATAGGCCTTCTACAAAATGAAATTACAAACGAGAGTAATTTTGGCTCACTGAACGCTCCTTTAGAAGATTTTGTCAGATGACAGGATCATTTGTGATTGTTTTTGAAAAATAATCATCTAAGATGTAATACACCAAATTTAACAGCATTTTTTGGATAAATACCTCCAAATGATAAAAAGGAGTATATAACAATTTTGCCAGATGACCGGATTGCATGCTTTGAACACATTCGAAGTTTAATTTACTTTTTTATTCTACCCTTAATAAGCAAAATCTGTAAGTGGTTTGTTTTAAATAACGAGTTTTCTAAGACGAAATTTCGCTCAAAAACAAAACCAGCATGAGACACATTTAAAAAGCAAGGTAACTAACATCAAAATAGAAAAATGAATGATCGTTTGAGAAAAGAAAACATTATTATCGTAACATCTATCTCAACAAAATAATTTTGTTTTCGGATTGTTACAGGAGGTTTCAAATATGTATGTATAAAATTTGTAATTTGTATGTATGGATGTGTATTTCAGATGCAAGCCTATCATCATTATCGAAGATACATAGACAAAAATTGTTAACGAAAAAATATTCAAAACCCTTTTTTACAACAATAATATTAGCAATAAAAAATATTTTGTTTACTAGGGGTAATTAACCCGTCCTAGAACGGAATTTGTATATATACAACTTTTAATTTTTTCTACAGGAATCCTAATGATGGGCACACTGACACCTCTTGGTGCTATTCGCTCTTTGAAATCTTCGTACAATGTAGCAATAATATTTATTTATGAATTATTTCGGTATATACAATATTGCGAGTAAATTGTCTTACATCATTAAGTAATAGTCCTTGTTGCGGATTTGCTTCAATGTTAACCTTGAATTGGCTCGCAATTCGTGATCTTGAGAGAGCAACGTAAAGTTGACCATGCGCGAACACGGCTTCCTTTAATTGAATTCTAACGCGATCAAAAGTCTGGCCTTGCGACTTGTTGATGGTGATTGGATAGGCTGGAATGACGGGAAATTGCCGGCGACGTAAGATAAATTGAAGAGTAGTTTCCGATGGTGCCAGATCAATTCGGGGGATCAGTACACTTACTCCTTTATTGCATTCCAAAATTATTTTGGCCTTTATGAAATTCCGGGCGGGGTCTTCGACGATTAATCGGGTGCCATTACATAGTCCCTTTTTCGAGTTTAGGTTTCTCAGAAGCATGATCATTACACCTTTTTTCATAAGAAGTACATGAGGTGGCATACCAGATGGAGTTTGATCGTTGAGAAATTCAGTAGAGAATCATCACTGTGGTATATGTGCGCTTCATCGGCTATCATATAAATGATTTTTCGATTCATTTCAAGCGTTTGAGCATTTGTTGGTGCAACGATCACTCTTTTTGATAAATCCGCAACGGATATTTGCTGAATGTTGCCAAAAATGCTGATTATCAAATCTTGACTTGTGATCATTCCATTTGGAATTTGAATGACGTCTTCTTCAAAAATTCCTCGTATTTGAGACAAACTTCCAGATCCCACATCCAATAGCCATTGGTTGTGCTCTGCTTGTCCTTCGCTTCGCATATTGATGGTAAGAGTTAATTGATCGAAGAGTGTCCACAACGGGCTAGATTTAATACAACACTCAATGGTTTCTGTGCGCGTTCCTCTTGGCACTACTGGCAATGTCTGATGAAAGTCGTCACCGTTTAGGCAGCATTGTAATTTCGTCAATTACAATCAGAGAAGTTTCTCGTAAAACCTTTGCTTCTGTTCAGTTCATGCGCATTGATGAGATAGATGTATCGAGCAGAGGCACGGGTAATTTGAATCCGCTATGGACAGTACGTCCTCCTTTCAGTAATGTGGCAGCAATTCCTGTTGTTGCGAATGGCAAAACGATTTTGCCTTTGCCTCTGAAGTAGGCCATTAGTGTTGTGTAGAGGAACGTCTTTCCTGAGCCACCGGGGCCGTCAAGATAAAACAACTTCTGCTTTTCATGCATGCTCTCTACTGCTACCGTTATCTTGGTAAATGCATTGGCTTGGGCCTTCAGCTTGATCATAGACTTCTTCTTCAAGAGGATTTCCTTTTGACACTTGCAATCCAACAGTTGAACACGACATTCCATGTTGATTGAGAATGAAATTTAAGTCATGAAGCGCCTTGTTGATTGAAGAAGCTTTATCGTAAGAACGCAACTAGTCAAGTGTCAAATTATCTAAATGATCTTGCCAAAGTTTGAGAGGCTGAGCAACGGTCGATCCGGATTTGCAAAGTTATATAATATTGCGCAGCACCTTTCTCGCATGTTACGTGGCGATTCTTCGAAGCTTGATGGCAGAATAACCGAAACACCGGCGGCCAAGTTCTCTTTTTGACCCATGTTCTCCATGTGATCAGCGAGTCCTTTATATTGCTCAGCTCTCAAATGTTGCTGATTTTGGCGGATGTAATTGAGATTGTTCGCTTCAACTTGCACATATGAGTCAACTAACCATTGTTGTGTCAGCTTGCCTGAACTCACAATCAGATTGAAGGCGTCTTGAATAGCTGTTAGTGCAGCTTTAAATTGAAGCATGGTGATGATGTTTCGCACTCGATTAAATATAGCTCCTGCATTACTTTCACATTGCCAATTCGGCTGCCAGCCGGGTTTACCATAAGGAAAGATGAGTCCATAAGTCATAGGGTCCAAATTGGGACTCAAAACGCTAAGGTTTATAAACTATTTATTACGATCTTCTGGATTTCTCGGATAAACGTGGATGTCTTGATGAAAAGGAGGCTCGCACTTCATTTGAGGTCGGAGCATTATATCGACGTTGATCAGATTGTCTATCGCGTCTAAATGCCATACTCACAATCGGAATTAGTTCACCTGATTCATCAACACGCGCAGCTTCTTGCGCATCTATATCTCTCATTAATTGATAGCTTTGAGCTAGTCGGTTGTTTACACGAAAGAAACGGTCCAGTTCGTAAAGAATGTCACCTCGGCAATTATGATTCGCGGCGCATTGTTGATGTATTTCTGTCGCTTGAGTGCTATCAATCACATATAATTATGCGTATTGCGGCGCCTGACTATCAATTGGTTCCATATGCGAAGTGCGATGATACGTTTGTCCGTGTATTTTGAATACATAAGGGCCTCCTCCTGGCAAATTGACAATTTTCGCACCTATCGAAGCGAATGAAACAGCACTGTTATATGATCTAATTTGATCGCGAAAGTGTGTACGATGGGGATGATTTACATCTGAGAGTAGCTTCTCAAGGAACTCTGGATAACTAAGTTCGTTGTCGTCTATATGCTTTGGCTTAGGCAGCATAAGCTTACCTTTCCTGCAGCAGTCTATGAATTTCTGATCTGTTGGAAGTTCGAGGCTACGCCTCTCGGTAAACTAATGTTCTCTCGGCAGGAATGGAATAATTTCCGCCTCGGTATTTAATCTACTATTACAGAATGTGGTTTTAGTCAAATAAGATAAATTTATCTGTAAAGTTAGATGTGTAAAACTTTACACTTTTTCCTATTTACACATTATCTTATTGTTTAGAAATAATAGAAGCACTTATTACAACAATGATACTATGTAAATCAATTATTGAGAAATCCAATTTTCAAAGATTAATGGATGGACAAATACCACCAACAATAAACCTTATTGTGACGATGATTCTATAACAAACAGTATTTAAAATAAAAAAAACCGATTTAAATCATTTTTATTTTATATGCAATTTAATCAGTTATTTAAATGGATGTGCCTTTATTGAACGTTATCCTAATAGATCCTTAGTATGTCAAACTCAGTTTTAGCTAATCGCGTTTTTTTTTGCCCGAAGTACTTCAATGAGCTTAGCTAAATCGGCTTTATTAAGCCGCTGACTGTTTAGGATATTACAGAAATAAAGGCAGATTCGAAATTATGGACGATGCGATTTATGAAAGGATCTATCTAACTAAATTTCCAAAGCAATTGTAAGCCTGTTGGCAGCAACTACATAGGCCTCTTGGAGTTGAAGCAATCTGGGAGTAACAAATACTTGGTTGTGACGACTACTGAATTATCACGATATCAAAATACTAAACTAATTTGATATTAAAAAAATTAATTAAATTCGTTTTATTTTATTATGTATTTTTCAATAAGTTGAACATTTTTATCACATACCGCAAATTTTTTTATTTGTACATAGTTTGAAACGAATTTCTGTGTGATTTAAAATATTTCAAATATTACACACGGCCACAAAATGAAATCGAGATGGAGCATCTCTGAGCTCAGTTGATCTACAGGTTTTTGGATTTGATTTTCATTTCACAGACGTGCTGGGTCATATGAACACCGGAATCGTGATCAGAAATCGAGAGATTCAAAAGAAGGATTTGACCTCCAAATGACCTCCAGAGGTCACTTTGACTAAAAGCTCAAAGCGTATCTGGAAAGCGTAAAATTTCCTGTTCTCTCAGAATCTGGAGTCAAAAAAATTATATCATTAGAATTAATGTGTTTGACCTTCATTTGACGTTGATCTAGACGTGAGGGGGTCATATGGACACCGGGATCGTGATCACCGACTCCAAAAACTTATAGATCAACTGAGCTTAGAGATGCTTCACCTCGATTTCATTTTGTGGCCCTGTGTTATTAACAAAAGCCTTTCGAATTTTACTGTAAAATTTATATTTCTTTTATCCAACAAATTAAAAATAATCTGATTTAAATCAAACAAATCAAATGATTTATAGTTATTGATTTGTAGTATTTCCCCACTCTGGTCCGAACACGTAAAAATACGTTTTTCTCAAACTTTGAGTAGAACGCGGGTCACATATTTATAGATGAGTGGTAGAATGAGGGAAATCGTTTTCTATAGATGGGTCTAACGAAATAAATAAAAAAGTATCGAAACAACATCAAAAAAATTCAGATGGTTTGTCTTATAATTAAAATCTGGGAAACACCAAATTTAATATAAAACCAGTGTTAAAATTCACTTTTCGTTCCCTTCTTTAATTTCTCTTTGCGGAACGAAACAAAAAATATTTGTATTCCCCGGGAACGAAATTAAAAAAAAAAAAAATTATCGTTCCATATCCTCGTATAAAGTACAAAGGGAAGAGAATAAAATAGCGATCGATTTATTTCCTTTCTAAAGAGCGAAAACCAAATTCAGTTATAAACAAGCAAACAAAGGAGAAAAAGCGAAAAATAATTGAAATTATAAATTTTAATGTCATATTCTATTGACTCACAAAAACGGAACCTAGATCAAAAAATACTGAACTCTTCATAGTAGAAATTGATCTCAGTTCAGTTTTTTTTTATCTAGATCCGTTTTTTGGGTTAATAGAATTCAACATAAACTTGTTCACTGTATGTATAAAACACATAATATACTCTATATACCGATATAACGGAATATAGGAATGACGAAAAAGACGAAGAAATATTTGCAAACAATTTGTCAGATTATTCGTCGGATGGCGATATCCATAGTGAGAATGAGGATGTGAGCGACGATGAAGACATTATTCCTGGATATCGAAGATTCAGCCGTCCGAAATCTCTGTAATAATCTCGATTAATTGCATACTAATGCTATAAAAATAATATCGACATTTTGTTTTATTAGTGAGGTAACGTGATTAGTATGAACAATTGGGAATCCAGTGATAAAAAATCAACTGCTGTTCTAGTAGTTCGTGTGTTATTTTGTGATATCATAAATGGTGGGACATTTAAAAGTTTGTTTTTAAAAACGCTATAAAATGAGTGCATTTATATTTTGTGGAAACTTTTTTTATTGTGTAGGTTGGAGTCTCCGATTTAAGAATGAAAAACAATTTCGTTCATGTGGCTCCCTCTGCTGGCCAGTTCAATTTTCAAGAACTTTTTTGATGATTTCGGCGCTTATCTAGTCGCAATGTTATGTTTTAAAGCTGGAATTGTCTCTGAATTTTCCGAATAACATCTATCCTTAACGAAACCCCATAGAAAAAAGTTCAACGGCGTCAATCGCAGCGCCGCGCAGCCCAATTGACATCTCCAAAACGGCAGGTTATTCGGTTGCCCACGCAGAGAACTGATATCGAAGTGGATGGTCATTTGTTTTCAACTCTTGAGTCATCTGGACCTTGTAGGCGAATAATCCGAGGTCTTTATGCGGTGTTCTCCCAGGCTGGTGCGACTAATGGCCTGATTCCGTCCTACACTATGGGCCATATCCGCAATATTCTCGGGCGTGCGCACTGTCCGAGCTCGGGAACCACTTCTGTTATCCAATAGCAAGCCTTTCTCAAGAACTCAGCGGTTCCGCTTGGCGCTCTTTCACGACCCTTATTTCTTTTCAAAATTCGCACGGTTTCGGCTACACACCACTGACTTTGAAAATAAGTTTTCAATATTTCGAAACGCTCCTCAAAAGAAAACATGATTGTTTCGTGGCGCGGAATATCAGACTAACGAACTATCAAAATTTCAAGCAAATCGTTCAAAAAAGTGTTAAGTGTATGATTTAAAAACAAACCAATAGATGGCCCACCCTTTATAAGCTGAAATGTGAGAGTGCAAAACGCAAAAATTTTGATTTTTTATGTGATCGCCGTAAGACCTCAAGGTTATCTTTTTTTATATTTGTGTGAAATGAAACAAATACATTTTAACAGTTTCATTTTTCAAACAGGGTGACGCATTTTAAAAGAACCATTGAAGGTGGAAGGCCTAAATAAAATAAAGTGTAGATACAAAAGTTGCACAATTTTTTAGGAAGAAATCAAATGATGAGCTTGAATTTGACTTTGAAGTCAAATTTCAGGGTCATTTCAAGATCAAGTCGTTTTTTTTTTTAAAAATGGAAACTCCCATTTTTGACTCTGGATTCTGAAAGATGATACTGAATGGCTGAGCGTAGAATTTCAAGCGCTTTCAGAATCCAGAGTCAAAAATAGGTGTTCTCATTTAAAAAAAACCGACTTGATTTTGAAATGGCCTTGAAATTTGACCTCAAAGTCAAATTCAACCTCATAAATTTTGTTTTTTTAATCTTATTAAATTTGAATTCGGTTCAGTTGTTTTGTATTATTTATTGAACAATTACTTAAAATAAATTAATTGTTGCTTGGTGGGCGAGCAATAGCCCCAGAGTGGCAACATATGGATGTAGCAACGGAAACTGTCGGCAAATTGTTTGTCCAAACTGGAAGAGCAAGATGAGCCCCGTGAAACGGATGAAAACTATAGTAATGATATATAGAAATTTTGGTTGATGAAGAACTAAATATTTCTCCACCTTTACTGAAGTCAACTCCAGTTCCAAACGAGCCTTCTTCGTTTGTTTTCCCGAATGTATTACCAATGCCAACATCAACACTATCCCCTTCGCCGTCGCCATTTCTGTCAGCCTCACCATCACAATTCTCGTCTTAAAAAAAAATCAAAATTATCGACGCAGACCAGTTTTAACAATTTTTATAGAGAGAAATGGCCAGAGTGGTCCTAATTTTATTTTGATTTTAAAATTCGTGGTGAAGCAGTTTTTCCTATATCAATCAATGTTCGAAGAAATTTTGTTAGCAAATGTGTCTTCAGCAAACAAATGGGGGCTATAATCTCATTTTGTCAATTGATGGCAAAATTGCATGTTCGGCCATGTGTGGAGCAAGCTCCGTAATAGATTTGAAGAAAAAGTTTACAAATTAGTGATGATAATAAAATTTCTTCAATACAAACCATAAACTGTATAGAAATAAATAAAACAAGTTAACACAAAAGGTATTTCAATTTATGAGGTTTTCGGTTTGGGCAATTGGAGATTTGGTTTTAGCTACCCAAGAAAACACACAAAAATTCGTTTCGGGTTTTTGGAGTTTCCAAACCTGGCCCAAAGCCGCCCACCATACATACCATGAGTATCTAACAAATTTGTTGTTAATATTTTGTTTTCAGAATTTATTGTGAAGAGATTTATTAGAATTTTTTTTTAACTTGAACTAGAACGCACCCTTTTGAATGTGACGATTTAGTTTGGATAACTTCTATGGTATTTTTAAAAGAAATAAAAGCTCTAATTATTATGTGCCGGTTAATAAGTTTTATAGTGCAATTAAATTAAATCTATAGAAATATTCATTGAACTGAGTTTAAACGTTATTTTTTATTTTATCGCCATTATTTTAGTGCTTCGTTTAATCAGGTTCGAACGGAAAAACATTTAAATACCTACGTGATTATATACGGTAATCATAAGCTTAAAATAGAAAACAATTAAGTAAGTAAATATGCATTGTTTGAAAAAAATCAGCAGGATATTTTTTTCTGTATGTTAAACTCTATATATACCATATATCCATATAAAATCGAACACACACTTAATCAGTGTACAAAAACTATAAACTTTAAGAAAATTACGAATGATTACCATAACATAAAAAAATTAACCTTTTCGTTTATATTTTTAAAACGTGCGAATGTGAGTGCAAATGTATATAAGTAAGAAGTGAAAATATTTTCTATTACTTGCAATCATATTTTGAGAGCAGTGTCTTAATTTTTATAATGCATATTCTACTTACTATCCCCACACCTTTTATGAGTTGAAGAAAATCCATACAAAATATCTTACAGCCATAGATTTATGAAACTTTCTAAATAGATTTTTTTAAACACCTTTCATTGTTTTCTTAATTGAATAAGTAAGTAAAAATTTAAGTAGGAGTAGATACGAGGAAGTATGGATTATTGGAAAGCATTGTAGACACATTTTTGGAAGATGCTTTTGTATAAAAATATTACATGCGTATTCTATTATGTACATAGAGCGGGTGTGTATAAGATGACGTAATTATTTCAAAAGTCAAGGACATTTAATTATTGTATACAAAGTAATATTCCCAGAAGGCCACGTTTTGTATGTGATGGTTTACTTATCATATAAAGGAACTATCGTTTTGGGTTTATTCATTACACACTTAATGGAATTAGCTTAAATCATGACCCGTGACGCAATAAATTTTGTTCTGACTCTGGTGGTTTGGGACTGACGACTAGTCTTTAGTCCAGTTATATAATGTTATTGTTATCGATTTTATGGTTTACTATTTATCTATTTAGAATTTCGTCTGTCGCAAAACATCTGTTGATTTAAAATATATTTTGGTTTAATAGAATATTTCTGAAAATGTCTAGAAAAGATTTTGTCCTGCATTACAAATGTATAATTTTATTCGTTTAATACAAGTATAGTCATGTAATTGCAAAGTGGTAAAAGAGTAGACCAAAACATTTGAACCACAAGTCGATGCAGACAACCTCTTCTTTGTTGTCTTTGAAGAAGACTTTCCATCTGCCTTTCTGTTAATTCATGTGGTATCCAATTCCCAAATTTTTTGAACCATTCCCATTCAATGTCGACGTCTACTGACAGCGGATTGATCAATATTCAATAATTCTGCCAATTCTTGTTGTATTTGTGTGTTGTCTTCACTCAATAATGCTTGCGCAATTTTTCATCTTCAAATTTGTTCGGCCTAGCTTCACGTTGTGCGTCTTCAACATCGAATAAACCTTCTTGAAATTGCCTAAACCACCTTCTACACATACTAACGGAAAAAGCATGTTAACCGTAATCTTTTATAAGTAAACAATGACTTTCAGCAGTGCTTTTATTTATAGTAAAAAAAATACAACAAAACTTCCCGCAAATGACATTATTTGGCACAAAACTCTCCATTTTAAATCGAATAAAAAACTGTGTTGTTTTTATTTTAATCAAATGTTTCACTACGTTTTGAAGGCTATGAAGAGACTTTTCAAAAACATATATTACCAGATTCTTACAATACATATAAGAACAATTACGCCATCTATTAAGAAAACGGAACTTTACGAAATATTACGGTTAAGGAAGGAATAGCAAGTTTGATACTGGAGGCATGTGTATTATTCTTGTAACTATTATACTTGTAAGAGTAAGAATGCTGACATAATCCGTAATCGCTTGAGAAGAACCAATCTTTATATTAGTATTTATTTATGACTAGGTGATTTATTATTTTTGTAGCAAATAAAGGGTTTATAATATCTTCACTGAGTTTTGATGATCATAATTTGTTCCCAGGCTTTCATTTTAATGACCATGAACACTTACAAACTACTTTTAATACATTTGTATCTAAAATCGCGAGTAAAAATTAAAATTTTTTAATGAACATATGACAGAATTATATTGATTATTGGAGGGTGACTAGGGATATTGAATAGAGATTGAATTTCTGCAGTTCTGTTAATTTCTGGGAAGCGCTTTCTCGTTTCAGGTCTGCAACATTCGTGGTTCACATTGATCAAATTTTTCAGAAATCAGCTTCTATATTCTTCTTCCCTAACACCAGGTTAGGTGGTCAACGACACCGGTAAATGGTTGCACCTATTTCTAACAAATCATCCCGAGAAATATACCACATTTATCGGTTTCAATTACAATTTAGGTTATATAGCGATAGTTATTTTTTAATCTAATGTATCTATACGAATAGCGAAGGTTTATAAACTGGCTCAGAATAATTTTGTTGGGGAACCGCCAAATTATGAGCAATGTATTTCCCTTAGGTTAGGTTTAGATGGCGCTCCACTAGGACCATCCATAGCCACAAAAATGTTCCGTAGCCATACAACGAATAATTGTTTCCTCTAACTCATGAGAATCATTTTGAGCTGTTAACAAAGTGCTGGATACTCCTGACGTCGTCCATCATACAGAGGTCCATCACGTCCTTGAAGGTGGATGCCCCTAGAAACTTTAGTTTGTTTCGAGCCATACGAGGGTAGGTGCAAGGAAGATGAAGTACTGTCTCTTCCTCCTCTTCATCCTCGCAACTACGACAGTAGTCATGTGAGAAGAACCCAAGTGTACTCATGTGTCTCCCTAAGGGACAGTGCACCGTAATAATAACTACAATGATCTGAGTAAGATCAGCTGTTTGGATCTCGCCAAGTCAAACTTTGCCCAGACCTGTCGAGTTATTACGCATGAGGTGGTAGTTGACCATCTGTCATTCGTCAGCTTGATAGCGTCTTCTTGAAGCAACAATTTGCTTACCTCAAGAGACATTTCAATATCCTTTCTGCTTTCTGAAAAGTGGTCTGTTGTACCACGTCGAGCCAGTTCATCGGCGTTTATATACCCTTTACTTATGTTATGTCCTGGCACCCTTAAATGTGGATGTTGAACTGGTCTGTCATCTCGTTAAGAGATGAGAGACAGTTCTGGACTACTTTCGACATGAGGAGGTGTGATTGAAGCGCTTTAATGGCAGCCTGACTGTCCGTATATGTACATATATGGGAATATCACAAACCGATTTTACAGTATAGCTCAACCAGCCTACGACTTCCTTTATGGCAGTTACTTCAGCTTGAAAAATGCTACAGTAGTCGGGGAGACGGAAGGAGAGGTTTAACAGTAGTTCCTCGCATAACACTCCAGCTCCGACTTTCCCGTCCCGTTTTGAACCATCAGTGAAGAAGTTTATAACTCCTGGTTCCAAAACTACACCCATCATCCAGTCCTCCCTGGATGGGATCCTAGTCCATAACTTACAGGAGGGAGACTCGGCATATTGAATAGAGGTTGAATTTCTCTAGATTTGTTAATTTCTGGGTAGCGCTTTTTCGTTTCAGGTCTGCAACATTCGCGGTTTGATATTTTGTCTGACTACATTGACCAAATTTTTCAAAAATCAGCTTCCATATTCTTCTTTCCTAACGCTAGGTGGTGACGCGGCCTAATTGTTTACAGCTGTAAGTTTGCAGAGGTGAACGACCCCCGTAAACGGTTGCACTTATTTCTAACAAGTAATACCGAGAAATATACCACATTTATCGGTTCTGGTACGGCATGAAATATGCCGGGATCATATTCGGTATGACATTTTGCCAATAAATAATGAAAATTGGTTTGTGATAAACACAATTTAGGTTATATGGCGATAGAACTAATATATTTGTACGAATAGATACACGAGTAGCCAAAAAACCTAGCGACGGTTTATAAATTGGCTCAGAATAATTTTGTTGTGGAAACGCCAAATTATGAGCAAAATATTTCCCAAACTTTCTCTACTCTTGCCCTACCATTTTACGTTAGAAATTGACCTAATGAGTAGACCATACTTTTCAGTACGAAACCAAACTACCAACAGAAAGAACTCATGAGGGTTCTCATTTTTGCAGAGTGTTACATTGGTATAACTCTGTATTTTTCTGATTTACCAAATCGAAAATATTGGGATTGCCATGAACAATTAATATATTTGTCTATAAAAAATGCCGAAAAATCAACTGATTACGTTAGAAAAATGTAAATAATACGTATGTGTACATTTTAAAATTTCTTGGTTTTCTTAATTGGTAGCGATACCAAAAATTAAAGTTAAAGAGAATTTCAGAATAAACTTAGCCTTTAGCTGGAGTATGTATGAATAGTTGTTTTATTTGTAAAATTTTGTTAGTTAAACGAGTTCATGTGAAATTTTTGAAAATAATTTTTTTATTCTGCAAGTGTTATGTTATTTGTGCGCTTTAGGTAAAGATTCCTACATAACAGCCGGCGCTTAAAGTGTTAAGGTAAGGTTTGATTATCTCTATAATTGTAGAAATGTATTTGTAAACAAACCTTTTTGCTTTTATCTAAGTTGATTAATTTTTACTTAATTTAATTTATAAAAAATTATAAGTTTTACTTGAATCACCCATTTTTTGATAAATAAGTTAATTAATCACAATGTCCTTGTTGTGGATCGCTTTAAAAATTCAATTCCCTAAAGCGGGTCGTTTGCTGTCCCTAATGCAGATCTCGTCAAAGATTTGCGCTTGGTTACAAAAAATTTAATATTTTTATGAGAAAAATTTTATTTTTATAAATTGCATTACAATTTGATCGGTAAGAAATATGCGAAATAAAAAAATAATCTTGCTTCATGAATGCATAACTTAGTTGTAACTTGCCAGTTTGCCAACTTATTTAGTTTCTGGGACTTGTTACGTTGTATTATTTATTCCGAACGATATCAGTACAAAGTGATATAAAAAGATAGCTCCGGGTTAATAAATGCTATTCTTTCTTGATTATGGTTGCAGAGGTATCGGCCGGAACGGATCTTATAGATCTAGTTTCGATATGTACGCCATTCGAAGTATACTTAAAAGCGGTCGGCCAATTTGTCTGTGTCGCGTCTTCTCAATGAAGCAAAATTCTCAATTAAAAAAAAAACAGGCTTTGAAACCAACGGAACTAAGATTAAACTATTGTTTCACGTGTCGAGTACGGTACCTGTTTTTATGAAGAGGTTTTCGTCTCAATTCCGTATGGCATTTTATAAACAGTTCTGAAAGTATGATCTCACAATCGGGTAAGTTCTTTGAATTAGTTGCGTGAATCGCGCTCATTATTGACTTATTCTACTCTTCTAGAACTTCGGTCTACCATCTGTACTTTTCCGTACTACTCAGACAAAATTCACTTCGTCAGACTGTTAATTAGATTTCACAAGGCTATTGCTGACGTATCCTGATACCTTTTTTTAAAAATAATTTTGCAGACCTTCCCAATTGTAAATTTGCCGTAGTCAAAGGGAATCACCAAGCATTCGAACTTTCTTCAATCTTACGTTAAGTAAGTATTCGATTTTTATCGATCATGTTCACTAGAGATTCTATTCAAAGTTGGTGTTACGGAGTTTAGAAAGGAATCAATAATTGATTAAAATTGTATCAGAAAAATATAAAATCGGTTTATAAGTTTATAAGTTTCGGGATCAATTTTTATGATTTAAACAATTTTAACCTAATATGGGGTCGGATTTTGTACAAAAGGCGAGAAGCGAATATTATATCGTTTTCACCAAGAATAAATGTTTACTCTGGTTTTCTCATTTGATGGCGAATAAAAGTTATAGAATAAAATGACTTTCTATTTCAATTATCATTCGTCTGTATCTCTCCCAACTCGTAATGGAGGAAAATAATCGCTTTTTAAGCAAAATCCGCCATTGTTGGTGCATGTGATACATTTTTACAGTTTTATAAAACAAATGTTGAATGTTCCAAATTCAAAATCCAAAATTTCTTTTGGTATGAGGAACCGAATGGTGGCCTTTTGGTCTCCACCTATCAAACAACTTTCTGTTCTCAAAATACTTGTCGCTCCTCGCTTTATCAGCATTTAGCTTTTTTTTAAAATGGCTTAAGTATATAATGCAGTTTTAAGCACTTCAAAAATTTTACTTACGGTGAACAGTCATACGCACACTTCACAGCGTCTAGAGCATGTTCATCTTTAGAATACTCTTTAGCTGCATAATATCTCCATTAAGTACAAAAAAGATTCCTGGGAGTACCTAATTCGGATCGCGCGGTCCACATTTGAGGCATAAATCCAATTTGTAAAACATTCAATTCTTCAATAAATTTAGTTAATAAAAATTATCTAGAAAGTAATTTTAATTAAAAATACCCACAGAAGTAAGTAGCTCTAGGTTGGATCTACACTTTTTCCTTGATTTAACCTATATTTTATCAATTAATTTGCCCGTCTCTGACTAAAATTATGTATTTATTTAGATCCGAATTAGCTCGTCTTAAAATAACGTATGTCGTTTTTAATTTGCAATATGATTAATTTGAATTAAAAATTTTGACTTTGTGAACATAAAGTGGATCACACGATCCGCAATTGGACAGATTCGAAAATAATGTAGATAATGTGGATCTTCTTAAATTAGGATTAACATTTGTTTTAAAAATTATGTTTTTTTTTGTTAATTACATAAGTGTTAGTTACTTATCATTATTCACTAAAATATCACTGAGAAATAAATTATAACAGTTTAAACCGAATTTTAGGACGTGTCCGAATTCTGTGATAATATTGTTTTTGTAATAATTTTGACGAGAAAGAAATAATTTTCTCTTATGGGTGTGAAGTTTATAACAAAAAAATAACACGTATACGTATACAATTCCAATTGGAGTGTTTTTTTTCGTGAGTGTGAGTGATTTACACTGTAAAAAACACAGTTTTATGAGATAGACATATACAAGTGGAAGAGATATGTTTCTTTCTAATATTACGTTATAAGTGATGTTTTTAAAAAAAACATATGAGTGAAAAATTACATTGAGTTAAATACAAGTTATTTTAAATTCTAAAAATGAAATATTTTACATTAAATAGGACAGCTCCTACTACAACTCCAGAGAAAAGGAGGATTTATTTTGTATATTTTTCTCATATAAGGCCAAATTTTATTGTAAGGAATGGGTATTATTTTAACAAATAAACAACGCAGCAACTACCGCAAGATTAGATTAATGATAATTAATAGCTTTAGGTGTGGAGAATAGGGAGTAGAGATTGTCGCACGATGTCACTAGTGGAGAATAATAGCCTTAAGTGTCGTGAATCGAATGATGTATACCACATTTCTCAACGGTGGGGAGCAATACCAAATTTTAATTTTTTTTGATTACGTCATATCACTTTTGCTCGTTTGAGTAATTTATTGTTCAAACCAGTAATACGAATATCACAGGGATTGTCGCAAGATGCCACTAGTGGGGAATAATAGGTTGAAGTGTCGTGAATCGAATGATGTATACCACATTTCTCAACGGTGGGGAGCAATGCCAAATTTTAATTTTTTTTGGTTACGTCATATCACTTTTGCTCGTTTGAGTAATTTATTATTCAAACCAATGATACGAATATCACAGGGATTGTCGCAAGATGCCATTAATGAGGAATAATAGCCTAAAGTGTCGTTAATCGAATGGTGTATACCACATTTCTCAACGGTGGGGAGCAATACCAAATTTTAATTTTTTTTGGTTACGTCATACCACTTTTGCTCGTTTATTTATTGTTCAAACCAATAATATGAATATCACAGGGATTGTCGCAAGATGTCATTAGTGGGGAATAATAGCCTGAAGTGTCATGAATCGACTGATGTATACCACATTTCTGAACGGTGGGGACGAATACCAAATTTTAATTTTTTTTGGTTACGTCATATCACTTTTGCTCGTTTGAGTAATTTATTGTTCAAACCAATAATACGAATATCACAGGGATTGTCGCAAGATGCCACTAGTGGGGAATAATAGGCTGAAGTGTCGTGAATCGAATGATGTATACCACATTTCTCAACGGTGGGGAGCAATGCCAAATTTTAAGTTTTTTTGGTTACGTCATATCACTTTTGCTCGTTTGAGTAATTTATTGTTCAAACCAATGATACGAATATCACAGGGATTGTCGCAAGATTCCACTAATTAAAAAAATTAAAATTTGGTACTGCTCCCCACCCTTGAGAAATGTGGTATATATCACAGGGATTGTCGCAAGATACCATTAGTGGGGAATAATAGCTTGAAATGTCGTTAATCGAATGGTGTATACCACATTTCTCAACGGTGGGGCGGAATACCAAATTTTAATTTTTTTTGGTTACGTCACATCGCTTTGTTCGTTTGAGTAATTTATTGTTCAAACCAATAATGTGAATATCACAGGGATTGTCGCAAGATTCCACTAATTAAAAAAATTAAAATTTGGTACTGCTCCCCACCCTTGAGAAATGTGGTATATATCACAGGGATTGTCGCAAGATACCATTAATGGGGAAGAATAGCTTGAAATGTCGTTAATCGAATGGTGTATACCACATTTCTCAACGGTGGGGCGGAATAACAAATGTTAATTTTTTTTGGTTACGTCATATCACTTTTGCTCGTTTGAGTAATTTATTGTTCAAACCAATGATACGAATATCACAGGGATTGTCGCAAGATGGCATTAATTAAAAAAAAATTAAAATTTGGTACTGCTCCCCACCGTTGAGAAATGTGGTATATATCATTCGATTAACGACACTTCAGGCTATTATTCCCCACTAATGGCATCTTGCGACAATCCCTGTGATATTCGTATTATTGGTTTGAACAATAAATTTTTCAAACGAGCAAAAGCGATATGACGTAACCAAAAAAAATTAAAATTTGGTATTCCGCCCCACCGTTGAAAAATATGGTATACATCATCCGATTCATGACACTTTAGGCTATTATTCACCATTAATGGCATCTTGCGACAATCCCTGTGATATTCGTATCATTGGTTTGAACAATAAATTACTCAAACGAGCAAAAGTGATATGACGTAACCAAAAAAAATTAAAATTGGGTACTGCTCCCCACCGTTGAGAAATGTGGTATATATCATTCGATTAACGACACTTCAGGCTATTATTCCCCACTAATGGCATTTTGCGGCAATCCTTGTGATATTCGTATTGTTGGTTTGAACAATAAATTACTCAACGAGCAAAAGTGATATGACGTAACCAATAAAAATTAAAATTTGGTTTTCCGCCCCACCGTTCAGAAATATGGTATACATCATTCGATTCACGACACTTCAGGCTATTATTCTCCACTAATGGCATCTTGCGACAATCCCTGTGATATTCCTATTATTGGTTTGAACCAAAAATTTCACAAACGAGCAAAAGCGATATGACGTAACAAAAATAATTAAAATTTGGTATTCCACCCCAAATTAATCTAGGATCCCCTTCCCCCTTTCCCTCCACGTTGTGAAGTGGCATACACGATTCGATTTACGTCACTTAATTGAAACTTTTACTTCCAATCGTTCTCGAAAATATATTATTCTGGCGGAAAAATTCTAAATCCTATTTTGTATTTTTTTTTTTTTCTGTTATAAACTTCACACTTTAATATTTCACTCAAAATTCTTATTAGAATTGTATTAACAGTGTATTTTCTAATACATGCTTATAATTTGTTATTTGTTATAAACTTCACACCCATTTTTCTCTTCCATATTTTGTAATAAGTTCGTTTGCTGTCCGAATACTGATAAAATTTTGACATAATAAATTTGACAGATAAGCTTTGAGTAACAACTCTGAACATAAATAGGAACTTAAGTATGAATTGTATTTTTGTAGTTTAGCCGTAGCTACCTGGTGAGTAGTCCAAACTTTTCAGTATGAAACCAAACTACCAAAACAATGAACTCAAGGAAAGTTCTTATTTTTGTTCAGAGTTGTTACACTTTGTATAACTCTTGGGGGAGTAAAGTATGGGGGATTTGATATTTCTACTTTTTTGGGTAGGTATATTACAAATGATTGGCCTCTTGATTTTGCTTCTGATTAACCAATCGAAGATCTTGTGAATGCTATTTATTACTAATATTTATGTCTATAAAAAACCGAAAAATATCATTTGATATTTAAAACAGACATTATTTTCTTAACTCGTATTTATAATAGAAACTTTTAGGCGCGCTAACAGGTAAATTTGGCAAAAAATTAAGGAATTATGTACTTACAAGATCAAATTAGGGGTTATTGATGACATTATTGATACAATGTTTGATACAGCAAAGGATATTTCAGAAATGAATATTGCTCACAAAATGATAGCTTTGCAAAGGATATCATAAAGCCACGCATAATCACTTTTACCAACGATTATAAGTTTATTGGTCGTAAATTTAATTTCATCAATGCTTAAACCTTTGCAAACAAAAATTATTTCGGAAACGTTAAAATTACAACACGTCCGAAATGAAAAATGTGCA
Organism: Tipula vernalis; assembly: GCA_958295665.1. Classification (NCBI taxonomy): domain Eukaryota; kingdom Metazoa; phylum Arthropoda; class Insecta; order Diptera; family Tipulidae; genus Tipula; species Tipula vernalis. The sequence continues at coordinate 384,976,507 of OY282558.1, read as the reverse complement.
GTTAGCGAAGACAGATTTCAAAAAGTTACATGCGATTTAGTTTTTATATGCATTTTTAATACGTTGTTTGATGTCAATTTATATTTAAATTAATTATATTTGTCGCTTTATTAATTCAGAGTTGTACAATTTCAATTAATTTAATGAAATTTAATTTAACTGAAAAATGTCCATTTTAATTAAATAAAAATTTAAATTCGCATTTCGGACACACCCATAGTGCTGTGATAACTTTTTTTGCATACAAAATAACGTCATAATTATTAGAGCTGAAATAATTATAACCGAGTTCGGACACGTCATTATTAACCCATTTGCTCCCAAGGTCGTTTGTGAATAAAAATTTTTTTAAAAAAATGTTAATTTCTAATGTACTCAAATGAGTAGCGTCGGAACTTCACTACATTTTTATGACTTTAGTATCAATTAGGATTTTTTTTAAATGTTCCCAGTACCATCTAGCTCTCATATGGCATTGCTGCCATCTCAATTGCTTCTCTAGTTTTTTGCGATAATGACCTCCTTCATTATGAATTACACTTCTCGGTTGGCTTCCAGATGGCTTAGCGGCGTAAGTGGATTTTTGATAAACTTTTAAATAATGTCTTGCAATACTTCGAGTAATGTTTAGTAGATCTTCTTAATCATTTACCAAAAACACATGGAGCTTCCAGGCATTTACTACCGCTAAATTGATCATATGAGTCCAGAGAGGTCATCATCATTTCTTACCCTGTATGCTTATACGATAATTATTGACCCCTATATTTAAAGACGCGCGGTTGTGGGACATCAATTTTTTGTTTTTCCTCTTTAGACCATCGTTTGACTTGCTAACGGCTCAAAATCATCGTGATTGGTCATTATCGTCACAATACTGGTATCCTTCCATTTCACAAGTAAAATACAATTTTCTTTATCGTACTGATAAGTAAAATACCGACGATTTTCTTTCTTCAATTGTGATTGTGAGGGGAACGGGCATTTCTTTATTCGATTATTTCGCACTGTTCCGGTCGCTCTAAAATAGTTGTCCAAATAGATTTTACGATTTAGTGGGTCTTTGACAATTGTAAGGAGTTGCAACACAACTTTTGATCCTAAAGGTAAATTGTCGGTCGGATCCAATTTACCTTTTTGGTTAACTCCTCAGTAGGTACCGAAATGACAGCAGTAACCAGTAGAACTGCAATCATTCAGTTTTTGTACCCAAAACGCACTAGTTTCCCACGAATAAATTGTTTGGAGTGATGTCCGAAGTACTTGACCATAGCTTCGTCGATCGAAAGATTTTCATGGAATACCACCCATTGAAGAAATTTTTTGTTCAATTGATTCATAAGAGGGCGAAGCTTATACATTTTATCATTAGGTTCAATAGTATCATCATTATTCGCTAGGCGAAGGTGTTTTTTTATCTCGGTATATCTATTACGGGACATGCTGTTGCTCATTATTTGGTTACCAAGATCATCTTCTAAACTACAATAAGATTTTTCTCTTGGTACTTGATGATAACCGGTGAATACTTTTATTTCCGCTTCAGACACTACAAAACTGTGATGGTTATTTTCATAAGCGTATCGTTGTGTTTCCGAAATAATTAATTTTATGACGTCGTCGTCGAAGAATTTTTCAAAAATTTCTACAGGGTTCATCGCTCCTATTTCAATTTGCACAATTTGTTGTGATGATCAAGTTGTTGATTCTAATTTATCGCAATTTTTTCTTGTGTTCATATTGGCGGAAGCTGCATATTATTTGGTTTTTTGTTGAGTGATTTAGTCCCTGCACGTAAAGCAGCTAATGGAATATCGTCTTTAGAATCATTGATAATTAACATTTGTGGCCCTATTCTGGCTATTCCCTGGGAATTGGGAATTGAACTATTTTGATAGTATTGTAGCAAATTGGAATTGTTTTTTCCAAAAGTGTATTCTGGCGATTGGGAATTTTTAATGTAGGGAAAAAATAATTCCATTTTATGTTAGTTTTGACATTTATTTTTCCCAAAATTTTATTTTGGGAATTAGAAGAAACAGGTTGTTTTCTGTATTTTCATTATTTTATTTACAACGTAGTATCGGTAAAGTTTTTGTTTTATATATGGCGGCTGCAAAATTTGAAATAGTGTTTTTTTGCAGTGGATGATTCCCAATTACGCCAGAATATAATTTTGGGAATTGGGGAATGAGAAATTGGGAATTATTGAAGTTTGGAAATATAGCAATATTTTTCCCAATTCCCAATTCTCAGAGAATAGCCAGAATAGGGTCACTGTTGGGATAATTACAATTTCGACATCTTTTTCTGACTCAATGATATCATCAATAGTAGCATCTAAGTTGCTATATGATTCATAAAACATCGATGGAGATTTCAAATTCATTTTATTTCTAGATAATTATATTTCTAGATGTTCCCAGCGTACTCAAATACTATATGTACACTAATATATAAAAGCTGATATTTCGAGACACAATATTAGAACTAAACATACCTTATCAATAAATCGTAGTATGTAGGATTTTATTTTTGCTTTTTTTATAATAAAAAATTAATGAAAACTAGAGCTAACGCAACAATACGATTTTGTCCATGACTAACGTATAATATACTCATTATACATTTGTGTCTTCAATTATAATGATATCCATTATTCACTGCTAGTTTATCTAGTAGTCCGTTCTTCCATTATTTACTACTACCAAATAAAAATTTCATTTTTGAAATTTTATCTAGTAGTCTCTTGCTATTTTCATTATTATTAGTAGTATCATAAGAGTATCGTATTCCACTCGCATATAATGGCTGTTATTCACTCAGATGATTTACGACACTCGCTTATCGGCTCGTGTCGGTAAACTTCATCTTCGTGAATAACAGCTATCATTATATGCTTGTTGATTAATATTCTTTTATACAAAACGCAAAACGTATAAGTATATGAACTCTGAACATAATGTCATTTCACAAGAATTATTCACTATATGGTAAGCGGTTTTGAACCAGCCTACCAAACGATAGAGGATGAATACGTATTTAGGCAGTGGCTAAAGTTTTCGCCATACACACATTTTTAAAATATTTGGAATCGTTCAGAAATGAGAGATATGAAAATTATATGGTTGAACACTAGCCACCTTCCGCCATCGATTTAGTGTTCTGGGTTAACGGAGTTTAGTACAATGAGAATAAAGATTCAAGAACATTATTAACGAGCTTATACCGTGAAATTATTTAGTACCACCCACAACATCTATTTTATTTAAAAATTAACAAATAACTATTAAATAACTATCAGCTAATCACAAGCACGAAGCAATTAAACAATCCATTTTTTATTAAACCAAATAATATTCCTCAGCAGTAAGTATATTCCATATATACTCAAAAGCAATAGAAAACATAATTTCCCATTAAGATATCATACAACATTGAGAAAGAAAATTATGTTTTATGTAGTTATTTTACAAACTAAATAAAAACATATATAACCAAGCGGCAAATGTAGAAAATTTTCTTCAAAAGAAAATGTACATGCAAGAAGAAATAAAATAAAAAAATCTGAAAACACTTCAACTATTCAAAAAAAAAAAAAAAAAAAAAAAACATTCAACTTATCAATCCTGTTTATTATACTGAACGAGTAGTTATTAAACATTTACATGCAATCTATTGTCTTGGATGCATTTTTTCTAGTTTTTTTTTTTTGGTTCTTCATGTTGTTGTGTATATGATTTAAAAAAGAACTTAGGAATGGAAATAGTTTTATTAATAATATTCGATTTTATACACTTCATCAGATTAGTTTTGTATACTGTATAATCTGTATGTAGAAAAGAAAATACAAAATAAAAATTTCACTTTTAAGGTGAGGTCAATGTATATAAAAAATGTATCTAGAATCTTTTCCATAGAATAACACATTGATGATGGAAGATTTTTTTGTTATTGTACAATATAACAATTAGTCTTTGTTATAGATATGAACGTATAAGCACAATACACTGCGGAGAGGTAAGTGATATGTATGTGTCGTCTTTGTTTAGGTTTTCTCCATCGTTTTTTGTGCTTAGATATTTTCACATTACATACATACATGCAATAAAGTGTATTAGAAAAGAAAATTTTTTGAAAAATCAATAAACATTTTTCTTTGTTTGAAATGAAAGCTTGTCTAGGATTTACTGAAGCTATAGAATTTTTTTCTGCTTAAATATTTTATAAATATGCAATGTCAGGAGCAGTAATTAAACCCATAAACGGTTTTTCGTAAGTATTCTCTATTCTAGGAATTTTTGCAGACGAAAATTAATTGTGAAACATTAGTAAATTTACAAATATATACAGACACGATTTATAATTGTTTTTTGGCACAGTGCACGTTTATATTACTTAATTGGAGTATTTGCAGGCTGGGTGTGCTCTGAAATTTAAGAGAAAATTCTTATAGCCAATTAAAATGACTTCAGCACTTTTGTTGTGCTGAAAATGCTTCTTTTTCATTATTACCAATTATATTCAGGTCTGGCGAATCGTCAGATACGGTTTAAATTCGGAGAAAACTAGAATATCATTGAAGTAAGAAAAAACAACTTTCCACAATAAATTTGTACAAATTGGCTCGTTCTTGATTGAGAAAAACAAATTCGTTCCTTTTTTTGCGTGGGTGTATGCGACAGGTATACGGCACTACTAGTGGGAAAGGAAGGAAATAAGTAGAGGGAATTTGATAAGGGACGTAAGAATATAGGAAATTTGGGGATGTAAAGCAGATCAGTTCCAAATATCCTATTTTTGATATTAATCCTTTGCACTCATATGTCATGCTGGAGAAGATGAGAACACAAATTTGCTACAAAACTCATATTTCATATCTGGAAGAATTACTATACTTTAAAAAAAATTATTTAAGTTATTCATAATCTTTCCTATCTTACCTAAAAATAAATACAATTAGACACGTAACAACATTGGAAAAAATCGACATGAAATGGTTAAGTAACATGCATAGATCCACATGGGATTCCGTCTGTGTGGAAGAGAATCGAGAGGCTAGGCCAAAATCCGAAATCAACAGTTATTTGTTTTATAGATCTAAAGAAGTAAAATATAATATTGCATTAGAAAACAGGGTCATCTGGTCATGGTTAATAAAGCCAAGCATTTGTGGACCGATCCGAAGAGACCATTAAGCATTCATTGACCATATCAAGTGGGGAATAGTTGATTGAATTTCATCTATTACCATTGCCCCATTTTAGAACGAGAAATGGGAGAACAATAAGATGAGGTAAGAGTGCTATCATCAGCAAAAGAATGAATTGGATTGGCAGTTCAGGACAAAATATCCTTAATGAAAATTAAAAAAGGATAAAGGAAAGGAGGAATCCCTGAGGAATATCAGTATTTAATATGTGACTTGGGTTCTTACGACAGAAAAGCAAACTTAAATTGTGAACTCTAATTGCTCTCAATTTGCAAAACAAAACCTTTACACGTGATCGAAAGATCCAAGCCTTATGGAACTTCTAAAAAGATTAGTTGAGGGCTTGGAAAACAAGTTAGCACAATTTTTAAGAACGGTTGGAGGAACTTCGGCTGAACCAGCTGATTACGTTGGTGTTTCTAAGAAGCTTTAAGAAATTTCTTGCTAAAAGCAATCTTCATTTAGAGTATTTCCAGGTAGTTTTTTCGCAGTGCTGGCGTTTAAGCAGTTTATGCTTAGTCTCCGAAGTAAGCTCTTAGTTTTTCCAAGGACTTCTACATTTAAAAAAAAAAATACTATGTCATTTGCACTTCGACCTAACTTTCCTTTTAGTTCGATTAGAATTGCGATATACCTGGTTCATCAATATTTTGACCTTTTTGGGCCAATTTTAAGATTTTTTCGATGCCAACGTCAACATTTCTAAGGGTGTTGCTTTTGTAAATGTATTATTGTTCTCTTTGCAAAGGATAATCATTGGCAGTGGTCGCTTTCATATGCACCATACATAATCCACCACCAAGGTGAAATAAAATCCCAAAATTGGTCATGTGAAATGTGCAAATCTTTTACACCGTTTTTATCAGGTTAAATTATGGTATTGTGATTTTTAGCAACGAAATACAATTAAAAACCGAATTCCTCTACCTCGGCCGACCCACCTTTCATGTCAGCACTATAGGTTGGCGTGAAGCAATGCAATGTGCAGGTGGTTTATACAAAACGGGTCTATAGCCGTATGTCCTCGATTTTGCTGCTACTGCGTAAAGTAGAACGGTAAAAGTGAACTGCGAAAGAGTTGGGAGTGTCTTGAGCCCCAGAAAAGATTGCATAGATTAAAACGGAAAAGTCGTAGTTATTAAGAAAATAATATTTGGAATAAAAAGTTCCTAATTTTTCAAGACATGCTTAACTTGCATTTTAAAAAGAGCGTTGTTATAGCGCAAAGGAGCAAATGCGAGAGGCATCGCGCTTCGCAGGCGAATTTTTTTATAGTGCAGTGAGTCATTTTGTTAATTTCCATAATTTAAGAAGTAAATTTTACCGCTAAGTATGTGTACGAATTTCGGACAGACCCTACCATAGGAATGCCTTCCGACTGTATGCCAGCTAAACTGGACTTCCACAAACCATTTTGTGTTAGGTTACCTGACCGGGTGTATGGAGCAGGAATGGAGCAGCAGGTGGACCATCCTTTTAGCGAGCGTCCATGGTATGGTTTACAGATGGATCAAAAACGGAAGATGGGGCGGGGGTAGGAATATATGGGAGTGGCACTGCCTTCTCGAAGTCCTTGCGTACCAATGCTACCGTTTTTCAAGCAGAAGTACATGCTATAGAACTTTGCGCTAAGATAGGCATAGCTAAAGGCCTAAACGATGCAAAGGTTTATATTGTATCAGACAGCCAATCGGCCTTAAAGGCTCTTAGATCTTGTACCGTTGAATCAAGGCTAGTAAGGGATTGTCTGAAGGTTATTAAACATGTGGCAGGCTCAAATAAGGTAACACTTATGTGGGTGCCAGGCCATACTGTAATCGAAGGAAATGAGGCAGCTGATGGCTTCACCCGCGACGGTTCTGCCTCTTCATTTATTGGACCAGAACTCTTCTGCGGCGCCACTAAGAGACATCTTAGAGCAGCGGTAAAACGCTGGGAGGATGTTCAAAAGTCCTCCTACTGGCGCAGAATTCCGGGTTTGCGACAGGCGAAGAAATATATATCACCTTCGTCTGTCAGAGTTAAGGAGTGTCTTGAACTTATGGAAACCTGAGTTGATGCTGTTTACTGGCTTCCTCACAGTTCATGCCCCCTTAAGGTATCACCTTAAGAAGATGGGCCTAAGTGCGTCAGATGGATGCCGCTTCTGCGATCCGGAAGCGGAACATGTTCTGTCCCAATGCACATTTCCATTCCAATTTCCCTTTTCCAGCAAAGATTGCAACATCTAGGAGGGAGAACAATGAGCCCAGATAGTATATATCTTGTACCGGCCGGTAGTATTATCAGATTCATTAAGAGCCTGAATATTTACCGGACGGCTATTTGAGTAGGGTTCATGCACAAAAGATTTTTTAAGTCGCAATGCGAGATGGCTTGATTGCCCGCATGGCCCTTCAATAATAATAATAATAATGTGTATATATTTAGGACGACTGGGAATATTTAGGATGCAATTTTGGTAGAGCTTTTGAAAAGCTAGAAAGTGTCAAAATTATTCGAAATTATTTGAATTTATTCAACGAGTTCAATATAATTCGAATATCTCAGAAATTATTTGAGAATTTTCTGTTTTATTTGAGATTATAGTGAGTTGAGTTTCATATAAAATTGAACGATCTGCAAGATTTTTCGACATATTCGTGAATTATTCAAACGATATTTTCGAAATTTTAGGGATTTTGCTTGGCGTTGAATGTTGAGTTGCTTTTCATTGATCCCATGTCTTTATACTTTTTCGGTAATACCAGATTGTCATAATTCAAAATTATTTGTGAAATTATTAAGATTTTCGATGTTTGCTAAAGGCATTGATTTGCATAGCTCAATTTTCCAGTCTTTTGAGAATATATTTTGGATTTTAGGATCTATGTATTATAGATTTACATATTTGAAATTTTGAAGAACTTTTTAAAATTATTCGAGATTTTGAGTTTATCAAATATTAGCACGAAAAGAATTGAATTAGAAATGGCGACGAATCACAGTTTAAGTGAGTTGGATTTTTTAATAATCGTGTAAGAACCATATAAGGGAATAGGAAAATCCCAAGGGTTTGATGCAAACAATGCATTAATTTGGATCTTCCATTATGTTGGTACCGGAAAAATACCGATGGAAAGAAGTCATTTAAACACATGACCAAAGAATTTTTAATGAGTAGCATTTAAACTTCCATCAAAACATTGATATTCTTGCACAAAAAAAATATAATTCGTGCATAAAAACTCACAAAAAGATTGTCCGTTCAGAGTGTAAAATAAGGTTGTACAGTGAGGCACTCTACTCTTAAATAATTTTTATTAACAGAATATTTTTATTCATTTATTACTGTAATACACTATGTAAGGAGGAATACAACATCAAAAATATTTTACCAACAGTAACACGGTGGCGGTTCAGTGATGGTCTGGGGGGGTAAGGCGGCAGTGGTGTTAGAATTTTGTGCTTGTAAACGGTAAAATGAACAAATACGATTATTTCAAAATTTTACAAAAAAATTTGAAACAGAGTGCTGAAAACCTGAATATCTTGGACAATTTTCATTATTATCAGGATAACGATCCAAAACTTAAGACGTATGTTGTTGTTCAAGAATATTTGCCATATAACAGCCCAAAGGTTTTGGAAACACCACCTCAGTCTCCAGACATAAACCCAATTGAGAAGCTGTGGCACCTATTGGATACGCAAATAAGAAAGCATCGTATTTCCAAAAACACTCAATTGCAAAGGAACACATACAAACATAAAATTCATGATATTTTATGTTTGTATGTGTTCCTTTCAATGTTTTAATATGTTTGACATTTTGGGGAAACCCCGATTTACGACGTTTTTGAGACGAATGAAACCGAAAAACGTAAATCGAATAAATATTATGATGTATGATATAAATGTTATTACAACGTAAATCGGGGGTTTCCTGTATTTTATAGCGAAGTAACTCCAAGAAAATTAAAAAAAATGCCAATTGTCAATGTCCATCTCAATTCCTTTTCTTACACCGTGACTAGGTCAACTTGATATTTCTTGTAGCATGTTGGAAACACGGGTAGAGTGTTAACGTGTTGGATAAAAGAGATAGACTCCACTGTTTGCCTTCCCCCCGTAGAAAAGTCTAACTGCACTCTCTTTATTAACCGGAGAAAAACTGTCCTCCCGCCGATAGCCCTAGGGGGGGGAGGGGTAACTCTCCAACTGTCGACAGAGGTTAAATATCTGGGTGTCGCACTTGATCAGAAATTGACATGGAATCCCCACTTAAATCATATTACAAACAAGGCGAATAAGGCCTACTTCATCTGCCAAAGAATGATTGGCAAAACGTGGGGACTGAGCCCACAAATGTTAGTTTGGCTCTACGGGGCCTATGGTCCAACCTGACTTGTCCAACAGCTGCCCTTGAGAGAATACTGGGGCTCGTACCGCTGCACCTACACATTAAAAAAGTAGCCGCTTCAAGAGATCTGAACCTAAAAATTACAGCCAAAATTAAAACCATAAGGCCAGGACACAACCGTGTCCTACATAAATTAAGTTTTAAGGAGGAATTGATCCAACTATCAGATTTGATAGTAAGGACAATCAACTGTCGGAGGAATTTTACCATTAGTTTGCCGGATAGGGCACTGGTAAAGAATATTTTCTCCTCCCTCCCCCATCATGCTTCTGTCAAAACAGACGGGGGTATCGGTGCAGGGATAGTCGGGCTTGACCTAGAACTATGCATACCACTGGGCAGCACCCCCACAGTTTTTCAGGCAGATACCCTTGCTATTAAGGTATGTGTGCTTCAATGTTTCAAAAAGAAATATAAGAAGACCGAGATCTATATAATCTCGGACAGCCAGGCAGCTCTGCTAGCCTTAGGAGCTTCAGTGTTCAACTCGAAATTGATCTGGAGTTGCTATTGTAATGTATTAGAACTGGGTAAAGCAAATAAAGTCACTCTTTTGTGGTCTCCTGGCTTCTCCACCATTAAAGGAAATGAGACAGCAGACCGATGTGCAAAAATGGAGCAAGCCGAGATTTCCTGGATCCCAGTCCTAGTATTGCTTTTTCCAAAACCCATTTGGCAGATGGTATAAGGGACTGGTAGCAGAACTATAGGAAATTAGTCTGGGAGTCCTCCATTGGGATGAGACAGGCCAAGAAATTATTCAGTTATAATATTATACGTCTGGGAGAGGCACCGAGGATAGACCGTTAAGGAGACATCGCAACACCTATTCCTCACAAGATTCAAGTTCCTCAATGACTACATAATCCAGTGGCCTAACGCCGTCCCACTGGATATGCATCATAGCGGCGTTTATCAAGGACATAAACCCACATTTTACGTAAGAATCTCTAGGGATGCACAATAGATCTCAATGGCCGCAGTGCTCTGGGCTACAAACACCCACCCTTTAAAAAAAAAAAAAAACAAAATGTAAATACTTATTACTTAATTTTACTGACTTCTTGAAAAAAGTAGGCATTTCAAACGAAAAATGTCTTCTCATTTTCAAAATTTCATATTTTTTAACCATACGAATGCAATCAGAGCCTTCTAGAGTATAGAGCCATAATCTTAATGACGTATTTTTTAGAAGCTTTTTTAGTGGTATAACTTTTCACTGATTTCCATAGGAATCCATAGTAAAAATGGTGTTTTTTAGCTTCAAGTTTTTCAATGAAAAAAGCAAAAATATTATAAAATGTTTATATAAAAGTTTTCTACATATATTTAACAACAATATACAAAAAGGACATATTGGTATTAAGTAAATATTAATTGCAGAAATATTAAAATTAAATTATTTCTAAAATATATTTTTCGAACTTTCATTTTGAAAAATACATCAAAGTTGGCTCTGACAAATTAAATAATACTTGCTAAATTTATCTTTAGTTTTACTAGTGTACGTAAGATGTCTAAAATGGTTCCAGAAAAATACGAAAAAAAATTATTTAATCGCAAAATTATTACACGTTCCTATATTTTGTGAATTTGTTTTGCATTTACTACAATTTTTGAACTTGAAATTTCCCCAGGTGGTAATTTTTGGTACGATTTTTCCAAATTTTTACAGCCATCACTGCCATCTATGTAATGTATATTGACTTAATGATCAAACGAATCGCAGTAAGCTTTTATTTCAATTTGACCAGAATGCTGTTGTTATGAAATTTTTTTATATTTTGGTTTAAATAATTCAATTATTACAAGAAAATGAAAACGATTTACTTCAACGATATTTATATATGTTGAAATTCAAACATTTATGAAAGTATTTGAGAAATCATAATTAAGAATTTGTAACGTTTTCATTTACAAATTTGTCTTAGGAAAAAAAGTGATTTCCCATATGTTTTGTGTGTCTTACTATGAAAAGTTTCGTTTTTTCCTCGTTTCTAATTCCCTTATAAAAGCTCAGATTTTTTGATTATGGCTCTATAAAATACAGGGTGCTCTGATGCAATGCCTAAGCGCTTTTTACGGAGGATGACACTAGCTTTCATAAAAGCTCAATAAACCAATATTACGAAAATTTTCATTTTATTTCAATAACAAGACTTAGTTAAAAGGATAAAACTAAAGCGTTTGAAGCGGGACGGGTCCGTATTCGAATCTTAATAGATCCTTAAGAAGCGATACGTTTAAAGTCACGAGACGTGGCCACAAAGAAATGCCACGTTTAAAATTAATACAGCTCGTTAGACGTGTTTAAAATAACTGAATGGCTTGTTATCTGTGAACAACAGTCAGTGATTCATTATTTGAGTAAGATACTGTGACCAAATGAAATTCAACACTTTCATAAGAAGACTATATGTTATCCATATTTTTATTCATAGCCTATTGGATAATAAAATTCTCTTTGTTGAAAAAAATCTTTAAGACAACCATTTAGAACCTTCAAAAAATCGATTTTTTTTTTGCTTTAAAAGTTGTGTAGAATACGAAAAACTTCATGACTTGGGCCAAAATTCAAAGCACTTGTAAATATAACCAATTTCCGAGACTCCCTTTCATTCTACTCCGAGAGACGAGCGCAGTTACACGAACTAAAGAGCAGTACAGTGTTTTTTCGGTTGCCAACGATTGTTCAGAGACTATTGAACCAATTCGTAACTTATTATTAAAAGATTAGGTTTAGCACACAACAATTATTGACACCTTAAACAAAATTCCTCCGCGACCATATGGTTTTCAATCTTTTCTAATGATTAAAATTGGAAAATACTCGTTAAAATAGTTATAATAAACTCTCAAAATTTCAAAAAGATCCATTTACTTCTTCCCCTTCAAAAAAATTCCTAAAAATCTGTTCAATTTCGGCGTTCTAAATGGTTGTGCCTCCTTAAATCAAAAACCTTGCAACGATTCTTCATGATAGCCCCTTATTAGCTAACAGGAAAACATAGCCTAACAATACAAAGTTTCTGAAAAAATTGGATATTTATATGCTGCGAGCTAAAAATTGGTCATTGCACTTACATTTATCTCAAATCTACGTTCACTTAGGAATTTTTAACAGTTTAAAATCTTTAATGTAAACCATTCGTTTGACACCACTTTTGAACAATGTAAACACATATGCGGCTACTTGTTCTCAAATTATCAAAAAAATAAATGTAATTTAGAATTAAATTTAAATATATTAAAATTAGACATTATGTTCGAGTATATGGATAAAATAATGTTACATATCATATTACTCGTTGATTTTTTGTCTTAACATCTATTTCTCTGTAAATATTTTACCGCCTGCCCACCCGTCATCAATACTCCTAATGATACAAGAAATGAATACATTTTTTATACAATGTACAATACTTTTTAAGCTTAATATCGATTAAATGACAAAATTAAAAGATTGATTTTTACAGATATAAACTAAGTATATGGAGAATTGTTATATAGGGCGTCAATTATTAAAATCACATTCTTGATCTAATATTTTCGAACCTCTATTAAAATAACGAAAGTAACGAAGCTCTGCTATTTAAAAAATTATTGAAAGCATCACAATAAGAGATATTATAAGATTTAAGTTTAAATGTAATTAAAAATTAATAATTAATCAAAAGAAACACCCTGTTTATTGAAACGTGCCGGCTTTGGAAATATTTATTTTCTTCTTTCATACAATAAATTTAATTCCAACAATGGACAATATGACTTTGATTATTGATCCGATGATTTGATAATTTTTTTATAGACGTTTTCTTCTTAATATATGTATTTGCGGTTAATTTATTGGAAATAATCGGGTTTTTCTTGCTACTTTTGGTTCGAATTAATTTTCAAACCAATTGATATAAAAGTGGATTATTTACCCTCGTATTTAAATATTTAAAAAAACAGAAAAAAATTCGTATTTGATTGCCTTTTCGGTAGTATTGGGCAGGAATTGTTAACTAAAGTTTTATGATAGGGGTTTTGCTTGAATTACTTGAATTTTTTGAAGTAGCCTTTCTCTTAAATTTGATGGATTTCTCATATAATCTAGTTACTGCAGATAAATTACATTAATTAATAGTTTGAATATTTCTTTTCTTTTCAGGTAAGGAATGCGGGGTTCTTCTGGAATGCCTTGAAGGTCAAACATAAAAACTCGTACGTAAATCTATATTACACTACATATATACTCACATAAAAGAATTTTTGTCAAAGTATTGGATATAATATATTTGGGAATTCAACTTTTGATAGTATTCGCTGTCAAAAAAAAGTGGAATGGGAAAAACGTTTCTTTGAGAGACAAACTACTTAAACTTAGAGATAATGTTTAGGGACAATGGTATTATTCCTATGTGGTTTAGGTGCAGGTTTTTGAAAAATGTCATTTATTTATTTATATTAAACGGGCATAAGCTCATGGCTTTTCCACCCTTCCATACAATACATCCATCAAACATTTAAAATTTCCTACAAGCTAATCTTAAATATTTTTTATACAAATCAAGTCAAATTATTTAATTTTGTATAATCAAAAACAAGTTTTTTAAAAGCACTAATTGAGCTGAGCTTACACATCTAACTTCAACCGGCAACCGATTCCATAAAACATAACCTCTGACCAATGGTGAATAATTGAAAGCATTATTTTGTATATTTGGCGGCAACAATAAACATTGAGTTCGGGCAGACCTACCCATTCTGACCTTGTCAAAGAGATAAACTGGCTGTTTCACCTTAAGCAACTTATACAAAAAAACTAATTTATGGAAAATAAAAAATTCATTTAAACTGCAACCAAGAATATTATTTGAATAAAATGAAATATGATCAAACTTGCGTAGGTTATAGGTATATCTGACTGAGTTATTGAAAGCTTTTTAAAGTAAACTAATACTTAGTGAATCACAATGTTGATAAATCACATCACAGTATGTAAATCGCGGGATGACCAACGTTTTAATCAGATATAGTCTCCGGACAAATCTTTTATGAAGTCTTAAGCCATACAGAATAGAGTTTAGCTTGCGACAGGTTTCAATGATGTGGTCGCTCCAAGTGAAACTGCTATTCATGCGTAGACCCAGATTACAAATTGTATCAACTAATGCTAATTTATCATTATTAATATATAAATCCGGTATTATACCCGAGTAATTGCTTCTACAAATAAACATGGCCTGTGTTTTCTTTGTATTTAACATAAGACCATTTGACGTTGACCAAGAATAAATACTTCGCAGATCTTCATTAATATTTGAAAAAATTTCATTTATATTTTCTAATGAACCACCAATATATAATTGAACATCGTCCTCGTAGAAATAGAATTTTGAACCAGAAATGCACTCAGCTAAATCTTTAATGAAAAGGGAAAATCCACAAGTAATCCACATCCTCCACAAGTAACCGAAGCTGTTTGTGATAATGACCCTAATAATAAATTTACAATCTGAGTCCTATCCGACAGATAGGAAGATAATAAATGAATAGCACAGCCCGAAAAATTATAAAATAATTTAAGCTTTTGCAGGAGAAGCTGATGATTAATAAAATCAAACGCCTTGAAAAAATCCAAGAGGACGATTACCGCAAAAGATTTAGGTGCTTTAAGGATACACGAGATATCATCTACAACATTAACCAAGGCGGAAGTTATACTATGAAACTTACGGAATCCAGATTGATAACGATTTAATAAATGTGACTCACTAAGATACAATGAAATTTGATTCTTTAAAGCCAATTCAAACACCTTAGATAGAATAGGGGTAATATACTTATTGAACTTAGATCATGTAAATTGTGAACTTCTTTACTTTTATTTAAAGGGATAACTATGGCTTTTTTCCATAATATTGAACAATACGAGTTAGTAATAACTATAAAAGTTAGATAATGTAAAATTAACGGCAGTATTCATTTTAGATACTTATGGGTCATTCCATCATGTCCAGCCGCGTTTGATTTAATTTTTCCAATTAGATTCACTACATCAAGGTCTTTGACGCATTTAAATTGGAACAGTGAACTTTGAAATCCAGACATAGAATCATCATTAGAATTCATTAATGGTAACACGATACTAGTGGAAGGAATGGCTGAAAAATGTAAATTGATATCATCAGCCGAAAACGGTATAGTAACTATTACTAGAATTTTTATCAGCAATGCCAACTGATCTATTTTTGTTTACATTCACGGACAAGGCACTAGCCTTAACTTGATTTCTATAGTTACAATACTTAGCTTTGTGACCAAGATCAAGGTGCTTTTTCCATAATTGATGGGCTTCATCTCTCAATGTGCTTAGTTTAATAATTTTAGTGCTGCTGGATTAAAATCGAGAATTTTTTTTACCGGAATGCAACGCTGGTGTATGATACCTATAAAATTGTGAAATAAATTACAAATGTTGTCCAAATTAGCCATGCTCTTTAACATTTCTAAGTTCAGTTCAACAAAGGTGTTTTCCATTCACCACGTCAATATTATTGTACACCGCGATATAGGAGTATGTTGGTTTTGGCCGTTTGAATTTCACTTTTTATGACATATAAATCAAATAATGTTTAGAAATCGACGGAAGGAAAATTTGGTCGAAGTGAATTATTCTATCAGAGTCAGCTTCATTTACCAGAATTAAATGTAAAACATTTGATTATCTTGTAAATTGAAATGGAACAACAAATAAAATGAGTATATTTAAATTGTCGAGAAATCAATTCGGGCTAGTATTTAAATTAATCTTAAAATCACCGAGAATTATCACATGGAAATAGCTATTTATGTAATCCATAAACAAAGTCACAATATCGTCGATGTCATTTAATATTCTTGATGATGGATTATAGCCAACAGTTACGGCATGCTTAGTATTTTTAACTTTTAGTCGAGAAGATAATAAACTCAGTCTTCCCCAAAACAAGACGATCAACACATTTGATATTTAAAGACGATCTGAAATACACGGCCACCTCACCAAATAAACAAAAGCACATACGTTAATGTAGACTAGAAATGTGCTTCAATTCCGTAATATAATGTTTAGTTTAAACTTTGGTGGCTAATGAGGAGCAGTCACACTGAACCATGCAATGCTGGCTTTTACCCTAAAACAAAATTATTGATTGACTCTTTGGGAATGAGCTGTCGTTATTGGCCGTCGATAGGTAATGGTATGGAGGTGTCTGGGTGCGCTTTAACATTTCTTATGCCAGTTGCAATTTGTTATACTTTAAAAGTCTGTAAGGGCTTCGTTTATTATCAAAGCCAAACGAGATTCTCTATCCTCATACTTTACAAAACATTTATTCATCCAAAAAACATTTCAAGGGATTTTTGTCAGATAATAAAATGTTTATTAAGTTGTACACCTCCGGTCCAGTTTTTATCGTCAACAAACAACTTGAAGTAAACTATTAAAATAAATTATTTGATGAGGATGACGAACCCAAAACCAAACCGTCCAAAAATGAAAAATGGCCCTAGGTTAGGTTAGGTTAGGTTTGGGTGGCGGTCCACTAGGACAAGGCAAGACACAAAAAATGGTCCGTAGCCATACCACGAATAATTCTTTCCTCCCAACTCTTTGGAACCATTTTGAGCTGTTAACAAAGCGCTGGATACTCCTGGCGTCCATATCCTACAGAGGTCCGTCAGGTCTTTGAAGAGGAGTGCCCCTAGAAACTTTAGTCTGTTTCGTGCCAGACGAGGGCAGGTGCAAAGAAGATGAAGTACTGTCTCTTCCTCCTCTTCGTCCTCGCAACTACGACAGTAGTCATGTGAGAAGACACCAAGTCTAGTTGCATGCCTCCCTATGAGACAATGCCCCGTAATCACTCCAACAACCACACTGATCTGACTTCGCTGAAGTGAGATCAGCTGTTTGAATCTTGCCAAGTCCAACTCTGGCCAGACCTGCCGAGTTATTACGCATAAGGTGATACTTGACCATCTGTCATTCGTCAGCTTGCTAGCTTCTTCCTGAAGCAGCAGTTTGCATACCGCAAGAGGCATTTCAATATACTTTCTGCTTGCTGAGAAGTGGTCTGTTGTACCAGGTCGAGCCAGTTCATCGGCGTTTATATTCTCTTTACTTATGAAATGTCCTGGCAACCATAAAATGTGGATGTTGAACTGATCTGCCATCTCGTTAAGAGATGAGAGACAGTTTTGGACTACTTTCGACGTAAGGAGGTGTGATTGAAGCGCTTTAATGGCAGCTTGACTGTCCGTATATATGCGAATATCACAAACTGATATTACATTATACCTCAACCAGTCTACGACTTCCTTTATGGCAGTTACTTCAGCTTGAAAAATGCTACAGTAGCCGGGAAGACGGAAGGAGAGATTTAACAGAAGTTCCTCGCATAACACTTCAGTCCCGACTTTCCCGTCTTGTTTTGAACCATCAGTGAAGAAGTTTATAGCTCCTGGTTCCAAAACTGCACCCATCATCCAGTCCTCCCTGGATGGGATCCTAGTCCGGAACTTTGTGTCAAAAGATAGTGACGGCACAGTATAGTCGGTGGTCGTGGGAATTTGTTTGTTGCACAAAATAGATGAGTGCCCTATATTGTTGCAGGTCCACATTAAGACGGATTTCAGCCGTATGGCAGTACAAGCTGCCAACTGTTTCCCCAATATATCTAGAGGGGTGAAAAATAGCAGAGTCTCTAGTGCCCGAGTGGATGTGCTCCTCAGTGCACCACTGATCCACAGAGAGATTGTTCTCTGAACTTTTGTCAACAGATTTTGGTTGACAGTTTTGTCCAAAGCAGGCCACCAGACTATTACCCCATACAAGAGTATGGGTCTGACTAGACTCTAGCCCCCATCCTTTCCCAATGGCATTTTTGCAACAGTATAGTGCTACCGTAGCTTTCTTTACCCTTTCCAGAATATTAGGTTTCCAATACAATTTGCTATCCAAAACGAGACCCAGAAACTTCGCTTCAACTGTAAAAGTCAATCTGAACCCATTTAAAGTGCGAGGATCGATGTGAGGAAGTTTATATTTCCTAGACAAGAGAACCAATTCGGTTTTGTGTGGGTGAACATTCAACTCACATCCATTGGCCCATAATGAAAGAGTGCCCAGGGCATTTTGCATAAGCTCACTAAGAGTGCCGGGATATTTACCACGGACGCCAATAGCAACATCATCCGCATAGGCAATCACCTTGAATAGGGCCCTAAAAATTGTGTCATTTTTTTGGGCGATTGTGCATTATGCCGAATCGCTCACAGAAACGGGACGAATCACCCCAACAACAAATTCAAAATTATCCAAAGCCTAAAATCAATAATCGTTCAACAATTTTTGGTCGATGCTTTCTATAAAATGTTTGTAATTATTTATTTTGAAGAATCACTCAAAATATTGATATGTAGCCCACCAACGTTAAAAATAATTCAAAAATAAAGTCCTTGGGCCTCATTTCCTAAAAAAAATAAAGGAATATCACGCTTTGCTTCGGCAGGTGCTGACTTAAATTTTCTCGCTCGCTCGTGTGCAAATTTTTGAAAATTAAAATTTAATTTTGGAAGCAAAACGGCTTATCCCCATTTGTTTTTTCTGGGATGTACGTCTCTTTTAAAGGAATAGTATAGGCAATTGTTACTTTATATTTTTTAGAGTGATTATGTTTATTTAATAAACGCCCAAAATATTTGGACCTTTCATATTTGTATTTTGGGCGATTTTCGCAAACGAGACCTAATTATTCGAGCCGTCTGTCAAACTATCTATTTAATGCAGAGTTACGAACCCAACACGTTCTGGAGAATCCCAACCTGAACCAAACCGAAATTCGGCATCGGGTTCAAAATTAATTTATCAAAAATTGAAAACCAACAAAAAACTAATTAATCTGGCCCAAAATTAATTTTAATGCCTTAATTGAATTCGATTAATTTCCCCTGAACCCGAACCCAATATTTTTGTTTGGCAATATTCGAGAAACTGCTTTAATGATTTACCTTAACAACTTTAGTTATAATAGATTTCAGTTTCTGGAAGCCATGGGCCGCTATATTTATGGTTAAATAAAAATTATAAAGTTTTCGGTGAAAGCTCAATATTTGGAGACTAGCTGGAGATTCTTAAAAAATTTTAAATTATAATTGAAAGTTGGAGTTAAAAATCAATGTTTCAAAATTTAAACATTTTGATTTAGCTTTCTAATCGATTTCATTGATCTGTTTCTATTTTGTAGGACCTTTAAAATAACACTGACAGATAATGAGTTTGTCAGTTATTTCTTTTGTATAAAGCCTTTAAGAGTCAGAAGATTGCTCTCAAAATTTAGTGATAGTTAAAACTCCTGCAAATACTACAGTTCGGGTTTGAAGACCTGCGACACAAACTAGTCGATCATGAGAGGAACTGCATTTGTGTGGCCAGAGACTTTCGCCGGACTCTATGACTTATTCGGAGATCAATTCTAGCTGAAGAACTGAAATAAATGCCGAAAAGCATCACATCCTTAAAAGAATCACTTCTCGGGCTCAAAGCACCCCCAACTCTTTCGCAGTTCGCTGTTAACTTCCTACCTTACGTAATAGCCAAATCGAAAAAATACGGCTGTAGGTCCGTTTTGCGTAGACCACACGCCCGATTGCATTGCTTCAAGGCAGCATATAGTAATCCTGCATTTATCGTTTTACTTGGGCAAGGGCAGATATTTTAATTGGCTGCTTTTGAACTAATCCTCAAGCTCAGTTCAGTTCTCCTAAAAGGATGAACTCTCAATTATGAATAAAACACACTTTTCTAAGCGACACAATCAGTCTATGTTTACATTTCAACATTTGGATAATGTTATCTATTCATCATCTCAATGTAATTCACATGTCAGATTTTCTGCATCTTATTAACAATTAAATAATGTAAACACCAACCAAACTGCTTAAATTTCGACAGAGTTGTGATGAAAAAGGGATATTTTATGTAGTAAAGCAGAGAAAGTTGAAGACTTATGGGGCCGACGCCAACTCGTTAACATTTTGATGTTTTGATATTTTTATTTTTTCTTACTGCAAATTCATAAAGGAGCTGGATCGTTGTCATTCCAGAATTTGACCCAATAGCTTAAGAAACGTTTTTTTAATAAATCAATATAGGATTTGTTTCGTGTTTAACACAGAAATGTGAGCATTACCTTGTGGCGACCAATATTTCTGACATCTAAGCAAAATGCATTCTGCTGAGGATGCCTTTATCAAACCAATGAAAGCTCATGTTGTAATAGAAAAACCGGGAGAGTTTCCGATCTGAAAGCAAAGTTTCATTAAGATTCCAAATGTTCTTTCGGTTATACACTTGGGTGCAAATTTCACCAAAATTTCAAAAATATCAAAAAATCCAATGTTTGTTTAATTTTATTGAATGCAGATTCAAAGTCTATTTCAACACCTATCCAGCGGTACCATTTTTGTACTTATACCGTGTCAACAAAGTGATTTTTGGGGTCAACATCTGAAGTACACGTTTTTTGTGAATTTATCTGCATGAAAATTAGTGGTAAAAATCGAATTAAAACATGGAAATTAGCCAAAAAAATATTTGTATTAATACGAAGTAGTCCCTCCCCTAGCCTGAATGACAGCTTCCATTCGATGTTTCATCGATTTCACCAAAGTTTTCACCAAATCTTGAGGTATCGCCTCCCATTCCTCTGCGATCGCCTGTTGCAGCTCCTGGAGACTCGTTGAAACAGACTCGTTGAAATTGATTGCTCTCGATAGCAGCTATCCGGAGCGAATAAAAAACGCAGCTATCATTACCGGCGAGTGGTGAGGATACTGTCAATATTAATGATAGTGTAGGGTTCCCGTCATTACTATCGTGTATCATTAGATATATACGTCGAAAATGGACAACAGACAAAGAGTACAATTTCTGGATTTTTTTCACATTTTGTACCCGATTAAAATAATTTTTTTTTTTTTTCGCAATAAATAATAAATATGAATTTCATTTTAAGTGTGTTTCGTATATTTTATTTTAGTAATAATTTTTACATTTTATAAACTGCTATTATAATTTGCCTTCATTATTGTAATAAGCACATGATTTATCTCGGTTTTGTTTGGCATCTGATTTACTGTTTCTACTTAAAGTACTTTGGACATCAACAAAGTTGTAATTATTTGTACTTTCTTCATTTGATGCTAAGTATTACTGATTACCTTCTTTTGCGAGAAAGTTGTGGAAATAGCAACATACCATGGTAATAATTTCTTCCATTTGAGGTTCAAGGCTAGTTGGTTTTTGTAACACTTCGAATCTGGACGCCAATATACCGAAAGTGTTTTCCACAGCTACTCGTGCTCTTGATAACCGTTTATTAAACACATATCGATCTTTATCTAAAGATTTCTGTGAGTAGGGTTTTAGTAAGTTAACATTTTACCGGCCAAACGGCGCAGTGGTTAAAGCTGCGGCGCTTGGATCGGGAGGTACGAATCCCGACAGGGGCGGGATGCAAAAGGGATTTTTCATCATCTGATTACGATCGGTGATGAAGATGAACACATCTATAACCCCCACCTACATAATCCAGTGGCCTAAACGTCGACCCACTGGATATGCATCAGGTAGCGGCGTTTATCAGGAATATAGACCAGACCTATATCTCACATAAAGGAAAAATCTCTAGGAATGCACAATAGGCCGCAATGGTCGTAGTGCTCTGGGCAACGAACACCCACCCTTAAAAAAAAAAAAAATTACATTTAATGCAAAGGCCTCGTCCACGACGAACGCATAAGGATATTTTTCATTAGTATTTGGTAACGGACGAGGTTTTGGTAATTTTAATTTCCCCAAATTTCGAGTAGTACATAACTCCTCCATCAGATATTCGTCCATTCATTCCGACGTCTACCATTACAAACTGTTTTTTTGCATTTACAATAAATAGCCAATAGTAAAATGCTATAAAAACCACTCCCACATGTGAATAGTTGTTGCGTTTTTTTAGCCAATCCTTCATTCAGCGTGAGCGCCGAACATTTTTTTTTTATGGATAAAGCCAAAATTATTGCAATACAAGCTTTTATCTGAGACTCCATTGTGTACTTTTAATTTAATTTCACTTTAATTTATTACTTCTTCACTTTATTTTCTAGAACTGACAACTGACAAATACGCAGTAATAATGATAATACTGATGTGTAGGAATGATCGTGTAATGCTACAAATTATTGATGGGAGTATTGACGCAGGTAGTGACATTATGGTAATGAAATGACTAATGACACTAATATTGACCGTGTAATGGGCCTTATACAAAAGATATGAACAATATTTTGAAGTTCAATTTGTTTTCCTTAAATCCATATACTACAAAAATAATTCAGTAACTTTTATGGTAGTTTCGCAACAGAAGAAATTGACAGACATAAAATTTTCTCATCTTTTTGGTAATTTTTTTTCCCTCCATACCAACTTAAAAAACATAATTTTTTTCTCGTATACAAGCAATTATTAAGTTTATAAAATTCTGGACAAGTTAGTTTTATTTGGATTCCTATACGTTCAAATTAGCCTAAAGGCATCTTAATTTGTAACTTCACCGTTTTTCTCATCACACTCATTGAAACAGTTCTTTTCAAATGAATTTGAAATTTGATGAATATAATATCTGTATAAAAAAGAACCTGCGAATTTATTTATTTTTCACTTAAAAAAAATATTTCCTATTATTTTACACGGCACGAGAATTGACCCATAAGTCAATGAAAAATGAAAGAATCGTGTGAACACTTCAACGCAAACTCTATACGTTAGGTCACATTTTACTCGGACAGAGACCCTCCCCCTGATCAGGTATATTTATTCTGCATTGCGAAATTGGGTACAATTTTCTCACAACTTGCTAATTCTAGGCTTCGTTAAATTGTTAAACGGATATCGTGTATTAATTCTTAACGCAACGTTAACTGTTTTTAATATTATGTTGGCTAATAAACCACAAATAAAATCATTGCAACACAGTTACAGCGAATATGTTAAACTATAATAAAATAAAAAATAATAATAATAATTTTACAACGATTGACATAATTTTAATTTGTTATTTCAAAATATGTATTATTAAAATAAAATAAAAGTTAATTTTCTGAAAAAGCCTTGCACGCACATCATAATAAATTTAAAAACAAAACGACGTTTAATACTGTCGTTCGCGCACTGCTAAAGACAGACGGAACAAAAAAAAATCCAAGAGAATAATGAAGCAATGACCATCAAAAATTATACGAATTTACGTAGATGAGGAAGAAGTTCTTTTAACAAAAAAATTAAATAAACAATTAAAATTTAAATGTGGACGAGAATAAGAAGAATAACAACTGTGTGAAATACAACAAAACAAAAAATTGTTTAGAATAAGATAAACGACATTGAGAAACTACTTTGAATTATATAATAGTTTTTTTTTTCTATAAATATGCATAATAGTTGTACGTTTTGTTTTTATTATAATAGAAATTGTTATCGATGATTGATGGTTGTTGTTTTAATTAAATTTTAACTAAATTATGTACAATAAATTAATGTCCATAATTGTTAATTTTTTTATTTATGTAATTATAAGCTATGCAAATAATTAATTGGAGGGACTGACAATGTCTATAATTAATTAGCAATAGATAATATTCAAAACCACTTTGTGACTAAGTAGAACCTGTCCTTAAACTTTTGAATGCATTGTACTCATTTGCACTACTTCGTTTTTCAATCGGCTGCTTTTACTTCTGCTGCTAGTCACACTATCTTCAGAAACCAAATATTATTGAATAATAATATAATTTTGCTTAATATAAAAATTTATATTTCAAGTTTATCAATTTACTAAGAAATCAAGTAAATAAACGAGTATATCAAAAAAATCACAACACACTATAAACAAACAACCAGTTAACATTTTTTTTTTTTTTATTTTTATTATTTTAGTTTTAGTTTTTGGTTATAATGTATTTACAATATATTTTATGTGTCTTGTTAAATATGTTTATATGTGGTATATACTATATAGTTAAATTTCCAGCTGAGCACTCTAATATGCAACTTAGTTTGTATTTATGTATCGACTTAATGATGTATGTATATGTGGGGTTGGTTTCGCACTAAGAAATTAATATAAATTAATGTTAATTTTGATAAATGGTTACATGAGGTTTATTGATTTAAGAATCGTTAACACATTTATTGAAGGATTTTCAAAACAAGTGATTTATATAATTTTCTCCAAGTAACAGTTTATGCAAATTTTTTTTTTTGCATAAAATGTTATTTCATTGTATTTTGTTGTTTATTATAAAATCCAAATTTCAACGATAATACGAGGGTTACGTTTTATATTTCGGGATTAGACAAAACAAATATTTATTTATCAAAAATCGCTTTATTGTTTTTCAAAATATTCTCTTTGGAAGATCAATACACTTTGGAGGTATCTCCAAAACATGTATTGTGAACGCATCAACCGCTTCTTCAGGTGTCGAAAAACGTTGGATCGCAATTTATTTTTGATTTGCGGGAATAAAAAGATGTCATTGGATGGCAAATCAGGATACGGCGGATGACCCATTCGATATTTTGATCGCTCAAATATTCAGTTGTTTGTGCTGGAGAATGGAGAATGATCTGTCGTCGGCGGTTGGTTGTTAGATTTGACTCATAGCCAAGAATACCCGTATCGTCGACTACTGTTTGGTTTCGGGCTCGTACGCATAGATCCAAGGTTCGTTACCTATTACGATGTTATAGACATTTTTTGAAGCACCGCGATTATTTTTTTGAGTATTTCTTTCGACCAATTGACACGAGTCTTTTTTTAAGTGTTGGTCAAATTATGTGGGATCCAACGCGAACAAATCTTTTTGACGTCCAAATGTTCATGAAATATTGAATGTGTGCTGGTCCCATTAATTCCCAATGGGCAAGTCACGTGACGATCTTGCAGTATCAGTTCATGCACAGTATCAATGTTTTTCGGAACAACAAACGATTTTGGACGACCTTCACGAAATTCGTCGTTGAGCGAACTGGGGCCACATTTAAATTCTTGATGATGCTTCATCGCCAAAAGTATAACAAAAACTATAACAAAAAAAAAAAAATAGCGGCGGCATAAAAAAACATTCAAAGTAAATATATCGTCTAAAATGTTAAACTTTACGGTAGAGACTTCAGTTAACAGATGGTAGCACTAGGGTTGCCCAATTTCGATTTATAAAGGCAACCCTCGTAACTTACGAATAAAATTATGAGGCTTCTTGGTTCGAATAACATTCCTGTTTGCAGTTTTCCTAGTTTTTATTTTTCGATTGTTTATTGATTTGTATGCTTGGGTTACGGTTCGGGTTTGAACCCGGTTCAAACCCGGAATTATTCCATTAAACAAAACCAATTTTTATGAAAGGCCTTTAAGGTAAAGGCGACAGTAAATTTCCCAGTAAGATCTTGTTCTGTTCTGCTGTCGTGCATACATCGTAGAAGCGGTTCGTGAAATTACCATTTAATATTTGAGTGTTTGGTAACCGTTGGAATAATTGCGTTTACAAATCAGCTTTGTAAAATGAATGTGATGTATTCGTAATTGGTTTCAAAATGCATGAGTCCAATCATTTTATCGTTGATTTTTAGCCCGAAAAATGATTGCCCTAAAACCTATTGATGAAGAAGAGCGGCTCTGTTTTATAGGATTAGTGAAAATTCAGCAACTATAAGCGTCATTGTTTATGAGATAAGTAATGGTACACTTCATTTTTTCATTATTTCGACTTTAATGAATAGTTTTAAGCACGTCGGTCAAATTTAATATCAACTAAACGTGAATTTAAAAGAAAAATTATTTCTTAATTCAGTGATGTCAGATCATGATTTAATCTAATTTTTATTTATTTAGATGTGTAAAAAAATAAAATGATATTTTATTATGCTACAGTCGGTTAATTTATACGTAACGATAAAGAATTTCAAAAAACTCAGGGGTGTTTCATGAAATCTGGACGGTAATGTCTGACGGTTATCGTTTTTCGTCAACTATAAACGCCCCCGGTAGAAAATCCGTCTTATAAACAAAACATGGTCATTTTATTAAACAAATTTAGGAAAGTTTTTCTTAGAAGGTTGAGGTGCGTAGTTTTTATTACATTTTCTAACATATTGTATGCGAGTCTATTTGTAATGTATAACATTGTAATTCAAGAAAAAATTAATTTGTGGGGGAACAAGAGCCTACCGTATTACCGAGATTGGCTGGCATAGACACCTTACAGAATGTAAAGTGGACACATTAGGTTTTCCAAATCAGTCTGTGGTATCCTATAATTTAGGCTTGGACTCTGATGATAAATTTTCAAGTGGACAATTTTTGAACTGTGACTCTTACCATCCTTATTGGTCTATAATTTTGAATGAAAGACGGAAATTTGAATACTAAGAATGAAGGGAAATAATACGAATGCCACAACAAAACTATTTGGGCCAAACCATGAATAGATGTTTTTGGAAATACTATAACACTTTACTATATCTAAAATATGTAACTAAAATTGCCAAATATATGGTAAAAATATTTGATTAAAATGAAAAATGTGTGGTCAAATTTGGAAAAGAAAGCAAAAACTAGAACTTATCATAAGAGGATTTCAATTCACTCATTTAAAAAAAGTATGTAAGATTTTTGGCTGTAAATTTGGACAAACTAACTCCCCTAAATTATAAAGTCTTGGAGATCCAGTAATAATTTGGACACATTAACGTTCCCTACCTCTAAAGAACACGGTGACGGTTAAGACAATTCACGCTATTAAAATAGAGTAGAATTGCTATTTGTTTTTATAGTTCAATTTACGCTTATTTGATTCATTTTAATTTTTAAGAATTCGACTAATCAGTTAAATATCTTATTGGACAAGAATTATTTCATTTTTGTTAAAGTTACGTATAGACTAAGAGCTGGTGAACGTTTTGTTTGAATAGTTTTATACCGGCTGACAATTTGTGAAAATGTTGCTTTTGGCCCCTAAGAATGATATCGATAATCTGGCTTGGCAACTCCATATCTGAAACACCCAGGATTGTTCAAAGTTGCATTAAAACGTAGCCAGTTCAAAATAAAGAAAACCCATAAATTTTTAAACGATGACTTTAAACGTATTTAAGCGATAAAATAAATTAATAAGCGGTTTCTTTGGGTCCAACTTGTCGCCAGGTGAGTGTAAAGTTGCGCCTATCATTTTTACAGTATATTTCCGATACTTCAAAAAGATAAATAAAAATAAGGCCAGGCCGATCTACTGTGGCTGGCTTTAATTTATGTATCTTTTAATATAGCATTGGGAATAAATTGTAAAACAACCACAAACAAAATATTGGTTTACCTAAATTTACTTTTCTAACGAATAACATGAATACCACAGCGACTGTCGCAAGATGCCGTTGATGGGGAATCCATAGATGTTCTGAATCAAATGGTGTATACGCAATTTCTCAATGGTGAGGAAGAAACTCAAATTTTAGTTTTTTGTTACGACATATCGCTTTTGTTCATTGAGTAATTCACTGTTGTTATATCCTTTACTTTCAATAGGATGACGAGGGGCTACCTGAAAAGCAAGGTATACATTTATCGTCATCAGTCTCTTTCCGGTCTGAAAGGCAACATTGGCCAAGAAAAT
This sequence comes from Tipula vernalis, assembly GCA_958295665.1. Lineage (NCBI taxonomy): Eukaryota > Metazoa > Arthropoda > Insecta > Diptera > Tipulidae > Tipula > Tipula vernalis. The sequence goes on along the minus strand of OY282558.1, from coordinate 384,948,143 downwards.
CCCAAAATTTCGAATGAAACCGTGCGCCACGTCATGAAAAGTGAGCAAAGCTACATCGATGCTAGAAGTGCCATTTACCGGACATAATTTTTTTGTACCTAAGCAAAACGAATTGTAATGATGACAATAAAAGATATTAATCGTAATTTTAAAGAAGAGTTAAGGCAGTGATTTGCCTTTAAGGCAAAAATAGAAAATTGAACATGGTTCAATTTTGTATGTATATGGCAAATTTTTTTCCCTTTCAGCCAAAATCACATAACCTTAAAAAAAGTGGCAGCTATTTCAACCAATCAGCGCGCTGTATTTTTTTTACCTTAAAGGACAAATTTTTGCATGTATCACGGCTTTATTCAACATAGAAATCGTTCATTTAATCATGGCCCATTTGCAGTAGATTAAATAACAACAAATTTAAAAATGCGTTACATGTTTGCCAAGTGTCAAGCCAGAAATATTTTTGAATTTTGCTTACCGCGGCATGTCTTTTGATTCACTACGCTTTAGGCAGTAACTTCTCGTCTATCTTGCTTTGGAATCCCTGGAGCATCTTGCTTTGGAATCCCTGAGATATTTTTTTTTTTGTTTGAACAGTAAATCGAGCAATGGCGTATACACTAGTTGATTCGTGACACTTAAGGCAGTTACACAGTGTTGAGTAACGAAAATGAATATGTTTTTCGGAATTTTTTACAAGATAATGGCTTGGATGATCGATTTGAAATTTAATTTCACATTTTAATTAAAGACAATTTGATCTGACAAAGAGTCAGAATTTTTATTTTATGGCCTTTTTATGGGCACTATAGCGGCCGTAAGATGGCATCCTCGAAAGAAAAAAGGTCATTAGGCTGTTGGCAGCATAACTCCAGTTCCGTTTGTCTGAAATAAAAATTTCAAAAATATTATTAAAATATAGGTGAATTGGCTATGGCCGCATCACATCGTCCAGAATTCAAAAATTTCGATTATCAAAAAATGATTTTTTCATTTGGCTTACTAAAAGTATCAATTCGGCGGAATATTTTTCACCTAACTACGTCGTTCACAGGAATGATCGACATGATTTTTGTACCAGCCTGAGAGGGGAGGTGTGTTGATCGCTGTTAAATGCTGGATTTCGAACGAGCTCATTGCATGCCATCCAACTTAAGATATTATTGATGTGCGTATTAATGTAGCCAGTGCCTCCATCCTCATGGTTGCTGCATATCGGCGCTACCATCGCAAACTATCGAATGTGAAAATTTCCTTTTCAGGACGTCAAAAAACATTCCATAGTTTTACATAGTTACGAGGGCGGATTGAAAATGAAGCTACCTAAATAGGAAAACAAAATTTTTTTTTGCCAAAAACCATTTATTTCTCAACATAGTCTCCGTTTAATTCGACACACTTAGTAAGACGATATTCCAACTTTTTTATACCATCTGAATAATACGATTTCGGGAACCCCTCAAAATACGCGTTAGTTTCGATAATCACTTCTTCGTTTGAGATGAATCTTTGTCCTGCGAGCCATTTTTTCAAGTTTGTAACGTTACTAAACTAGTTAGTAAGTTAAACAGAATACACAAACAGAGCTTCCGGGCGGTCGGTTTTATCCAGCTAGGGCTCAGGGAAATGGGGTGGGGTTTTCCGGAAGTTGCGTGTGTCAGTATTAGACCGCGGAACGAATAGGATTAGCAAGAACAAAACACAACACTCATGATCTACCCACCTTCTCTTATACCTACATTCTCGACTATCCTCCTCTTTATTTTAATTTCACTCCATACTCTGATTTTTCAATATCATGACAGACGATAGGAACAAAAAAACAAAATAAAATAAAATTTTACCGGGTTTAATGAAAAAAAAAAAAAATAGAAGGTAATAATGTTGGTTTTTACAGATTTATATCAAAAAAAGAAAAAAAAAATTTCAACTAAAATAGCAAAAATATACCATAAATCATCTTATTTGAGAAGAAAAACTAAATACTATCCCCTAAGTGCACTCGTAAGAAAAAAAAATTAACTAACAAAAAAAACTATAAGCTAACCTCCACCAATTTAATATTAATTAATAATAAAAAAAAATTATATAATTAGATAATAATAAAATAATAAATTCTTATCTTAATAACAACGCATGTCCATATCGATGGTAATTTTGATGACGTGTTGATATGTTGAATGCAGTTAACCAGTACGGTATCCAATGGCACAAGGTTCGAGAATTTTATTCCACGACTGTTACCAAATAAACTGATTTTTGATTTCCAAATTTTTTGTTGTGCAGTGACGTAGCACACTCACTATTTTTGCATGGTATTAGATTAATTTATGTTATTAGTGTTTATATTTAGTTTACTTCAAATTATATTAGTTATGTTTATAGTTATTTATTACTAATTTATATTATGTTTGTATTTGTTAAATGATTTTTATTTTATTTTTCAGTGTTTGTTTCAACTTAAACAATTAGGTGATAAACTTGTTTTATAAAAATTTCAGTTAATTTTTTTTCAATATTTTCACCAAATTCCACTAATCCTACGCCATTGTTTTTTTTTTATGTTTAAATTATATCAGTGATTTTTAAGGTCGAACCATATTTTTTTTTTTTAATTGTTAATATGTATACTTCATTTGCACTCACTGGGTAATACAACTTATCACATTCACTTATTTAATTTTTGTAATTTTCACTCGAAGCTTAATGTTTGTACAAGTTATTTCTTTATAATTACACTAATACTATTCCTATTATATTTGAACTTATAATTACAACTATGAATATTTTAGAACTATGTATTACAAACTATTTATTTAAGGCTATAACAAAAACGAAGTTTTATTTTTGCTTTTTTTAGTATTTTTAATTTTGAAATTTTAATGTTTAATCCGCTATTTTTAAATTTTTAATTCTCTAACCCTTTTTAATCTGCGATCAAACACTTACTACCCAATCTCTTTTTTTTTTCTTCCTATTTTTTTCCAACCGTTGTTTTTTTTTTCTATCTCGTTTTGTCTTTCGTTTCTTTTTAATTTCCCTTTTCGGACACGTTCACCACAAAAATCAATTTGTACAAAGCTATTGTAAGCACTCAGCATCTTCCCAAATAAACCAAAAGTATACTAATAAAGGAAGCATTGTAGCTAACCCTTTGACGGTCATGTAGTAGGGGGAAAAATGGACAGAACGGTGAGCCCTCAGTTAAAGTTTTGGGTCGGTCGGCACAAGTTTGAAAACAGGAAAAAGTCAATTTTGCTAGCGCAGCATTGATGCAACACAGCATTGAAATTCCTCGATTTCGTTTTTTCAACTGACCTTATGTACGAGCATATACAGTTAGTCACAGTGAAAATGGTCCACCCTTAATAACAAAAAAATTTCATGAAACATTTCAAAAAAATCAAACAATACACAAAACAAAATATATTTGTATAAAAGCTTATTATATTTCTGTTTAAAAAAACAAAAAATTTTGTGAATTTAATAGCAATAGCAAACTAGCGTCTAAGCAGACTAAATTTAATCTCACAATGAAATTAATCCACCTAACAAAACTTTCTCAGATAACGGTACCTTTTCAAAATTTTGTTTTGTTCTCTTATTTGTTTTTGATGCTCTCCTGCACTTCAATGCAAATGCATTAGTTGTCGACAGGTTTTTGTTAAGTTTAATTGTGCAAAATGGGACCTCACACGTCATTTGAGTTGCGAAAATTAATTATTGAACATTATAAAAATGGAAAAAGTCAGAGGGAAATCGCGTAAATTGTTAGCAAAGCTTGCACAACAATTCAAAATATTACTGGCAGATACGAGTACATCAGAGAGAAAAGAATTATTAATAAGCCAAAAATAAGTCCCAAAAAGTTGTTTTCTGATCGTGATGAACGTTGGATTGTGAATAATTCGAAGAAGAATCCAAGACTGAGCGGACCGAAACTTCGAAATATGGTGGAGCAACATCTAAAAATTAATTGCAATGCTGAAACGGTTCGAAGAGTCCTACGCAAAAGTGGTTTACATGGTAGAATTTTCAGGAAGAAGCCCTTCGTTAGTGAGAAAAATAAGAAGGTAAGGTTGGAGCTCGCCCATAACTATCGAATGAAAGATTTTTCGTTCTGGCAACGGATGAGAGCAAATTCCATCTTTTTGGGTCTGATGGCAGGATAAAAGTTTGGGGAAAACCAAACCAAGAAATGAATCCACAATGTTTGCGTCCCACAGTTAAGCATGGTGACGGTCATGTGATGGTTTGAGGTCCGTGTTCGGCGGCTGGAGTTGGGAAACTTCATTTTATTGACGGAAACATGGATAAATACCAATATTTAAATATAATAAAAGAAAATTTAAAACAAAGTGCTGGTAAACTGGGTATTATAGACACTTTCCATTTCTATCAAGATAATGATCCCAAGCACATAGCTGGAATTGTACGAGAATGGCTGTTGTATAATTGTCCTAGAATAATTAAAACACCACCACAATCGCCTGATTTAAATATAATTGAAAATTTATGGTATAAATTGGAGTGTGAAATTAGGAAACATAATATATCCAATAAAAATGATTTAAAAATGGCCTTATTGGAGGAATGGGATAAAATTAGCCCCGAATACGCCAGAAAACTTGTGGAATCTATTCCAAACCGCTTAAAACTAGTTTTTAAGCAGAAAGGGTTTCCAACTAAATACTGAAGTAGTCTTAGAACTTTTTTGTTATACATTTTTATAACTATAAAATAACAAGGACCATTTCATTGTGATATGATTTTTTATTTTATTTTTATGAATGTTTTATTTGTTGTTGTTACTGATATTGAATTAATAAATTTTTTGTTGTATTAAAACTAGAATAAAATGAACTTTTAAAAATATTCATTTTTGTTTCTTACATTATTTGATTTTTTAGGAATTTTTCACCAATTTTTTTTTATTAAGGGTGGACCATTTTCACTGTGACTCACTGTACATATCATACTCCAATTATGATATACATTTTGCAAGATAATTGTATTGTAATATTATGTGTACTTCTAGTAATTCTTTTCATTTGATTTTAGACATGCTGACTACGTTTCTTTAAACAAATTTTTTGTCGATTCGGACTGGGTATTTCTAGAACGAGGAGGACACTTGAACGATAGTGTGTTTTTATTCAACAAGCTTCTCAAGTATTGAAAGATATGTTCCATCAATGAGAAACGAACCTCGGTATCGGGAGCCATGCTATAATAAACAGCTAATTCTTATTGAAAAACGCAGTAATAAGTTACATACTTTGTATAAGTTACACGGTGTTAAGTTTTATCCTAGCTTCAACCGTGCTCGTAGGGAATTTAAAACTTTGAACTGGTTCCTTTACAATAACTACATTTTGAAAATCGAAGATGAATTAACTTCCTATCCTAAGAAATTCTGGAATTTCATAAACGGTAAAAAGAAGGTTGCTGGGTTTCCTACCCCAATGACTTTTCAGAACACTTTCGCCAAAAAGCCCTCTGATATATCCAATTTGTTTGCCAATTTTTTCGAATCTGTCTATGAAGAACCTGCGGTATCATGTAACAAGCCTTTAACTAACCGCGGCCTTTCTGATTTTATCTTTTTAAAATTTACGGAAGCGGAAGTGTATGATGGGTTGATAAGTAGGCTAGCCCCTCTACTGACTATTATCTTTAAAAATAGCCTAGGTACTGGGATTTTTCCTGATCTCTGGAAATTATCTTTTATCCGTCCGACTTTCAAATCTGGCAAAACAAGTGAAGTCAGCAACGCTATTCCCTCTGCTATACCAAAATAATACCACAAAAAAACGTACAAGAAAAAAGCGCACACGAAATTTACGCACGGAAAAAACTCACCGACATAAATGCGCACAAGAAAAAAGCGCACATGGCAAATTCTCACAAGAAAAATGCCCACACAGAAATATGCTCCCTTGGAAAATTGCGCACATAGAAAAACGCTCCAATAGAAAAAAAATCCACATGAAAAAACATTAAAACTTTTACTCAAATCTCAATTCCTGGCATTGCAACCACCCATTATATGATTTATGGGTCGTATGTGTTCCCTGTTGACAAAAATGTTAGTAACCAATTTATTTACGTGAGAGATTTCTGGAATATTGACATTATATCATTTTTGTGATGTTAATAAACAGTTATCACTTTTAAACTCATTTATAAGTTATCTTATTGATAACTTTGTACCACTAAAAATGATTTGTGAGAAGCGTAAAGTGCGTGGTCCGTATTTTAATAATGATATTTTATTGCACCGTAATATTCGTGATTTTCTACATGAGAATTGAAGAAATCATAAGACTAACATTAACAGGTTAAAATACGTTAGAGCTCGTAATAAAGTAAATTATATGATCAAAGCTGCCAAATGCCAGTTTTTTAATGATCGTTTTAGCAATAATACTACGAGTAAATTGTTCTGGAAGAACTTCAACACATATGTAAATCCGCCAATTCCGGAGTGTAAATGTGACATTACCTCTGATGAGTTCAATAGTTACTTCGGTTCGGTTTTCAACTCCAATGATGTAAATTTTGTTTGTGATGCAGTTCATTCTGCCGCTGACGTAAATGCTTTCTACTTTAAAAATGTTTCTGCTGAAGAAGTTTGTTTCCATCTGGATAAAATCAAATCGAGTTATGTAAGAGTTGATGGTATTCCACTTAACCTCATTCAAATTCTACTTCCGGTTTTGCTACCTCATTTAACTTTTATTATAAATTCTGGCCTCACAAAATCGATATTTCCTGATGCGTGGAAAATTGCGACAATTTCGCCTATTCCAAAAATACCGAATCCATCTACAGTAACTGATTTTCGTCCTATAAGTATATTATCAACATTATCTAAGGTTTTTGAAAGAATTATTCATGCTCAGATCAGTGGCTTTATTGCTAAACATAACCTATTGGATGAACTATAATCTGGATTTCGTGCCAAGCACAGTACTACAACTGCCTTGTTGAAAGTTACTGATGATATTACTATTAATATTGAAGATGGTAAAGTTGCAGTTTTGTCAAATCAATCCTGCGAAGTCACAAGCCATACTAATATCTAACAAAAAACGTATAAATTTACCGATAAACAGTCTTTTAATTGACAATCACAGAATTGAGTTTTGTGACGTTATCAAGAGTTTGGGGTTGATCATAGATACTAAATTAAATTGGAGTACCCATGTTAATTACCTATGTGGTAAAATTTATGGTATCTTAGGTAAATTGTGGAGCACGGTGAAATTTATTTCAAGTGATGTGAAATGTCATATTATTCATACTCTTGTGGGACCTTTACTTTCATATTGTTCTTCGATATATTCGCAATGTTCCAAGAAGTCCCTACGAAAGTTAAATGTTGCTTTTAATTCTTGTGCTAGATACATATTTTTGAAGCGAATGGGCGATCCAATTTCTCGCATCTTTCTGAACAGATATTTGGTGTAAGCTTGAACCAGTTTTTGGAACTGTCGGTGTTGACTGTGATGTTTGGTTTCACTAAAAATAAAGTTCCGAACTACCTTTACGATAAACTGAAATTCTCGAAATCGCAGAGGACATTAAATTTAAATTTGCCTAAATCATGCAAAACTAAGCCAAGACAACGTGCTTTCTTTATCCATGGAGTGAAGCTCTGGAATAGTCTGAATCCGTCTATAAAGGCAGCATCTAATTTGCGTGGTTTCAAGGGGCTGTACCTCGAGGGGCTGGTTGGCACATAATTCGTTTCCATTAATTCGTTTTTTTTCTTTTTTCCATTATCACGTCTTCTAATGTTTTATCTTTTGTTCTTAATCTTTTCTTCTGTATTTTTAATTATATTATATTTAATTTTAATTATTGCCCTAATTATTTTTCTGTGTAATTGCTGGAATACACATAGGAATATATCCCTGGATATTGTAAAAAGGCTATGCCTTATTTGTGTATAATTAAATAAATAAATAAAAAACACTTAAGAAAAAAGGGCATGGGGTTAAAAATATCGGGTTTCACCACAAAAGATAAAATGATTTCAAAAATCGCTCCAGATCTCATAAATACCTTCGTCAATCTTGGAGACGCGGATCGAAAATATTAAATATTCTCCGCTTATTATTTCTTAAATCGTTAATCGCACAGATATTATTGCAATTACTTAATTTTCTTATGTTTTAATATATGGTACTCTGTTATCCATGTTCTTAAAACTATTATTTTTAACTAACAAAATTTTAAACAAAAATTATATTTTCAGACAATGTTAATGGCGATAATAAAAATTAAATCGATTAAAATGGCTTTCTGCTCGCGATGCAGTATTAAATTGATAAAGCTCAAACAAAATAAATGTTACGACTTATCGACATCCCTTAGGTTGTGTTTATTATGCCTCAATTCCACTGTGAATCAAAGTTTGCCAGTAAAAATAAACGAGTGTGAACGAGACACACAACTGAGTCTGTCAAGATTTTACTTACCAAAAATGATTGGCTGTGTTGGTGCACTGAGATCGAAATTAAAAAAGTATCAAATCGAGAACATTTTATGGCAGTCCAACTAATACATGTACAATAAATATTGTGTACCGATGAAAAATATTTCTCGTTAAACTGATAATTTTAATAGTTTGACATTTTTATGGGATTTTTTTTTTTAATTTTTGTATTTTATGACGGAAATAATTTGAATAAAATAATTCTGATACGAGTATTAATAATAATTAATGTTTTAGATTATTTTGAATCGTAAAAATAATCGAATTAACACAAATTCTTAATTTTTTTCAATAATTTTGGTTAAGTTTTTCTTTGCGGTCAAAATGTATCCATAAAATTTGCTGTAAAAAAAACAATAACAAAATACTTTGTCTTTGTCACAGTGATGGATTTTTTTTTTTTTGGTCTTCTTCCAACTTCAAGTCAGCTCAGTCAATTTTTCAGAGTGGAATTGGGGCATTACAAGGAAATTTCTTGATTTATATTCGTTTGTGTGGGTAAACTGGCGTTTCGTAAACGTTACTTTTTCACTACATTGAAAGCGGATTCGTATTTTTTCTCATAGAGCGCAGGCAGACATTTTATTACACATGTCGTTTAGTAAAATTGACAATGTCCCAAAATACACAATAAAATTTATAAAATTATTGTGTAAGTTTTAAACTAATTAAATATCAAATTTTCTTCAATTTCCATATAAAATTGGTTAGGTAAAATTCGTTTTTTTTTTAATTTAGCAATAGTCAAACTCACTTTAGATTTCATTCCAATTTCAAAGTAAAGAATATAAAAAGAAAGATTAATATTTTGAAAGGGCAAAATCAATATTTATCGTCTCAGTCACGCTGAGATTTTATATAAGCGTCCGAATTTTTGGCTCTAATTTCCTCAAGGTTAATTAATAAATCAATAATAAACAACGGAATTCTGTACCAAAGATCAAAAGCCTACAATTGCGCATAGTGGACTTTCCAGCTGAATAAATTTAAAAAAAAGTATCAATCAAAAAGGTTAAATTTAGTTGTTAAAATGATTTATTAGCGACTTGTATAGATTGAGATATTATATAAAAGATTAAATAGTTAGTTAAGCTTCCTAGTATCAAAAAAAAATAAAAAAATACAAAATGCGAAAGTTGAACATAAACATCGAAGGTCATTAATATAATACCATTCTAATAATAAACTAATGTTGTTATTGTTATCGTTTTATGGACCATTGCGGTCAATATATTCAAAACCACTAACACATAAACAAAACAAACAATATAATTTTATAATTTGGTACAGGCATAACTTGAACAACGCCGTGACTGCAATGGTGTTTTGATTTTAAAGTTTTTTTTTTTTTTTTTTACTATAAAACAATTCGACAAGGTCGACAACTCTTTGTGCTCTTAATCTTTGTAGATGTTGGAAGTACAAAATTGTAAATTAGTAAAATTACGTAAATAGCTAAAAGGTAGACTACGAATTTGGCATTTTTTATGTTGATTGCACAATGCGTAGAGAAGCGAAAAGTCTAAAGGGCAATTAAACATAATCTAATAGGTCATCTTCGGTCAGCCCACCGAACTCTTTCACCCACAACCGTTTTTAATGTGTGTCGAAGCATGTTGTAATTAAATAAATTAAATTTTTGGTCAACGTCGAACTTGGGACTGTGCCTGCGATTTACATTCGACAAGTTAGCAGATAAAAGGAACAATTAAGAAAGTTAATTTATTAAAAGTAGGATACCTTTACAATTACAATAAATTCTAGATTTAACAAACGTTTGCTCGAAAGTAGCCAATTTTGTACCCTTTAAATTAGAGCAAAATTAGTCGGTGAATTTTTAAGAGAATTAGAAACAATCTGAAAATTCATAAAATTTTAGTTTTTTCCGAAAGTTGATTGAAATATAGTTTTTACACCCTTCAATGTGTTGCTAAAAACATAGTTCGCCATTTTATTTTACTCAATCAGTTAAAACAGCTTCAACTAACTTTAATTAAGTATTAAGTAATTCTTGTCTAAAATTAAAGGTTTTCAATTTAATGTGTCACTCACTGCCGAGACAAAAATTCACAGATCCACAGTTTTAATTAGCGAGCTTTAGTTTAATAGTAGATTTACTATCTACTGTTCGAAGTTCGAATCTGCCGTAATTTGTCCGGTGAAACCCAATGACAAACAATTCAGTTGAGCGCAAATTGTAATGGAAATTAATGAGCTGCAATATGTTTGGAGCAACAGTGTTGCCACAGAGTATCTCATGAATGAATAAGACGTCGGCAATTGCCCAATGTAACTAGAAATTATGAAGTCTGAGAGGGTCAGACCAAGGCATACAATCAACTTGCAACATACCCATTATCGTAAAACTAGCACAATAATTAGCCCCTTGTATGTCCATTTAAAAACTATGCGGGCCCAATCCGAGAGATTTTTAGTTTTGGCGCATCACAATAAAATTAATTAAAACTCGGTAAATGCCACGGACTTCTAAGATCAAGGCTGTGGCATAATTTTATTAGTATTGCCTGATTTAATTTTTTTATTTTCTGGGATAAAATCCTGGTTAGCTTCACATGCCTCCACACACTGACACCATATACCTTGGTATACCCGGTGGATCACTTATTTTAAATAGCACGTACTAAAACATACAAACAGCCGACAAAAAATACGACCGCCATCACCAATTTTACCCTATCGAACCTTTCTTTGGATAAAGAAAATTACATAAAATTCCTCTGGCTTATAAATTTTTAATTTTAAAATCTTTTAGGTTAAACTGGTTTCGAAGCGACTGTTGTATATAGTTATGACGTTTAACTGCGAATAAATGTAAAACTATACTTGGCGTAGCAACCCTCTAAGGCAGTGCTGTCACAAAAAAATCAACTGGACAATGCGATAATTATTTTTAATTATTTGGGTGGCCCCACACTCATTCCAGAGTGTTAAATTTTGTAGTCCTCGATTCATAAATATGTATTTACCACGTTGTCCAGCTAATTTTTTTTAGTCAGATACCATCCTCACCGGGTGCCTTGTAATTTTTCATCGTTGATTCGTTGCGAATAGCGCTGCTACGTGGATGAGAGTTCTTAGCTATTTCTCTTAAGCAACGATATCTATCTCTCAGGTTAGAATTTTGAATGCTGTATGTCTGCTGCTCGTGCTATTCTCGTTCCTTCCGTCTGCGTAGACGATTGGAATTTTCCTAGTAGTCATGTAGGCGTTATGGGATTGTCTTGTTCTTTGCGTTAGATTTCGTTGACGTGCGTAACCTTTCTCCCAAATATCACCAAGACAATCATCATCCGCTGTTCTTGAACGGAGTCAGGAAGTGGCTTGGGTAACTGTGGTCGGGGTAACTTGGTTGTTCAATGCCGCAGTGTTCCAACGAGTGATGTGCTGGAAACGATGATTATATGTGGTGGATAGACGAAATTTTAGTTCAGCAACTAGCAGAAAGTGTCTACGTTTTGATGCTAAGTTTTGATGCTTCTAAGGCTAGAAAATGTCTTTTGGACAAGAGGATGTGGTCGATTTGGTTGACTGTTGCACCGTCGTTTGATTTCCATGTGGCTTTGTAAATACGCTTAAAAGTATGTGCTGGCATCCACCAGGTTGTACTATAAAACTAGCTCGATGGTCCCGTTGTTATTTGATGCCCAAAACAATTTTAATATCATGTTGCGGAATTTTGCTCATGACGGTTTCAAGCTGCTCATAGAAAGCGGTACAAGAACGTTCACAAATGTGATATTAAAGTGATGTCCAAGAAACCCGAGTGTACAAATCCGATTGTTGACAGACAAGAAGTCAGTCACAAATTGATTACATATCGGTTAGTAATCAAGAAACCGACACCAAATTAATGTTTATCTATGTTATTGCTGTGACAGGGAGTTAATCGGTAGCAACTATAATCGATGATGTCATTGCCGATTAGTCTTGTTTGCTGTTCGAAATCTTGATCTGGTTAAAAAAATCGCCCGTGCTTGGTGTAACAAAATCTGCTAGTTGTTTCATATTTAATTTATACACATAAGCAATTTTCAACTCGAAGCGCTTGCTAGGCTCCTGATTCTCGAGGCTTTTCGTCAAAAAATGACACAAATGGCATGTGTTTGGTATTTTTAAATATCTCATAAATATATTGTAAATAGTTGAAATCTAGATTTGGCGCTTTGGAACTTTCACATAAAATCTTGCAACGAAAACGCATACTTCCCGAAAATTAGTCTCTTCTGATGCTGGTAACTTAAACTCTTCTCGAAATATAATATATTTCGAACCAATGGCTTCGGACATCCAGCATAGTGCATACATAGGTCCTGGTTGACGCAAACTGGTATTTTCATTTGATATCATGCCCAACTGACTAGAATGATTTCGATTAAGTCTTTGTAATCATCGCGAGTATGTTCCTTTGCCTTGTCATAAACAACACCATAAAATTTAATAGCGACATCATTTTAATTAGCGTCGACCATTATATTTTATATTGTCACTTTTGATCCCATATAAGCAGGTCATAATTATTCTGTTTATGGTATGTGCATTTTTTTTTTGTTAAACGATGATGATTGATGACTAATGATTTAATTTATTATTTGAATAAAATAGAAATTTTCCGATTTTAACGAATTACCAATAAAATCGATATTTGTTAATCAATTTTCAAAATCTTTGATGTTTTGCAAAAGTAATTACATAAATCTAATTAAATCTTCGATTGACCAAACCCAACATTTTTTTTTTTTTATTATGTTTTTAGGGTAACCTCAGATTTCTAGAGGGGTCCCGTGAGAAAATTTTACGTTTGTTTCCCCCCATACACACTAGTACCACTCTAATCTATAGGTTTTTCAGATTAAATGAAACCATTTCCAAATTTAATGAAACCTTTTTCAATCCGAAAAACCTATAATAAATAAAGCTCAAATTCCATTGTTTTTGTTTGGCTTACGTACAATTCCACACCGTTCTACCGATTTCGTCCAAATGTCTGACAAATATTTATTTAGAGGCAAAGAAAATTTTATGGCAAAAATCGTGTCGATAGACCAAACCGTTTGTTTTTGAGATAGTAAAACAATTTTTATTTGGTTTAGGGCTCTTTTTTATTTCTTTTTAACTAATTAAAACTTTAGCTTTCGAATCCTATCCTAATATCAAAAAATTCTTTCTCTGGAAACGCCCAGCGATGTAATTTTCGAAAAAATTCCTTTCTAAAGTTCGAGTTAAAATGAATCCGTCTCGTTTCATTCCGTCGTTTTCCGTCTCGTCTTTTCCGTTTGTTGGTTACATTGCATCAGTTCCGTCTGTTCAAACTGACATTTGAAAAACAAAAAATTTAAATGGAAGACTACGAGGCTTTAAAATCATTAGAAATTCTCTTTGATTTATCACGTTTTGTATAAACAATATTGACGACTGCCAAAGTTTATATTGAGTCATCTTGCGGAAATATTATGCACCAGCAGACTTCTAATAACAAAATTGATTGACATTTTAAACATTGCAAAAACCAAAATAGTTTTAATGAAAATATTTTCGATTTGGTAAATCAGAAAAATACAGAGGCCAATCGCTCATAACAAATCTACTGAAAAAAATGATGTTATGAGCGATTGGCCTCTTTATTTTTCTGATTTACCAAATCGAAAATATTGGGATTTTTTGATAAATTACAATATTTAATTAGTTTACTTATTATTTATACATTTTAAAACATATACATACATAATATACATAATGTAACATGTACATAGTAAAATAAAAAAATTTGCGTTAATGAAGTGATTGAAGTTTTGTGGTAGCTATGTGTAGAATAAATAAAATATTTTGATTTTGAGTTTTCATATTTTTATTTAAAATTAATTTTGGTTTATATGTACATACATATATCTACTACTATTTACATATTATCTCAATTCCAGCATTTAAGAGCTCGTCAGCAATCAAGAATCCCTTGTCTAGTCTTCCATTATTGCGTTACCCTTTTGAAGGTTTGTTAATAAATCCGTGGAGTTAAAAATGGCTTTATCGAGGCCCTACCTGAAGTTGTTTGCTTACAAAATTAATTAGGCCGGACGGCGCCAGACCGGTCAATATTTTTACTGTATGACAACCTTTATAATGGGAGAATAAACAGGTTCTACAGGTCAAGCATTTAAATGTTGCTGTTTTTATTTCCGTGCAATCAAGGACCGTTCATGGTATTAGGAAACTCTCAAAAACATATTTTTCGCCGTTTTTCCGTTGATTTGAAACAATAACGCAATTTGCTTATTATTCAAATTCGTTTCCGTACGAAATATTGTTAGTAATATTCTGTTCTAAATACTCATTAGGCAATTGTCTATATGTACGAACTCTATGGCTTTTAGAATTTTCTCTAGAAAAGCAATTGTTGGTATACCTGTCATATAGTTTAAATTGTTGTCGTGGTTATTGAATAACATTTGAAAATATTCAAAATGTGGTGGCTGTCCTATTACTTGAATGCCAATAGATCTTGATGCAGCTTGCGTGCATCACTATCTTCTTAGTACATCGTGGTACATTTTTATTCATTTAATGTACCACAATCGAAACCACTTATAAGTTCAACACTAAAAAACAAATACATATGTATGTTATATTTATTTAACGATAAAAAGCCAAATTATTGTAAATCTTAACATTTAGGTGAATTGTTATCCACAGTTTCCCATTTCTTATTGCTATTTATGGTCGCTCTGGTTTTTTCTGACTTTGAATGCTGGAAATTGGTAGATTTTAACAAAAAAAATGCAGTATTCGATAATTTTTTTTTTCAATTTTAAAAAGTCTATGCATTAGCGCCATAAACTGAGAATCTTTAAAATGTTTACTGCAAATTAAAAATTGTTTTGGAAAATCCTTGTCCATTTTCAGAGCAATTTTCCACTTCAATTTTTGATGTTTAGACTCGACGACCCGTTTTGGGATTATATGCATGGATATTCCAACTTCATTGTCGTACGTGTCGACCGATATTGGTTCTTCTAAATTTAATTGGATCCATTTGGGTTTTAAAAGCACTAAATTTAAGTAAACACTTTAAAACAAATAATTATTAGGACACTATAGTTTCACTTCCGAACAAATTT
This sequence comes from Tipula vernalis, assembly GCA_958295665.1. Taxonomy (NCBI): domain Eukaryota; kingdom Metazoa; phylum Arthropoda; class Insecta; order Diptera; family Tipulidae; genus Tipula; species Tipula vernalis. Next base: position 384,932,510 of record OY282558.1, on the reverse strand, counting down.
ACATAATAAACGACTCAGCTGTCAAACTCAATAGAAGTCTGCTAGTTCAAAATATTTCCGATAGAGGATAGCCTGGAACTCGTCAATTATAGAATTTTTAAGAAAAAAGAAAATGGTGGGTGCGGTGCGTTCATTAAATCTGGATAGGGACGAATCTGGATATTTTAAGACTAGCTTTCTCCAAATGAAAGAGTTAGATAGTGAAGAAATTATTTCAAATAATCGAAAATAACTGTGTAGTTACAGCCTACATCTTCGTAAATCCTAACCTTCGTAAATCATCCTAAATCTTCGTTTAATTTAATTTGTAGCATTTCCAAAATCGATCTTTTTCTAAAAAATGTTGGTTTCGTGCAAATTTTTATGTTATCTAAACTGATTTGATGGTTTGTATTTTTTTAGACGGATGGCTTAGTGTTGCGGCATTGGCTTATTGTCTTTAGTTGACAGATTTTGACATTTCTTGTGAAAAAGCTGGTTCATTAAATTAATCGTTTGAAATATCAAAAATGAATAACTGTAAGAAATTTAACAACTTTTGTTATGTTTGCGGCAGATTCACTATTATGCCAAGTAAGCGTGCCATTATATTAGTTCGGAAATCGCTGAAGTGTATTGTCAATACTTTAGTGAAGATATTATTCGTGATGTAGAATGAACCTTGTCTGTCATGTGTACATTCCGAGAAGACCGAGGCCAACGGAGGAATATTTGCCACCATCATTCGCAACCGTTGGAAAATCTTCTGGAGTAATGTATCAATCATCGAAATTCACTACATGATCCTTTTGACATTTTCGTAAGCCGTCTCAAGCTAACATAGCGACAGTCGATTGTCTTAGCCAAGGAATTAAAATAAGTGAACGTTTTAGCACCGGATTTTCGTATATATGGAGCATACGGTCTTCAGCGTGAATTTAAGAATTTTTTCAAATCAACTGAGAATAATTCATTAGCTTATTGCACGAATATCCGCCGTAAGGTTCTGGCAATGCACAATGAACAATATAAATCTGAAGGCTGGAGATTCTTCATCGATTCCTCGAAAAGCAATTCTTCTTCACGTTACGAACTCGAAAAATTTCATTCCAATCGCACTCAGCAATAACATCAATGAAACGAATTCATCATTGAAGAAAATCTTGAATGCTGTCAAATACAATGGCCATCAATGGAAAATTTGTGCTGACCTCAAAGTGACAGCTCTTTTGAGAGGAGTGCAAACAGGATACACAAAAAATATGTGCATATCAAACACTCGTTTTACTTGTGATCAGTACACCGAACGAAAGTGACCTCTATGACAAGGATTTAGATTGCGAACCCGGAAGGGAATGCATTCAATGAATTAGGTCGAATTTTTCCACGGGTAAGCGGTATGAAAATAAAAGAAGGTTTGTGTTCAAATCTATTCCAGTCTATGTTTGATCAATTTAAATTTCATTTCGTATACGAATTTTATTATGGAGCCTACTCAGTCGTATGTTAGGGGATATTTGTTGGAATTTACAAAAAGAAGCATGTTTGAGAAAAAAAATATTTCTATGTGGAAAATACACAATTTTTGGGAAAAAACAAACTTTTTCTATATTTTTCTGCACTTTCTGCGGCCTTGACTAAATTAAAATAAGTGAAAAATATTTCATGAAACGAAGAAATTTTGTCGAACTGAATAGGATCTGTTGAATAAATGGCTAAAATAGACAAAAATAACGTGTCCGTGTTTTTTGGATCTTTTTGTGTAAAATCTTTACACGTGAATATCTCGAAAACCAGAGTCAACGGCCGATGACGTTAGATTCAGCGTAGTCGAATTGTGTTTTCTACCAAGGAACCATCAATGTTGATAAAAATAAATTTCCTGATTCGAGCACAGTGTAATTATTAGTGGTTTGATTTGTTGATCGAAAAATAAAATTTGTATGAACATCTTTTTGTTTCCAAATTATGTGATTTACCCAATTTTGCAGGATAATGGTTGCGAAATAACGTATCTTTTGGAATTTTTAAATTTTTATTGGGTATTGGAAAAATTAATTAGGGTTAATTTTGTAATTGTTGGAAAGCCAAGAATGAAAATTTAAATATTTATCAGACCAAGTATTTTTATGGTACCAATCGCAACAAATTTTACCATTTGGTTCTTGAATCAGCAGAATGTTTAAAAATTAAATTTTGTTATCTACTTGGTTATTATTATTATTATTATTGAAGGGTCATGTGGGCGATAAGCCACCTCGCACTGTGACCTAAAAGATCTATTGTGCCGGACCCTGCTTAATTATCTGTCCTGTCAATATTCAGGTTCTTAATTAACCTGATAATACTGGCAGCCGGTACGTCGTACATACTATCAGGGGTTATTCCTCCCCCTCCTAGATGTTTACTACAGAATGTAGTTCTGCTAGAAAGATGGTAGCATTGGAACCCAAGGACTTCGAGAGGGCTGTCCCACCCCCGTATATTCCTACCCCTGCCCCGTCTTCCGTTTGATTTTACTCTTACAAGTTGCTGGGAATTGCAAATCGCCTGTAGGTCACCCATCTTTACTACAGGAAGGCTAAATAAAACTGGAGGATACCTGGTATCCAGAGTCCGCATATTTTTGACTGATTAACCTATCAACCATTCATCCATCGGCATTGCTGTTCCACCTTAGATTAGGGTTTTTTGTCAAAGTTTTCTCCTTTAGCGCCGTACTTTAGCCTGTGCCAAATGGCCAATAATGTGCCAAATGGCCTTAGTTACCAGTGGTTGCCACGAGGAAGGAGTACGTACACTTGCGAATTGTGAACAGGTTACCCCTTACACAATTGTATCCATCACGCAGCTGCCTTATACATGACCAGAACAGCTCATGGGATTGGGGACATTATGCCGATTTTTATAATGTCGATTCCAAAATGACGACTACCGAAATGCCGACTAGAAAAATGTCTACAGGTACATTTTGTCGATTTACAAAATGTTGATTCTAAAATGTCGTCATGGACAAAATGTCGATTCTAAAATGTCGACTTGGAAAAATTTTGGATGTTCAAATAAATGTTGGTCTTGTCGTTCATTAAATCATGAACTGACCAAAATTGTGGCGGATAAGGAACAGAATTATGATTATGCTGGTTTTGTATCGATATTTTTCGGCTGTTGCCATAAATATAATTGGTTTCAAACCATTCCGTAATTTTTAGACAGTTACTGGAAAAGGATTTTTTTAACTCTTCATAAAATTCCGGTATTTCGTCTTCATTCAAATATGATAAGCATTCGCATTTGAATGCTAAATCCTTCATCTCTACCATACTGCCTAGAAAGCCCTTCTGCCTAAATTTTCCTCCAAATTATTTGGCCGAAATGAAAAAAACAACCTTTAAAAATTTTAGTTGGGAAAAATCATTTAGCAGCGCTAACAGTCTTTTCAAAATCAGAAATAATGTAGTCCGGTGTCATACATGTACCATTATCACATGATATTCGGCATATCTCGTAAAATACCTCATGGTAACATTTCTTATTTTTGCTACTCATTAAGCAATATTATCATGGGTACGACAATCCCGTCTTGCATTTTGCAGTGGATGGTAAATAGCTGGCGCATAATAGAAGGTACTACTGCAAACGTGCCATCCATCAGCCAAAGTTTTGACTTCCCAAGTAATTTTAAATTTTCAGTTATGCCCAGAATAATAATCTTTTCACCTTGAATATATTTTTCATGTAGCACAAATTGTTCAGCTTCAATATACCTTAATCGATTGGGAATATCAATTTCTTCTAAGGAAGATGGTTCACATTCACCAGCATGAGCTTCTGCTTTAGGTAAATAAACCCTGCAATTAGCTTTGCAATTGACGACTGAATCGTTCACTATTTGTGATGGCTGATTGGGTGTCGTCTCAGCCATAGTTTTAACATAATTATTGGTTTTGTATTTTGGCTGTTGGATTCTTCGAAATTTTATGTTGATCATTTTCCATTTTCGTACTAACCCGCGCTTTACAAATTGAAATTTTCTCACAACGCCAGCGGAAAACTTCATTTTGTATTTTTTCTTTATGGTAGATATATCCGTTTACAACAAGTTTTATTGCACCCTTATTGCTCGTAATGGTCTTAACCTTCATTTTTTGGTAAAATCTATCAAAAAATGAAAAATGCAATATAAATTTTGTATAATAATTTTCTTTACCCATATATGGCAACCTAATAAATTGATAAATTACATTTAAATAAAATAATAATGATCTTATTAATACTTACTCTGATGCAAAAATTCTATTTTACTTGTTAATTGTTTTTTCTTTGGAATACAAAATTCAAAAATTTTTAGTTTTATACCATTTGAATTACATACAGAGCTAGTTAAAATAAGCAAGATAGTAAAGAAATTGGATAACTTTAACTTAAATAATATTCTACCTAAAAATACAAAGTCAATATTTCTGCTGATATTTTGAAATCTGTATTTTTAAAATCAATATTTTCTTTAGTCGACATTCTGTCCAGTCAATAATTTTTCTTAAACACAAATTTTGTCCAGTTGACTTTTTATTAGTCTATATTAAGGGGGGATCCCCAGCTCACGTGATGCGCACCCTACTGGGAGGTTACGGAGTAACTCAACTTTGCCCCCCCCCCCCTCCAATAGACGCCAAACCACCAAATTTCGTGTGATAGTAACATTACTAATTTTATTTTTGAAATCTTCGGAATTTTATATGTAAGAATTTGTCTTTCTTAAACTAGGTTTTAGATATTGCCTAAAAATGATGCTAACGAATATGTGGGACCATGGAACTTACAATTGGTCTATACGGTAAATTTGGTAAACCGTATTTCCTAGTCTTCAAATCAAGATTCCCAGATTTCTCCCATTCTTTTACCATTGAATTGATAAATATTAATTGGCTCAAAGAAAAAAAATGAATACGGTTTTGAGATATTATCTGTAATTCTTTTTGAAATATTCTTACTAAATTCCAATGTTTATAAAGGGTGCTCCAAATTGAGGTTAATTTTTAAATTTGTCGCCATCTATATTTTTTGTACTAGAGTGCTTTGGCATATTTAAATATGTTATTTGACAGATGACAAGTAGAAATATTCCGCTTATTAAAAATGGAAAGATATACGATTGAACACCGCTTATTTATTGTTAAAAAGTATTTTAAATTTGGTGAAAGTTATGCAGAAGTTGTAAGAAAATTTCGTATAGAATATGGAAGAGAAAATTGTCCGTCAATTGTGGCCATTCGAAAAATGGTTGCAAAATTTGTGGAAACTGGAATATGCATTATAGTGGTCGTTCAGAAGATAATATTGCTGCTGTAAGTGCTAGTGTTAATGACCGTCCAAAAACTAATTCGTCGTCGTTCAGTGTAATTACACATTCCACCAACCACTTAATTCAGAATTTTGCACAAATATCTTCATTTGAAGGCATACTAGATTCAGATGATAACACAAAATAAAAAAGCCATCAAACTTTGGATTACGTCGTCAATTCGCTAATTGGGTCATACAAAAAAAAAAAACTTGAAAACGCAAATTTTTTCAACAAAGTCATCTTAGCGATGAAGCAAATTTTGAATGATTACGAATTTTTTGTTTAACGATTTGGAAGATATGGATGTCCAGAATATGTGGTATCAGCAGGACGGCCACTTGTCATGTACCAATAGAAACAATTGATCTGTTGCGCGAATCCACTAGAACTAGAAGTAAGAGGTCAATTTAGATAATATTCATAATTTTAAATCTAAAACGCAGCTACCACGCAATTTTTGAATCGGTCATAGTTTCGTCATAAATTTTCCAATTAATGGGTTCTTTGGAGGAGAGTATACGATTAATTGTAACTAAATTCTTGTACATATGTATTCGTACTTGATTCAATTCAAAGACATTTACTCGTAAAACATATCAATAAGAATTGTAAACATAGATATATGTATTTATTATTTTATTTATAATCTACAAACGGAAATTTCACATTATCAACGACGTCTCTCTTACTTGGAAGATAATTAATTCTTTCGATCTTTCCTTATAAGAAATCAATTTAATTATCTACTAGCTACATACTCGTATATTTAATTTGTTTAGTCTTGAACTATTAAAAATGTACTTAAATATTAATTTGTCTCATAATACCACAGTTTATGTGCATGTTTAATTGTGATTTCTTTGTAAGAGAACATTCATCGCTTATTATCCACTATCCACAGCTACATCTCAAGAAATATAATGTTATAATCATCTTCATTCTATATCAATATGTACACGGTATGTAATGTACCCATCCAAATACGAATTAGGAACTATGTACATATAAATAAGAACAAAACAAAAAATCATCTTATCGATAAGCACGTAGACTATTACGATGGTGACTCAATATTCCATTTTTTTTTTTTTTTTTTTTAAATGGAGCTGCCGGAATTTTTTAATGAATCACCGTTAAATTTTTAACAAATTTCTTACAAGTTCAGGTGATTTGATTTACATTATTTTAAATTCTCGCTATTCGCGTTCTATAATCAAAACAAAACCACGAAATTAATTTATGTGATAGCGAGGCGCGCGGTCTGTATATATGTAGGTACATAACTAGGTGGTCCGTTTAAGATCAATAAAATAAATTTAATCGAGTTCACGGTAATTTTTCGGTGACTTATTGGATTTAAACGCAAAATTTATATAAACATATAACCACACATATACAGATTGATTTAGATAGATCGCTAATTCTTCTTATTCATTGTTTTGAATAAATATAAATAAAAGAATTTCATTTTTCTTAATAAATTTATATTAATCTCTTTTGGTTAAGAAATCAGATTTTCAAGAAAACCAAATTAATATATCAAGGTTGAATTTTTAATTTTGAAAGTTTTTATTTTTAAATAATTTGTTTATAAGTACTTACGAAATATAAAACAAAACCAAAACCACTTCTGTGTGTAGTTTATTAATTTTGTTGTCGTTTACTTAAATATTTCGTTTTTTTTTTTTTTTTTTTGTTGTGTTAAGATTATAAATTCCATAAGAAAAAATATGTACATACTGTAAACACTCTTATATTTATTAAAATCTTGAAGGTTTATTAAGTATTTGTGTAATATGCCAGTTAATTATGCGCTGAGGACTTTGTTTCATTATTTCAATACATTACTTGGTTTCATGGGATGGTGTTAATGCGTGGTAATTAATTAAATTTAAAATTTTAATGGACAAGGTTTACGAACATGTTATACACTTATTTAAATTTTATAGCTTATTCTTGAACTATCAAATAGACATGAAACGATTTTTTTTTCTATTTTAGCCACATCATCGTTAAAAATTAGTAGAAACTAAATTATTGGCCGACAAAATTGATCGATTGCGTTATTTGTAATTTATAATCAATTTCTTCATTTTAACTTGCACCTTCAAACATACATAACTTTGTTACCTCCTGTGTCCATTTGTAGACCACTCACAGTTTTCGAATAGTTTTCAGTTAAAATTGATTCCTTTCTCTTCTTTCAGTATGATCGTTTGTCAAAAAATTAAAGGTTAACCTGCAGAATACTATTGAACGATATCATCAATGAATTTCAGTAGCGATCGAAAGCAGATATCAAAATAAAATCTTCACTGACAATAATTTTCATATTCACCGGTGAATGGCGCGAGTATAAGATGGCCCTGACGGAATATAACCTCGAATTAAGAAGATCCAAAAGGGCTACCTAGAGGAATTTCTGTGAGGGAATCAATGAATTGCCCTCTGCAGGTCGTCTCCAGAAAGTCCTTTCCAGAGATCATTCAAATGTTTGTTTGTTTGTTTCTTTTTTGATTTATTTTTTACCGTCCTACTTTACGCCTGGAGTAGCCAAATCGAGGACGGGCGGCTACAGATCCGTCTTTGAAAACCACTTGCACATTGCATTACTTCATGCCAACCTGTAGTGCTGACATGAAAGATGGGTCGGCCCATGGTTTCTGCACTCTCAACAGGGGGTCATAGATGTGTTCATCTTCATCACCGATCGTAATCAGATGATGAAAAATCCCTTTTGCATCCCGCCCTATAGGGATTCGAACCCGGTACCTCCCGATCCAACCGCCGCAGCTTTAACCACTGCGCCGTGTGCTCGGTGATCATTCAAATGGTTTCAAAGGTTAGGATTTCTCCAGAAGCAAGATGGGAGGTTCACTGAAAACCGGAAGGAAACCTTAGAGGTACTGTTAGATACCCACTTTCCGGATTCAGTAGTGGTAGAAGCTCAAGAGGACCCGCATGATCACTCAAGTGAGGTAGGATCTGGAGTCTCTCTGGGAAATTTTTCACACCCAGCAAGGTGCGATGGGCTATTGGGTCTTTCAAACCTTTCAAATCCGCTTGAGGGGATGGTATCTTTCCAGCTTTAGTTCAAAAAGGTATTGAGGAAATACTCCCCAGCTTGATCCAGATCTTTCGGGCAAGTTATGCTTTTAACTATATTCCGAAACTGTCAAGAAAGGTTAATGTGGTTTTTATACCAAAGGGGAGGAGGGAGATCGTCTAGATAGCCAGGCCAAGGCATATCGGCCAATTAGCCTCACATCGTTTCTATTGAAGACGATGGAAAAAATCCTGGACTATCAAATAAGAAGAGAGGTCCTTGGGAAAAATCCGCTGCATCGGGCTTTGCCTATCAAACTGGTAAATCCACTGTTATGGCCCTTAGCGGTCTAGTCATGAAGATTTAAAAATACGGTGACATACAAAGAAATTGCCCTTTATGCCTTTGTGGACATTGAGGGGGCATTTGATAATGTCTCCTATGGATCAATATAAAGGGCAGCAATAGAAAAATAGCGGAATAAAATTCCGCTTTCTACAATAAGGTGGATCCGTTTCATGCTGGAACATCGTGAGATTACAGCCAGACTAGGTGGCGAGTCAGTAACCATCAGGACCGTAAAGCGCTATCCCAGGGATGTCCAGGGCTATGCGGATGATGTGGCTATCATAATCAGAGGCAAGTTTGATGAGGTCATTTCTGATCGCATCCAAAATGCACTCAATATAATATGGCAGTGATGTTACTAGGAAGGACTCAGTGTCAATCCAAAGAAAACTGTCATTGTTCCTTTTATGAGGAGGAAAAAGCTCGCGCTTACAGGGGTTATCCTAGATCAAAAACTGAACAGGAAGCAACATTTATTGAAATTTCAAGTTAGAGCAACGCAAACTTTATTGAATAAGGTTCAGCGTATAGCCTGCATCGGTGTTATGAGTTAAATGAAAACATGTCCAACCGCTGCGATGGAGTCACTTCTGGACGGTGCAATTATGACCCTGAAAATGCAGGCGGAAGGAAATATCAAACCAGGCAATATGGTGGGTCATCTGGAAATCCTTAAGGAATTTCAGACAGACCCCCACAGGAATGCCTTCCGACTGTATGCCAGCTAAACTGGACTTTCACAAACCATTTTGTGTTAGGTTACCTGACCGGGGTATGTGGAGTGCAGGTGGACCATCCTTTGAGCGAGGGTCCATGGTATGGTTTACAGATGGATCAAAAACGGAAGATGGAGCGGGGGTAGGAATACACGGGAGTGGCACTGCCCTTTCGAAGTCCTCGGGTACCAATGCTACCGTTTTTCAAGCAGAAGTACATGCTATAGAACTTTGCGCTAGGATATGCATAGCAAATGGCCTAAAGATTTATACTGTATCAGACAGCCAGTCGGCCTTAAAGGCTCTTAGGTCTTGTACCGTTGAGTCAAGGCTACTGCAACTGAAATTCTAGTTTTCTAATTCTCTTATGAGTGTTTTAAGATCCTTATGTGGTATTACTAAAGCCAACCCAACATAAAAAACCTAAATACTTTTTTTTTTTACGTTTGGCCAGCTTTTTGGCAATCGGCCCCACTGTGCGGCGTGGTCCTGCACCATGCATAATACAGCTATAATACAGTTTTACGTAAGTCACCTTTCCTTTAATCGTCTAATGAGATTTTATTAGTAAAGTTTTCCGATTTACCATACATACAATATTTTTTACATAAGAATTGTTCACACTCAACATTTCTGGTTGATTGTTGTGGTGGTTTGCTGTTGCCAAGTAGCTGATCCACACATAGTGTTGTAAAATTTCCGAAATTTTTAAATGTGGTAATCTTACCATTACCGGTAACAAGGGTAAAATTCGTATCACACTTTTTTTCAATATTTTGATTCCAATTTGTACTAAAGAACCCGAGTAAAATTTTGACATCTGGACAAAAGAAGGACATCTACTTAATCTGCATTTAAATATATTTACTATACACAAGTGATTCAATTCAAAAGCAAAAAATAAGGAATATTGTATTTCAGTATTATTATTATTATTATTACTGGGGGGGCATGCGGGCGATCAGCCACTTCGCACTGCGACCTAAAAGATCTATTGTGCTGGCCCCTGCTTAATTATCCGTCCAGTCAATATTCAGGTTCTTAATGAACCTAACGATACTGCCTCCCGGTACGTGATACCTACTATCTGGGCTTATTGCTCTCCCTCCTAGATATTTACTACAGCATGTAGTTCCGCTAGAAAGACGGTAGCATTGGAGCTCAAGGACCTCGAGAGGGTTGTCCCACTCCCGTATATTCCTACTCTTGCCCCGTATTCCATTTGATTTTACTCTTACGAGTTGCTGGGAATTGCAAATCACCTGTAGGTCACCCAGCTTTACTACAGGAAGGCTAAATAAAACTGGAGGGTGCCTGGTATCCAGAGTCCGCATATTTTGGGCTGATTAACCTATCAGCCATTCATCTTTCGGCATATGCTGTTCCACCTTAGATTAGGGTTTTTTGTCAAGGTTTTCTCCTTTAGCGCCGTACTTTAGCCTGTGCCAAATGGCCAAAAATGTGCCAAGTGGCCTTAGTTACCAGTGGTTGCCACGAGGAGGCAGTACGTACACTTGCGAATTGTGAACAGGTTACCCCTTACACAATTGTACCCATCACACAGCTGCCTAATGACAAGACCAGAACAGCTCACGTGATGCGCACCCTACTGGAAGGTTACGGAGCTGGTAGATTAATCTACTCAACTTTGATCCCCTCCTCCAATAGACGCCAAACCACCTTGTATTTCAGTATATACAGTAAATACTATACAGTAAATAATAAATTTTATACAAATTTGGAATTATGATCAAGTAAAGACGCATTTGTCATCCTCAGCGTCAACATCATCCATAACCTAAGTATTCATAGTTTCCTCCAAATCATCCTCTCCTTTAAGCGAATAAGTTTCATTTGAACTGTATTTGATTCCGCAGGAATAGCTTCATGTTCGCTATTCAAACTTCAAATGTTCGATTTCGGCAGATTGAAGTTGTGCGAAATATACTTTAGTTTTCCCGCACGCTCCATAGGTACTGAATGTCCTTTCCGTTGTAGCAGTCGAGGCAGGTATGCTCAAAATATCTATCGCCAACGCACTTAAAGGTAAAGTACCCTCCCGCCCACCAAATCTCATTAGAGAGCTGCTCAATTGCAACCACAAACCGTTTGTTGCAAGCATTTTGCGGCCATTGTTCGGCCCGTCATTTGAGGATATTTATAAGTTATTCGTAATTGACGCATTTAATTTGTTCAAAGGCTTGTTTTATAATAACAGTGAACATTTTCAACTTTTTCCATTCGCTTAGGATAGAGGAGATTGTAGATGTCTTCATAACTGACTACACTTCGTCTTCGATAGCCAGCGCCTTCAGGTCATACCTTGTTATAATCAAACTTGAAAGAGAGATTAAAAAAGTATTTCCTCGTGTTGTTACAGGCAGCTTAAGTGTATTGTACTAGAATTTGCAGTCGCGCTATATGTACTCGAAGGTAGCATGCAAAATGTGTGTGTGTTTTTTATTTCCGAAAACATCCGTTTGACTGAATATTTCAATCTGTTATTAGAATGAATCTTGAATATATCGATAATGAGCAAGTTAAGTCCATGTTAGACGCACCAATACATATTCGGCACGATTTTATGTTCACTCTATTGCCAGTAATAAGTGCAATAAATTTATGAATCCCGACGTCTTTCAGCACCGCTTCAATTTCCTCGAAAAGAAACCTAGCCATATGGCGATTTCCCTTAGTGTGAGAAGAAGACTTATAGAAAATGGGCTTGGGTTTATTGATGACATAATTTGTTAAGGAATTCCTGCGTATGTTGGACCAAGTTTCGGTCTGCAACGTCAGTACAAATGCCCTGGCAATTTGTGCTAAGACTCTCTCTTCGACGGGATAATACTTAAGGCAAAACAATAAATTGGAAACTTGATATCGTGAAGGAACTTTCCAAGCCGAATTTGTAGTTAAGCTAAGTGGAACACCATAAACGAAAATTGCTCGAGCTATTAACTCATCGACGATTTATTGCTCCTTTGGTTTCATCTTGTCAACGAAGTTCGGCATACTAGAGTTTTTCATCGATGAAGACGTTGCAGCAACTTTTCTTATTAAAATTGTGATTGGTGTGTTTCCACATGGAGCGGTACATCATATTCAGGGTCAGATTCCAAATCGATTAATAATCTGTCTGCTAGATTGAGTGGCGAGCATCCTGGATTAGATGACGTGCTTGACGGATTGTACTTTTTGAACTTAGACCAGAATGGAACGAACGGCGAAATTTGTTAATCACTGAGGTTAGCTCGTGATATTTAAATAATAAATAAACAAAATCAGAAACATATAATTGCATAATGAATATGTCAATGCAAAAGGCAAAAAAGGTCTACAGATTTTTATATTTTACAGCAAAATATGTTGTAATAGATTAATAGTACATAAGGATGATAAGGATGTATTATCCAGTGGTGTCACAACTCTTTTTGTAGTCTAGTTTTTGGATAAAACGTTTTTAATTTATGTTACCGACATTATTACGGTAACAGCACTTTGGGTAATATTACCCATTTTACCGGTAATATTATCAACGATAATATTACCGTTTACATCACTAGCCACACATGATATTAACAGTTGTTTCCTTTGTCATTCGTACACCATTGGCTTGGTGCGTATAGCCTTTTCCAATGATTTGATGTAACGTTTTGATATTTTTTTCGCTTATACCTTGTAAATTAAGCCCGTGTTGTAATATTGCGATTTCGCAGAAGGTTCCTTACTTGACTGTTTTGTGTATTGTTGATATGTCGCATAACAGATGATCATAATCGATAATAGTGCGATTAGATATCTCTCTAGCTGTTAATTTGCATAAAATGTTCATTTTGAAGATCAAAGACGACAATTCAGTTGTTGAAGCTATATGTGCATGTCTCCCTTTTACTAATACATTGGTAACAGCTACCACTGAATAAATGTTGGAAGGTATATGATAAAAGAATTTAAAAATCGATTATTACATAATCCCTTATAATCTGCGCAATTCGTGATCAGGAATTGTTATGGAGCTGGTATATGTCCTCTGATGACTCCTATTTTTCCTTGAAGTTGTGATGGACTCAATAAATGTGAATACAAGATGTTCCTGCACGTCTCGTAAATTTTCAATGGCGTCAAGCTCAAGGGATGCCATCAAAATGATTAATACCTGTTGTTTAGTTACATGCTTATCATTTGTGCTTTTGTCTAGGTGCTGCAACCCCTTCTGAATTTTATTAATAGCTTTAAATGTAGCATTTTGGCTATGTTTGAAAAGTTCTACAGCGATATTTTACACATAACATTAGTCCTGTTGTGTCACTAATTCCCCACTTCGTTCTTGTTACTTCTTTATTAGATGAAAGCAGCTATTGATTGCCTTCATGTAATCTACTCATTTGGAATCGCAGTTGCTGAATGAATTACCAGTTGACAATTAAAATTCTTCATATAGTGTTTCCATCTTATGAGCGTCTTCAATTATTCGCTTGCTTATCGTGCTTTCTTTCGGTAGGATTATGGACAGCTTTCAATCTATTGGTAGTTGCGATTTTAGCAAACATCCGTGTAATCGTAACATCCCATTCTTCCTGATGACTAGCTTTAAAGCCGATAGTTTGAATTTCTCATCTAATTTCGTCCCTTTCGTCAATGCCTAAAATTCTTTAAGGAAGTATCGATGTTGTTCAATCCTAATTATCTTGGCTTCCGCCAGCCTCAGTTCTGGTGCATTCATTAATACTTCCTTCGACTATTATCGTTCTTTATGAACGTGAAGGTTTATGAACCTTTGGCAGTACACAAATATATGCTTCAACTTTTGAATGCTTGAAATTTTATCAATTAATTCATGTATAGTGTGTTTGCAGATAAATGACATCGTCCGTGCTGCTCCAGTCGTTATCGGATTGTGGAATCTTGTATAAGGGTGTTGATGGCCATGCATTTGAATTTTCCTGTAAAAAGGTTGGTCTCGTCTACCATATCGAACTTTGTGGCGTGACGGTAGCTGCCTAAATCGGATGTTGGTCCGTAATTCCATTGTAGCTGAGGTAAATTATCTTATCTATAAATTATCTCAAAGGCTTCAAACTTTGTGCCGTCAGCTCTTATCCAGGCCAAAACTATGGTAGAGTCCATCCAAGCGAACATCTCTATATCTTGGTAGTTAAAGGTTTTCTTGACACATAGTAAGAGCCTGGTCAGTTTCCTTTTGATTGGGGCAACTCTGGTTTTTGGTACCAACAAGCTTGTTGCAATTTACTCGAATGCATTCGTGGATGCTAAATAAACCATGCATCTTGGTACCTTTATTCTACATAATTCCCCTAATTCGGTCTTTTTTGTTATCTATTTTTGTTCTATATCATCTGATAGCTTTTTACACCACAATACTTCAGCTCTCCAGGTCCCTTGCTTTGTTGCTACTGGTGCTAGCCAGTCGACATGATCAGTTAATTTTGAAGAATCGGACAATAGTAGACGTTTCGTTGATTCCTCCTTTAAAAGATTTAGCCTGGTCATGTCAAATTCAAACGTGTTGTCTTCAGGATTATAGAGAATACCTAGTGTTTGCTTGTAAAAAGAGGTTACAACCTCTTCAACGCTATAGCCCCCAGTCAGTAGATCATCCACGTAAAAATCTTTTTCCACGATCTTTGCTGATGTTGGATATTTGTTCTTCAGCCGTGGCCAATTGCTTTAATGTTCTTACAGCGAGAAACATCGCTGCTGTTGTTCCGTCATAGGTGGCAGTTTTTAGTTTGTATTATTCTATTGGTTGTGAAGAATTTTTTTCCTACAATATTCGTTGCAAGTTCTGACGCATCCAGATTTGTGTGTTCACTACCTCAAGATGATATTAATTAGGTTACTTTGAATTTGGGTCACGTTCATTATTACGTCGCGGATAGTCCCGATGAGGTTTTACTGGATGCATTAAATACCTACTCGTAGTTTTGTCGTAGTACTTTCGTGGTTGATCACTCAATGATGTGGTATGTACTATGTTGGACTGTCACCTGGCTCATCTCTCACTAGCTGCATATGGCGCCTTTCTTAGATAATCTTCCGTAAATTCGTGATAGCGTTTGGCGAATTGTTTATCCCTCAGAAATGTTCTCTCGATCTGCAATAACCACGATGACTGCTTTCTAAATTCTTCTCCAGTGGCATCATTTTCTACGAATAAGTTTTAGTGGTAACCATTGACAAACTTTTGACCTCCAGCTGTAGCCTATGCTTATCATTACGATCCAACCAAGTTTAGTTTCTTTAGCAATTGGATCTTGGCGCATCCTCCAATGATGATACTGTTTATAATTGAGCAATAGTCGTCAACGCCGATTATGACATTGGTGCTATTGAACTTGTTGTATTGTGGTAAATGCTGCAAATGTGTCCATTTGTTTTTGTTGGTGTCAAAATCGACGTCTGGAATATTGTCGGTTAATTTCTTAAACACCATTAACTCAAACTTAATTTCAAAGGAACTTTGAAACGTTGAGGAGAAAGTTACTGCGAGTTTGTGATTGCAAACCGCGGCTTCCTTTCATCTCATTCCTGATATTTTATAGTATTGACTCGTTTTTGCCCCGCCTTAAAAAAGTTTGATACCTGGAAAAATTACGCGTTAGAGCATGCGTATTATCACAGGACTGGATTACGTTTTCAGATAACTTTTAGATAGCTGTTGCCGGTCTGCCTTGTCACCGATACGCAGTCCTGTGTTATGCCTTCCATTACATAAGGTATATTGGTTGTTCTGCTTATATGCATTTGTTTCGTGTTATTTATGCAGCATCGCTACATACTATCTCACGCTGGTCCACCTCTGCAGTAGACACAAATGCTCAAAAATGTTTTCTCGTGTTGTGGTTGTTGGTTTCACTATTAACTTTTGAGTGTCATTGGCCTCTAATGATTTAAATCTTCCTTCCAAAAATTTTAAAAATTCTGTTGTCTTGAGATTTCATAGACCCGTCGTGACTCGTTTTTCAGTTTTTTAGGCAAAAATTTTTATTGAGTTCCACGACTCGGTATTTACTATTGTATTGTATTTGTTTGACCAAACTACATATTTAAATATGTATGTTGAAATCAGCAGTCTCCTATTGTTATATCTGTTATTCAAAATTTCTCAAGCGGCCCTGTAATTTTATTCTGTTGGTTGTTTGGAGGTGGTTGATTAATTTGGCCGCAGCGCTCTCCAACTGACTAATTAGATAATTGATTTTGTAGCTGTCACTTTATGTACTTTCGTGGATTAGCTTGCTGAATGTGTCATGAAATCTGGTCCACTTCTGGTAATCCCCAGTAAGATAGACGAATGTCTATTGTCTGGTTTGATGGTTTTTTCTGTTCCTTCTATGTTCGTTGTTATTTAAAGGATGATAATTTGATAATGTCTATGAATGTTTTCAAAATCAAAATTCGACGAACTTTATTATTTGTTACGTAAAGTTTTTTTATTTTGAAATAAACTTTAGACATTATGATTACAAAGGGAAAATGGCCGCCTCGACACTGGGTGTAAAGAAAATCCCTAAGACATCCATGAAAGTGCACAAACGCACAATTTGGTACGCATTTTATTTTGGAGTTGTGGGATGAATCAATGATTGACAAAAATTTTTGAGAATGAAGCTTTTAATGCTGTTACAGTAAACGGTGAACGCTGTCGTGAGATGTTGGGCAAATTTGGATATCTCGCGAATTGTTGGCATCAATTGGCATGCAATAGTATACCCAGTTATCGTATTTTACTGGGATTTTGGCGATTTTTTCTAGTGTTTCTTTTAATTTATCCAAATACATAGAGCGTTTGGCACTCACGGTACTATAATATTGAAGAGGATGATGGAGGATGTACCTTTGAATAAAAAATGCTTTTACTTAAAAACTTGAAATCTGTTAACTCTTCAACATAACCAGAACCGTACATCGAACCCTGCAAATCCATCCTATTTTTGAAACAAATACTTAGGGACTTCAACAATCTCCACAGCTTCGTATAACATATTTTAACTCCAAACAAATTAGCTAAATAGAAGTTAAATTGATCGCTTCAAATACAGTGGCATGGGATAAGTTTAACTGAGCCCGATTTTTCAAAAAATGAAATCATTCAACTGTTCAAGCTACAATTTTATTAAACATCGACATTTTATACGAATTAAGTATATATACCTGTCCCTCGATTAACACGGTAATTACGTTCCGCCAAATTACCGTGTAACTCAAAACCGTGTTAATCGCGACTAATATACCTGTCCCTCGATTAACACGGTACTTGATTAACGCGGCGAAACTTCTGTGCGTGTTAATCAAGACTTTATCTCAATTCGTTGACCGTGTTAAATCAAATCCGTGTTAATCAAGTACCGTGTTAATCGAGGAACAGGTGTATATTCAAATATTTTCTTCATGGCGAAATCTGTTGTAGAGGAGGAGTATTATTGAATATTTAATTTGGAAATATTTTACCGGGGGTTTTGAGGAAGCTGATTTTGAATATGATGTCAGATCTAGAAAGTTCAAGATGGCGGCTCCAAAGTGGTAACTATAATCTTGAAATGGTTCTGACATCGCTGAATTCGAAGATGGTTAAATTTCCAACTTATACCACAATCAAACTGTGAGTTTGTAATCCGATAGAGCAAGGCAAACAAGAATTTTATACGATTAGTATTCTGTTGTTTAATACCACTTTGAAAACAGATTGCATCCGATTACTCATTACAAATTCCAGTACCAACAATACATTTGCTGATTGACAGCTTATGGACGAGTAAAACGTTCGATATTCGCACTTTACTCATCGTTCATCAATAAAGAGAAAAAAACACTTACTCTTATTTTCTTAAATTCTTTCGCCTCACTGATCATGTGTCGATATTAGAGAATATCGATTTTTACACTTCACATCTATTTTATCCTTTTCCGGTTTCGCCGCACGGGAAAGTAATACCGCGTTTTCCTTATTGTTTTCGCTTCTCCTTCTTGTAAGAGTTTTGTTTTAATATAGTTACCAGTGACATCAATATATTCCATTTTTGTCCGCTTTAATGCTTTTTAAATTAATATAATGCTGTGTTTTTTAATGTTTCTGATCGCAAACTTTTGAGGTTATTTCAAACGAGACTTTTGAGTTATAATTGTTGAATAAGTTCATACATAAAATTCATATTTTGGATCAAAATCAAACCGCATCACAGTTTTAACACAATTTTAATTTTAAATTTGACCAGTTCTGGTTTGACCAGTTAATAATATTGTACATACCTGAATTTTTTGAAGTTTGATCTGATTCAAATAAATGCAAAACAAGAATTAGTGAAATTTTGGTTGTTGGTTTCAATATACACTTTGGTTTGATTTGAACAATAATATGGTTAAATTTGAATTTCATCAATTTTGGATACACTAGTTAGAATTTTCTAAAAAACCAACAAATTAAAATCGTAGCTTACCTAGAGCTTTGTAAATCAGACATATTATATTCTTGTATTAACAGATTTACCAATCACACACAAATTGTTGTGTAATGTAAGTAAGTAATTACCAGTAGCATTTAGAAGAAGTAATCGATTTTTCAATATAATCGGTTGTTAATCTGAAAAACTAGGTCACCCTTTACATTAATTCCGAATCGACCTTTCATTTTATTACATACAGTTACATTTATTATACATAACGTACAAAACGTAAAAATCAATAACCATAAAAAATTTAAGAAAATTATTCAAGAAAACCTTTTTAAATTGACAGAATCGGTGTGTATCGTCTTTCATGGTTTTGTGGTTATTGTTGTATAAATTTTATCTTAACGATTAATCATTTATATGCTTGCTTTATTAATCCAGAGTGTTGTAATTCAGTTATTGAAAACTGTATCTTTTTATTCTATAATTAATCAATGGCGAGCACACTCTTCTTAACTGTAATGAATTTGTACACACAATGAAATTTATTAAGAATAAAGAAATATAAAATTCAAGTTGAGTAATAAATATATGTAGCTTCGTAGCTTCTTTTCGAAAAAAATGAGTTCAAATGTATATTTCTTTGAAATATGTTTTTCTTATAATATATAATTTGAATGAGGTCATTTAAGAACAATTTGGTTGTCTAATACATTATGCACACACAATCATGGTTTCATGGAATTAACGTTTTTTTTTATCATTTTCTTTCCAGAAAATTATAATTATAAACGAATTAAATGGCTGCAGCTAGCGCTGGTGGCCCAAAATCGGGTATTGATCCTGCTTCGGGTACGATAAATTGCATTCCATCGCAGCAATCGTTGAATCAACACCAACAAGCGTTGATGCAACAACATAAACACCAGCAACAACATCATCAGCATCAATTTATCCAACAGATCCAGCAGCAGCAGCAGCAGCAAAACCATCAACAACACCTGCAACAACATCAACCGCCTCAACAATTACATCATATTATACAGAAGCAACATCAGCCGCAAACTTATTTTCAACCCAAAATTACAGTTGTACCAAAATTGAATGATAAATTGATTCGAAGCAATAGTAGCGGCAGCGGTGTTCAGCAGTCCTCCTCAGAATCAGTATCAAATATTTCAGCTAGTCATCAAAACCAACAGTTAAATTATGATAATTTGACTATAAAGAAACCACCTCAAATATTAACGACAAAAGGTCCAAATGTATCAAAAGGTTGGCGTAGGTTAATTATAAAGGGTGATATTGTGTATTTGAGGTATGTACGAATATTTTTTTGTTTTTTTTTTTTGGGAGGGAAATCACCGAACTGAAACGAAGGAAAAATAGGGTGAAATAAATTTGTTCGCTCCTGCTTCGGTGGTTTTTACTAAAAGATTACGATCTAGACAATTTCGTTTGCAACGAGGGTCGTATAATATTTAAATTAATTAACGATATACATTTTTTTTTCAGCCCATCTGGTAGTGCATTAACCTCGGTAGCAAACGTTAAAGAATATTTATTAAAATCTGGCACATGCAAATGTGGGCTGCCGTGTCCTCTTAGGCCGGAAATATTTTTCGATTTCGATGCCGAGATACCTAATCGACTGTTACGGTTGAACAATGTTGAAAACTCAACATGTTCGCATATCGAAAAAACGTTAACGGTGCAACCAATCCAAACAACAGCAACAACGATAGTTGGTCGACGGAAAATCGTTAAAGAATGGCCAAATTCTCAGCAAAAAGTATCAACAGTGATTTCAAGCGGTATAATACCGCAAAATGTAAATAATAATAATGTTAATAATAATAATAATAGTAATATAATTAGTATTCATAAACAGATAAAGTCACAACATAATAGTAGTAGTAGTAGTAATATAGTAAACGTTGGTTCAAACGTTACTAATTCTAATATTCAAAATAATATAAATAATAATCAAAGTAATTTAAGTTCAAATGTTGTAGTTGATAGTAAATTATCTAATTTAAAATTAACACGTTCGCCGCCATGGCGAAAGAAAACAAGTTTCGTTACGCCACAAAATCAATCGAGTCAACAGCAGCAAATAGTAAACGAAATTATTGTAAGCAATAATGAAAGAGTACCACCGCTTCCGACACAGCATTTACCACCATCTCATATTAATAATCAGGCTAGTCAACAACAAGGGCCTCCTGCTGGAGGATCACAGCCGAATATTAGGATAATTAAGACTGGTAATGGTATTGGTGGTGGTAATTCGGCGGCCACAATTCGAGGAAAGAAAAATCCAAGTTTTAAAGATGATCCGACCGGGTATCTAGATCATCAAACAGCGATTTTACATAATTCTATACTAAGTGTTCCAAGTCCAGATATTCCAGTTATAAACGAATCTCGGAATGTAATTCAACCAAATAATTCCGGTATTACGATCAATAATAATCCGATCCAGATTTTCAACAATAATCAACACCAAGTGATCAATATAAATTCGAATGGCGCGAATTTCATAAGTCAAAATCAACATCATCCCCAGCATCATCATCATACCACGACCGCCTTTCCTCTTCACAATAATCAAATTTTAGTACAACAACAAAATAGTTCCAATGACCAAATTTTACATCAGACGGCAACAAATCAAATAGTCACAAATATTCCGCAGACAACGACATTTTGTGGTCAAACCGTTACGCATATGCCAAACGGTGTGGTTCAAATACATAATCAGTCTTTACAGGCGGGCAATCATTCAAACCAAACGAATTCCGCGCCATCCGACATAACCATGCAACAGCAACTTCAAATTCAGCAACAAATCCACCAGCAGAATCAACTAATTCGGCAAACGCAGCAATTACAACAAAGCCATAATTATCCGATTAACGATGAAATTCATGTAAATCCAAGTCATAGTGACAAGTTATTACCCGATTCTCAGGAAAGTCCAGTCTCATCGAGTACAACAATTTATAGTCAAACTCCGGATACAACACGAATAACACCCGATACAATAATGTCGTCTAAAGGCCCAGTGCAAGGTGGCACAATATCGACTAGTAATGATTCTACATCATCCTCAACCTCATCGTCACCGGTCGAGCAGCCACACGAAGTTATTTTAAATACATCCAATGCTTATCGATTGAATTCATATGCGTCGAGTGAAACTACTTCAAAAAATACGATAACATCAGTGCTGGCGGGCCGAACAATGACGGCCACAACGAGTGTTAATCCTTCGGCAAATTTTCATCCTGCTCGACAACAACATTTCAATCAACCCGATACTTATGATCATCAAAATATTATGTCCGTATCAAATCAAATGCCTGATATTCAAATCCAGCAGATTAGTCGAGATGATAACAGTAATCATAGTACAAGTAGCCATCATAGTCACCATGGGCAACAGCAACAATTTATTATGACGTCTACTGGACAAATTATTCTGATGTCGAATAAAAACCAACCAACTCAACATGCCGGCGGTTCTGGTGGTAATACCCATCAAATGATTATAAATACAACTAATGGTGGATCTGGATCGCAACAATTCTCCATTGATAATCACAATTTACACAGTAACGTCCAAATAATCTCACAACAAAATATGATTCAAGCTCACAAGAACAATCAGTTCAACAATTTCAATAACGTAATTCTTTCGTCCAGTGGTAGTAATGGTAATGGTAATCAAAATTTATCCGGAAACATGTTAAATCCACAGCAGCAGCAAACTGTTGTATTGAATACGATCCCTAGCGGATTTGTGATACCAAATTTTGTTGATGGCGGCCAGGTGATTATTAATCAGGGTGGAAATAATGCTGGTAATTATGTGCAACAGCAAATACAAATTTCGCCCGATTCAAAACGGCGACCAAAGAAAAGAAAAAGCAGTATGTCTCCTCAATCTCCATCACCCACTACCATTCAGGTTCCACAGCAAAATCAATCAATGCTTCAAATTGCCACGCCACAATATTCACAAAATTTTCAACTATCACCATCGCTGTCTGGCATAACAATAATCCCAAATCAGACACATCATAAAAATTCACAACAACAGATAATTATGTCGCATCAGAATGGCCAAATAATTCAACCGATAAATTTAATTGGCCAACAATTGCTTGTACCAGCTGGTTTGGTTGTAGCACCTGAAACGACATTGCTTCAAATACAAAATTGTGGTCCAATATTAACGCAGGGTGGGATGATGATACGGGCACCAAGCCCTCAAAATATTCAAAATAAAAATTTTTTATCGCCAAATGGTCAAGGGCAACAATACATCGTCAATTCGAACGGTCAGGTTAGTCCGATAGGACAAATTTATAGTACACCCGTTGGTTTAGTTGTACCGCAAACAAATGCAGGTCAAACGTTTGTGCAACAAAATACAACTATAGTGCAACAGCAGACGACTATGATGAATAGTAATAATAATAATAATAACAATAGCACCAAAAATTTGATTGAAACCCAATCCAGTGATAATTCGAATGTTGGACATTCGGTTAGTACACAGACGGCGCATCAACAACAGCAAATTGCTTCATTGCCACCGGATACGACGACTCATAGTCCACTGTCGCCTGAGCGGCCAGCGAGTAATAAGAGTATTGGGAATAATGATCAAATGAATATGGTAACAAGATTTACGTGAAGTCACAAAGAATTTGAAATTTTTTTAAAATATCTTTTTTCCTTTTTTTTTTTTTGTTCTTTCTTTATTTATTTATTTTAAGGCGATGGTGCAATGTGTGTCCAGCTCAGAACCAGATTCAGCGGTATCTCCGTTTGAGAGTCGGCAGTCGCCTGCGATTGAATATAATGATAGGAGTAATACTGGTAAGTCAGAAATCTTAATTGTTTTTAGAAAATCTGTATCCAAATCTTTAATTTTGTAAATCTTATTACAGGCTTCCGAAATTATCAGCAACACACTACATTTAAATCGACCGACAGTAAAATAAGACGAATTGAAAGTACCATGATTGTTGATCGTAAAAATTCACTGGATAATATAGGTAAGCGCATAAATTTATATAACAAATATTATTGCTAAATATATAATAAAAAAATTAAATAATCAAATTCACTAAAATATGCTAAAATTAACTAAAACTCATACATGACACATTCATCCATTAATCATTAAATCATTAAAAAAAAATCATGTTTCATATTGTTTTTGTCTTTTTTTTTTTTTTATGTTGAATAAATATGGTTTTTAGTTTTATGGCTTTTAACTTTTATACATTTTTTTTTAATTATAATAATCATTTTTTAATAATCATTTATTTATCCTGGAGAACCACCTAATTGTAAATAAAAACACATTTCAGTTTCATCAAGATAAATATAAAAATAAAATTCATCTTTACTCTTCAACCCATCTGTAAATAAAAACAATAATTAACTTAATACATATAACTATCACTACCTAGCCTCATTTTAAGCTGGTCTGTTGGTTTGGAGGATGAGAATTTTGTATGTTGGCTGCTTGAGAGTAAAAATGTGTGTTTTGAAATTAACTGTGGTTTTTTAATTAGTTACTAATTTAAAATTATTTTAAGTTGAAATGGGAGGAAATTATAAATGTTTTATTATTATTTATTTTTCTCATCTTTAACTAACCTAAATAATAAGTGTATTACTCGAGTTCCCTTCTTTTTTTTTTTGTTTTATTGTGCAATTGCATTTTTATTTACTATACAATTTTCTCGTTAAAAAGTATAATGCTGGCTAAACTATAATTAAAAATAAATAATTATATTCTTTCATGGCGGAACGATTGTTTTGAAGATTTGGCTAGAAAAGTATGTAATGTAAAAGCTGTGGTTTGCAAATTTATTTTAAAGTTTCATAAAATTGACTTTATGTAAACCAAATTCTGAGATTTTTATTGTTCGTTAATAACAGAATTGATAGCCAATATCACTCAAATTTTGAGGTGGGGAGCTAATCGTCTTTTCGATAAAGGCGATGTGTAGAAAGTCCAGTAGAAATGACCATGAATCAACATAAGAAATAAAGTAAATAACAGTGGTACATTTATTATTGTTAAAGTGAAGTAACGAAAATGGGCGATTACAAGGCAAAAATTAATGAGTTCATTTTTAACATTGGAGCGCAAGAATTGAATTAAAATTCTACTGCAAAACACAATGATAATGAAAGTATTAAAGCTATTATCAACAACTCAACTCATTTATTCAATAACAAGGAAATTAGACAAAACATGATGAATAAACAGCTTTTCGAGGTATGTCCAAAATCCATAAGGAGGATGTGGTAATGAGACCAGTGGTTAATTTCATCTCAGCACCTTCTTTCAGAGTTGCAAAACGTTTGAATAAATTGCTGTTTAGCAACATTGTTATCAAGATGGACCACTCCGAAGAATAATCCAGAGCTAGTCAAAATAGAGCAAGTCAATATAACAAGAAACGGAAAACTAGCCTCTTTTGATGTTTCAAATACGTACATATTCGAATATTCCGGTTGGTGAAACTTTAATAATCACCAGGAAGTTGTTATTGGACAAACAGATTGATATACATACTGTAAATAAGGTTATTGCGTTGCTTTAGAAGAAAGAAATTATTAGTAGTCAAAGTTACTTTAAGCATGAATGTTAATTCTACAAACAAAACGATAGTTTATCTATTTGAAGCCTACTTTCCGGAACCTGAAATCTACGCAAACCTATTAAACGATATATCAGAAGTCAAATCATCTGTATAAACACAATCAATAGCTGCTTACCGCTATGTGATTCATAGATTGAACGACATACCAATGTCAGAGTTGAAGTACAAAATGGAACTCGATAACTTCAAATATGTTGGCTATAAAATAGAATTCGAAAAGACATTGGAGTATGAATCGGAGTCCATACCCGTCGGAAACTTCAAAAAGTTTTCAAAATTTCGTTCAAAGTTTAGCTCACAAAATGCAGCATGAAATAAGTGACTGTTTGGATCAAAAATGATCTATTCCACATTTCACGTTTCTGAGGCAATTGAGAAAACTTTTAATTCTTAAATTACTTTACATGTTCTCACTTTTATTGATTCATTGCTTTGATTAGAAATCTCATTTCTGTTTTTTTACTTTGAAACTTTACTTTGTATTTTCAAAATAATTTGAGAATAGACAGACAGGTTGTGAAAGTTACATAATGTAACAAGGCCACCGGTAAACAAGGCCACCGGACCTGATGGAATTCCAGTTCGAATATTGAAGGAGTTTGCCAATGAATTGGCTCCAATATTATCTAAAATTTTCCTACTTTCATACAAGCAAGGCGACTACCCGAACGCCTGGAAGAGTGCAATGGTGCAACCCGTGCTGAAACGGGGTTGTGACAAAACTGACCCTTCAAACTACCGGCCAATATCAATTGTGTCAGCCGTCGCTAAAGTCTTTGAGAAATGCATCAATCAACATATAGTTAAATATCTTGAAGTTAACAAACTAATTTCGGATAGACAATACGGCTTTCGTGAAAGCCGATCCACGACCGATCTCCTGACGTACGTCACAAACAAATGGAATCTCGCCTTAGAACACCACGGAGAGGCCTTTGCAATCGCTTTGGATATATCCAAGGCTTTTGATAAGGTATGGCATGAGAATCTTATTTGTAAACTTGTGGCATACGGGCTGGACTCGATGACCACCAGGTGGATTAAAAGCTATCTCAATGACCGAAAAATCAGCGTCGTACTTAATGGGAGATCATCATCGACGCACTCCCCAAATGCCGGAGTCCCTCAGGGATCACCTTTGTCACCGACCCTGTTTTTGCTATACATCAACGATTTGCTGGATAGCACTGTAAACCCTATCCATAGCTTTGCAGATGATGCCACATTGCATTCTTCTATTTCATTCGAGGCGGAGCCTAGCATTACAGATTTAAATAATAAACGGTCAGAAGTCGTAACTTCTCTTAATTCCGATTTAAGTACAATATTTGAGTGGGGTAACAACAACTTAGTGCAATTTAACGAGAAAAAGACACAAATATGCACATTTTCACGTAAAAAAAGTCGCAACAACTACCCATTTGTGGTAAAAAACCATATCCTTGTGGGTTGCGACTCAATTCGACTGCTTGGTGTTCAAATAAGTAACAAACTCAAATGGAATGAACACATTGTTGCATTGGCTAAATCAGCTTCAAAAAAACTCGGGTTCCTAAATAGATGCAGAAGGTTTTTTAAATCGCATCAAGTTCTCCAGATATATAAAACCTTCATCCGACCATGTATAGAGTATTGCTGTCAAGTTTGGGGAGGTGCGTCTGGTACCACCCTCCAGTTATTGGACAGGGTTGAACGCCGCGCTATCCGAATAATACGGAATCCCAGACTTACCCAAGAACTAGACAGCTTACAGCATCGCAGAGATGTTGCATGCACATGGTAAATGTTCTGAAGAACTATCGGAGAAAATACCACCATTCGTTACAACAACAAGAGGAACAACCAATGCACATAGGTTTACGGTGAAGCTCCCGAAACCTCGAACTGAAGAAATTAAGCGCGAATTTGTATATCGAACATCAAAAAAGTGGAATTCGCTAATACACTTCAAATTTCCGGGGGAATACAAAATGAATAAATTTAAGGTAGCTATTAATCTTTACTTGAAGGATCGCGCATTGGGTGCAGAAGCTCTGACAGTTACAAGGAGCTAGGACCGTTAATAAGTCCGCTCTGCACCCAATTAAAATATGTATATAAAAAAAAAAAAAAAAAAAAAAAATGTTAATTGAACAATTGCTGGACAATCATCACTTTGCCAAGTTAATAATTGTTACACTTTCCATATAAATATCAAGGTAATCGTTATTGACTTTAATAATGGTTTCGTTTTTTGAACTCTTTTCTCAATTGAAGCAAAAATTTTATCTGGTGAAATGTACGAATGACCCGGCACTGGAGAAACCAACTCAATATTGACAAAATTTCAGCAACCAGTATTCGCACATTTCAACCACAATAGAGTGTTTATTTTGACCGACATATTCATCTGTATGGCACAATCTACGGTACACCGCAGGCACTATTTCATATGCTATTTTAGCCTGATAATTCTGGGTCCAAGGATGAGTACCCGTTTCCAACAACCATTCCAAATAAATATAAGTAAAGCTGACGAATATAGTTTGCAGCTTGATCTGAGACTTTAGGCAAAACCATATTCTTTTGACAATCAAACCGAAAAAGCTTTACAAGAATCCTATTTTGGATGAGGCTTGTTTGTCCGAATAAAAATTATTGGAAAGCTCTAGAGCATCGTAGCACATTTCCGAGATAAATTAAGTTAAAATTAATTTGATCAAACAATTCAATACTAAGCCCTTATGGAAATTATATTACAATCTGAGGACTATTTGTGAATTTGATTAACGTATTAATCGGCTATTGTTACTTCAAACATTATTCAATTTAAAAGGATTTTTTTCAAAACTATGATTGAATTCCCATGACCACGATTACCACTGTAAATAACAGCAAGTCGGTGAACAGTTAAGTTGGCAGCTAAGGCAGTAGACTAGCGGTTTACATCAAAAAAGTACCGGGAATTGTTAAATAAAACACAAAATTTTAAGTTCAATCATAAAACTTAACACCCTCATAGTATTCCCCATTCGAGGATATACAGATATGCCGGGGTTTTTCCAATGGAGGGCCTGGTTTTATGGCTTCAATGGAGTGAAAACGGGTTCCACAGAGTAGCAATTTGAGCCTGGGAAACAGGAAAAATCACCTGGTGCTAAATCAGGCGAATGTGGTGGTTGATCCATGGTATTTATTGAGTTATTGGCCTTATATTCGTTCACAATTGAGCTCGGTGTGATTGCGCGTTATCGTCGTGTAAAATCCACCGAGTTTTTCCCCACAATTCTGGTCACTTTTT
This sequence comes from Tipula vernalis, assembly GCA_958295665.1. Taxonomy (NCBI): domain Eukaryota; kingdom Metazoa; phylum Arthropoda; class Insecta; order Diptera; family Tipulidae; genus Tipula; species Tipula vernalis. Next base: position 384,903,686 of record OY282558.1, on the reverse strand, counting down.
CGCATCAGCACAAGAAATTTCGTTTCCAACACAAAATTTAAGGCAAACTCTTTGTTCAATAATTTCGTTCATCGTAAAAATCACCGTGTCCTAATCAGGTCCACTGACGTAACCAACTGTTCTAAACAAACTAGTTGCCAGATCGCCCTCAAAGTTGGCATCATAATGAAAGACAGTCCTACCAATCTAGGAAAAAAAATGTAAATCCCTTCAGCGCGGGCATTTTAAATAACAATTCCCGGTACTTTTTTTGACAGAATGTAAAATGCAACATGTGATTACTTCCTTTTCTATTCCCAGCACGTTGTATACCCTCCTCTGTCGCACCAAATATGAATAAATCTTTTTCTCTGATTCAATCCACTATTACTAAAGATACATGTTAAACCCAAATGTGATTGACTGAGTTTTGACTGAAAGTGATCTGACTGAAACTTTGGGTTGGTGGTTACATCGGAATTTTTTATTTGAACTGAATTGACAGTCAAATGTCACTTTGTTCTAAAATTACATTTAAAATAATTTAAAAACCACTTGGAAAATGAATAAAAACGTTTTGCCTTTTTAACAGTATGAAAAAATCTGTCAGGTCAACTAAATTAAAAGTTTACATGTTTAACTCAATATACAAACTGATCCAACCAACCAACTTTAAGTTAACCGAACTCAGACTACTTTCAGATAACTTTTAGTCAAGTCACCGTTTACATGGTGAATTTATCTCGGACGTTTTCAGTCAGATTACTTTCGGTTTAACATGTATTTTTTGTATATACCAAATTGTATATACATATGTCAAACCCAACGAACCAAGCGCTATCGTCCTAAATTGAGCTATCACTGATTACTGGTTTCTTCGCGAATACTATTAAAAGTGGTTGAATATTTCCACTTCTAAAAATCAGCTAATATTACCCCGTTATGATATTCTTTTTTCTGCAACTAGCACTTCATTTTCGAATTTCTTTTGAACTGAATTCTCAAGAATTGTTTAAATGTCAATACAATATTTTCCCCCGTCGACTACGATTGATTCTACCCCGTTGCACTTGTCTCTTCTCTGCCGTCAACAACGCAACTGTTTCTTTTGTTCTGCTTCTCTTTCTCTCAAACTTTCTGCTACCTTCCAACTTTCATAGTTTCAATGTTCCCTCGCCTGGATTTAATCCCTCCAGTAGGAGACTCGATTTCCTCTCCTCTTTCCGGTAGGGGCGATTCCCTCAAATCCACATTCAATTTGCAGATCTTAGCGAGTGGTCGGCGTAAGATTCCGAATTGGGTCTTCACAGCAACTGCTCTGATTAGTCCGTCTTTTCCGGGAAACGTGTTCATGGTCTTTTCTTTAGGACACAGGTTCCTCGGCAAATTCCCATCTGTAATCAGTACTAAGTCTCCAGTCTTTATGGGTTCCGTTGATTGATGTCACTTTGTTCGCCTCGTCAAAGTTGGCAGGTACCTCTTCACCCAACGACCCCAAAAATGATCCGATAATCTCTGGCATAGTCTCCATTGTACTACTCCAGAATTTCCAAGCAGGAAATGATTCGGGGTGAGTGCCTCTTCATATTTAGGGTCAACTGATACATGTGTCAAGGGATGATAATTTATTGTAATTTCTGTTTTGGCTAAAAGCATCATTAGAACTTCTTCCATCAGATTTCTTTGTTTTAAAGTAGCTCCTTAGGTCAGTCTGTACAGCTCGTACTATTCTTTCCCAATAGCCCCCCCCCCCCCAAGTGTGATTCTGAGGGTGGGATGAATTTTCACTTAATTGCTTTGTTGGCAAGAATTTCTCCAATTTGGTCATGCTAAATTTCTTCAATCGCTTTTCTCATCTCATTGTTAGCACCATGGAAGTTGGTGCCATTATCCGAAAACATTTTAGCTGGATACCCCGTTCTTGCTAAGAATCTCCTTATGGCAATAATTAGATACGGAGTTGTCTTTTTTCAGTACTTCATTTGACAGTCACAGTTATGGCCCCAAAATAGTCAATTCCAGTTAACATAAACGGTCTGCTTTACCTGGTTACTCTATCTTCTGGTAGTTGTCCCTTCTCTGGAATCTTCGAATTTGCTCTGGTTAATTAACACACTCTGCATTGTCCCCAAGCTCTCTTCACTGCTTTCCATATGTTCAGGATCTAATAGCGTTACCTCAGTTCGTTGATGACAGTTTCTTGGCCTTGGTGCTTCATCTTTTTGTGATAATGTTGAATCAGCAACTGTACTCTGTGATTCTTAGAATCTATAGTAATTGGGCGTTTCTGCTCCAACTGCACTTCATCAGCATTCTGGCTACGACCTTGCATCCTGAAAATTCCATTCTCGTCCAGGCAAGGTGACAAGGTCAGCAGACGACTCTTTTGACTGAATTGTTTTCCATTCGTCAAGTTCGTGAATTCTTTCGCAAATGTACGCTTTAACTTCTCAGAATTAACATCTCCGTCGCATCCAACTTTTCTTTTTTAATAATCCACGTTTTCTCAAATCTTTAGACATGTGACAGTTATTTCCAGAGCGCATAATCCAAGCTTTCACTCTAATCACCCTCGTCCAGGATGAAAATTTTGATACTTTGTTGCATCTGAATGTAACTATTGAATATGGTCCGTGAATCACTCCAAAAACTTACTCGATCAATTTTTATTCCAGATTCTTGTTGCGGGGTTGTTGCAAGTCTGCTTCCCATGACCGTAGCTTACAACTCAGCTCTCGGTATTGAAATTGGCTTTAGAGGGGTGACTCTTGTCTTAGCCATGACCAACGATGCCTGCCACTATGCAAATACGTATAGCTGCACTGGATAAGTAGTTGGACATTCAGAGAAATACCACCGTGGTATTTTCACATCAGCTGGGATCGTCTTCAGAAATCCTGGTTGGTCATACACGCCATATACTTATATGACTTGTAGAACTTGTTAGTCGGAACCTTCGTTCCATCTAGCCATTCTTTCTCGATTTTCGGGAAGTTACACGTAAATTGAAACACTCTGAATTCGGGTGCCAAAATAATCCGAGTGTTCTTTCCGTGGGTAGCTCTTTTTATGACTCCAAACATTTTATTTTATTTGATCTGTATTCTTGGATAATGGCTTCCAATACTTCCCGATTATTACAGGTCCAACCAAGTAACTCAAATCCTCCTTGATGGTTGAAATGAATATTACCTCTTGTCAATTTTAGCCATTTCTCCTCATCAGTTGCGCCATCCAAATAATCGTCAACATACATTTGCTGCTTTTGGAAAATCCTTTTCAAACTCCAGGGCGTTTTTGTTGTTGACCTTCTGGGTAAGACAGACATTACTGTCATTTCTAAGACATTGGTTCTCGATCTCGATCGAAATCTGTCCACAAAAATCTCTGGGGCTGTCTATCTCCTTCTTTGATCTTCATCTGTTGGAACATCTCGACAATGTATGCAGTGAACGCAATTTTCTCTCTACGAATCCTCAGCAGTACTAACTACCAAGATAGACATTAGTTTATCCGGGCCAGCCATCAGTAGATCATTCAAATTAATTCCGTTGACTTTGGGTTTTGCACTATTTTCCCCCGTCGACTGTGATTGATCCTACCTCGTTGCACTTGTCTTTTATTTTTGCCGTCAACAACGCAGCTGATTTTTTCGTTCTGCTTCTCTTTCTCTCGAACTTTCTGCTCCCTCCTAACGTTCATAGTTTCAAGGTTCCCTCGCGTGGACAATACTTGATCCTTTATATCGATGAAATGAACTTTAGCATTTCTTTCTCTGCCTCCCCTTTCTTATCCGATTTCCTTCACTATTTAAGTCTTCTCCGGACACATCTTGAAAAGATGGAATCTTGCAAATATTTCTATTTATTTATTTATTTATTTATGTATGTACAATAATTTTGGCACACTCTATTTTGAGCTTTAGCTCATTCACAATAGAGTGTACAATAGGTGGCCAATATTTTATTTATAAAAAGAAACTGCAACCAACATCCCAAATTGCTGATTAGTCCTTCCTTTGATCCAATGTCTCTTCATTTCGGGAAACATTCCGCTCTTCTTAACTGGGTCTAGGAATTTTGATCGCCCGAATTTATCCCGTTGATTCCAATCGTACCATGGTTAAGCTGTTTTGGTATTAAAAGCAAGTTGGAAATGTATAATTTAATTAAAAATAAATAAAAAATAAAAGTTTTGTACGAAAAAATATAAAAATAAATGCAACCACCTGACTCGAAAGTCAAAGGCAACTCCGAAGGAGGCTTAGGTTGGTTCCACACCAAATTATTCAAAACGTTTTTGTTCTTGACTTAAGCGCCTTGACTTTAAAATCACATTATAGCAAAGCGGACTAGTCACACTGAACAATTTTAGGCAAAACAATAAATATCCCACTAGATTGTCTTGTTTTACGTAGAATGTAGCCAAAGAGAGAATGTCTGGGTCAGCCGTTGTTCCATGCGGTGTTATATTATATATTATGCATACCGTTTCCCGGTTATCGTGCTTTTCATTTTCTTTGTATTTCTTAAAGTTTTGTCGTTGGTCGTTAGCGTCCTTTTCCTTGTCAATAAAAATCCACAGGTTTATTACCAATATAAATATTTCGATGTCCTCTTGCTCAACTCGTAAAACGTTGTATACATTTATCGTGGGGTTTTCACTCGACAGTGACGTTAAGCTTATGATCGACTCGAAAAATAATTCATCTAAAATTGTGCCTAGGTACATAACAACCATATCCTACATTTTTTTTTTATTTTACTCCTAGAAAGTAGCATCTCTAGCTCTTTAAAATTTTACTCTCCTTAATTCGTTACTCAAACTCTATTCAAAATTTCCATTCAAAATAAATTGTTCGATGTTTAAAATATGTATACGTATGAAGATTAGAAATCTATAAATTCCTCTCAAATTAAATTGTGTTCATCGAAAATAGAGCACTTATTCTGAAGAGATTAGCGTACCAAGCCGAGGGTTCAAGTTCATTTTTCGTTACTTATCAACAATTTAATTAATTATAAATGACATGCTTAGACATAAATTTTTTTTGTGTAAAATCGTTCGCTGGGCTTGACCATCATCGACTTGCAGGGAAGCCCTATTTAAGCCCTACGTTACAGAAAATTCTTTTTAAGTTCAGGTTCAGGAATTTTTGTATGGCAAAATTAATTCATTCTCAATATGAATTAAATCCGCGACACATCATTCTTTTTTTAAAGTGAAATAATTTCGGGTAGATTTAATTTAGTTTTTAAAAATTTGATGTTACGAATTTAATTCATACTGAAAATGAATTAAATTCATAAAGTTAGTTCATTTTCCAAATTACACTTAATTAACCTTATCATTAACATAGCTCCTTAAGTTTATTACCTCTGAGATCTAACACTTCATTTTACATTTACTTATAGAGAAGTTCATTTTTGTAACTAATTGCTAGCTTAAGAATCGAATGAATGTTGAATGTCAATAATAATTTAAAAATAACTAAATCGCTTTGTTTCCGGTATTGGGATGCTCATTAATCGAATCGCTTACACGTTTTTGTTTCATTTATAACAAACTTACTATCAATTTCGAATGTATTATCACACAGAATCGTCTTCTTCATCGCCGCCATCCTCTCAAACCACCACCACCACAACAACAACAACAAACCCATCCAATACACCACCGTCGCCCAATCAAATAACATTTTGCATAGGTGAACTTGTATGGGGATCAGTTAAAGGACATCCAGCATGGCCGGCCAAATTGATAAATCCACCGAATGGTATTAAAACAACGACGCCTGGGTCAACATGGGTGCGTTGGTTTGGTCGTAAACCAAATATAGAATTGGTTCCGATACGTGATTTAAAAAGTTTGTCTGAAGGATTGGAAGCACATCATCGCGCCCAAAAGGATATTAGGAAGTGAGAATATTACTTTGATTTTATTTGTTGATATTTTGGATTCGCATATCCTTATTGAATTGAATGATTGTATGATAAAATTGGGCGTTTGATATGTGGCGTGGATATACGATCGTTTCGTATCAAGCTGAAATGTGTTTTTATTTATAATTTTATTTTATTTATTTAATATTATTATAAATTATGATTTTATTAGAAAATTTTCCTATTTTTCTTTTTTTTCTTTTTTTTTTTTATATATATATGATTTATCAATTCATATGAATGTATAGAAGCCGAAAATTAAATGCGCAATTAGAAAATGCAATTCAAGAAGCAATGATTGAATTAGATCGCATTTCATCTTCCTCCTCATCATCATCATCATCGACAACTACATCTTCATCTACAACGATACCAACAAAACAGAAATACCATAATCGAATAACTAAAAATCGTCGTTTAGGTGGCTGTGGTTCCGCTTCATCGTCGACGGCATCATCATCTACGATTGGATCATCGTCGAATATAACAGGCACGGTGATTAATCATGGACGAATTAATAAGCCGATAAAAATAGCACCTGCACCAGCACCATTACAATCATGCCAACCACCTTCATCAGCACATCAAATTGCAGCAACACTAAATCAAACCAGTTTAACAATAAATAATTTAACTAATCAAATCCAGACTAATCCAACAATTACACAACATCAACACCACCATCAGCCGCATACAATACAGATTAAGTGTTTAAGGAGTTCCAAGTAATTTTTTTTTTTTTTTTGTAATTCCAATCAATTTTGCCATATATTAAAATTCGCTAGAGATTAAATGAAAAATTTGGTTGTAATCAACCGTAAAAAAATGTTTAATAACCAAAGGTAAATAAAATTACATATTAAAATAATAAATTTCTGGTACAAAAAGGATAATTCAGTTTTGTCGACGATTTGATTGGAATTTGACGGAACACAAAAAGTAAGTAGGAATGATGCAGCAGTTTAGTGACTCGAATTTAACAAATCTAATATTATGTAAATAGCCTGTGCGCATTCAGCCATTTGGATTCCGATCAAAATCGTACAATTAATTTATTTAAGACAATAAGCAAAACCAGAATCCAATAATTTAACATTTTTAAAATGTTTTTTGTTTTTTGTGAGAATTACGTAATATTAAATTTAAATATTAATAAATTTTAAATTAAAAAATAAAAAATAAAAAAAAATGCCATTTATTCATGTATGTACAAGAAATCATCACACATTTTATTATTTATAACAAAATTTAAATAAATAAAATATATATTTTTGCAAAAAATATATAGTTTATTTGTAATTTTATTATTTTACACAGAAAAACAAAAAAATGAATAACAATAGTTTTAAATAAATATTAATGAAACTAAAACAAATATAAAAATAATATATTATAGTAAAAAATGCCTATGCCATAGCCGGAAAGTTGTTTTTTTTGTTTTTTTTTGTTTTAGTTTTAGATTTTAAGTTTTTATGATGAACATGCATACGAGTATAAATAATAAATAATGAATAAAATAAGAAATTACATTATGTACTTGTATAATTTTGTTTTTAGTTGGTAGATTTAATTTTATTTTATTATTATTATTTTTTTTAATTTATAAATTTTTGAAATGTTTTTATTATAAAGATAATAATTATTTAATTACAAATGTATATTGTTTTGATCAAAAAAGTGAATATGTGTTTGTTGTTTTTTTTTTTTTTTTAAATTTATTTTTAATGCTTTTGTATTAAAAACAAATTGAGATGATCGACATCTAAATGGAAAGGTCAAATGTTATAATACAACATCTGCGACATGAAGAAGCAAATTAATCTGAAACGGGAATTGTCTCCTTATCCACGGAGTCAATTTCATTTTTATTTTTAATGATTGAAATTCTAGTTTTTGAAGTTTATTATTTAATATTTATCACTTTTCGTCTTGATTCATTTTAAAAGTTGCATTATTACTTTTACGCTGGTAAAATGAGTTTAGTAATCATGAAAATTTTCCTCCTTGAAGTTTTTGAGAATCTATCCGTTTTGGGGTCTGTTGAGTCCGAGTAATTGAGTTTCGAAGTGGTGTCTATGTGTCTAGTTGTCTCGTCTTTGTCTGTCGGTTTCCTCTCTACAGCCCAGATTTATTTATTTATTTATTGTTCACTTATTAATTCACATACTTTTCGGCACTGTTAACAATATTGATAAAGTTAGTTAGCAGCACTACTTTTATTTTGAAAAGAAAAAAACAGTCTACTTAAAAACTCGCTATGAATGAACACACTTTTTAACTGGCATATATGTACAGTCACATGCACTTGATTAGCCTCACTTAATATACAGTCGCTCACAGCTTATTTCGATCAGCACGTAAAAAATCTTTCAATTGCCTATAAAAACTAAACTAAAACAAAAATAATAATTTTTTAAACCAAGGTTATTAGTCTAAGGTTTAAACTAATCAAATATGAGTTCATTTATTTTTATATATTTTTTTAAATATACTAAAACAATTTAAAAGGAAAAATGGAACTATAAAGAACGTCCCTACTTATTTCAACCACCAAACTTTGCAGCTATATGTAATGATCCGTTATCTTGCATAGTAGCCGTTTCTTTTTCTATGTTTTAGTCATTACATTATTAACTTGTTGTAGTTCAGTCTTATTGATTTGTTTGATGATATTGTGCAGAAAAATTAATTTTGTGAAATGGGACCACGTACGACAATTGAACAGCGAGAACTTGTTCTCAGTAAATTTAAAAATGGCTATTCGCGTAGGAAAATTGGTGAGATAGTCGGACTAAGTGATTCTACAGTGCAGAGCATCACATATCGATTCGTCCACGAAAATAGAACGCACTATAAAAGGAGAAATGCCCCCAAAACAATTTTCAATCCAACGGACGAGCGCTATATTGTACGGAAAATCCGGCACAACCCAAAACTATCGGCTCCGAAAAGTGCCAGTGAAGTGGAAGCTGGGTTGGGCAAGTCATGCCATCTGGAAACTATTCGCCGTGTGCTGCGAGCACATGAGTTCAATGGCAGAATAGCGTGCAAGAAGCCGTTTATAAGCGTCAAGAATGCCAAGGAACATTTAGATAAGAGGTCTAGATTTTGGAACACCGTCATATTCGCCGATGAGTCAAAATTTAATATTTTTGGCTCTGATGGCGCATCCTATGTTTGGCGTAAGCCAAATACAGAATTACAAAACAAAAATTTGAAAGCTACGGTCAAACATGGTGGTGGCAGCGTTATGGTGTGGGCCAGCCATGTCCGCAGCGGGAGTTGGAAATTTGGAATTTATTGAGACGACAATGGATAAGTCTCATTACCTTGAAGTTTTGAAGTCAAACTTGCTTGAAAGTGCAGAAAAACTGGGCATTCGTGAAAACTTCAGATTTTATCAGGACAATGACCCGAAGCATAAGTCGGGTATTGTCCAGTTATGGCTGATTTGGAACTGTCCGCTATTATTGGACCACCGGCACAGTCACCCGACATCAACGTTATCAAAAATTTGTGGGCCATTTTTGGATACAAACATCCGAAAACGTAAAATATCCAACAAAAGCGATCTCAAAACTGCATTGGTTGAGGAATGGTCCAAAATTACCCCAGAAGTGACACACAAACTGGTCGATTTAATGCCTACGGGGCTGAAAATGATTGTTGACCAGAGGGGTGGTCATTCATACTAAATATTGATTTTTTCTTTCGTGCGTTTAAGCTCAATTTAATTTAATACATAGAATTTGTTACCTGGTTGAAATAAGCTGTGACGTTGTTTTAAATTAGTTTTTGGTTATTATTTGTTACTATATGTATATTGAAAAAAACTTTTACAAAAATTTGATATCTTCTTTAGTTTAGTTTTTATGTGTGGTTAAAGTTTTTGATAGGTGCTGGTCGAAATAAGCTTTGAGCAACTGTATGTATTGAAACTCGAGCCATGCAATGAGGAGAACTAAAATGTATCTGTCATTATATCCCATTCCTGTACGTGTTACTGAAACAGACATAAATGTAGGCTTTGTTCCTACCGTTATTCGACTTTTTATTTTTTTTATTAAATGTTGCGCATATTAGCGTACATTAGGTTTGCCTCACCAGTTTGTTTCTAGATTTTCTATGAGGTGGTTTATGCCACAGCAAAAATATTATTCAGTGTGATTGTTAGGGATGCTTAAAGTAAAATAAAAAAAGATTTAAAAATTCTGAAAGTTTTGCCTCTTGGTAATTTAGAAGGGAGAAATGGGACAAATAAAAATTTTAAAGGAAGAAGATTACTCTAATAGAGCAATAGCCAGGTGAATATTCAGGAGTGCAAAGGTAATTAATAAATTTCTTGGAGATATAGAGAACTGTGGTAGAAATTTCAAAGGAAGAGTAGTGCGTGCAACAACTGCGAGAGAAAGACGACTCATTTTGAAAGCGGCGTCTAATTCGATGGAGCCAGCAACTAAAATTGCTTGAAATCCAAACAAGTGTGGATACAGTTCAGGAAGAAATTGAAAAGTAAACCACCGTTTAAGAATCATCATAAAGCAGCTAGGCGTGATTTCGCTAAATTTCACATGAGTTGGAAAAATAAATGGCATAAGGTTGTGTTTAGTGACAACTTGGATGGGCCGGATGAATTCAGGTTTTATTTTTACGATTTAAGGAAAGAAAAAAAAATCATTTACAAATCTAGACCACACTCCGCCTTGGGTTCAGTCATGATATGGGGTGCTATAATTTTTTACGGTGCAGTTGATTTGGTGATATGCTATGGTGCCCAAACCGCTCAAAAGTACTTAAACATGCTGAAAATGCAAAAAGTAAAGTTTCGAGAGGTTATGGAGAAAGAGAAATAGTTATGGTTATCACGACGAGTGTATACAGATGGGCGCCAATATGGCAATAAAAACAGTACTCATTAAGAGGATTATCGAATGCTGGAAGGAAATGCCTCTAAATTATAATCAATCTTTGTATAATTCAATGCCTGAACGAATTTACGGTGTTATAAATAATGACGAAGGAGTTACAAAATACTAAAAATAAAAGAATATTTGTTTTGCGATATTTTATTAAAGTTTTTTTTTGTCTGGGGCTAATCAAATGCACGCTAAAAAATATGCCATTTCAAATAAAAACCTTTCCGAGGACTACTGCCGTAAGGGAAAATATCTAGTTTTATAACTGTTTCAGAAACATTTATTGGAATGGGATATAATGATAGTTTCATTTTATTTCTCCTCATTTCAGGGCACGAGTTTCAATACATATATTAAGTGAGGCTAATCAAGTGCATGTGACTGTATATTATTGAAATACGTCAAACATATTATATAAACTATCAAAATTCGGTGTTTCCTTTAAAGAAGTAATTCAAGAGGTTACAGGCCCAGATTAAATACCGACCGCGTGATTTAAAAAAGTTTTAAGTGTTTTTGAAAAGTTTTGTGTGTTCATTGAATTTGCGTTAGTTAAATATATCTGTGCGAAGCGAAAATAACATATAAACCAAGAATATAAATAAAAGATGGAAGGCGAGGACGCGTGTATCACAAAATTAAAAAACAGCGAGAATTGGTCTTTGTGGAAATTCCAAGTCCGAATTTTGCTAAGTTTCAGTGGTGCTTAGAACGTGGTAACCGGAAATACACCCAAATCGGATCGCCTGAAGGAAGCGATGCTGCAGAATTGTAGATTTATAGGAAGCAACTTGCAGGACAACTTCGCACAGAAAATAATTGCAACGACAACTACGGATCAACATGAATTACACATTACAAATTGCGCTTCAGCCAAAAAAATGTGGTACAAACTTTTGTCTATTCACGAAGAAAAATCTGACGCAAGTGTACGTATGCTACAACAGCAATGGTATGCAATGGCGAAAAATCTAACAGACGACATTGACGCAAAATTAGAACATTCCACGTCATCTGCTTGGGAATCTGGGAAACAAATTCCAAATTCGTTAATATTAGCTAAAATATTAATAACATTGTCTTCACAGTACAAACATTTCGTAAGTGCGTGGGATTCAACTAATGTAGAGAAAGAACACTGCCTAATCCAATTTCGAGACTCTCAATAGAAGAAATGCGAATCAATTCACAAGCTTTTGGGAACAAAGGTAATCAACACCATGGGAACGGCGTAATTTTGAGTGGTTTGTTAATTTTGTCAAAAAAAGGCAGAAGAAATGGTATCAGAATAAATTTCAGGTGATAATACGTACAAATGAAAAACAAATTCACATTTTAAAGAAGGAATCACTCCGAACGTGGCACGAAAAGTTAGCCCATCAAAATCTCCCACATCAAAGTACTCATGTCATGTACTCTGCGAAGAAGAAAACGATATTTACTGCGATGCGTGTGTTCTGGACCGAATAGTGAGAGAGGTTGACACGGTCAAGAAGTGTTCACTCTTGTGCTGAGGAAGAAAAGACGCAAACGGGGTCCTAACGCAGAAAATGGTTTCTTTATGGGATATGATGATATCACACTAAGCGCTACAGAATAAGGACACTGTAACAGAGAACAAAATTTTTGAACCCCATGTGGATATATGCGATAGTCGTGAAGAACCGAATACTCTTGATTAATGTTGTGCTTCCAATGTCTGCTGATTTAGCTGATTATGTACCTGTTACATACGAAGAAGCCCTCAACTGTGAAAATTCGAACGAATGGAAAAGAAAAATGAATGAGGAAATTGGATCACTTAACCAAAATCACACATGGCAGTTAATCGATTTGCCGAAAGGAGAGCCAGTTATTGACAATAAGTGGGCTTTCAAAATCAAACAACATCCTGATGGAAGTAACGATCGTTTCAAGGGTCGATTGATAGCTCGATGCTTCAAACAACAGCATGGCATAAATTATTATGAAACATTCAGTCCTGTAGTTAGATTTGACTCTTTACGGGTGATACTTTCAATCTCTGCTTCAAAAAGAATGAATCTTCATCAGTTTGATGCCAAAACTGCGTTCTTATATGGAGAATCACAAAAGAACATCTACACTTGGGTGCAAAAAATTCGCACATTGATAAATTTTCACCAAAATTTTAAAAATATCAAAAAATCCAATGTTTGTTTAATTTTATTGAATGCAGATTCAAAGTCTATTTCAACACCTATCCAGCGGTACCATTTTTGTACTTATACCGTGTCAACAAAGTGATTTTTGGGGTCAACATCTGAAGTACACGTTTTTTGTGAATTTATCTGCATGAAAATTAGTGGTAAAAATCGAATTAAAACATGGAAATTAGCCAAAAATAATAATTTTATTAATACGAAGTATTCCCTCCCCTAGCCCGAATGACAGCTTCCATTCGATGTTTCATCGATTTCACCAAAGTTTTCACCAAATCTTGAGGTATCGCCTCCCATTCCTCTGCGATCGACCGTTGCAGCTCCTGGAGACTCGTTGAAACAACATCTCTGGCTCGAACCATTTTTTTTCAGATCGTCCCATAAATGTTCGATGGGATTGAGGTCCGGGCTTCGAGCTGGCCACTCCATAACAGGCACATCCATCTCTTGAAGGTACTAACAAAATAACAAATCGTCGTTTGAATGTTGTTCAACTGGGACAGCGGCTCCAAGAAGTTCATGAATCCGAAGTCAGTCAGTGGACAGTTAGAAGATGACTTCAAGAAGGTAATCTGACTGCACACAGACCAGCAAATGGGCCGAAATTAACCCCAGCCCACTGGCGGGCCCGCCTTCAGTTCGCTCGAGAGCATTCGGATTGGGCAGAACAATGGAGAACAGTCATGTTCTCTGACGACTGCAGGATGTGTTTACATGGCAACGATGGGCGAGGAAGAGTGTATAGAAGACCAGGAGAGCGATTTGCACAATGTTGCATTGAAGATCGAGTCTCACATGGCGGTGGATCATGCATGTTCTGGGAAGGCATGTCATTGGAGGCGAAGACAGATCTTGTGTTCATCTCCGGAGCGAATACTGGCCGTCGATCAAGAGGATTTACTTCTCAACGGTACATTGAGGAAGTACTCGAGGACTACGTCGTACCTTTTTCCGGTTTTATTGGTGAAAACTTCGTGTTAATGCAGGATAATGCGAGACTACATACGGCTGGTATAGTTTACCAGTACCTTCAAGAGGTGGATGTGCCTGTTATGGAGTGGCCAGCTCGAAGCCCGGACCTCAATCTCATCGAAAATTTATGGGACGATCTGAAAAAAAAAAGTGGTTCGAGCCAGAGATGTTGTTTCAACGAGTCTCTCGGAGCAGCAACAGGCGATCGCAGAGGAATGGGAGGCGATACCTCAAGATTTGGTGAAAACTTTGGTGAAATCGATGAAACATCGAATGGAAGCTGTCATTTGGGCTAGGGGAGGGAATACTTCGTATTAATAAAAATATTTTTTTTGGCTAATTTCCATGTTTTAATTCGATTTTTACCACTAATTTTCATGCAAATAAATTCACAAAAAACGTGTACTTCAGATGTTGACCCCAAAAATCACTTTGTTGACACGGTATAAGTACAACAATGGTACCGCTGGATAGGTGTAGAAATAGACTTTGAATCTGCATTCAATAAAATTAAACAAACATTGGATTTTTTGATATTTTTGAAATTTTGGTGAAAATTTATCAATGTGCGAATTTTTTGCACCCAAGTGTATATACAGCAACCCATTGGTTAGGAGGATGGAACGGATCGAGTTTGTAAACTAAATCGAAGTTTTACGGTCTAAAACAAGCATCAAGATGTTGGAACCAGCGGTGTAAGGATGTTCTAATCAAATTTAAGTTAAAGGCAACGAACGCAGATCCTTGTGTTTTTACAAATTTCTGGGAGGATTCTCAAATAATCCTAGCCATTTATATCGATGATGAGCTTATTGCTTCTACAGACCCTGGGTTAACCGAGTCCCTGTTGCAGAACTTGAATACGGAATTTTATATTAAATCCAGTGAGGCTAAATATTTCCTGAGTCTGGAAATCGAGCAACTCTCAGATGGATAAATTTGTCTTCATCAGTAAGCCTATAAAAAGATAGTGCTAAATTGATTCAAAGCAGTAAATGCTAATGCTCCAGCTGTTCCTGTTAATCGAAGTCATCAAATGTGTGCAGAAATACATCCGAACGTAGAGGATTGTCTGAGCAATGCACATGCACAAGGCCGGATAAGACTTTTGCGATTAATAGTACAAGTCAATATTTAGAAAGACCTACAAATATTCACTGGAATGCCGCTAAGCGAATTTTAAAATATTTAAAAGAAACAATACGCCATGGACTATACTTTAAACATGAAGAAAATCCAAAATTAGTAGCATTCAGCGATGCTGATTACGCAGGCGATGTAGATACAAGAAAATCTATTAGTGGGTTTGTCGTAAAATTGTTATCTTCAATATAAGTCAGTCGCGCTACAACGGAGTCCGAGTGTATTGCACCTACTCAAGCCGTCAAAGAAATTATATGGTTGAAACAGTTATTGCCGCCGCTCTTGAAATCACCTCCAGATTATTTATGGATAATAAAAGAGCCATTCATTTAATCAAGAATCCTGAATTCCACAAAAGGACGAATCACATATATGTGAAGTACCATTTTATTCGAGAGAAGTAAGAGTTGGCAAATTTTAGTTTAGAATATATTGCATTTCACCAGTAGGCGGATCTTATGACAAAACCATTGTTAAAAACATTTTTCAACGTCAACGCAAAATGTTAATGATTTGAAATCTGAAAATTTATTTTGCAAATATTAACAGCCCTATTACCTTAGTCTCATCGTTTGTCGCGCCAAGTAACAGCCGAGCTTTAATATTTCTTCTATAAACCCTAGACGGCTGCTATGGAAAACGTCGCATTGTATTGATTTTTCTCGACAATAATCATTTCCAGTAACAATTAGCACGGCTACTCTCCATTTGAAAATATGTCATGACAAGAAAAGTTTATTTATAATGACTATTGTCATCAAAAATCAGTGCAATACGATGAACTTCATAGCAGCCATGTACGGTTTACAGAAGGAATATTAAAACCTGACTCTTATTTGGCGTGACAAGCGATACGACTAAGAGAATAGAGTACTTAGTACAAAAGGTTCCAAAAAAAAACAAAAAAAAATATTGAATTTGTAAGAAATTTGCTTAATAAGTTGCTCAAAATTCCCCGTTTCTAAAAGAACGTCGTATGCATTTTTTTTTAGTTATTGAACACACAAAATAGATACCTATACTATTGCCTTGTTTTTTATTGTTTTTTTCAATGTATTAGTGTATCATCAAATGTGAGGCAATACAATTTTTTGGTGAAAAATGCGCACAAAAACCCCCACTTCAAAATCAGTTCGTAGGCAAAGAAGTAAGAAACGAGGAAATGATGCGACATAGTGAGGCATCGTCTAAACTGGCTCAATGTCATTTGTACAATGACAGTTGTCTTGTAACATTGTTCTACAATGTTGAGTTTATGAACGCACTCCGGACGGTTATTGTTACAACAACAAAGCAATATTGTTTTGTTTTGTTTTTGCTCTGTCCTCTCTCCGATCGAATATTCGAACACGCCATATGTCACCCGACCTCACTCGATAGTTCTTGAATATTTTCAGCTATACAAAACTTTTTTCGAAATTGGTTACTGCTTAGAACCTCAGTTTTATATTAAATCGTGATCTCGAAATTTGGATTTCCTGCATTTCAGGTAAGTGTTGATTGTAGTTGCTTTTTTCAATGTAAAGTTTACATATTTCAAACCGAAATTCATCGGTAAATTTCTTTAAAAACATTTATGTGACGACATGTCCTTATAAAGCTGTAATGATTAAACCAAAGCTTATAGCAATATACATTTGTATTTTAAATATTTTGTAATGATATTAAATTTGATTGTACCTGCTGTAAGATTTTTTTAAAGTATTCCCTAATTTTACCGGAGAACCATAAAATTGTGGAGAAAAACCAGTGTTAATATTATAAAGGCGAAGTAGAAAACAACTGTGATATTTTTAGTTTTCAACGTAAATCGCATGGTTTTCACTGTTTGTAATAAATAAATATTATAATTTTCAAGTATCCATTAAAGAGTTTAAATCAGCAGAGTATAAGTTTTAAAATTGTTTTATGAATTCAATTTCGAATAATAAAATTTTAAAAATAGTTTTCTACTTTATACGAGTATCTTTAAAAGCAAATTATACAGATACGTTAAATGTGGGATTTATAATCAAAAATTATATGATTAACTATTTTAAAATAATATGTAAATTTAAACTACATATTTTAGTATGTTAAAGTACTGATACAAATGAATAAATGATGATGTATGCATATTTATACATATTACTGTCCCTAAATAAATATTTAAAAAAATAATTCTATGATAACAATGAGAAAATCAAACGATCTATGTAATTATTCATAAATAATTAATTTACAATAATTAGCACATTAAAAGACCAAAAAATTATTAAAAATGAAAATGAACTATTAACAAAATAAAACAAATTATTTTATGTATGTATATTATACCAAATATAAGTATAATTTAACTGTAATATGATGAAAATAAATAATAATAACTGTAAAAAAAACATTTTCTTATAGAATGATAGTTTACGATGCACGCTAGTCAGTCTTTAAAATAAACGTAATGAACCATTGTATAAATTATTAATAGGCCCCTTTAAATCCTTATTGACAGAATAAAGGATTTTAATGGGTTGTGCGCTCTGCTAAATTACATTTTAATTATTTAATTTTTTTTAATGAGGTTAATACGTATTTACGCGAGTAATCAATTACACACAGCAATACAGGAGTGCAGTCGTCAAAAATTTTGATATTGAATTTGAATTTCTGTAAGTTATATTCCATCGGGAAAGCCTTATTGCCCAGTCTAAAAAAGCGTATTTGTTTTGACAAATCGAAGTTACAAGGTTATAGAAGTGAACTTAAATCTTGGCCTGGAAAGGTTAGGCACAAGTTCATGAAGCTCTGCCAAATACTTGCCATGTAAATATTTTTAGAATACACAAAAGCCTTTCCAAATCCATCAGTGAAAAATGGTACCAAGGGTATAAGAGATGTTTGAAACCGAAATCATTCGACATAATAGGTCCTGGACTAGGCCTTGGATGTGCCGTAATAAATAAACGAGACACCTAACCGTACTTAGTGCAGCCCAAAAAAATTTTATTATTGATTGTTAAACCGAGAATGTCAACATATTCGGAAGATTTGTAATTTTGGTTCCGTCTGAGAAATGCAATGAGATGTGCTCAAGACGAGCTTTCACAGTAAACCTTTGTGACGAGAATGGTGTGTTATCATCAGCATAAGAATGGATAAGATGGATCTCTGAAGGACACCAACATTTAAAGAGTGAGGAATCGAAGAAGCACAAAATAGATAAAAGTTAAACTAAAGGTTTGAAACAACTTTTAAGAACAATTGAGAGAGTACCACCAGTTGATTTGTTAGCAGCAATACCTGAATGCCATGCAAGATATTAGAAGGTGCCTTAATAGCTAGAATTGCAGCAGCTCAACATAGTTGGCTTTGGTATTTTACATGCAAACAGTTCACTTAGTCGAGGATAGCAAAATTTTACGTTGCTTCTAAATCTAAATATCTGTCACAACCTAAAGATATTTTTACTTTTCCCACAATGGTCAGATTTTCACATTTCTCGACGAATTAGATTACCAGGGGTGGAATGTTCTAACATCACTTTTTCAATTCAATTCCATAGAGTTTATGCCTCTTGTTTCAAGAATAAAATTGTACTCTATTTCTTTTTCAATTATGATTTTTTTTTCTTGCTATCTCAGCTTGCTCGAATAAAACCACATTCTATTTCTACTTATATTCATGATTATTTATCACTCAAATTTTTGTTTAGTGATACGTTATCTATATGAAGGAAAGGAAAAGTACGCAACAAAAAGAGATTGCAATAGAAAAAGCGTAATCAAAAAGCGAAATAGAGTACAATTTTATTCTTGAAACAAGAGACATAAACTCCATCGAATTCGAATCGAAAGTGATGTTACAACATCACACCATCCTTGTTGCTCACGTTATGTTGTTATATAAATAAATTATATAGAGATATCCAAAGCTAGTATAAAGGCGTATCTTCGATTTATTTATTTTTGTAAATACGATACGACTCCCTCCCTCCCTTCCCCCCCCCCGCCCCGTGTTATTACTGTATTTTAAATACCAGTAAATAAAAAGCAAACTCAGAAAGGACATAATATGTAAATGGTTTGGTTTACCGAGTAACGCGTCAAGAAAAGACAACAAAAATTTCAGATAAAATGGTTGATGGAAAATATTTGTGACAAAATGGATAAAATTTGGTGCATGAATTTGACGGTGATTGTCACACGGAAATGAGCATTTTGCGGAACAAATTTGTCGGATTTTGGTGGAATAATTTGTGAACCTTTCAAACAATAACGTAAATTTTGTGACAAATAGGCGATCAAATGTTTTTTTTTTCTTTTTCGATAAAATTAACATGGATTTTGTCACAGAATATTCGCATAAATATGGCCCAAATTGTCAACTGGTTTTGTGACGAAAAGTAACCAGGTGACGGTTGAGTTGTTAGTGCAATGAACCAGAAGGAAGAAGTTCGCCAGTTCGAATCTAGATCATATATATCATATCTATTTAATTTTTTAACCATAAATGTTTGAAAAATTACCAAATGCAATATTCTGCATCGACAACTAGTGTAAAAATTATCTCACGAGTAAAATACTGAAGCGTCGTTTGCATCAAACATCCTAATTTACCTAACTTTGAAAATCGATCCCAATGCTTTCTAGTTTGATAATATTTCACATGCAAGTTATTATTTCGCAAGCATACGATTGTTCCAAGTATTTAAACGAAAAACTGAATAGTAAGTATATAGAGACGAATGATTGGGTGGTAAGATGATGGAGTGCTGTGGAAAAGGTGCAGAGTTGGGTTGTACAAACTTGTGATTTTATTTTAAGCAAAAATTTTATAATTTCTGTTTCCAAGAATTTATTCGAATTTGACCAAATTTTTTATTTTTTTTGTAACATTATTATTGCATTAAAATTTCCTTAACATTTTTTCTCGATATTTGTGAGAATTTTATCAGGTTTTTTTGGGATTTGCAATGTCGACAATTCGGAAATTTGACCGTTGATCGTATTGAAATAATTTGTATCTTATAAATATCAAAAATTTTATTTGTACATCATTTTTAATTTTTCACGGCATACATTACTGAGGGTCGAACTCAGTACCTTGCATACTAGAGCATTTCATGCTAATACTTCTGCCATCATCTGTTGTATTACTTACAATAAATTTGTACGTTTTACGCAATCAAAATATAATCGCAATGACAATTGTGCCCGGTGAACAAGAAACGGGTTTTTATTTATAGATCTAACAATTTTCTATTGGATGCCTGCTTTGGAGTTGTGTTTGCCTGAAATAACAAAAATTTTTCAAATAAATTTTCTGATCAAGATCGAACCTAGAAAATTTCTGTGGAACTTCTTAGTTCTGCGCCTATTAAATTCAAACTTTTAAATTGAAAATTTTTAATATTCACAGGATATATAAGATAAAAAGTTTCCGCCGCTTTTGACTGAAATTTCAGGTGGTTTGGCGTCTATTGGAGGGGGCGGGGACCAAAGTTGAGTCGATTAATCTACCAGCTTCGTAACGTTCCAGTAGGGTGAGCATCACGTGAGCTGTTCTGGTCTTGTCATTTGGCAGCTGCGTGATAGGTACAATTGTGTAAGGGGTAATCTGTTCACAATTCGCAAGTGTACGTGCTGCCTCCTCGTGGCAACCACTGGTAACTAAGGCCATTTGGCACAGGCTAAAGTACGGCGCTAAAGAAGAAAACCTTGACAAAAAACCCTAATCTAAGGTGGAACAGCATATGCCGATGGATAAATGGCTGATAGGTTAATCAGTCCAAAATATGCGGACTCTGGATACCAGGAACCCTCCAGTTTTATTTAGCCTTCCTGTAGTAAAGCTGGGTGACCTACAGGCGATTTGCCATTTCCAGCAACTTGTAAGAGTAAAATCAAACGGAATACGGGGCAGGAGTAGGAATATACGGGAGTGGGATAACCTCGAAGTCCTTGGGCTCCAATGCTACCGTCTTTCTAGCGGAACTACATGTTGTAGTAAACATCTAGGAGGTAGAGCAATAAATAAGCCCAGATAGTATGTATCACGTACCGGGAGGCAGTATTGCCAGGTTAATTAAGAACCTGAATATTGACTGGAGGGATAACTAAGCAGGGGCCAGCACAATAGATCTTTTAGGTCGCAGTGCGAGGTGGCTGATCGCCCGTTTGGCTCTCCAATAATAATAATAATAATACTGAAATTTCAACTTTATTAAAATAAATATGTACCATTATGGTAGACAACTTTCTGTCCATTTTGGTGCACCGTCTGACGGTGGTCCTATGTTAAAGTTAGAAATTGGTTCATGTTGAAACTAAAATTACAAAAGCTAGAATCCGCACATTATCCGCAAAAGAAATTGGAGGAATCATTGGAACAGTGGCATCAACTGTTAGTACATCAAAATATACAATATTGCAAAAGTATACAGGAAAATAATGGATTGAAATTACAAGGTGAACAAAACTTTCAATTTGAATCCTGTATTTACGGTAAGCAATGTAGACAATCATTTAAAACATCAAATACGGTATCACCGAAACCTGGACATCGATTTTGGTCGCTCAAAATGAGGATTGAGTTGAGAATTACCCCGAAGCAATAGTATTGGTAAATTGTATTGGTGTCGAACGTGCGTTTTTTTTAGTTTTAAAGAGACATAAAATGACACGAATAAGAGGGATAAAATGATACAAATAAGGAAAATAAGCTCAGAAGAGAACGATCGAGAGAATGGTGACAACACTCTATTATGTTCTTATAAACTTCCACACATCTCAGAAGGAAACAACAATATCAAAAAAAAAAATAATAATTAAAAATATTACGAGTGTGGCCGACGAAGAATGTAAAAATTATAAACCATTTATTTATATTACTTTTTGTTTTTGCTTTTTATTTATTTTTATTGAGGATCACGAGAAATTTTTCAGAAAAGAACGGTCGAGAGAATCTAACAATGGTGGCTATACATTTGAAAAATAAAAAAAATACAATTCAAATTTAAACTAATAAAATTGTTAATAAAATAATGATTTAAAGATAAATAAATATTAACTAAAAATGGAAAATAAGTCAGAAAAATATATATAAACTATAATTTTATTAATAATTTTAATTTGTGAAAAATCACACGAAGTACATCCTCACTTTCCTGCGCTTGGAGTCCTCCTCTTTGCTGAATCTTTCTCGTAGCATTGTCCATTTGTTTCTACATTCTTGACCTGTAGAATAAAATAAATAACCTTGTATAGTATCTATATAATTTTCTAAAAAATATATCTACAAATTGTTTCTTACTTATTCTTCCACAAGCTTTTACAATGCCGCAATTGAACACTCTCGAAATTGACTGTAATTTCTCCTAGAACTAAAATTTAAAAAAAAAAATTTGATTAAAAAGTAAAGCAGGTTAATTAAATTTATTGAATTTAAAATTAATGTTTTCAAAAAGTTGTTTGTGTTACGTTGCATGAACAATTTAGTAAGTACAAATAATTTAGGTTAGAACTTTATGTAAGTATCATAATAATTTGCCATAATAGCTGTCTTCCAATGGAACAAATTCTCTAATTGTAGTACTTGTGATTGTGCAAATTTTTGTTATAATTTACAATTCATAAATATTTCACGTTTGTCACTAACTATAAAGGTATTTGCTATAAGAATTAATAAAAACAACATGATCATTAATTTTTCGAAATACGATAGTTGCAATCTGAATAAATGAAAAAAAGCGATAATTTTTGTGTCAGCTGTCTATGGTACCATTCGTCAGTTTCATGAGATCTTATTCTCGCTTGAAAATTGAATTTTACGTTGATACATTCAATGAATATTGAAGAACTACAATAATTTTTTAAAATACAAAAATTTTTAGAATCAAATATTATATGTGATGTATTAATCTTCAATACTAAAAATTGAGTTACATATTCACTGAATGCACCAAGATATTCATAAACAGAAAAAATAACTTCTCAATCAAGGCTGATACAATGTTATTGGGTTTATTTGATTTTAAGTAATTATTAATTACATTTTTGTGACCTACCTGTTTTTTATCATAAACTACTCAAATAAATCCTATTTCTAGATTTAATATTTATTTTGTTCGCTACAAAAAAACAAAAAAAAAAAATTTAAACAAATATTTAAATCATCAGTGCACGTAAAAATATCCAAAATGGCGTAAATAGCTATAGATAAAGTATGTACTTACATAAAAATCACAAAACTGTTTAAATATTTAATTTAATTTGAGGCTTGTTCACAATTTTATAGTTTCTTACACTTTACGGCATTAATTTATAAAATTTTTTAATTTATTTTTATTTAAAATAAAACTTATTAAATTACAAAACAAAATTAGAAACAAGCATCCACTCGAGTCATAATTTATTTTTTGTTTGTTGTTGCTTTCTGTCTTTTTTTTATATTTTTCTTAAGTTTACACGCAGACGCAATACATAGAGATGCAATTCGCTTATTGATCCGGTTTAGACGTGTTTTCTTGCATCAGTTTCTTTCCTCGTTTCTTTACCCCTCTCTCTATAAATTGATTTCGAAGGTCATATTTTTGTGATTCTTTTTTCAACAAAAATATTGTTTGATTCTTCTGTTTCTTTGCACTAACACAAACAAAATACATAGTTATATAAAATTTCCGAAGGTCATGTTAAAGTTTGTAAAGATGGCAGAAAATTTGGAATATCAAACAGACAATTGGAGTCGGGGACAAACATTAGAATCAATTCAGGAATACCAAAAGTATCCGTGCTTATATAGTCCAAAATATTTTTTTTAATTTTTTCTTCATCAGTTTCTAATACATATATACTCTACTATTCATTTTTTTAAACTAGAGGATTTTTACACACACATAGATAAATAACAACAGTGAAACTGATTCAAGCAAACACGTCTAAACGAAAACTGATTTTTTGAAAGCAGGGGTGAGATGTTGTAACCATCACGCTTTTCGCTTCGATGCATTTTCGATAGAATAACTGTACTGCTTTGTTAAAAATATAAAATTTTAAAACAATTTAGTTCTAAAATACCGTTATTCTATCGAAAATGCATCGAAGCGAAAAACGTGATGGTTACAACATCTCACCCCAGAGAAAGCTGATGCAAGAAAACACGTCTAAATCGGCTCATTGACGATTGTAAAAGTAGGTTTCGCGCTTCTCGCGAGAAATAGAAAACATATACAGGCTATGCACAAATTGCGTCGTAACGTAAGCCATAGTAAATGTGTTATCAGCGCTCCTGCGGAAAATAGAAAAAATGAGGTGGCTACATACAAATCAAGACCCTCCAATCGTCAATCATAATTATTTTCTACCAAACCATATACTTTAACTCAGACACAAATGACCACTCAAGGAATATAACACAAGCACCGCCTAAATATATTTATAATGACCACCACATAAACTGTATGCACTATGCACTCTTTAAATTTTCGTTTGGAGTAGTACTTATTGTAAATATGTATATAAAGAAATCAGTGATGGGCAAACAATTTTGATAGCCGCACCTGCATAATCCGACGTTCTATTCGAAACAAAAATTCAAAATTAATTTCGCATGGAGTAATTTATCAAATTGTTACAATGTTCTTGAGTATATTCAAATGGGTACTCATTCTTCAGGGTCGAACTTCCACATGATCGACTCCTATACATCTTTAGCTCTTTTTGGATTCACATTTACAGAAACAATCAGAACGGCAATTATTCAGCAAAATTATTATATTTTATTACGGACAACTCGACGACAACTGCACATACAGATGTACTACAAAGGGTTTGGGGTATCATCACCTCATATTACTCGTCTATCACTGTCGAGCCCTCGCATCCATATTTGACGGTCAACTTTTTGTACAACTGAAAGCAGCTTCATCCCGCCAAGTTCCGAGAAAGAACCGACTATGCTCGAGGAGTGGCTCGGCCAAACACCATATGAGGTAACTCTTGAGGAGGGCACGTCAGAAGTTGGTCAAACCTAATAAACAGCCTTCGAGTTATTTGAAGAGGACATGACGGAAAATGTTCAACCAAGTTGAACCAAATTTCATGAATTTTTTTAGTTATAAAATTCAATTTGCATGGCTAAAAAAATAGGGAATGTCTATTCAGACAGGAATCATCTAAGAGTACATCGAGGATGTCTAAGAGTACGTCGAGGATGTCTAAGAGTACGTCGAGGATGTCTAAGAGTACGTCGAGGATGTCTAAGAGTACGTCGAGGATATCTAAGAAATCGCGAGTATGTCTAAGGCTAGGTCGAGTATGTCCAAGACTACGTCGAGTAAGTCTAAGAAGATAGTGTGTCGTAAAAGTATATAGCTGAATAGCTTTTATAAAAACTCTAGTCGAATAGCTTTTAAACAAACTCGGGATAACGCGGATTATGTCTAGAAAAAGTATCGTATTTCTAAGAGGAGTTGTAGAATGTCTAATGCGGCCTTTACACCGTCAATATTAATGTCATTACCGATAACATCATTACCTCCAAAACTCTTTCGTCGTGTTTCAAAAATAATTGGTGAATAATGACGCAAGAGTTTTGCAGGTAATGATGTTTTCCTTAATGATATTAATGTGTCCGTGTAATATGTCTAAGCGTACCTGAAGTATATTTAATATTTCTTTTAACAGCTTTATGCAAACTCGGGAGTTTAAGAAATAAGTTTTAAACGTACGCTAAGTGTTGGGTGCGTAATTTCTTCAAAATCGAAATGTGAAAGGTTTGTTATATCATGTCGGGCGATTCTGATTTTTTTCTCATTACGCCTAAGTAATAATATTAAGCAAGTTTCTTGGTTACGATGCTTGGCTCCGGGAATACTACCTAGTCAAAACCAAATCAGTCAAAATACGAAAGGCGTTTCAGTCATAAAATTTCCCATTATAACTAAGACTCCGTTTAAAAAGGAACTTTAGCCTAACAAAAAAGGTGTTTGTCAGAAAACAGGTTGACTGAAATGCCCTTTGTGTATTTGGACTGAACAACCTTCTTGAAAGGTATTTTAGTCACAAATTTTTCAACTTAAATTGTATTCCCTTACGACCCACTATTCGTACTCTTCGATATACTCGACGTAGTGTTGGACATGTTCTTAGACCCGCCCGGCGTACTCCTAGACATACATACTTGACGTACTTTTGTCCGAATAGACACTTCTAAAAAAATATACACCAAACTAAAACTAATTTTTCGATTCTGCCCTTTCACATTTGGATTTTGCCCGATTACTATGTAGTAAAATTAAGTGCAACATACTTATGTAGCAATATCAAGACTTGTAAGCCTTAATTTACCGCTCTCGAGAATGGTCGAAATCAAAATAAAAATGTTATGCTAATTAAGGGCATTTATTTTAAACCACTTTCATCACTTGCACCTTCGTCACTCAACAAACCATCAAAATCACTAAATGAATCATCATCCTCGTCCTCCTCATCGCTATCCTCTTCATTTTCCTCCTCCAAAGTGATCAACTTGATTTTTTCGATTAACTCATCTTTAGTATGTGGCACAAACTTGGTATCCTCTTTGTTTTCTCCCTCCACAGTACTTTCTTTCCCTTTTTTCATGAAGCGCACAAACGTTCTCCGCTTCCTTTCCGACAATGTTTTTAACAAATGATCCAACTCCGATTTCATTCGCATTTGTTCACTTGATGTTAGTCCACGCGGTTCAATTTGCATCGTATCCGATGCTGTCTTTGTGCACTTGGCACAACATCTCAATTGTCTGCAACAATTTGAACACACCACATGATATGCTTTTTTAATGGTACGCTCTGAACACTTAATACATGTTTTTGGTTGTTTAAGTGGTTTATACTTTTTGTACTTGATTTTCCATTCTATAACGCCTTTACAATGTAGGCACACTTCAGAAACTTGGATGGAATTTATGAATTTGATTTGTGGCGTTTTGTCATACAAATCGTTTTTGAATGCATGACGATTTTTATATTTTTGCGGGCGATTACGCCGCTCAGTATTTCCTTTTTGGGTGCTCATTCGAGGAATCCAATTTTATTGCAAAAATAATGAAAATCAAAGTATTGATGTCCAAACACAATACAATTTTGACAACTAAAAGGAAACATGGCGGAAGAAAGCATGTATCTGTTTTGACATTTGATTAGGGCTGCCACCCCAATCTTTTGAATTTGTTCCAACTTCAGGTCGAATTTCAAAATTGAGCAAATCATTCATTTTATTCACCACAAAAATTTTAAATGGGGTGCGATTAATGGCTTTCCAATCGACCAGCGCAAGTACTTACACATGCCTACTTAGTCCGTATGTTCACTGATGGCCTTTTGCCAGAAAGTATCCGGATATTTTTGACAAATTTTACCCTCGCTAACTTCACTTTAATAAAATATCGGGAATTTTTTTTGATGTCATCAGTGAATAATTTTTGTACTTGACATATAATTTTGGTATTTTATGTTGCATTTGTTTCACCCAAAAACATCAAAAAACTGATGTACATCGAAAACCATATTCGATTTGTCAAAAAACATCAATTTTACGAAATGTACATTTTTTCATAAATTTACCAACACCACAAATTAGTAACGTCAATTTTTAGTTGTCAAAGTTGTCAATATATAGAGTTTTTGTGTCTCGATTTTTAATCATTTTAATTGTTGTGTTTAATTTTAATTGTTGAGTAAATCCATTCGAAATTTTTTAAACGTCAAATGTTTTATGTTACCAATACAAACAAAAAACTGCATCAATTTTGGTTCATGTACATTTCACACCACAAAATTTATGTTGATTTGAAAAAAACGAAAAGAATTCGATATTAATTTTTATAAGTTTTACCACACTTTTTTTACAATACGCTTATTTTTTACGTATTCGCACATGGCTTTAATACCGTATAAATGAGCAACATTTAGCTCATATTAAACAAACGTCAATCGCCCATGCTGAACTGAACGGAATCAAAACAATCGATAAAGGATGTCTGACAGGGAAATTTACGCATTTTTAAAATCGCAAAACTGTTGTAATTCGTGTTGTGCCCGATTCTTAAAAGGATGGAAAGAAAATTATGAACTGTGCCTCGAAGTATTAAAAGCTGTAAGTAAAAACAAATCAACATTTACTAAGTTAGGTTATGTCTTAACCCCGGTGCTTCTTTTATTTATATTCAGAAAGACATCGATTTTGCAGAAGACAATACCGAAAAGTGCCCTTCCTGTTTGAATATACTTAATTCATCATTTGTTGAATCAATTTTAAATAAATTACAAGAATACTCCGAATTTGAGGTATACGATACGCCTTACATTGTGATATCAATTCAATTTCCAATCATCTTGAATTTAAGCCAACTTTCAATATGGATTGCTTTGTTGGAACGATTCCCGGGAACTATATCAAAAAAACATTTAACCGATTTATCATTAAAAGATGTATTTAAAAATATGCTATTACCAAGGGTGTGTGAGATTACAAAACGAGAATACAATGAAAACGGGCTATTCGTGAATGTTTATATGGTGGCGGACAACGAGAATACGGAACTTGTCAAACTGCTCTCCGTAAGACCGGACATTTTTCAGAATCGACATCGAAAAGAAGGACTGGCACACGAATTAATCACCCGAAATATATTTGACCGGGAATTTACACCGGAAAAACTATCAATGGAACTGTTTAAAAGTATTTTCCCCGATCTGGGTCATCTCAAGAATGTATTCATTCGATTGGACAAAATTACGTTCACTGGGCCTACGGTATTTATGGCGGGACGATATTGCAAATTTTCACGCAGCTTAAGTCAAACTCCATGGGTCATCGAAGGCAAGCGCATGATGGAGGATAGCGTTCAAGAGCTGATTGTGGATGGAGTGAAATCGTATTTCGAAGTAAAATACGATAATTTCATATTCTCATCGAGCGGACGTGAAGATGTTGATGTTCGTTGTTTAGGAAATGGTCGTCCATTCGTTTTAGAAATTCTTGATTCGCATAAAATTTATTTACCCAGCGACATTGCAACGAAATTGGAAACCAAAATTAATAGTTTTGATAAAGGTGTGACCGTATCCGATTTACAAATGGTTAAACGGGACGAATTATTTCATATCAAATCGGGTGAGGAAACGAAAAAGAAAATGTATCGAGCTTTATGTAAAGTGGACGCGACCATAACGGTAGACATGCTCGAGAAATTGGATTTACCCGAAGGATTTGTTACACATCAATGGACACCGTTTCGTGTGCTTCACAGGCGGCCACTACTATCACGGCCGCGAACTATATTTAGTTTATCTACAAAATACTATAAAGATTCGAAGACGGATAATGAAATGTTGATCATCGATATGGTCACACAAGCTGGAACGTACATCAAGGAATTGGTTCATGGTGATTTTGGGCGTACATTACCAAACCTTACATCAATTATTGGTGCGAATATGGATATAATGGCATTAGATGTAATGGGCATCGATTTGGATTGGCCACCAGTTCAGAGAAGGGCGAATGGAATAGAAATAAAAAGTATGGAGGTGAACTAATCTAGAAATTTTGTTTTATTATTCAATTTTAGAGGCAATTGGAAGCCGTCATTTTATCTCGATGCCAAGATGCATTACGACCTTTGGTTTATACTTCGCTTTACTGCTGCTAAGATTAGTTTTTGAGAACGTCGTTTCAATTCTTAGTAGAGAACGTAGTCGAGCAGCAGCGTAGAATTTTAAAATTTTAAATATTTTCGATCAAAATTATCATTCACAACGGAGATACGACATCTCGTAACGTATTGTAGACATATCAACTTACAAGTTCTTAAACAATTACTTAATTAATTAAAATAAAATTCGAAATTTATTAAGTAGAAAACGTTAAAAGATTTGTTTTAATTACAAATTAAGTCGAGAAAATAACTTTTGGAGGTGCAGAGCATCGATCCCCCTTACCTCTCGCATGCTAAGCGAGCGCTCTAGCATCTGAGTTACATTCCCTGTTAGAAAAAAAAATATTTATTTGTACCAAAGTTTTCACATTTGACTATTTTTAGTCAAACATGAACAACAACTACACAATTCAGTTATTCTTTATTTAGGTGCCACCCGTATAGTGGTGTGTAACATAAACATGCTCTAAGGATCTGTTAAAAAATGAATTTGGGTTATCGCAGTCCCCATCTCTCGATAGGCTTTCTTGAAAAATTTGAATGGTTTAGAAGAAAACAAATAATTTAAATAGAAAAAAACATATGTGTAAATATAACTAGAATTTTATTAAATTAGGTAAGATATTTTCTTAGTTGGTAGCTTCTCTCTACTCCATAACCCCTGTAACGCTATAAAATATAATAAATAAAAATTATAGAATAGCACGGTAAAATAGGAAGCTACCAAGATCGTTTTAATTTTCAGCACTCTACAAAATTTATCTAGAAGATAAAAATGATTTCCGATCAAGAAAGGAGCGTAATGGAAACAGATTGGTTCTGTAAGGCATGTGATAAAGTCAACGATGATCCAGTTGTTCAATGTAGTGCTTGTGGAAAGTGGTTTCACATGGCTTGTGTCGGCATTTCCAAAGAATCAGTGGAGAATATTGATTGGTATATATTGTCCTAAAGACAAATCGAACCGTGTTAAATAAATACAAATAATAATATTTAGCCCAACGACATGCTGATTGTTCTACATGCAAGACAACCAAGAGCATCTAATGTCAATACAGCTGACCAAAAAATAGCAACATTGTCGACGGCAACACCAGATCAATGCATCAAGGCGCTTCAAAAGATGCACAAGAAGGTAAAGTTCCAGAAATGTATCGTTCAGCATTAAAACTAAATGATTTACAAAGTCCGTAAAAATACCTGGTTGCAGCTCTGTTTCATCAAGCATATATTATCAGCGTAAATTGAAAGATCTAGAAGAGACACATGCGGCAAGTTTATAATTTTACGCAACAATTGAATGATTGACATCAACAATCATTCAATCAACAATTATTGAAAGCAACAATAATGAGTCCGAGTACAAACGCAACAATTAAGAAAATTACGTATCAAATAGTTGTCTAATAAAATAGACACAATATAAAAAGTAAACGATTTACATAAAAATAAATCAGCCATAAAGCTACCTACGTTTTCAGGTAATCCAAAGGATTGGCCAATATTTATAAGTGCCTATGAATCATCTACGCATGAATTAGGTTTATCTAATGCTTGTAATTTATTACAAACGTAATTTACCTTTGAAGAATTTGAAACTGTTGAAGACAACTTACAATTTCCTGAGTCTGTACAGGAAGTAATAAAAGTTTTGAAACTTCTATATGGAAGGCCAGATATTATTAATCATTCAATAATGGACAAAATTCGAACCATGCCTAAACCAAATATACAGGATATGCTTACTTTTATCATGTATGCTGCAACAGTAAGAAGTATGATAACTCGTATGCAAGTAACTGGCATGAATGATTAAGTCAAATCGCCGGTCACGGTTCGAACTTCGAACGGAAAGATAAGAGAACCAGTTCAACAAAGTGAAACAACAATAACATTCAATTGTACAGCTCTTATTACAGAATAATATAATAAGTTTTTAGCAAGGTTAAACCTTGCAAATTGTAAGGTTGAAAATGCCAGCAACAAATCAGCTCTGTTAAGAATGCTTCCAGTAACATTATAAGGAACATCAAATTGAAACTCTTGCATTCTTAGATGAAGAATCTGATACAACATTATTAGAACCAAACTTTGCCCCAAAATAAATCTACAAGTTCAAGTCAAGTGATTTATGTTTGAACATGATGGGTGACACATAACTGATAGAACATGATTCTATGAACATGGATTTAATGATATCAGGACAAAATGGTGCCAAATTTAGAATGGAAGTAAATACAATTGTTAATCTAAACTTTACTTCGCAATCATTATCGAGCGAAGAGTTGAAAGAAAATTTCAATCATTTAAAGAATTTACCGAAAATTTAAAAACCGAAGTTATTAATCGCGATCAATCATTACCACTTATTTTTAACGCTAGATTATCGTGCAGGTGGACCAAATCATTCAATTGCTACCAAATCACGATTAGGTAGGGTGATGAAAAAAGATGCTGGTGTTGAAAAAAGAATACCAAAGTTATCAAAAGAAAATCAAAGAGCTTTTGATATAATGGAAGCTATAACAAAGAAAGTAGGCACTAAGTACGAAGTAGGAATTTTATGGCAATATGATAATTTCAATCATCAAAGGTTAATGGTATATTATTGAATACAGCATTATTGAAAGATCTTATGATTTGTTCGTTGGTCAAGGTACCGTATAAATTTAGAATTGGAAAAGTTGCAATAGGAGCAGATATTCCAGAAATGTATCATCAAGTGCTCATAAGAGAAAGTGATAGAGATTACCAGAGGTTTCTTTGGACTGATCCAAATGAAAACAAATCACCAGAACTATACACCATGAAAGTATGACTTTTGGAGCAGTGTGCTCTTCCACTTGTGCACAATTCATAAAAAACAAAAATGCACAAATGCTTGAAACTGAATTTCCGAAAGCGGCAGAAGCCATTCAAGAACATCACATTTTGATGATATTATATCGATAGCTTCGACACAAAAGAATATGCTGAAACAACGGCTAAAAAAATTCAGTACATTCATCGACAAGGTGGTTTCAATATCAGAAACTGGGTTTCGAACTCAGACAGACTTCTTCAAAATATGGGCAAAACATCCAAAATAACTTCAAAAGATCTTGGTACGGATAACACATTATGTAAGGAAAAAATTCTGGCTATATGGTGGCACCCGAATATCGATAAATTTATGTACCGAATCAATTATGCTAAAAGACAAAAAGACCTACGAAGAGAATAGTTCTGAAAATGTTGATGTCAATCCGGTAGGATTATTATCTTTCTTTCTTGTGATTGTCAAAATTCTAATTCAGAATGTTTGGAGATCAAATCGTGATTGGGATGAAGATATCACTGATGAAGATTTTATTGCATGGAAAAATTGGGTTAGTTTGATCGAACCACTCGCTGGACTGCAAATTGATCGCTGTTATTCACCTGGTCAAACTCGTCGGCCTACCCTCTCGCGACTCATTCATTCTTACATTTCGCAATTTCATGGCAAGAAGAGGCGTACCAGTTGAAGTTCGATGCGACAATAGAACAAATTTTCACGGTACTCGAAATGAACATAAAAAAGCGCTTGGTGAAATAGAAGAGGATAAGGGTCGTCATAGCTTTTTATCAATGAAGTAGACATTTAACCCACCCGCATCGGCTCACATGTGAGGTGTTTGTACGAGCTGTAAAAAAGAATAAAATGCAGGTACTTCCGTCAAGGGCTCCAACAGAAGAATTGGTGTGAAGCTGTTTATGTGAGGTGGAAATGATTAACAATAGTAGACCACTCACGTATATTCCAGTAGAACCGAATGTGCCAGAAGCATTAATGCTAAACCATTTTTTGTTGGGTTCATCTGGCGGTCAAAAACCATTAGGCAGTTTTCAATGACAATCCAGGAAGAGTTGGAAAATTTCCCAACAAATTGGGGAGACATTTTCGAAACGGTGGGTTAATGAGTATGCTTCAACGTGCAATTCAAGATTAAAATGGTTTGATACAGTAAAGCCTACGCAGGAAGGAGATATCGTTATAATTATAGATGAGAACCTCCCAAGAAATGATTGGCCATTGGAAATGGTCAAAGAAGTAAGGCCTTTAAGGGATGGGCAAGATTGTCAAACAGCTATCGAGACATCAAAGGGAATATAAATAAGTATATAAGGCCAGCATTTAAAGAGATTTAGGGAAATTAAGGCAGTAAATGCTTTCTTATTGGCCAGTAATTTGTTTGAATCGATTCCCAACGTTATTTGTACGTATAGGTATATAATCTTCGCTTTTGCGTTCTGTTAGAGTTACAGACGACTGCCTTGACCGGATTAGAATGCCCGCCACTGATTAGGGTAGGATTGAAATTCGAGCAACCCAACTGGAATCACGATGTTTAGGGACATATTATTATTAATGAAACTATTCGATAAGCTGTATATTTTTTATTTTTCGAGGGTAAATATTTTCTAATAAAATTTCTCGAGAAACCTTTACTAACTATTCATGAAAAGCCTCTGAATAACCAATATAAACATCGCTACGTACTAGATACCTATAATGCATGTTACTACGTACATTACCCCTTTCGATAAAATAAATGATGCATTTATACGTACTTAAATTACTGGAATCAAATTACTTAAAATTTAACTTACAATTACTTTCAATCTACAAAATTTATGATGATTTACTTTACTTTTGATTTCAACTTTTACAAAATTATTTATTACTCAATTATTTCTATACTACTCTACAAAATCTTTCATAAATGACGGCGCCCTCCTGATTCTCGATGTCATTCTTGGTTGCATATTGTAATCCTTATTATTCGATGCCGGCCGTTGATCTTGTGATTCTCTTCCAAAATTGAAGTAAACTCTTGTATTTTAGGTCTGATTGATCGCTCGCAATCGTACAACAGGCATCTCGTCCCTTTGCTTATGGGTATCTGCCATAGATATCACCTTCATCAGATGGTCAGTTCGCCTTAGATGACATTTACCATCCGTACCTTGTATTACTGCTGCTTTTCCATTCTTTTCCTTTACCACGTACTGATCCGGATTATAGTTTGAAGATAATTTATTTTCTGGTCTCTCGTTTTGACTAATTACATTGTCCCCTATTTCGATGTCTCCCTCGACTGCTCCTCGTTTATCGTCAATATACTCTTTTCGTTTTAATTTTTTTTCCAAATCTCGTTCTCTTACATCCTCATCGAATAGGAAACTGTCATCTGCCAGACATCGAATTTTTTCTTTCAAATCCCTATTAAATATGAGTTTCGCTGGACTTATGTTGGTTGATTGGTGTATCGCATTCGAATATATTAGCAAATAATTGTTTAATTCATCTTTATAATTTTTCTTCTCCAGTTGCGCGATTCTTAATCGCTTCAAGATTGATCGGTTCTGTCTCTCGACTTCTCCATTGGATGATGGTGAGTACGGTATAGTATGCTTCAACTTTACTCCTAATATTTCACAAAACTGGCTAAACTCGTGACTGGTGAATTGTGGACCGTTTTTTCACTTGTACAAGTCTTCATTATTTCCACAAGTACAAACCGACTATAATAATCGGTTATCACTAAAATAAACTCCTTATTAGGTAATGGGCCAAGGAAATCCCTGCAATCGAAGTACCCATCTTTCTATTCTCGGACACGGTTTTGACAAAGGCTTAAATAATACCTCTAATGGCTTATGGTCCGTTATCAGATCAAATTGTTTTCCCATTAGATACATTTTAAAAAGTTCGACCGCCCAGCCGAGCCTCTTTTTCGGTCTATGAATGCCGCTTCTTGCGTATGAACTAGCATCAGCCACCACTATTGTCCGATCCTTCGATCCGTAATATCCTAATTTTGTCTCACCGACTATTATCTCTTTAAGCTTTTGAAATGAGTTCTCTTGTTCTGATGTCCACTCAAATTTGTTACCCTTTCTTGTAAAAACTTTTAAAGGCTCGCTAATCGTCGCTAAATCTGGGATGAACCTACCTATATAATTTAGTATACCTAGGAAACTACGAACTTTTTCTTTCGTTTTTGGCAGTCTAAAACTTCTGATATCTCTAACCCTATCTATTGTATGCCTGACGCATCCTTTAACAACATAAATGTCGGCTTCAACCTTTTCTTCTTTGTATGCTATTTCTGCTCGAATTACTTTATAAACACTAATATTATTACCTCCGTAATCCTTCAATTTGCTTTCAACTGTACTATTTTCTTTTATTACTTTGATATTCTTATCCTTCGCTTTAAAATAAGTATCTGTACTAATTATATTAACTGCAGCACCTGTGCCTACAATCATGCATTGACGTTACCTGCTAAGCAAACCACTATCTCGTTTTCATTGTTAGTACTATTACTGTCTATGACTTTTAATATCTCACTATTCTCTGACAAACTTATTTCTTCTTCATCTTCTACATATCTGACTCGATTAGTGCCTGACTTTGATCGACATACTTTATCGAAATGGTTGAACAATTTACACCTATTGCACTGTTTTCTTAATGCCGGACAGTTCTTATCTCTGCTTAAATGACCTAATCTACTACATCTAAAACATGACAATTCATTTTGCTTACCTTTACCCGACTTCACTCCGTATTTATTTTGCGTCTTTGCTTTTGCATCAGGCTATTTCGGCTCTGATCTACATGGATGCTGTCCATGGCTCTTTTCTGCTTTTAAGCTGACTTTTTGTACCTGCTTATCTTATAAATCGGTAATTTCCAATCCTTGTGCTAATTTTATTAATTCTAATTATTAATTTCTTTTCTTAACAAATTGATTAATAGTTTCATTCGAGTTTTGTTTCATTGCCCGAAAATATTTACGCTCCAACGCTGAACTTGACTTTGGCATGAAATATTCGTCCAATGACTTCACGTCGTTTTCATCACCTTAGAGGTAAATTGTAATAAATGTCCTGTAGCTCCGTCTATACCGCCATTATGTAGCATCTTAAACTTTTTTATTTTGTTGTCGGTGATTCCATTCGCAACCACCATTACATGAAATGCTCGTTTCCATTTCTCCCAATTCGCGGCGATATTTCCCTCAAAACTCAATTTGTGAATTGTACTGTTCTCGCTTTTCATTTTTTTTCACTTTCCTACTTTTATTGTAATTTCTTTTACTACACTTTCTTTAGACAAAAAAAAATTTACTTTTACACGTGTTTTCGGATTTAACCACTTATTATTTCAAACTAAATTAATTTCTTATTATTATTATTTTTTTTAAATCCTCGTCGCCAATGTAATGATGTAATGATTATAACAATACACGCGTTTTTATACTTTCAATTATGTTTTAATCGTGAACAAAATACAAGCTTTAATCCACATCTTTATACTCTCCTTGCTTTTATACAACTGTAACACAAAACACCGTCGGTTGACTTCGTTTATCATTACCTCAAAATATCTATAAACATCACTACGTACTAGACACCTATGTATAATGCATGTTACTACATTTCACGTAAAACAAAATTTTCCTTTGCCTACACTACAAAAATAGAAATATACTGTACGTTCTTATTCAGGAATAACAAAGCATTTACGGATCGAATTGAATTTTCGTTTCGCACACAGATTCGTATCGTATTCAGGAATACGGACCCAGTTTGTGTTTTCCGATGATGGAGGAGATTGTAACGTATTCAGTATTCACAGAATGAATGATTGCGAGAGCTCTAGTCTGAGCACGGGTGTTACGCGACATTTATCTGTATCAACTGGCGGCTTAATGGCGTGTATAATTTTTCAAAGACTCTTCTTTTAGGGCAATCCTTTGAGATTGATGCAGTGAGGCAGAGTATTGTTGAATGTCTGGGTATACCTCTCATCAGCGCCGTGCATAAGAATTGGCAATGTCTCCATCATTTTTGTTAAAAATTCTCATAAAAGATTTGTGTTTTTACCCGTATAAAATTCAATCGACACAACAGCTGCAGGAAAATGACCATGAAAGAAGACCACAATTTTTGCCAAACAATCATTATGAGCGACGAAGCACATTTCGACTTGGCTGGCTTTGGTAATAAATAGAATAGCCGCTATTGGGGCACTAAATTGATACACCAAAGACCATTACACCCTCGTTGAGTAACTGTATGTGCGCCATTTGGGCCGGTAGCATCATTGGGCCATATTTCTTTGAGGATGCTACACACTTAAAAAAATAACTTTAATTTTTAATGCAAGCCTTGCATTATGACTCATGTAATACAAGTTATTATTAAATTGTAAAGTAATGATTGCATTAGAATGAATTTTATCGCAAAAAATATTTTTAATAAAACTATTAAACATTTTAAAGCAACATATTCAAATTGAAAAATTATACGAACATAAAATTCGCTACATATGAATAATAAATTCATGCACATGTTTTGCTTTACTGATATAAAATTCGCTAAATCAAACCGACTAAATGACAAATAAAATAATTGGGTTTTCTGAATTCGAAAATGTCTATTATGTTAAAGGTAAGCTTTTCAGTTTTTAATTTATAATTTATTACCTTAGGCGACTATAAAGTGAATTAGTGAAGTAACCCGCCAATGTAAAGATAATTGTTTGTTTTTTTTGTTAAAGTAAACTGCTCTCTGAGATTTCGACCCTCAAAGCATCAGACCAACAAACCCCAGAAAAAGGGCTAAACTTACGCAATTTTTAATTGCTTTAGAATTTAATACTTCTAAAATATTTTATTAATGCAGTCTTTGATAAATTTTAATGCAGTTGATTGACAGTTCTTCTACGACTTGCTTTACATTCTAATGGAATGTTGCAATGGACATTACATTAAACCTTTTTAATGCAATCTTTGTATTATTTTGTAATACAGCCCTCCACTGGACCTACAGTGGCAAGCAAAAATGGACAAATAAATAGAAAATTCCTATTTTTTCAGTGCTACGCTTTTATAAAGGCAAATAAAGAAGAATTACTTTATGCGTTTTAATATTTAAAATATATTTTAAAAGTTAAATAACAAAATATTAGTAATTAATTTGAATTAAAACTAGAATGACAAAAAATTTAATAGTGTACATTCTTCCAATTTTGCACGGATACATTTTGGAATATAATACAACAGTTAATTAGAATTTTTCCATAATCCTTTTTCGCAATTACGCTTGCTACTCTTCTTGATATACTATACTTTCTACCAAATGCTCAATTATAGAAGATGGAATTTTTAACCGTTCAACGGTTATTTGGTTAAAAAGCTCATTGGATTTTGAGGGTTATTCTTAATTTCGCAAGCGCCTTTCAAAAATTGCCTGCAATTTCTCTATCGGCAGTGAGTTTGGGATCACCGTTTTGTTGAAAAATTCTTTCATCGATGAGGTCGGCACATTCATCAATAAAATCTCGCAAATTTTCTTTTAAAATGGCTAAATACATTTCATTGCTCATTATTATACATATTGTTACTAAAGGACCGAAGTTTCTACCAAGTAAAACAGCCCCAAACCATGAAACTTCATCCACCATGTTTTACAGTTTCATTGGCTTGGTGCTTCTATAATTTATTGCCAGGTCTGTGCCAATAGTATTTTTCCATCTGATTGGAAACGGTTTGTTTTGGTTTCCCCTGATCCATTAATTCGTTTCCAATCTTCCGCATTGCAAGTTTCATGCTCTTTTTTGCAAACTTTAATCGCGCTTTTACATTTTTAACGGATAACGCCGATTTTTTCTGTTTGACCCTGCTAACAAATCCAATTCTTTTAACTATTCGTCGGGCTGGCTATTCACTTACCGTATTGTTTATGGTTTTAGCTGCCTCTAACGGTGTTTTAACTCTTCTGATAGTGGCATGCTCATTTAAATGGCGTTCCATCAGACGAGCGTTTCGGTTGAACAATAGTTTACGCCGTCCTTTCAGACCCTGCGTTACCCAATACCATTTCTTTGACCAATTAATCGCACAGTCGTAGGTGTAACCCCCTTTGATTTGATAAAATTCTGTAGTCCCCCGTGGGTATTTTTTTCATAACTAAAACTTAATAAAAAATCGACTAGTTCTGTTCAACGATTGAATATAACGTTCAACGATTGAAAATAATATTGCATAACTGTAAATTTGCATTTAAAATAAAAAGCGGTAATTTAAAAATTTGAAAACGACCAAAATTGAAAGAATGTGCAATATTTCATATTTTGAATTATGGAAAGATAATGTTACGTTTTTGCCTTGAATATCTTAAGGTTCAATATCACTGGATTGTGAATAATACAAAATCAATTTAATTTAACTCCAACGAATTTATTTATTTCACAAAATTTATTACAACACAGTTTATCAATAAAAATTCACAAAATCACTTTAAATAATTTTTACACAATTTTACTATTCAATTATAATTTTTACTTCGCACTACAACACTTTTTAATTACTTTTTAATCTTCACGCTGTCGCTTTCCAAATACTACTTAAAATCTTACAAGTTTACTATATCGCGTTCCAAATACTAATAATCCAATTCGATCTTGTTCGCCTTTTTATATACACAAACCAAACTTTTCGAAAGCTCATGATTTTTCTAGTTAGAATAGCGTAGAAACATTACGTAACAATTTTTATCATGGAAAATTCCATTTAGTACAGTAAAACATTGAGCTATTAGTTTTACTTCTTCTATTACACACTAGGTGTCACCGTCGCAATAAGTTAAATAAATAACGGTTAATTTTGTTATTCAAGGATTTTCGTGTGAAATATACATAAATTAAAACGCATAAAGTTGTTCTTTATTGCCTTTATAAAATCGTAGTACTGAAAAAAATAAGAATTCCCTGTTTATTCGTCCATTTTTTGCTCGCCAGTGTATATGTAATGCATTTCATTACATAAGCAATATTTTTTTAAGTGTGGACAGGCAATGCTCCTTTAATAGTTACTGGTGACCGCTATCGGGCACGTTGGAAAATTTTCTTGTGACCGAATTGGATCAATTTCTACGATGAATAATGTCAAAAACACAAAAACTCAACTCTTATTAAAAAAAAAACATCGAGCTGGAACATAAAACGCACCTATAGCATAGTTCAAATTGTGCACTACACGCCTTATTTTTTTTATTAAAATTAAGCAGAAATAAATAAAATAAACACGCCGAGTTGAACGATTGTTGAGTTGTACTGCTACTATCTATAAACGAGTAAGGCAAAAATTTAGTTTGCAACTTGGTGTAGTTGTGTTTACATTAAAAATAAATTTACAATT
Organism: Tipula vernalis; assembly: GCA_958295665.1. NCBI lineage: Eukaryota > Metazoa > Arthropoda > Insecta > Diptera > Tipulidae > Tipula > Tipula vernalis. Next base: position 384,862,641 of record OY282558.1, on the reverse strand, counting down.
AAAATTTAATTATGTTTATTTACAATCCTGGATACCGCCTTATAGATATCCTAGATTACATTTACACTAAACCACATACCTACATACATAAATTATGTCATTCGACCGCATTTATTTAATTTTCCTACCGCATAATCTCGTCAATTTTACTTTAAAAATGCAAAAAAAAAAAAAAAAACATTTAAATCTATGAATAATAGAAAATATTGGTCCCCACCTCATACTAAATTGGGAAAAAATTAATGTGAATGAGAGAATACATGAAACGGAAAATTCTAAAAATCAAATTTGAAAAATTCCAAATTCACAAATAATAAAAATTTTTATTTGTCGTTGTTTTGTATGAATATTCCTCTTATTTATTTGGTAAATTATTATAATGTATTATTGTTACGCAGAGTCAAATTGTTGTTGCGAAAAATATGTACGAGCATAGAATATAGAAATCCATTTACATAAATACATACATAATCGAGTCGAGGAGTGTGGTGGCATTTTTGGATTAAAACATATTTTCCAATTTTCACAAGACGAAAAAAAAACACACACACACACACACAGAATTGAATTCTATTCTAATGCTTCCATGGTAATAATAAAAATAATCCTTGGTTGGTATTAAATTCTAATTATCTTCATTACTTTTTGAAATGAATTTAATTCAAAATGATTTGAATTTTGTTTTGTTCCGATTTGGATTAATCGTGCATATCGAATATATAGTCTGCCTCTGCAATCTAGATACGATAGACAGATAAGTACAGGTAAATATTTTAGAATCACTGTAATTAAAACGCGAGTCTGCATATTGAATTTTTCGTTTAATTAACAAAAACAAAAAAACAAATGCAAAATAAAACAGCAACAACGGCAGCTATATGGCTCGAAATGGATTTTTATTTGTTGAATTGTATTTACTATTTATATGTACATATTTACACATGTATTTCACGATTCATTGAATATAAGTACATACCATATACCACAATTTTAATACAGATATTGTTGCCGAAGTTATTTGTACTGGATTACAAATTTTGTAATTTTAAATTTATGTAGTTTACGTAATTAGTTCCACTGTTGCGAAATTACCAAAAAAGTTACTGTCGACAGTTTTGAGTATGCGGCATCACAGACCGAGTGCAGAAAGTAGCTTGCTATAAAAAGAATTTGTGTTTGTCCTTCGTTACAAGAAAAGTCTAGTTTTCAAGAAGATTTTCGATGATTTCGGCGTCCAGCTCACGAATAATAGCAGATCCTTCTAGAGTATAGAACCATAATCATAATGACGTATTTTTTAGAAGCTTTTTTAGTGGTATAACTTTTCTCTGATTTCCATAGGAATCCAAAAAAGCAAAAATATTATAAAATGTTTATATAAAAGTTTTCTACATTATTATTATTAACCGGAGGGCCATGTGGGCGATAAGCCACCTCGCACCGCGACCTAAAAGATCTATTGTGCTGGACCCTACTTAATTATCCGTCCAGTCAATATTCAGGCTCTTAATGAATCTGACAATACTACTGGCCGGTACAAGATACATACTATCCGGGCTCATTGTTCTCCCTCCTAGATGTTGCAGTCTTTGCTGGAAAATGGCTGGGCAATGGCACAGAACATGTTCCGCTGATTCCGCTTCCAGACCGCAGAAGCGGCATCCATCTGTCGTACTTAGGCCCATCTTCTTAAGGTGATACCTTAAGGGGACATGACCTGTGAGGAAGCCAGTAAGCAGCCTCAACTCAGGTTTCCTAAGTTCAAGACACTCCTTAACCCTGACAGACGAAGGTGATATAAATTTCTTCGCCTGCCGTAAACCTGGAATTCTGCGCCAGTAGGAGGACTTTTGAACATCCTCCCAGCGTTTTACCGCTGCTCTAAGGTGTCCCTTAGTGACACCGCAGAAGGGTTCTGGTCCAAAAAATGGAGAGGCAGAACCCTCACGGGCGAGGCCATCAGCTGCCTCGTTTCCTTCGATTCCAGTATGACCTGGCACCCACATAAGTGTTACCTTATTTGAGCCTGCCAGATGTTTAATAACCTTCAGACAATCCCATACCAGCCTTGACTCAACGGTACAAGACCTAAGAGCTTTTAAGGCTGATTGGCTGTCTGATACAATATAAATCTTTGCATCGTTTAGGCCTTTTGCTATGCCTATCCTAGCGCAAAGTTCTATAGCATGTACTTCTGCTTGAAAAACGGTAGCATTGGTACCCAAGGACTTCGAGAGGGTAGTGCCACTCCCGTGTATTCCTATCCCCGCCCCATCTTCCGTTTTTGATCCATCTGTAAACCATACCATGGACCCTCGCTCAAATGATGGTCCACCTGCCCTCCACACATCCCGGTCAGGTAACCTAACACAGAATGGTTTGTGGAAGTCCAGTTTAGCTGGCATACAGTCGGAAGGCATTCCTATTGTAGGGTCTGTCTGAAATTCCTTAAGGATTTCCATATGACCCACCATATTGCCTGGCTTGATATTTCCTTCCGCCTGCATTTTCAGGGCCATACTTGCAGCGTCCTTTTTAATATGCAGGTGTAACGGTGTCAGTCCTAGAAGTGTCTCCACCCCCGCGGTTGGACATGACTTCATTGAGCCCGTAACACCGATGCAGGCTACACGCTGAACCTTATTCAATAAGGTTTGCGTTGTCTTCTGCTCAGTTTTAGGCCACCATACAACCGATGCGTAGGTGACCATAGGCCTAATGATTGTAAGAAATGACCAGTAGATCATTTTTGGTTGTAGTCCCCAAGTACGCCCATAGAGTCTTTGACAGGCCCAGAGAGCCTTGATGGCTCTATTTTGAACTTTCAACAAATGTTGGTTCCAGTTCAGTCTTTGATCTAGGATAACCCCTAGATATTTAACCTCGCTGGAAAAAGGAACAGTAGTACCGTTTAACGAGGGAGCTGTAAGCGCAAGCTTTGTCCTCCTCGTAAAAGGAACAATGACAGTTTTGCTTGGATTGACACTGAGCCCTTCCTGGTAACACCACTGCCATATTATATTGAGTGCATTTTGCATGCGATCAGAAATGACCTCATCAAACTTGCCTCTGATTATGATAGCCACATCATCCGCATAGCCCTGGACATCAAACCCATGGCTACTCAGAAGGACCAGTAGTCTGTCAATAACCAATGACCACAAAAGAGGAGATAGTACGCCTCCTTGAGGACAGCCCTTTACGGCCTTGATGGTTACTGATTCGCCACCTAGTCTGGCAGTAATCTCACGATGTTCCAGCATGGAACGGATCCACCTAATTGTGGAAAGTGGAACCCTTTTTCCCATTGCTGCCCTCTCTATAGATCCATAGGAGGTATTATCAAACGCCCCCTCAATGTCCACAAAGGCACAAAGGGCAATTTCTTTATATGTCACTGCTTTTTCAATCCTCGTGACTAGCCCGCTAAGGGCCATAACCGTGGATTTACCAGTTTGATACGCAAACTGGTCCCGATGCAGCGGATTCTTTTCAAGGACCTCACTTCTTATTTGATAGTCCAGGATTTTTTCCATCGTCTTCAAAAGAAACGATGTGAGGCTAATTGGCCGATATGCCCTGGCCTGGGTGTCTGGACGACCCCCGCCCTTTGGTATAAAGACCACATTTACTTTCCTCCACAGTTTCGGAATATAATTAAAAGCATAACTTGCCCGAAACATCTGGATCAAGCTGGGGAGTATTTCCTCAATACCTTTTTGAAGTAAAGCTGGAAAGATACCATCCCCTCCAGCGGATTTGAAAGGTTTGAAAGACCCAATAGCCCATCGAACCTTGCTGGGTGTAAAAATTTTCCCAGAGAGACTCCAGATCCTACTGTGAGGCGAATAGGCCACCTCACTCGAAGGATCATATGAGTTCTCTTGGGCTCCTACCACTCCTACCACATATCCTTAACAACAATTTACAAGAAGGCTACGAGATTGGTGTTAAGTAAATATTAGTTGCAGAAATATTAAAATTAAATTATTTCTAAAATCTATTTTTCGAACTTTCATTTTGAAAAATACATCAAAGTTGGCTCTGACAAATTAAAATAATACTTGCTAAATTTATCTTTAGTTATACTAGTGTACGTAAGATGTCTAAAATGTTCACAGAAAAATACTGTAACGGTGACACCTAGTGTGTAATAGAATAATTTAAATTAATAGCTCAATGTTTAACTGTACTAAAATGGAATTTTCCATGATAAAATTGTTCTAAATGTTTCGTCGAATTGGATTATTAGTATTTGGTAAGCGATAGTGGGAAGATTAAAAAGGAATTAAAAAGTGATTTAAAAAGTGTTTTTGTGCGAAATAAAAAGTAAAAGTGATTAGTATAATTGTGCGAATAATTTATATAAAGTGGTTTTGTGAATTATAATTAATAAACTGTGTTGTAATAATTTTTGTGTGACATAAATAAATTCGTTGGTGATAAATTGAATTGATTTTGTTTTATTCAGAATCCAGTGATATGAACCTTGATTGACAAGGCAAACACGTAATAATACTTGCTGCGTTCCATTTGACGCGGCAAAGTTCAAATAAGTACTTGGGAGTAGATGGTAAATGGAACTATGAAAATTAATTGCGAAAATAAAAATTAATTAAAAAAAATTTACATGCAACTTGGAAAGTTGGAAAATTAATTATTAATTTGAAAACTGATTAGCCATTTCTTACCGATTAGTTGTACTAAATGTTCTGGTAACGAAGTCGCCATAAATTCAAAAAGCAAACTACTCATACAATTTAGCAAGAGTAGCTGCGTGCAGTCAGAAGAACTTGTGTGTACTTTGCCACGTTAAATGGAACCCAGCAAATATTTCAGCACTTAGCAGAAATACTGTGTAGTAAATGTAGTACATATGCCCTAACGGAGATGTCACCATATCGACATATTACAGACACATTTATTTAAATTGCATAAAACAAACAAATGTATATTAATACGTATTTGGTGTGATAGCCGAGATAGTAAGGTGATGGAGTGGATTGAAGAAGGTCTGGAGTTCGAATCTAAGCAAGGCCAAACGAAAAAATTTGTTTTTAGATGAAAAATTTTGAATTGGGGATAATCCGAGAAGATTAATCGGGATTGAGATCGCTACAAAAAAAAAATTGGTAAAATTCGTGGAAATAAAAAAAAAATCAAATTTTTGCTTAAAAAAAAAAATAAAGTCGGAAGTTTGAATAATCGAACTCCAAACCTTTCACACACCACTCCTTCATCTCACCACCCAACCACTCATCTCTATATTTCTACTCAGTTTTTCGTTTAAATAGTGTTAAATTCGGACTTGGCGAAAAATCGCATACAAATTTTTGTTATTTTACCAGGCGAACAGAATTTAAAAAACAACATAATTGTCAGCAACGTGACATTATTTTGTATCAAAGCGTGTCACTTAAGTTATGTGACACTTGAACATACAAAATAAAGTCATATTACTGACAATTCTACCTTCTGGTAATTTCTGTTCGCCTGTTAAAATGACAAATTTTTTTTGCGATTTTTGATGAAAAAAAAAAATTTTATGTTAAATTTCTGCTTACCTGGTAAATAAAAATAAACTTTTTTTAAATAAAAAGGCAATCAATCATAGATAGCTCTAGCAACCATCCAAATAGAAAATTTGGAGATTTTTATTACAAAAAAAGATTCCTTCAGGTGCGGGGATCGAACTCGAGACCTCTATGGTTTTAATTTGCTCTCTTATGGTAAGAGTTCGATCCTCGCGCTGAAGGATTTCTTTTTTGTAATAAAATGCTCCAAATTTTCTATTTTGGTGGTTTGGCGTCTATTGGAGGGGGGGATCAAAGTTGAGTAGATTAATCTACCAGCTCCGTAACCTTCCAGTAGGGTGCGCATCACGTGAGCTGTTCTGGTCTTGTCATTAGGCAGCTGCGTGATGGGTACAATTGTGTAAGGGGTAACCTGTTCACAATTCGCAAGTGTACGTACTGCCTCCTCGTGGCAACCACTGGTAACTAAGGTCACTTGGCACATTTTTGGCCATTTGGCACAGGCTAAAGTACGGCGCTAAAGGAGAAAACCTTGACAAAAAACCCTAATCTAAGGTGGAACAGCATATGCCGAAAGATGAATGGCTGATAGGTTAATCATCCCAAAATATGCGGACTGTGGATACCAGGCACCCTCCAGTTTTATTTAGCCTTCCTGTAGTAAAGCTGGGTGACCTACAGGTGATTTGCAATTCCGAGCAACTCGTAAGAGTAAAATCAAACGGAATACGGGGCAGGAGTAGGAATATACGAGAGTGGGACAACCCTCTCGAGGACCTTGAGCTCCAATGCTACCGTCTTTCTAGCGGAACTACATGCTGTAGTAAACATCTAGGAGGGAGAGCAACAAGCCCAGATAGTATGTATCACGTACCGGGAGGCAGTATCGTCAGGTTCATTAAGAACCTGAATATTGACTGGACGGATAATTAAGCAGGGGCCAGCACAATAGATCTTTTAGATCGCAGTGCGAAGTGGCTGATCGCCCGCATGGACCCCCAATAATAATAATAATAATAATAATAATAATAATAATAATAATACTTTTGTAAAAATGTCTGAGGCTCGATTTTTTAAATAATTAATTAATTACGTAACTTTATTATTGCATTAAAATAATATGGATTAGTTGTACTAAATATTCTGGTAACGAAGTCGCCTTAAATTCGAAAAGCAAGCTACTCATAAAATTTAGCAAGAGTAGCTGCGTGCATTCAGAAGTATTTGTGTGTACTTTGCCACGTTAAATGGAACGCAACAAATGTTACGTTTTTGCCTTGTCAATTAATGTTCGTATCACTGGATTGTGAATAATACAAAATTAATTCAATTTATCAGCAACGAATTTATTTATTTAACACAAGAATTATTACAACACATTTTTTTTAACAATAATTCACAAAACGACTTTATATAAATTATTGTGACAATTTTATTGATCGTAATTTTTATTTCGCACTAAAACACTTTTTAAATCACTTTTTAATTTCTTTTTAAACTTCACACTATCGCTTACCAAATACTAATAATAATCTTACAAGTTTACACTATCGCGTTCCAAATTCGAATAATCCAATTCGACTTCGTTCGCCTTTTTATATACACACACCAAACTTCTGGAAAGTTCATGAATTTTGCAGTAAGAATAGTGTAGAAACATTTAGAACAATTTTATCATGGAAAATTCCATTTTAGTACAGTAAAACATTGAGCTATTAATTTAACTTGTTCTATTAAACCATAGGTGTCACCATCACAATATGTTGGTGATTTATATCGACAATAGATCATCGCAAGAGCTACCATCTTTCGGAAACTCCGAGAGCATAAGCAACTTTCACTTAATTCTACTAGGAATCACTAAATATTTGCTGTCAAAAATTTTATGACATTTTTATTTGTGGATTTTGTAAACATAAGCGAAAATATTTTCGTGTTATAAAAGTGATTATTATTAATACGTGATAATTAAATTGATTTTGAGAAGTTTTTATAAACGTCCTTTTGAAAAAAGTCAGTAATATTTTTTTGATTGTATAGTGACATCTAGTGGCAAACGCTCTGTATTTTTTCTTTGTTCGTGCTGCCTCTTTCGGAAAACATGATCTATAGGTGGTATTGTACTAAATGTGTCTGAGATATTTAAGATATTTATTTTTAGTACAAGGTAGTGAGTACACAATCAAAATCCACAGAGTATTTATTGCTGTGTTCCATTTGTGGTGGCAAAGTACAAATAAGTACTTGGGGGTAGATGATAAATGGAACGCAGAAAATTAGTTGCGTAAATAAAATTTAATTTAAAAACATTGACGTGCAACATGGAAAGTTGGAAAATTAATTATTAATTTGAAAACTGATCAGCCATTTCTTACCGATTAGTTGTACTAAATATTCTGGTAACGAAGTCGCCATAAATTCGAAAAGCAAACTACTCATAAAATTTAGCAAGAGTACCGCGTGCAGTCAGAAGTATTTGTGTGTACTTTGCCACGTTAAATGGAACGCAGCAATTAGTGCGTCAATGTAGTTGCCACTACTATGCTGAAAAATTTTGTTCAAATCCAATTATAAGCATAACCATCTAATTTTTCCCCGATGGCGTAGGATGAATTGATGTGGTCTTTTAGTGGAGCCATCTACTCACCACTGAAATAACACATTTAACATCTGATTATTTATTATTATATACTGATTTTACACTGGTGGCTCGGGATGAGGTGGTGTCAGGTTTAAATAATGACACCTCATCATATCAAGCCATTGACGTGAAATATATTCTACACAAAAAATCTCAATAAGAGCAATATTATCTTTGGTGAATTTTTCATCATAGTTTATATTAATGATGCTTATACATTTTGGAGTCCAAACGACAAAATCACAAGTTTTTGAACTGTTTGTGATTTTTATTTAGCATACCATTCTATATGAATTTAATATTATTGTGATTCTCTTCTTTATGTTACTTATACGGACACTTAATTTCAATAATTTTATGGCCATCTACGCTGATACAATCAGGTGAAGCAGCTAAAAAGTTATATTACGAATCTATGCAGAGACCGATTGCTTTGGTTTTGCATCCCGTTTTTATTTGGTAATGCGCTACTGGCTTTTACTTTCTTTTACTCTAGTAAAATAAAGTATAGTAATCATGAAAATTTTGGACCTTGAGATTTTTAGAGATTTATCTGTTTTGAGGTCCCCTGAGTCCGAAAAAGTGAGTTTCGAAATGGTGTCTGTCTGTCAGTCTGTCCGTCTGTCAGTCTGTCAGTCTGTCCGTCTGTCAGTCTGTCAGTCTGTCTGTGTCCTCTCCACAGCCCAGATGGTTTAACCAATCGAACTGAAACTTCATATTTAAGCTTTTTTGATAAATTGGGAGGTCCCAGTGAATTTTATTCCAAATCGGTTAACCGGAAGTGGCCACTCCCTTGGTCCAGAAAATTTATTTTGCAAATATCTTAAAAAGTATAAGATTTATAAAATACTACTGAAAACAAAATGTTTCTAAAAATTAAAAACAAATAAAAATAAAAAAAAAAAAATTTAAAAAAAAAATTAAAAAAAAAAATTTAAAAATTTAAAAATTAAAAAAAAAAAATTAAAAAAAAAAGTTATAAAAAAAAGTAAAATGTCTCAAAATTCTCTGTTCGTAAAAGAAAGTCGTGTGTTGGCCACATCTCAATTTTTTCATTAGTAATACCCCATCAAATTGCTACCGTGCTGAAATATTTGGGGTTTATTATTACCCTTCCGGAGCGTACGGTGCTTGTGATTTCTGAATCAATAGAGGCGGTGATGGTTTGGCATTTTATTTGATTGTGCTCTAAATCTGACACTCTATTTATATTATCGACAATTATTTTCTCCATTTTACCCCAGTAACAATGGTCCTCGAAATATAGTATGTCAAAGAATTTACATTTCTTTTAATGTTTATTACCGACTTTGCCCGGTACTTTACAAATAGATTTTGTACACTGGTTTGTGAAAATCAATAGTTTTTATCTTAGTAGTGTGCTTTGTCGCGGTTGGTTGATATTAAACTTGTAACAGGCTTGTCGGTGACACTCTCTCTAACGATTTTCCTAAAAATTAGAATTCCTGCAAAACAGGCACCTGCATTGTAAATGTTACAATTTATTCTACAAATGAAATTGTGCTGAGCTAAACGAAGCCCTCTGTCTAAGCTAGCAAATGCTTGTTTATTTGTAAACCAAACTGAAATTAACGACACAAAGGGGTCAATTCGATGCTCAGCAGAATTTCATTTAATGTTATAATATTTGTGTTCTTGAACATTCCAAATGCATTTTCATCTCGCCCTCTTAAAGATGAGTGTACGTAATTGAATCGGCATTCCTGTGTGGTTAAGGTTCCAATATTTTTAAAGCTAGTCCTGCGCCATATAGGAAGAGTCTTACAGCCGCTCTGACGCTGTGCTTATCAATTATATATCGTATAATATATTGTGTGGTATAATTTATATGTAACACCCGTTGTATATATTTTCCAATTGTAAATTGGGGCTAGTATGCCGACACCCAAAATACTTTTCTGTCCGCGCAATTGGAACGCACTATTTCGTATTAAAGAAAGGCGGTCGCACAAAACTTCACATATGCACCGATACAATTTATTTAATAGTAATAGTAATAATAATCATGAAAATTTTTGGGCCTTCAGATTTTTAGAGATCTATCTGTTTTGAGGTCCCCTGAGTCCGAAACGTGGGTTTCGAAATGGTGTCTGGTCTGTCAGTCTGTGTCCTCTCTACAGCCCAGATGGTTTAACCAATCGAGCTGAAACTTCAGATTTAAGCCTTTTTGATGAATTGGGAGGTCCCAGTGATTTTTACTCCAAATCGGCTAACCGGATGTGGCCATCCCTTGGTCCAGAAAATATATTATGCAAATATCTTAAAAAATATAAGGTTTACATAAAACTACTTAATATAAAATGTTTCCAAAGAATTAAAAAAAAAAAAAATTTCTCAAAATTCTTTGTTCGTAAAAGAAAGTCGTGTGTTGGTCACAGCTCAATTTTTTTTATTAAAATCTAGCAGTTTTATTTAAATTGAGGTTATGTTTAATTAAAAATGTTTAATTAAAGTTTTATACATTAAACAACAAAATAATTAAAATATTTTTACGAATTAACAATTGCGCGTCGTATCACAAATAAATATCATGTTTAAATGTCAAATTTTTTTAAACCGCAAGAGCTACCATCTTTCGGAAAATTCCGAAAGTGTAAGCCACTTTCACATAATGCCACTAGGTTAGGTTAGGTTGGAGTGGCTGCTTAGGCACACTTAGACCGATGGCGGTTCATTGTGATACCACATAATATATCCCCTTTACTCCTCTTGGAACCATTTCGAGCTACTTATGTAGTGTAAGACGTCCCGCACTTTAATGTTTTCGAAATCCGAGAGGCAGTCCATCCTGAACTCACCCAAGTGTTTATGGCTTCTGAGTGCCAATGCTGGACACGAGCAAAGGAAGTGGACTAACGTCTCTTCCTCCTCTTCTCCAAGCAGCTTCTGCAGAAGTCATTTGCCTCCAGACCCAGCCTTCTTGCATGTTCTCCAAAAAGGCAGTGTCTCGTGAGAATTCCTAGGACCGTTCTTAATTCATGTCTGCATAGAGATATTAATGCCCTAGTGCGCCCCAAGTCCAGCTTTGGCCAAACTTGTCTTGCAACTCTACAGGTGAGGGTGTTAGACCACCTTTCCCCCGCTGAGGATAGCGCCTGCTTCCCAAATATTTGTTTCAGCGCTGTGATAGGCCTCCCCAGACCTGCCCTTTCCGGTTGCAGCTGGAGAGTCGTACCATGCCTAGCAAGTTTATCCGCCCTGCAGTTCCCCATGACGCTCGAGTGACCTGGGACCCAGATTACCTGGATATTGAAATGCTCACCCATCTCATTTAGAGATGAGTGGCAACTCAACGCCAACCGTGCCGCCAAAGACACCGATTCTAACGACCGGATCGCCGCTTGACTGTCCACATAGATTGCGATATCATCCGAGGATACCACATTATGCTTCAACCACGTCATCACCTCCTCAATCGCTACAACTTCAGCTTGGTACACGGTGCAGTAATCAGGGAGACGAATATAAATGTTTACATTTAATTTGTCACAGAATACTCCAGCTCCCACTTTGCCGTCTAGCTTGGAGCCATTTGTGAAGAATTGCAACGTTTCGGTTTCCGATAACGGTCTATCCCTCCAGGATTCCCTTGAAGGGAAGGAGGTACGAAATCGCTTCTCGAAGCGTAGAGTAAGTTTAATGTAGTCAAGATTCGCCAGTTAATCCTTCAACGATCTAACGATAATAGAGTGTCCTGTACTAAGACACCTCCACTGAGAGACGGCTGCAAGTCGTGCAGCCGTATTTGCCGCCATCTGTTTGCCAAAAATGTCGACAGGAAGAAGGTGCAACATAACCTCTAAGGCACTTGTCGGTGTCGACCTCCATGCCCCGCTAACAAGCATACAGGCCGTTCTTTGCACTCTCCCAATCCTACTTTTATAAGTTACCTTGTCCAGAGCTGGCCACCAAACACCCATCCCGTACATGAGTACAGGTCTCACTACAGCGGTGTAGAGCCAGTGTACCAGCTCCGGCTTTAGACCCCATCTATGACCAATGGCGTTCCTATAGGAGTACAAAGCTATAGTAGCTTTGTGTATTCTCTCCAACATATTGGGCCTCCAACTAAGCTTACTGTCTAAGATAATGCCCATATATCTAGCTCTATCAGTAAAAGCAAGTCTCGTGCCATTTAAGGTAGGAGGGACAACTACCGGGATTTTGTATTTCTTAGTGAAGAGTACCAGCTCTGTCTTGGACGGGTTAATACCAAGTCCACATTTGCCAGCCCATTTCGTAACGATGGTAAGCGCATTCTGCATTACGTCTACAGTCGTGCCCAGGAATTTCCCGGTAACAGCTAAAGCTACGTCGTCTGCGTAAGCGATAACTTCAATACCTTCTCTCTCCAATTCTAGTAGTAACCCGTTTACCACTATGTTCCAGAGAAGAGGGGACAGAACCCTCCCGCACCCTGCGGGTTCCCCTAGTTACTCGCCTCTTGATGGTGGAGTCCCCCAACTTCGAGCTAACAATCGTGCTTCCCAGCATATAATTGATTAACCTTCTCAGAGGAACGTCCACCTCCAAAAATGACAATCCATCAGGAAGGCCACTAGATCTACCCTTTGTGTACTTATGCTGAGACCGTGCACACTTTCTGGCACCGATTTTATCTCTAATGTATACATCCATAGCCTTTCCAAGGTTTTCAAAAGAAAGGATGATAGAGTTATTGGTCTTAGGTCCTTAGGATAGACATGTGAACTTTTCCCCGCTTTCGGTATAAACACCACATTGACCTCCGTCTAGTACCTAGGAATATAGCCCAGCTTCAAACACCCTTTGAATATAGCTTCCAGGTAAGGAAGAATAATTACTGAGTTGTTTTGAAGTTCCGCTGGTATAATTTGATCCGGATCAGCCGATTTAAATGGTTTAAAACCCCTCAGTGCCCATAGGATCCGTTTCCTGGTTACGATATCCTCTGTGAACACTGACAGTGATTCCTGTTGATTGCTATGCACCAACAGGTCTTCAAAGCTCCCTGGGAAGTGTGTCTCGAAGAGAAGCTCTAGAGATTCTCCACTAGAAGTTGTCCAATATCCGTCCGGTTTTATCAAAAAACTGGGACTAGCTTTACTTTTCGAAAGAATCTTCACCTCATCCATTTTATCACAGAACATTCTCCAAGACCTCCTTTGTGCCTTTCTTAATTCTTTCTTATAAATTCCGAGTTTCTCTTATAGGAGTCCCAATCCTGAACCTCCCTTGTAATTTTTGGCTCTATTAAAGGCTGTCCTACTAGCCTTACGATAGGTTCCCAGTTCCCTGGACCATCATACTGGTTTTTGCCTACCTCTAGGCTTAACCAGTGGGCAGGCAGCACGAAAGGATTTGCTGTCAAAAATTGTAGTGTTCATTTTGTAAACATAAGCAACAATATTTTCGTGTTATAAAAGTGATTATTATTAATACGTGATAATTAAACGTCCTTTTGAAAAACGTCAGTAATATTTTTTTGATTTTGTAGTGACATCTAGCGGCAAACGCTCTGTACTTTTCTTTGATCGTGCTGCCTCTTTCGAAAAACATGATCTTTAACAAAAATTATTTGTTTTTAACCCTAATCGAACCAACATATTTTTGTTATGTCAATAAATTCAAATTCTAATCAAACAATTTACTAAATTTTTGCAGAGAATGAGTAGATGTCAAGTACGTTGTATGGAAATATTTCAAAATAAAATATATACTAAATTAAAATTATTTTGAAAATCGATGAATTTATCAAACGAGCCAAAAAGGCACACCTTGGTTCGATTAGGGTTAAAAAAGGACGTTTCACACAACCAAAATTGGTATAGAGCCATCTATTAGAATTTTTTAAACTTAAATCCCTCTGTCGTTAATTATATGCATAACTACTTCTAACAACTACAAGATCACTTGAGCATGAGTAGTTGCGAATAGATACAAGTATTTGTGAGAAGTTTGCTAACGCCAATGCAACACGCTTTATATGAAAAAAAAACACTAAATCAACAATTTAGTTATATAGTGTACATCTTTTTTGATAAGATCGGTGTAAATAGCGAACGAGACAGCTTGTGTAAACATTTTCGTTAGTTTTGGTTGACTGTCTGTGTGTGTATTTTAAGACGATAAACAAAATTATGAGATGAATTTGTTTTGTGCGTAAAGCAGCGCACTGTAGTAAAAGTTAAATTCAGCAAAAACATAATTTGTTGATTGGTTGTGAACTTTGATGTAAGGTGGTGAAGTAGTGAATTGTACTAAAATAACCAAGATATTTTGTCAGCACAAAGTGCGAATTCAAACCACAGAATACATTAGCGAGTCAAGATATTTTGTAGGTGTCACTAGTATGTTGGAAAGAGATGTTCACATACAATTATATTTGCAGTCGCAAGAGATTAACCTACGAACAATTGTAGTAAGAAACGAAAAGAATGAGCGATTGAATGAGTGAATCGCTACAGTCTCCTAGGATAAAATAACCATAAATTTTCGCTGCGTCTTCTTGCAAAATTCTATATAAACTAGATTTTTTTACCAATCAGGAGTCGTGCATAGACCCCAGATCACCGCAACGAATATCAATAAATTCCATATTAAAATTTTCAACTTCTTGTAACAAAATGCTTGCTATTCCAGCCTTTTCTGTTGATGTAGTCATTGTTCCCATTTAAATTGAGAATTGGAATATTGGAGCCATCAATATAGCTCAAAACATTTTTTAAACCACCTTTATTAAAACAATAATTGTTCGTTAAAAATAGCTTCCTCCAGGGACGGCCATTTGATGAATTTGGGTGAATATTGTGTCACTTTAGTTTGACTTAAATTCGATGTTTATGATGATATGAATAATTTATACTATTTTCTTCCTCACTATCACTATCACTATCACTCTATAAGCTTTTTTGATGTTTTTGTAAGCTGATGAATATGTAACATAGACTTTAAATATTCTTTTATACTCTGACGTCTTTAATTATTCCATTTAAATGCGTCACATTGAAATTATTATAAACACTTAAAAGTTATATGTAATAATTATAACCGCTATAAATTTATATTTTGACTTTAAATTAAAACACTTTTAGATAATACACGCTAGGCTTCAATTTTGTTTTTGACATTTATCTGAAGTGAAGAGTGTCTATCGAACAGTTTCTTCTTTTCAGAAGCAGTTGAAATTAATGTAAGATACAACAAATTTGAGCAAAATTTAATTATTGATGGTCTGAAGTTTTTAGGTTGAGTTATTTGCCAACGCCAAATTGATGAAAACTTAGTCATTTGTCATCCTTTTGGGACTATATTATCCTTTGGTATTATTATAAAAAAAAAAACTTAAGGACAATTATATCCGAAAGACGAAGAACGAAAATTAAGATCAACAATGAAAATTATAATTGATGAGCAGCACAAAAAAAAGCAAAAAGATAAAGAAAGAGACCGGAAATTCAATTAAAAGATTTTTTTTTTGTTTTTGGAGATAAATGTATCCTTCTTATGGATTCTGGAAATGGATTTTGTTCGTTATTTTGATTGAATAATTTAGTAAAAAAAAAATCTTTAGGATTGTTAAAACCCAACCTATTTGTGACAGGAAAATTAGTCCATAAATTTGTATCAGTGCTCTTTTAGTTATTGGAGTTATGGATGTTCTTTTTAATTTATTACAGTTCTCGTTCACCCTATCCTAATCGTGTATAAGATTCACGTTCGATTCTACATAATATGGATAGCGAATTTATTAGTATTCAGACAACGAATTAACAAAAATGCAATCGGGATGAAAACAAAAGTGCATTGACCCTCCATAATATTTTGATTTCAAATATACATACTCGTATGTACTATATATGAATATGTACGTGATTCTCCTTTTTAATTGGACATACACGTTTTCCAACTATCCCTTAATAATAATTTAAAACCTAATTAATGATTTGATTTTATCTAAAATTAAAACTAATAATAAAGGGGTGATATACTATCAGAGTTTGTATACCTATTATGTTAACAAATCTTTTGCAAATGGTCAACATTTTATTTTAGTAAAGCAGTAGAAAAGAATACAATTGAAAAAGTAAGATTTTTAGAAGTTTTTTATTAGCATTATGAGGCAAAGACGCCTCTGGCAAATGTAGAATATGCTGAACGTAGGGCTATAACTAATCTAACACAGTACACTCAAGTTGTGTGGCGGCAACTTAACGAAAAATTCAATGTGTTTAGTAAAAGTTAGATCACAAGAAAAGGCTATGCCTAAGTCGGAAATGAACTCAACTCTATCAACAGCAATATTATATAAAAGGTATTACTGAAATATTGGCCAGCGCATCCGAGAGAATGATAAAATCCTGCTTTTACCAACATTCAGCAACAATTTGTTATTAAACGACCAATTGCAAAAGTTATTCAAGTCAACAGGCATTCTCAAAAAATCGGAAACATCATTAATTGGAGCAAATATTTTCATATCATCTGCGTTAAGCAGACAATGTGCAAATTCAAAACACTCAACAACAATGAGAATAAAGTTCTCAATGAGAATGGTCAATTTTATCGAAAACCTTTGAAAAATCGGTGTATACTACATCTACTTGTTGCCTAATTTCGAGTCTACTATATAATCCACAAAAAGCGACTAGATTAGAAGGAGAAATAAAGCTTTTTACGTGAAAAAACAAGAATTTCTATACCATGGATTCGAATGGTTTTGATATGGTAGAAATTGCCATTTGCTGTTTATTAGGCTGTTTTTAAAGATAATAGTCAGTGGATCGGCTAGACTCTCTGCGCAATTCTTAATATGGAAGGGTGGAAAGTCATCCTGTGCTGCCCCTTATTAACTTTAATTTGAGATAATCCATCATAGACTTCAGGTTCGGTAAACTTTAAAAAAATAAAATCAAAGCGATCGCGGTTAGTTAATGGCTTGCTATTGCACATGATACCGCAGGTTCTTCATAGAAATACTCGGAAAAATTGGCAAACAAATTATATATATCAGACCGCTAACTGGCGAAATATTTCTGAAAAGTCATTGTGGTAGGAAATCCAGCAAGATTCTTTTTGCCATTTATGAATTTCCAAAAATTTCCTTGAATAGGAAGTTAATTCATCTTCGATTTGCAAAATGTAGTTCCTTGTAAAGGAAATACTATTATAGTTAGCCGAAAGTTTTCAGCAGAAAGATATAAAATGTCGGTAATGCAGATAGTGTCTTGGCTATATCAGCCGAAAGTTACCAGCCGACATATTTCAGCCGAAACATATTTTAAATAAAATGAAAAATTAACAAAACAACCTAGAAACTGACATTTTCATGAAGTGAATTTACGACTGAAAAAAGGCTCATTTTGATTTGTCACTGTTTACCTGTGTGTATTAAACTTAAAATTTCATCAGAAAAGCTAAATATAAAATTAAAAAAATTGTATAAATTCAACCTTTAAAGTGTCATGTCTGGAAAGTATTTCAATAAGTGTGCCTACCCAACAGTTATTCCTAGAAAAATTATCAGGGCAAGTTTCATGTGGGGAGCTCGGGAAAATTGGTTTGAATGAAAAGCCCATGTAAAATTAAAAAAATTGTATAAATTGAACCTTTAAAGTGTCATGTCTGGAAAGTATTTCAAATTATGTGCCTACCCAGCAGTTATTCCTACAAAAATTATCAGGGCAAGTTTCATGTGGGGAGCTCGGGAAAATTGGTTTGAATGAAAAGCCCATGTAAAATTAAAAAATTGTATAAATTGAACCTTTGATAAGGCACACTAATTGAAATACTTTCCAAACATGACACTTTAAAGGTTGAATTTATTCAATTTTTTTAATTTTATATGGGCTTTTCATTCAAACGAATTTTCCCGAGCTTCCCACATTATTATTATTATTATTATGGGGGGCCATGCGGGCGATCAGCCACTTCGCACTGCGACCTAAAAGATCTATTGTGCTGGCCCCTGCTTAATTATCCGTCCAGTCAATATTCAGGTTCTTAATGAACCTGACGATACTGCCTCCCGGTACGTGATACATACTATCTGGGCTTATTGCTCTCCCTCCTAGATGTTTACTACAGCATGTAGTTCCGCTAGAAAGACGGTAGCATTGGAGCTCAAGGACCTCGAGAGGGTTGTCCCACTCCCGTATATTCCTACTCCTGCCCCGTATTCCGTTTGATTTTACTCTTACGAGTTGCTCGGAATTGCAAATCACCTGTAGGTCACCCAGCTTTACTACAGGAAGGCTAAATAAAACTGGAGGGTGCCTGGTATCCAGAGTCCGCATATTTTGGGCTGATTAACCTATCAGCCATTCATCTTTCGGCATATGCTGTTCCACCTTAGATTAGGGTTTTTTGTCAAGGTTTTCTCCTTTAGCGCCGTACTTTAGCCTTTGCCAAATGGCCAATGATATGCCTTAGTTACCAGTGGTTGCCACGAGGAGGCAGTACGTACACTTGCGAATTGTGAACAGGTTACCCCTTACACAATTGTACCCATCACGCAGCTGCCTAATGACAAGACCAGAACAGCACACGTGATGCGCACCCTACTGGAAGGTTACGGAGCTGGTAGATTAATCTACTCAACTTTGATCCTCCCCTCCAATAGACGCCAAACCACCCACTGAGCTTCCCACATGAAACTTGCCCTGATAATTTTTCAAGGGATAATTGTTGATAAGGCACACTAATTGAAATACTTTCCAAACATGACACTTTAAAGGTTGAATTTATTCAAATTTTTCAATTCTACATGGGCTTTTCATTCAAACGAATTTTCCCGAGCTCCCCACATGAAACTTGCCCTGATAATTTTTCTAGGAATAACTGTTGGGTAGGCACATTAATTGAAATACTTTCCAAACATGACACTTTAAAGGTTGAATTTATTCAAATTTTTTAATATTATATGGGCTTTTCATTCAAACGAATTTTTCCGAGCTCCCCACATGAAACTTGCCCTGATAATTTTTCAAGGGATAATTGTTGATAAGGCACACTAATTGAAATACTTTCCAAACATGACACTTTAAAGGTTGAATTTTTTCAAATTTTTCAATTTTATATGGGCTTTTCATTCAAACGAATTTTTCCGAGCTCCCCACATGAAACTTGCCTTGATAATTTTTCAAGGGATAATTGTTGATAAGGCACACTAATTGAAATACTTTCCAAACATGACACTTTAAAGGTTGAATTTATTCAAATTTTTCAATTTTATATGGGCTTTTCATTCAAACGAATTTTCCCGAGCTCCCCACATGAAACTTGCCTTGATAATTTTTCAAGGGATAATTGTTGATAAGGCACACTAATTGAAATACTTTCCAAACATGACACTTTAAAGGTTGAATTTATACAAATTTTTTAATTTTATATGGGCTTTTCATTCAAACGAATTTTCCCGAGCTTCCCACATGAAACTTGCCCTGCTAATTTTTCAAGGTATAACTGTTGGGTAGGCACACTAATTGAAATACTTTCCAGACATGACACTTTAAAGGTTGAATTTATACAAATTTTTTAATTTTATATTTAGCTTTTCTGATGAAATTTTAAGTATAATTCCTATGGTAAACAGCGACGAACCAAAATGATCCTTTTTTCAGCCATAAATTCACTTAATGAAAATACCAGTTTCTAGGTTGTTTTGTTATTTTTTCATTTTATTTAAAATATGTTTCGGCTGAGATATGTCGGCTGGTAACTTACGGCTGATATAGCCAAGACACTATCTGCATTACCGACATTTTATATCTTTCGGCTGAAAACTTTCGGCTAACTTTAACAAGGTGTAAAGGAACCAGTTTAGATTGTTGTATTTCGTATATATATATTTATATACTTATTGAATTAAATAATACACGCTGTTGATTGTTACTTGAAATTTTAGAATTTGCTTTTATTTTTAGGTTATATATAATATACATTTGACAGATGGTCGAACCCAATAAACATATTGGATATTATATATATAGTTTACTCATTAAAAGATTAACCCTAAATACGTTGTATGGATATTACAGTCTCCCACACTTATTGGATCACTTCTAGGCTATTCCAAATGGTAGTCTTGTAAGTATGTTGGAGGATGTCGCTCTCTACCTGATTTGTAAGTACCCTTGTGTGGTTATCGTTTGAATTTTTGCACTATCCTCATCTATTTGGACATGATGATACGCTTTAAATAAATCTAATGTACTTAGAATTTTTTAACTTGTTAAGAATTTCCTCAATGCGCGGAATCGGGTAATGTGCGTCTTCGAGTAGTCTGTTTACGCTTACTTTATAGTCCACGCACAATCGAACTTGATTTTCTAGTTTTGGAATACACACTAACGGTGATCCCCAATCGGATGTATTAACCTTCGAAATTATTCCTTTTTGTTCAAGAATGTTTAATTCATTTTCGATTGGTTCTCTTCGTAAAAACGGTACCTCTCTTGCTTTGTGAAATATTGGTTTAGCATCTGGTCTAAGTTTTAATGAACACTGGACATCTGGAATTTCCCCCACTTTTTGTTCAAAAATTGAAATATTGAGATTCTCAAAAGTGCCCTTCGGAATCAGAGTGTATCCTGCTCCCGAATCAACTTCGAATTGCTGGTCCTTTCCTTCTATTCCGATATTTACGTAATATTTCTCTGCTTGATTACTGGATTTTGAATAATTTGTATACACATCACACACTCTGGATATAATTTTCATTTACTTGCGAATTCACTGTGCTTGTAGCTCTTTTGTTATTTAATAGAGTCTCTCTCTACATGACCTACTTTGTTGCATTGTTTGCATTGAAGTCTTTCTCTATTGATCTTGCAATTGCTGGTATCGTAATTATCGCGCGCACATCGTAAGCAAAGACCCGTTAATCCTAGTTCTTTAAAATTGACTCGACCATGTGGTATTGATTGATTTCTGTGTCTGGAGTTGTGATTCTGGCTGTTTCGGTTACGGATATGGCTTCTTGACTATCGATTATTTGTAATTTTACTCACATCCCTATCACCCTGTTCTTCTGGATTTTGATTTGCAATTTCCTTGCAATCTACCTTTGATGCCTCTGATGCCAACGCCAATTCCACGTTTCCTTTAAATTCCAATTTCCCGGCTTGTAGCAACTTTGTTCTGATTGAGTTGTCACTAATTCCTCTGATGAATTACGACAGTAAGAATGTATCCGCAATTGACGCGGAACATTCCTTGCAGTTGAGTTTGCATGTTGGTACGAATCCTCGAATGGCTGCTACGTAATCTGCGATTGATTCATTTGGTTTTTGATTTCGTGTTAACAACCGATGTCTTTCCACTAATAAATTCGGTTCTGGACTTAGGTGGTTTTTCAATATTTTCACCAAATCATCGTATTTCTCTTCCATTGGTGATTTTGGTGCAATTAAATTTGACATAATACTGTAATATTCCGGTCCAATACAGTTTAAAAATATTGCCTTGCATTTTCCTTTGTCTTCTTTTATCATTTTGAGGTCGAAATATATTTCAAGACGCTGGATATATTGTTGAAACGGTTCCTTTTTGGTGTCGAAATTGTCGAATACATAATTATTATCACTTCTTTCATGTGTCTTATTTCCCGTTAGAAGAGCTTCGATTAACTGTTTTTGTTGAGCTGCTTGTGTTGGAAGAAATATTTTAAATTGTTCTGCATCCATTTTAATTTTTTAATCTGGGTTTTGAATTTTAATGTTGAATTTTGGTTTTACTTTATCAATCTCGTTGCTAATTGTTTTTATACTTGTCGCCAATTGTTGTATTTCATATATACATATTTATATACTTATTGAATTAAATAATACACGCTGTTGATTGTTACTTGAATTTTTAGGATGTGCTTTTATTTTTAGTTTATATATAATATACATTTGACAAATGGTCAAACCCAATAAGCATATTGGGTATTATCTATATAGTTTACTCATTAAAAGATTAACCCCAAAAGACGTTGTATGGATATTACAAAAATTTTAAACTCCCACGAGCAATAAGTGTTACTTATGTAAAGAATGTAATTTATTACGGCGTTTTTCAAGACGAATTAGTTGCTTACTGTAGACGAATTAGTTGCTTATTTGTTGTGATGGAACATATCTTTTAATATCACACTTGAGAATCTCGTTGAACAAAAAAACAGTATTAAACAGTTCTAATGACCAGTAACAATTAGTCAAGGCATTTATGGTAGTACATCGAGGTAAAACTAGTTTGTCCGAACCTTAATGGCGTAAGCACTCTGTTTGAAACTGCATCACTTAAATTCCGGTAGAGTTGACTGGTACAGCTGGTATTCGAAATTCCACGCTTGGGACAAATTTACTACTTAGTAAGCTCTTATAATTTATTATGCTACCTGTTGAGTGCTACAGTTGTTCGAAACTTCACCCGTGGAGAAAATGTTGTCCGAAAAATTGTATCATTAAACTCCCGAATGTGTACACCGGTTGGCCAAGTATTAGGGTCTAGGACCTTAATGCGTAGATCAGCTGTTATGCCCAATTTGAAGCACACAAACTCTAGAATCTCGATACTCCGTTGTTTAGGGTCTAGTTTGAATGCTTTACAGTCGTCAATCTTCAAATAAGTTTTAGCTATGGACGTAATTTTATTCTCGGTAATATCCGGATCAAATTGGGAAACGTGTAAGGTACAATGACCTTTACCACAAAATTTTCCGAAAATTGTCTGGTACCATAAATAGTTTTTGTGCCCAGATGTTGAGGATTTTTTTCTCAATTGTGGGCACGACAACACTGGAACTCATTGAGGATGAAGGATTTTGCATGGCTAATTATAGGACCGCAGAACTAATATGCGTGACAGTAGGCAATTCATCTTATTTTCGGGAAATGCAGAATTCTGGAAAATTTTATTTCGTACTAGTAAAATTTTACAATCAGCAAAAAATGTGTAATACAATTATTCCAGAAAAAACAGAGGTTTAACCACAATTAAAATAGAATTGAAAGTTTTTGATTCAAACGGCTCTAACGGTTTTATGTATTTCTTGTGGGTTTTACCCAAATTGTACAGAAAATGTCTGCTTAATACCTCTGGTTTCATTGCCCGATTTGCCTATTGAAACCATTGTAACAAAACAAAAAACAATAACCAAGGAAATTTCATCGGTGTTGGCAACACCAAGTTTCAACCGATGACAAAAAGGAAGTGGACGAACGGTAGTATCTAGTATGTCGTCTGCGGTAAACCATACAACAAATTATTATTATATCTATATACAATCCCATGGAGGGATTCCTATTATTTTATATTAAATAAAATCAATATGTAATCCAATCAAGATATGTAAAATAAAATAAATAATAATAAACTAAATGAAACAGGAATAATGAAATCATAAACAAATAAACATTTAACGTTGGTTGTATATATAAATTTTGGCCCTTAAGGAAAATGAAAAAACTTACGCTACAAAATGGCCGCAAGGGTCTCCCTATACTTTTAGAAGGAATAGCAGCCACGTGGTGGCAAGATATAAAGTCCTCTATTTCAACTTTCAAAGAAGCTACCGATTTACTAAATTCCGTATTTGGTCAAAAACGGCCACCGTATAAAATTTTTCAGGAGATTTTTAATAAAAAACAAATGAATCAAAAAACGGATTTGTTTCTTTGCGAAATTCGAGCGCTTTTCGCTCAATTACAGATAAGTTCAGCGGTTTCTGAAACAGTTCAGCTGGATATGGTTTATGGTAACCTTAACAGAGTTATACGTGAAAAAGTTAAAAGGGAGGAAACTAAGAATTTTGATGATTTAATTAGATTTGCCCGGCAGGTGGAGGATTTTTATGAAGAGGTATCCTCGAAGGATGTTAAACCTTTTGCAATTTTAAAAACCGAAGATACGTGTCGATATTGTCGCAAATCCGGACATCGATTCGAAGAGTGTAGGAAACGTATGAAT
Source organism: Tipula vernalis (assembly GCA_958295665.1). Classification (NCBI taxonomy): domain Eukaryota; kingdom Metazoa; phylum Arthropoda; class Insecta; order Diptera; family Tipulidae; genus Tipula; species Tipula vernalis. Next base: position 384,838,515 of record OY282558.1, on the reverse strand, counting down.
AAAAATATAAACAAAAATTCCACAGTTTTATCAATCCCGAATAAAAGTCACAATGATATTAAATGTTATGGATGTGGTCTATCGGGGTATATCAAAAGTAATTGTCCAGTTTGCAGTCCAAAACAGTCGTCAATTAGGTCGTCGGTAGACAAAACCAGCGTTTCATGTGCGGATATCTCTAACCCACTGTCGGCTGAATTTAGTTCAGTTGACTCACAAACTTACATTGAATTAATTCCGGTAACAGAACCATTGAATCCAAAGCCAAGACCAATTTTAGGTATTCATATTCTAGGATCATATGGTACAGCTATGGTAGATACGGGATCAAAACTCAGTATTGCGTCTCATTCGCTATATAATCTTTTGGTAAAAAAAGGTCAAGAATTTAAATCAAGGAAAATGTCAATTAAGTTAGCCGATGGATCTCAAAGTTTAAGACACGTGTGGTATACAACAGTAGATGTAGTCGTCAGTGAGATAACAGTCGCTACAACAAGTACATATTGCATTTCAAAATTCGGAGTGTAGTAGCACATTATTGAATGTCGATTTTATAATTGCATCTAAAATGGTTTTAAATTTTTCAAATCATACAATGAGAGTAGGCGACGTACCGAAGATTTTTAGGATAAATTACGAAGATGTGGTTCAAACGTCTGTGGAATGTTTTTCAATAAATTTCCTTAGAGAGGATGAGGGTTGTTCGTTACCAAATCAGCAGAAGGAATTAGTCAATAAGTTGTTGTTAAATAGTGACCAATTATTTGCCACACATGCAAGTCCCACTAAGTGTGCCGAACACAGAATCGAAACCGGTGATCATGCACCAATTTCAAGTCCACCTTATAAAGTATCCCCAGTAAAACGAGATGTTCTGAAACGGGAAATAGATGCAATGTTGAGGGAAGACATAATCGAAGAATGCGAAAGTCCGTGGGCATCACCCGTGGTTATGGTAAAACAACCAGATGGTTCATTTCGCGTTTGCATTGATTATCGACGACTTAATTCCGAAATGAGCTGCTGCATGTTGCAAAAAGAACTAGGTTTTGCGTGCAGGATATTGGCAGGTACCAGTGTTTGAGGGGGATAGAGACAAAACGTCTTTCATTTGTCCATTTGGACTGGTTCGATTCAATCGTATGAGCTTTGGTTTGAAAAATGCTCCCGCCACGTTTCAACGAATGGTTGACCGTATTAAATCAGGAATTCCTGACGTAGCTATGTGGGCCTATTTAGACGATATTGTCGTGGTGTCCGAAACATTTGAACAACATCTGGGTGGTCTTGAGAAAATTTTTAGTCGTTTGTCGCAATATAATTTAAGGGTGAATCGGGAGAAATGTTTCCTTTTTCGAGAGAGCATTAAATTCTTAGGTCATATAATTGATATTGATGACATACGAACCAATCCCGAGAAGGTTTCAGCTATTTCCGATCGACCTGAACCGCGTAACACGAATGATGTCAAATCGTTTCTACAAACGTGCAGTTGGTATCGCAAGTTCGTACCAAAATTTTCCGAGGTATCACGACCACTCAGTGATTTAACTAAAAAGAACATTAAGTTCACCTGGGACGAGAAACATCCAATGGCTTTCGATCAACTAAAAAAATTATTAGTTAAGGCCCCGATTCTTCAACAAGCCGACGAAATGAAGCCATACGCTCTGAGAACTGACGCAAGCAATTATGCGCTTGGGGCGATCTTACTCCAGGGGGAGGGCGAACATGAACGATCAGTAGAGTATGCTAGTCGGTTACTACTTCCGGCTGAACGAAATTATAGCACAACAGAGCGTGAAGCTCTCGCAGTTGTGTGGGCTCTGGACAAATTCAGAGGGTATTTGGACGGTGCTGTAGTTACAGTTGGCACAGATCACCAGCCACTGAAATGGTTGATGTCATTCAAGGGCTTTATTAATTCAAGGGTTCAATTTGAATATCACGTATACTCCAGGGAAAGCGAATGTCGTCGCTGACACCTTGTCAAGGCCTCCAATATCCGAAGAAGAATACAGTGCTGTATTCTCGTGTCAACTAGATCTTCCTACATATGATTTTGAAAATATACGCGATTCACAACTTCAAGATCCGGTAATAGAAAACATCATAAAATGCTTCGAGGAACTGGATCATCCAGATCTTGCCAATTACACCGGAAGAGGATTTGTAATGTCGCAGGGAATTTTATACCGATATATTCCGGATCAAGATTCTGAGGAAGCCCAGCTTGTCATACCTGCTAGTCAACGTGAATTCATACTACAGAGGTACCACTGTGATTCAACCGCCGGTCATTATGGGATAGAAAAAACTATCAGCAAAATTCGTTCGCGTTACTTTTGGCCAGGTGTGCGGATAACAATCACGAAATTTCGCCAGTATTATAAAATATCAAATTTGAAACCATCCGGTTTATTGAAAACCCCGGTTATGCAACAACGTTTTGAGACTGTCGCAGTTGATTTGTGTGGTCCTCTTCCAACTAGTAAAAATGGATATAAAACCATTTTGATTGTCGAAGATGTTGCATCTCGTTGGGTGGAGTTATTCCCGGTTAGATCTGCAACAGCAGATGTTTGCGCACGGAAGTTAATTGATGAGGTGTTTCTACGATACGGTATTCCAAGGCGACTCATATCGGATAATGGTCCACAATTTATCAGCCAAGTTTTACAACACACCTCCGATTTTTTTGGGATTCAACAATGTTTGACTCCCATATACCATCCTCAAGCTAACCCGGTAGAAAGAAAGAATCGAGATTTAAAGACTCAATTGGCTATATTAGTAAAAGGAAACCATCGAAATTGGGCCGATCAATTACCGTCGATACGTTACGCAATTAATACGACTCGATGTGATTCGATTCAACAAACAGCAGCATTTTTCACGTTTGGACGTGAACTTCGGACATTAGATGATGTTCTCCATGATAATCGACCAATTGGGACTCTTACCAATTTCGATTCGCAAATCGTCCCTTATTTAATGTCCATGAAAAATAAATTTATGAATGCACGAGAAGTACATGAACAATCCCAGGATATACGAAAGGAACGATATGATCGTTCCCGACGTCGGAACCGGTTGTATAAACTGGGTGATTTGGTGTCGGTGACTGCTGTGGTGAATATCTAAAGTGATATCGTCACACTCATTTGAGGTATCCACGAACGATTATAACAAATCCGTTGTGGGAAGATGTCATGTGTCCCAGATTTTCCCCTACAAGAGGGAGCCTAAGTCATCGGAATCCTCGCAGGTTGTTCAGAACTCCCATCGGGACGTTTAGGAAGTTCTGAGGGGGAGAAAAAACAATAACCAAGGAAATTTCATCGGTGTTGGCAATACCAAGTTTCAAACGATGACAAAAAGGAGGTGAACGAACGGTAGTATCTAGTATGTCGTTTGCGGTAAACCATACAACAAATTATTATTATATCTATATACAATCCCATAGAGGGATTCCTATTATTTTATATTAAATTAAATCAATATTTAATCCAATCAAGATATGTAAAATAAAATAAATATTAATAAACTAAATGAAACAGGAATAATGAAATCATAAACAAATAAACATTTAACGTTGATTGTGTATATAAATTTTGGCCCTTAAGGAAAATGAAAAAACCCACGCTACACCATCCAAACAGAATTTCTCGTTTTACAATCATTGAAATGGTAATTTTGTATTCTTAAATCCTGCATAGTTAATTATCTTTAAATTTAAATAATTTTACGGTGACACCTAGATCAGAATAAAATAAGTTAATTAATAGCGTAAAGTGTACTAGTGACCCCTAGGTTAGGATATTATAGTTAATTGAATTTTCTTAAATTTTGTAAACGATTAGTAAGTTGAATGCTATAGGCTTCAAGAAAGGCTTAAAATTAACGCATTCATTGATGGCATTCGAGATTCAGAGACACGCAGCCGATGCACCGAGACGAAAGCAGCAAAATTAGGTGTTGGGCGTGCGGTAAGATCGGTTACGCGGTAAAGCTAGCGGTACATGGTCAACTACCAGACGATCGGGAGAAGTTGCCACAAAACTCGGAGACGATCGCGTGGGGAAAATTTAAGGGAGGTTCTAGGTAAACCAGGTTGCTGCTTGTGGAAGCCAATGAAGAGGAGAGCGCAGTTTTAGATGTTATGGTCGGAAAAGCCCTTGTTAAACAAGACAACGACTATAGAGTACAAATTAGGTCTCTAAATCTCTCTGACAGGACGAAAACCGTCAAGAAAGGGACAGTCATCAATAAATGTGACGAGGCATCGATTTTGGTAAAATGTAAACAGAAATGCAAGATCAGAGAGAAATGGTGGCAGAGACAAATTCTCCACATCAACTACTCAAAACGTATATGTTCATATTCTACATTACATCGGATAACAATAGAAGGACCACAACGGTAAAGCACCGAATTTATACAGAACCACTCAGCGGTAGTATTGGTCGAGAAGAAGGACGGTATGATAGCATGATATTCTGCGTTGTTTATTGAAAATTCAATGTTGTGACCAAAAAGATAACTTCCCATAGACACATTATCGGGTACTCGAATATTTTCTTTCAGAAGGAATATTGCGACAAAACGGCTTTCAGTGTGGGTAACGAACTTTGGCAATTTAATGTTATGCCGTTCGGATTATGTAACGCCCCTGCCACTTTTGAAGAATTAATGGAGCGCGTGCTAAAGACAATTAAAGAAGTACTCACACGATTACAACAAGCGGGTTTCCGGATCAATCGAGAGAAGTGCACTTTCTTCCAGAACGAAGTGGTGCACTTAGGACATCGCTTCAACAAAGAGGGAATTTTCCCAACACAAGACAAACTGGACGCCATAATTAACGCCAGTCCACCAACGTACACCCAAGAGTTACGCTCATTTATGGGGCTTGTAAATTTCTACGAGCGATTTATACCGAAATTGCACGGCACAGCATCTGATTTACACACACTATCAGGCCAAAATCAACGTTTCAAATGGACGAGTCATGAACAAGCAATTTTTTTGACTGTTACATGCGACGCATCAGACAAAGGAATTGGTGCTGTCCTTAGTCATCGCAACAGCGCGGGATTGACTTACCGATTGCGTTTCCATCAAGAAAATTATCAGGTGCTCAGTTACATTACGGCACAATTGGCAAAGAAGCACTTGCAATCATTTTTGGGGTATAAAAGTTCGACAGATTCCTAGCGGGTACACATTTTACATTGGTCACGGACCACGAACCGTTGACGCACATATTTGGCAGGAATCGCAATTTGCCTAAACTCGTTAATAATCGTTTAATTCGATGGGCATTGCTATTAAATTCATATAGCTATGACGTCGAGTACATTCAGGGAAAATTAAACATTTTTGCCGATTTTTTATCACGTATGCCGACTACAACAGAAGAACCATACTCCGACAGGCAAAAGATTGAAGACGACGTCAACTACATTGGCAAAGCAAAGATGGATGACCTCCAGTTCTGTGAGAAAAGCATCTCAGTCGAGTCCAATAAAGACAAGGAGGTTTCTCGCATTATTAGTGCAGTGAAACAAGGGTGGACACAACAGATGTGCCAACAATCACAATTCCAATCGTTTCTACAGCGCAAAGACGAACTATCTGTAGAAAACAATATCCTCATGTGGCAAGGAAGAATGGTGCTACCTGCATCATTACGTATAGCCGCACTCCAACGACTACACAGCGGCCATCCGAGAATTGTAGCTATGCGTGCAATGGCTCGGTATTACATATGGTGGCCAAAACTCGATGAGGACATTGACAACTTCGTTAAACGATGCCAAAGTTGTCAAGAGAACCGAAACGGTCAACAAGAAGTGCCATTATACTCATGGAACGTTCCAGCACGCGTCTGAGAACGGATTCACATCGATTTCGCGGGACCTTTTAAAAACAAACAGTTTCTGGTCGTAGTGGATGCGCTTTCGAAATGGATAGAAGTCTATACGATGACAAGTATCGCGACAAACATGCTTGAGAAAGTGCTTACCAGTTTGTTCGCTCGTTATGACGTGCCTCAAGTAATCGTTAGTGACAAATTCCAAACGGTAATCGATTGTACCTGTAGTATCCCATGTGCGTTGGAATTGTGAGTAAATGTTGTGACTCTGGATGTACGTCGAACTGTAGATCCTTTAAATCGATTTTGGAGAATCGTTCTCCACCAGCAAGTGTACCCCGTAAATTATCAAATAATGGTACTGGATGTTTCTCCAATAGCAAGCAGTGGTTTATCGTAACGCTGAAATCCCCACGTATGTCTCCGTTGTCTCCACGTATGTCTCCGTTGCATGTTGCTACATTTACAGTTGGTGTAGCCCATTCTACCGGTGTTTCATTTGGATCGACTGGTGTCAAAACGCCTTCGCTGACTAATCTGTTGATTTCCTTTTCGACATTATTCTGTATCCCGAATTTGACATATCGGGGCCGAAACGTTTCGGTTTTGCATCATGTTTCAAGTGTATTTTGACTTTGTAGTCTTTGATGCGCCCCATTGTATCACTGAATAATTTGTCGTAATTTACAAACATATTTGCTGTGTGTGTTTGGGGTGCCTGTATCATTGTATGTGATTCGGCGTTTGTAATCGAATAAACGTGTGCGGGAAATGGCATGTTGAAAGCTTCGCACCATGGTAAACTAAACAATAACGGTTTTGCCTGTTTCATGACAATTACTGGTAATTTGAGTGTTTCGTTGTTGTATGTTACGTGTATATCTGCCTGACCCAGAGTTTGTAATTGATGACTGCCGTAAGCCATCAGCATAGGTGCCTGTATTAGCGTTGGTTGACGTATTTGTTTCCAGAGATGTTCATGTAGCTTTGATTCGATTGACGTGAATGTCAATGCGCTTACTTGTTTTAGTAACATAATTTATAGTGTAAATGAAAACACTGCCATCATCACTATTATTGCTGTTACTGTCATCTGTGGACGTTGCCGCCATTTTGTGAATGTTTCCCGACTTACGTGGATCACCTTTGGTGGGTGTTGCAGTTGTGTAGTATATCCACGCACTGTTTTTTTGTTGTTGATAAATTTGTGCTCTGCCCGTTTTAATGAAACATGACGCATAGTGACCACTTCGCCTGCACGAATGGAATATCACATTTCTTGCTGGACACATACTGTCGTTTGTGTGTCTCGCTTTACCGCAACGTTTGCAATGATTTGCGTATAACTTTTGTGGAAGTTGTGTGGTGTTTGTGTTTCCATGTTTCGATGTTTTTTTTCCGTGTATTTTATTAACACTTTCTTGATTTCCGTTTGTTGCATTGGGTTTTAATACGCCGTTTTCTGCTCGTTCTCGTGACTGTACCACTTCGAAAACTTCTTTAAGTGTCACTTCGCCTATCGTCTTCGATCGTTCGAAGGATTGTGTATCTTTGCGCGTACAATTCCAAAACTGTGACAATGCCTTAAATCGAGTCGTTTTGTGTGTATACAAATTAATGAAACGATCGATTATTGTTTTGTATGTATTTTGTTTGAACGGTGTGGTGGTATCCGTAAAAGACACTTTAAGTTGGTGATGAGTGTCCGGTGACAATGAACGCGATAAATCGCGTTTTGCGTTCACGTATAGTTCTGTGTTGGAACTATTAAGTCCTCTCATGCGACATTGCGCCTCGAAGGCATTCACAAAATTTTCTGCCGATGATGTTGAAGATGCGAATACCGCTCGCATTAAAAAAATTTTAAATTTCTCGAACTTCCTTTAAGAGGAAAATACATACAACTAAGGGGAAAATGAATTGCTGCCTAATGAGGAGTGGACTGGCGAAATAATCAGAAATTAGCAATTACAGGGGGCCTATTATCAAATTTTTCGATTTCGGATTTTTACGATATCGAAAAAATCCGCCCTATTATGAAACAAAAAAGGAAATTCGCAGCGGATTTTTTCGAACGCACATAGCAAAATTCGACTGCTATTTAGTTGGCGGATTTTGTAAAATTTATGGTATTTTGTGTTTTTGTGGAAAATAAATTTTTTGTAAATGATATATTTCATAATAGGGTCAATCCGCGGCGTATCGAATTTTTTCGATATCGTAAAAATTCGAAATCGAAAAATTTCGTAATAGACCCCCTGGGTAGCCTCCATATAACGACTGCTTAAAACGAATATGGGAAAGCAAGGCTGACAAAGTGATACAATTATTGTTAATGGTACCAAAGAGCCGGCTTGCGGAAGTACTGAAAGAGGAGCAAAGGGGGCCACCTAGGAATTAATATAGCACAGGTTGTAGACAGTCGTTGATATAGTGTAGCCAAAAATGTGACCGATGTGCAACAGGAAAAGGACCTGCAAGTAAAAGCCGTGCAGGTAGTGGGGCCATATCCCACACCCAATCAGGAGACAACAACAACAGCTGAGCCCGTGGTTAACAACAGAAAAGAATTTCGAATCTTTGGTATTCCAAGAAATATGTCAGATGCTCGGTATAAATAAAACGAAAACTACGCCTTTGCATCCACAGTCGGACGTTATAGGAATACCTAGCAAAGATCGTGGAGAAGAACCGACGGAACTGGGATCGACGTGTACCGATGTTATTGATGGCCTCTCGATCAGCGGTAAATGACATACAGGGAATGACACTAGTTAACGATTACCTGATGAACTAAAGTTTGGGACTGTTTCATCAGCGGCTTTATTTCGATAGGATTACGTAAACCGGATGGAAGCGAAACTTAACGAGATACATCAATTTGTACAGGAGAACATACGCATGTCAAGTGACCGGATGAAATCTCGGTATGACATACGAGCAAATAGCCAAGGCTTCCAGAAAGAGCAATTGATGTGGCTTCACAACCTGGAACGAAAAAGAGGTTATCACCGAAGCTACAACCAGCATGGGAAGAACCTTAAACTGTCATCAAAAGGTTAAACGTCGTGGCTTATCGGATTCAGAAGGGGCTTCGAGGTAAACCGAAGATGGTGTATTTGGAGAGCCTGGCACTATACATAGGAGGTGATTTGAGTCCTGTTCGAGAAGAACCGGGTTAGATGAGTAGTATTACGGTATTGATACGGTGACACCTAGGGTAGAATAGATCAAGTTAAATAATAGGGAAAAGTGTACTACTAGTGACACCTAGGATAGGGTACATTGTACCAGACTAATCTTACTGGATTATTCGTATTTGGAACGATTGATTTTAAAAGTGGTTTAGTACGATATAAAAATTATAAGTGTTAATAAAATAGTGCGAATATTATAATAAATGATTTTGTGAATTATTTTTAATAATTGTGTTGAATTAATTTTTGTGTTGAATAAATAAATTACTTTGGGAAAAATTAAAGTGGTTTTAACGTGACAGATAATCAATAAAAGGTCAAAATATCCGACTGACTGGACAGTATGGCTTCAAAATTGTGTAGTTATCTAAAACGAGAAATGGTTTTTTGATTAAGATATCTGTAAGGAGGCTGGTTCTTTTTGTTTCTCTAGACTCCGGTTTTCGATTCGACCAGAAACATTTTGCGCCCCATCTTTTTTATAATTCAGGCTTCAATCCACCTGACACCTCGTTAAAAGTTTTTTCCAAAGACGAACTGACTCAATTGAAACTTGCTTTCATGATCTTCACTGAATTGATATTGCCCGTTCGGTAGAAGAATGTTATTTTACGTTATTGGATCAGGTGTTGATCGATACGTTGATGAGGTTTTGAATTTTTTAAAATGATGTTTGAATTTTTTTAACAAAACGCTCAGTTTGACCATTTGAAGTTAGTTGAAACGGTGCGGTTGTCAAATGAGTGGTAGAGTTTAGCTTACAAATTTATTCGAATTCATTAAATACGAACTGTGGTACATTGCCTGATATAATATGCCTTCAGGCAAGAATTTTTAGCTAAAATTTTGTTATGTATTTTTTCCAGGGCTTTTCAGCGACCGGCCAACTGGAAAACTCCTCTTCGGGTCACTGGAGGCTAGTTGACATGTTTACAACTTTTCGCTAGTGGTTAAATATTTGTACCGATATTTGGGAACCAGCAGATGATCCTTCCCACCCTTCCCAGAGTCCCATCAGCAACGCGTTTCAGCTTGAAACAAATTCCGCCGTACGATTTTAAAAATTTATTTGTCGGATTGCCCTGGGGCCATTCCAATTGGTTCTATCTATCCAACCAAACTAATAAGCACGAAGCATCCGTGTTGAATTGAAAAGTTATTTTACACAATTTTACTGACTCATTTTACTGACGTCAATCATTCAGATTTGATGAGTTTGCGTTAACTTTCAACCACAGATAAGAATATCAGATGAACCAAGCCTGAACTGGAACCCAATATTAAATGTGTCTGTAATATTTTATCATGGACTCAAAATAATACAAAAATGATTCAAGTAGATAAGTATAAATATTTTTGAACAAATATTTACTTTTATTGAACATTTTGATTTGTTATATTAAATTTTAAAGTTAAATTATTAAAGCAAAATTATAGTTGTCATTTTTTACAACAATATAAGGAAAAACCGCCTAAAATATAATGAGCTTATTAAAATGTGTCTCTACTAACTGTCTTTCTTCTATTAAATGTTAGATGGAACCTCAGTAAAAATAATTTAAATTGGTTTGAGTTTCAGGTTTTTGGTCCAAGAATGAATTGCCAAAAATTTGTTCGGCTTGAAACATCTGATATTCTTATCTGTGCTTCAACTGAAATAACGTGATGGAACAGACTAACTGAATTAATTGTCTCTTTTTTTACATGACGAATATTTCGTTTCGTCAATTTTATTTGATTTAGATCCACTTTTGTGAACGGTTCTTTATTAACTTCCTTACAAGTTTGCTAACTTTCAACCATTTTTTATCAGTTGGTTAATGAGCATCGCTTGAAACGGTGACAAAGTAACAGTCTCTCGAACCAAAAAACAATAAAAATTGATGTTTTGTGGAAATGGTTCTTCGGCTTTATGGGTAATAATTTTAGAAAATATTACTTAAATCTCACCTGGGCTTTTGTAATTCAAGACATTTTGGGATACAATTTTGAAATTGGCCAAGAGACACCATAAATACTATCTATCTCCCAAACGTAATAAAAAATAAATACTTTGATGTGATTAAATCGTTTAGCTAACCCTTTTGCCAAGTACATTTTTTTTTTCTTTTTGTAAAATGCTTTGGTGACATCTTTATAACGATAACATGTATGTATAATCGTGGAGGTAGGATCCTAATTTTATTTTATTATCACAAAATTTATTATGTTAACCCTTTACAATAGGGTCAACATTTCGGTCTTCTAATTGTAAACGTGATTTTTACATATTTTCTTCTCAAATAGATATTCTAATTTCCTCAACCCTTAAGCGTTATAGAAATATTTTTTTTTTAGTTTTCAAAATTCCCACTTCAAAGGACTCGAAGAGACGATATTCTTTATTCGATAGAGACCCTGTTTTGGGTGCACGCGTACACAAATCCGTAAATATGGCTTCATTAAAATTTATCTTTTCTTGTCCAAATTAAAATAGAACAAACTCATTTCGATAATACTAAAATAGCGAAAAACTTTTTATAATTAATTTAGTGCTGAGCAAAAATAATATTTACCCATTGATTTAGTACGATGGTGAACAAGTCACAATAAATCTCTCAAAAAGGTTAAAAAAAAAAATATGACGTCATATAACGATAAACCGTGATTAATTTATCTTCAATCATTTCGATTAGAATTGACAACTCTCCGTATGCATAAAGCATAACCAACGAAACACCATAAATCTATTGAAAATTGTGAATGTGAATTTTGTCGAGATTTATTCTCCAAATACATATTTTGATAAAATAAAATCGATTAAATCGTTTTGTTTGTGTTCAAAATTCATATTAAAAAAATATTTATTAGAAATAACAAAATTAGAGGTGATTTTATATTGAAGAATATGCGAATACAGTATTGACATCAAAATCATGAAATCAAGATTCAACGGTTCATTGGAAAGTTAGAACATTACCCAATTATTCAAAAATTAATTCACAAAATTACTAAAATTCACTTAACACTTTGACCAACATTTTTTTTTCTAAAAAACAGTATTTGACTTTATTCTTAGTTTGTTGCTACTAGGAAACCCACAAGATGTAATCAAATCTTACAAACTAATTAAATACAATTGATTAAGACTTAATCAAAATTAGTTGTTAACATTAACATATTCTTAGTAATTACTTTAAATTAGCTAGTTAGATTCGAAGGATCTTTTGTTTTAATGCTTGGCGCCCTCCGTATATAGCCTTATCTGAGCAGATGGACATTTTTTCTCGGCTACTCGTGGGATTTTTATGAAAGATCTACACAAAAAACATCGAGGCCGGAAATCTTAAAAACTCGGAAACTACGGCTGGAGGGACATCGGCTTCTAAGCTCCGCCCTGAAAGACAAGAGATATTTCGAAAATATTGCTGGTCCCTCTATTACAACAACTGCTGGGAGAGCGTTGACCGATAGGTTTGGTTCACAAACAGCAGTAATTAAGGGCATAAGCTCGCATAAAGCTAGTCCCTCTAAAACATTGGGTAAGGAAAAAAGTTCTGGCAAAACTGGTCTTGTAGTACCAAATTACGAGTTGTCCAGATTCTTGAGCATACTACGTGGACTCCGGGAGGACGGAAATCCGACACTGTTGCAGATAAATTTACACCACTGCAAGGCAGCCTCGGCTGGATCCAGGAGCCATGGATCATTTGAGACCGGGTTATGGGACTCAGGTAAGGGTTATGGGGCTCAGGTTCTTGCATTTTCACTAAAACCAATCTAAACCTGTTTGTACTGTTTAATTATAGTAATTCAGCTGTAGCGGCGGTTGGTATTGAGATTGATAGTTTAAATCTCTAGATTTTTCAGCCTATCTACCATATGAAGGTGATGGCATACCACTAGCAATTCTTAGAAGTGCCTCAAAGGAAGCTCAAAAGCATAAAGTTGGAGTCATTCTGGGCAGTGATGTGAACTCACACCACACAATATGGGGAAGTAAGGGTATAAACGAGAGAGGTGAGTTATTCCTTGATTTTATTCTTAGTACTAACCTTCAAATATGTAATTTCGGGTGTAAGCCCACTTTTATAACTAGAAACAGACAAGAAGTAATAGATATCACGCTTGTCTCAGATTTTATTAAGGATTGGTTGGTTAATTGGAAAGTGTCTGATGACCATTCCTTTTCTTATCACTACTATCTTCAATATGAACTGGTTATAGATGCCATAAATAGGGCTATGTTTAGAAACAGGAGGAAAACCGATTGGGATACCTTCAGAACCATTCTAGGTAATTCATTGCCAGTACGGGTTCCAAAATCCCCTTGATCTAGAGAGGAGTTGGATGACTTAGTAGACAAGCTATCTGATGCTTTTCATGCAGCTATATTGGTAGCAACTCCTCTGAGTAGAGTTTTGGGTAAACATAAGCCACTGCATGGCGTCAGTAAGCATTGTTGCAAATTGAAGATTGGAACTAGCAGCCTTGGATGCGTCTGAGCCAATAATTTGTCATTTGATTTTGCCGTGTACGCCAAATCAGCTTGTTCATGATGCCTTTCTTTTTTGTTCCAATTGAATACAGTTTTTTCTATTTCTGGCAGATAGGCGAGTTTTGATATGCCAGACTTTTGGGCTTCTTGTATGAAATATTTCGCGATATTTGGACAAGGAAGCTGAGCGAAAGTCTTTTCTTTATATTATTCGTACATTTTACTGAGTGTAAAATCTGCTTGAAGATATTTCTGGACTAATCTCGTACAGGAGTAGTGACTCTAATAAGCGAGAAACAAATTAATGTGATCTTTAATCTCTTGAACTTTTTCTGTAAATTATGTCCAATTCCAGTTTATCCGTAATGACAGTTTTTAAAAAGCAATTTTGACATGCCTGTACTCGTTGATGGTTTTACATCTAAATGGTACAAACTATAGTATACTTTCAATTCCTACAGGTGCAATTTGGTGTTTAGCTAGTGTTGTAGTTTTGGTGTTTTCACTTCAATAAGGCCAGAAACGAACATTAACCATAGATTTTATTGCACAATTTTCCAGTAATTTTCAAAAATTTTCATCTGCTATTCTTGCCCCTTTTTGTTTGCACACTTTCGAAGGCAATCTTTTATTGGTTTAAATTCACGTGCTTTAATGAAATTATTTTTTTTCGTCACGTACGACTGTCCTTTATTTCGTTTAAGTAATCTTGAAACTCTACTATCACCTTTTTCGGCTACCGGTAAAACAACTTCCTTTAATTGTTCTCCTAGTTGAAGACCGATTTTTTCAAGATCACTTTTATCATATGACGTGTTACATGTGTTGGTATTAAATAAATGAATAGGCACACACGCACAATTGCATTTATATTTAAGTAATGTTTTCTGAAATTCGGTAACACAATCCAAAGATGAATCTCAAAAAATGCGGTTCAATAAACTGTTGGTACTATCCGGTTGCAGGTTATCAAAATCCAATTGGAATATAAAAATATTGCAAATATATGTATTTCACGATAATAATTTGAAATAAATCAAAGCCACTGGTAATTTAGGTACTAAATTCTTTTTAATTCCGAGTTAAATAACAATATTTAAGTTAATATAATTGTAGATAATTTTGGTTTACAGAAAAAATGGTAATGGCTGATAAATTGGTAATTGATGAATATATATATTAAAAAATGAACAATGGACAAAAATAAATATGTCCTATTTTTTCTACTTAGAAATGGTTACATGCTTATACTAATTTTCTTATTTTTAATTACTGTATGCAACCAATGATGTGTACTAACAATAATAGTATTAATGTCAACAAATTGTACATAATTTCAAAACGGTAAGTTGTTTACATTTATATAGGTCAACATTTATATAGGTCAAAAAAAATATTTACTTTAAAATTTAAAATTAATAATACTAGTTCATTTTCAGGTTATATATAATGATTTACGTAACAACAACACTACTGATTGGTGGCAAGTATATAACTAATTTATAAATAATGTTAGTACGTATATAAAATTATATGTGATGTGTAAATAATTTGTTTTATTTTTTATTTCAGATAATTGATGCTCTATCGTTCGTGAACATCCCGGCCGCCTTGAATCGGATGATTCAATTCACTGGTAGCAGGCATAACTTTTGAACTGGTCGTTTTGAAAGTCCCATAATCGTTCGTAAGGTAACTACTCGAACCTTGTTGTCTGGACCTGGATGTAACTTTACGACTCTACCAAGAAGCCATTTTGAAGGTGGTAAATTATCTTCCTTGATCACAACTATGTTGTCAATGCTAATGTTTGGTTGATTTTTGGTCCACTTATTTCTTTGTTGTAACGTTGTTAAATATTCGAAGCTCCATCTTTTCCAGAATTGTTGATTTACTTTTTGGATAATCTGCCATCTAGATAATCTGGATATTTTAAGATCTTGTACATTTTCAGCAGGAATTTGAGTGGTAGGACGACCAATCAGAAAATGAGCTGGAGTCAAGGCATCCACATCTTCAGTGGACAATACACAAAGTGGACGGGAATTTAATATGGCTTCGATTTCGGCTAATAAAGTTGTGATCTCATCTAACGTCAGTATATGGTTACCTATTGATCTTTTTAGGTGAAACTTGGCTGATTTGACTGCAGCTTCCCACAAACCGCCAAAATGGGGGGACCTTGGTGGTATGAAATGAAACTGTATACGATCTCTGTTAAGAAAGTCAGAAATAAAATTATTATGTTTCATTATTAGTTGGTATAATTGTTTTAATTGGCTCCTAGCTCCAACAAAGTTGGTTCCATTATCACTATGGATCTCTTGGCATATACCTCTTCGTGCTACGAATCTGCGGAGTGCGGCAATGTATGCGTCTGACGTAAGATCTGTGACCAATTCCAAATGAACTGCCTTGGTGCTTAAGCAGACAAACAAACAAATGAAGGCTTTGTACGTTTTTTGCCCTCTCCCTCTAGTCAGATGAATGGAAAATGGTCCAGCATACTCGACACCTACCTTAAGGAATGGCCTGATCAGATCAACTCGCGCTTCTGGCAAATCTCCCATTATTTGTGTCATCTCTTTGGCTTTGTACCGTGTGCATTGAATACATCCATGAATACTCTTCCTTACCAAATTTCTGCAGCCTATTATCCAGTACTTTTGTCTCAAGGTGGCCATCATTAGGGTTTGACCTGCATGAAGGTAACGTATATGGGTTTCTTTGATGATCAGCTCCATCAGATGTTCTTTTGCCGGTAATATGATCGGATGTTTGACTTCGTATGGTATTGAAGCGTTTGATAATCGTCCTCCTACGCGTAGTAAGCCAAATTGATCTATAAATGGCAAAAGAGGGTCCAGCCTACTTGCCTTAGGCGATTTCTTCTTGGATGATATACAAAGTATTTCCGAGGCAAAATGCTTTAGTTGAATGTATTGTAAGATTTTTCTTTCTGCATTATTTAATTCCTTGGTCTGCAAGTATTTAGGCTTCTCTTGAGATTTGCGGTGACTAATTCGAAAAATATAAGCCAAAATACGTATAATTTTACTAAAACTGGAGAACCTTTCGATAAGCGTTTCAATGATAGATTCTAATACGTTAGACTCTATAAGTTGTCTGTGCAATGATTGCGTCGTCCTTTCTCTTGGTTCGGGCTTTCTTTCTTCGTTCATTACTTGACTAGTTTTATAGTTCTGTGGCCATTCATCAACATTTTTTAACCACTCAGGACCGTTCCACCATAGCTCGTAATTTAGTAATTTTTCCGATTCCATTCCTCTCGAAGCGCAATCTGCAGGATTCTGTTCCGACCTTACGTGATTCCACTGTGCTCTAGTCATATAAGTTAGAATTTCAGAGGTTCTGTTGCCGACAAAAGTGTTCCATTGTCTTGGATGAGCAGATAACCAATCTAAAACGACTGTAGAATCAGTCCATGCATAAATTTTACCAATTTTAGTTCTCAAGACGTCTTTCATGGTCATCAACAGGTTTTTTAACAAAAGAGCACCGCACAACTCAAGTCTTGGAATCGATAGTTGTTTAACTGGGGCTACTTTTGTTTTAGCTGTCAACAAAATTGGTACTTTCTCGGTTTTAGATTTATTGACCAGACCATAAACAACGGCAGAATATGCGTCCTTACTTGCATCACTGAATCCATGTAGATCCATGTCACAGGTGCTGGTTGTTTGTATATATCGCGGTACCTTTATATTTTCTATATTAACAAGAGTTCTTCGAATTTTCATCCATTCATCAGCGATATTAGGTGGTAGTTGTTCGTCCCATTGTAAATTCTCTACCCACAAACTCTGAAAGAATATTTTGATTTTGATTATTATCGGTGCCAACAAGCCTAGTGGGTCGAATAGTCGGCTCGCCTCTGACAACACTCCTCTCTTCGTGAAAATTGCGTGGTGGTCTAAATTTACACGGAAATAAAAATTATCTTTTTTTGGGTCCCAGTGAAGACCAAGAACCTTTACGGAGGCGGTTTCTTCAATTTCAATGGAATTTCTTTCTGTATTGGCTCCTGGTGTGTCTTGTAGAATGGTTTCGGAGTTTGACACCCACTTCCTTAAATGAAAACCTGAAGATTTTAGTATATTTTGAATTGCGTTCTTCAGTTCTTTTGCTTCATTATCCGTGTCTGCTCCAGACATTAAATCATCTACGTAAAAATCTTTGATTATATGGTCGCCTAATTCTGGGTTTTGATCTTTGGTTCTCAATGCCAATTCCATTAGAGTTCTGGTCGCTAAAAATGGAGCACTGGAAGTTCCATATGTAACTGTGTCAAGTTCATAATGTTTGTAGGGTATATTAGGTTCGGCTCTCCATATAATTCTCTGATACTTTGCGTCTTCTTTTGCCATGCGTATTTGCCGAAACATTTTCTCGACATCGGATGTAAATGCTATCTTAAATTCTCTGAAACGACACAAGATATCATATAGGTTAGATTGTATTGTTGGGCCTACGGCCAAGCAATCGTTTAGAGATATTCCAGATGTCGTCTTGGCAGAGCCATCGAACACTACTCTCAATTTTGTGGTAGAGCTCGATGATTTTATTACGCTATGGTGTGGTAGATAATAACCCTTAATCTCTTGTTCATCTAATGAAATTTCTTTCATATGCCCGAGGGTAATATATTCATTCATGAATTCTTTGTACATATGAGCAAAAGACTCATCCTTACTAAATCTTCTTTCTAGTGAACGCATCCGTTGTATAGCCAATTGAGTTGATTCTCCCAATTCTGACGGTGATGTTTTGAATGGAAGTCGCACTACCATACGTCCAGATTCGTCTTGTTGTATATTGGTTTCAAAATGGGATTCACAAAATTTCTCCTCTTCAGTGTACATGGAATCGCCTTTACTTTCAATATTTTCGACCTCCCAAAATCTTCGCAGCAGATAGTCTAGATTATCTTCTTCTGATATTTTGGTAGTAACGAGTGAGTGTATTGTTCTATTAGTGTTCATGGTACCAGCAACTACCCAACCGAGATAGGTTTTCTGCAACGTGGGTCGGGTATGATCTCCTATTATCTTTTCAGTGTCTAATAACTCGAAGAAGTGATCGGATCCAATTAAAATGTCAATTTTAGATGGACGGTAGAAATTTGGATCAGCCAGGTCAAATTTATTGAAAAAATTCATATCTAATGATGTACACGTGTTAGCTGGTTGTTTAGTTGTCAACATAGGCAGGATTAATGCTTCAACTTGAAAACAGGGTGATTCCTTGTTTCTAGGTGTAATGTTTAAGTAAACCATTCCCTTGGTAGTTCCAGATCTAGCACCACCGATTCCCGAAACTGAAAATTTGGAATTTTTACGCTTTAGTAATAATCTTTGCATACAGTCCTCGGTAATGAAGGAACTCTGAGACCCTGAGTCTAATAATACGCGACAAAGTTGTTTTTTATTACATCCATCTAAGACATTTACTAAAGCAGTTGGTAATAAAGCAGTTCCTATTTTTGTTGCGGTTTGAGTTGTAGCTGTTGTAATATGGCCAATGTTGGATGGAGATACTGGTAAACTAGCATTTGTCCCAAATTTAGTATCGGGAACTTCTTCGTGAAGAAGACTGTGATGTTTACGGTGGCAAAATTTACATCTGAACTTTGATTGGCACTGGAAAACACTATGATTATCGTTCAGACAGTTAAAACAACGCCTGTCTTTCTTCATAAATTCTCTCCTTTGTTCAACAGTCATCTCCTTTAGTTTGCTGCACTCAAATAAGCGGTGACAGCAATCAGAGCAAAGTGGACACGGATTAGCTGTGGTTCCTACGTGACTTTTCACTTGGTTCATTTTTGACTGACAAGGTTGTGGGTTCGATCGTTTACTGGTGGTTCTCATTGACTCCAATGCATCGATTCTATTGCTTAAGAAGTCGAAAAAATTTTGTAATGTTGGTAAATCATAATTACTCGAAGTCTGTGCCCAAAGACTGTTTGTTTCGTTATCTAACCGACAGGTAAGTAGATGAATTAGCCAGTGGTCTCGGGATTCTGCCTTTTCACCGAGAGCCTTTAATCCTCGAACTACTTCATCGGAAGTATCTAACATCTTTCTGATGTTTGAGCTATTGGCTGTAGATATTGTCGGCTGATTTAAAAACGACTTAATAAAGGCATATACAGTATGTTTTTTACGATCATAGCGCTCTTTCAATTTAGTTAACGCCTCCATGTAATTGGCGTCAGTGATGCTGAAATGTTTTAATAATCTAGCAGCTTCATCCTTCAATGTGCCCTTTAAATATTGAAGCTTTTGCGATGGAGTCAATGTAACGTTATCGTGAATCGTCGAACAAAATAAATCAAAATACGATTGCCATTCGGTATAGTCACCATAAAAACTAGGTATGGTTATTTTAGGTAATTTCACTTCAGCGCGGTTATATGCATTCGTAGTATCGTTCACTGTGTCATTTAATTGAATGGTTCCACTCACCTTGTTTCTTAGTCCACCATTTAATCCTGCGGTTACCTTGTAGTAATTTTCCTCTAACTCTGTGTCAAACTCTTCAGTGTCATCAAGTGCCACAATGCGGTCTTCTACACTTATCATTTCACTACGAAGACGTTCCATGTTGGTTAATCTCGTCTTAATCTCTTCGACGGTTGAATGATCATCTAGTTCGTTGTTTACATAATTTATAAGACGCGTTATCTGCCCTTTGATGTACGCGCGTCGTTTTTTAAGAGTTTTAATATCACTCATTTTTTACTCACGGTTTAATGTTTGTTTGATAAATTAAAATATCCCGTATCTTTAGTATGGTTTAGTTAATTAGTTAATTTGATGCGGTGTCGTGCATCCGGCTCGAAGGACCAAATGTTTTCTGAAATTCGGTAACACAATCCAAAGATGAATCTCAAAAAATGCGGTTCAATAAACTGTTGGTACTATCCGGTTGCAGGTTATCAAAATCCAATTGGAATATAAAAATATTGCAAATATATGTATTTCACGATAATAATTTGAAATAAATCAAAGCCACTGGTAATTTAGGTACTAAATTCTTTTTAATTCCGAGTTAAATAACAATATTTAAGTTAATATAATTGTAGATAATTTTGGTTTACAGAAAAAATGGTAATGGCTGATAAATTGGTAATTGATGAATATATATATTAAAAAATGAACAATGGACAAAAATAAATATGTCCTATTTTTTCTACTTAGAAATGGTTACATGCTTATACTAATTTTCTTATTTTTAATTACTGTATGCAACCAATGATGTGTACTAACAATAATAGTATTAATGTCAACAAATTGTACATAATTTCAAAACGGTAAGTTGTTTACATTTATATAGGTCAACATTTATATAGGTCAAAAAAAATATTTACTTTAAAATTTAAAATTAATAATACTAGTTCATTTTCAGGTTATATATAATGATTTACGTAACAACAACACTACTGATTGGTGGCAAGTATATAACTAATTTATAAATAATGTTAGTACGTACATATATAAAATTATATGTGATGTGTAAATAATTTGTTTTATTTTTTATTTCAGATAATTGATGCTCTATCGTTCGTGAACAAGTAATTTATTTTATTTTTGTTTAATAAATTTAGTTTTAATTTGTTACATTGATTTGTGTTGATCACCACCATTTTGTGTAAGAAAGTTTCCAATTTTAATGACCGCGCGTGCGCCGGCCACAAAATCCGAGACGAGACTAATTTTTGATTTTAATTTTATTTATTTTGTTTTGTGATTTTGTTTTTGTCGCTCCGTTGGTATGATTGATAATAATAGGTGTATTGTTTTGTGGTTTAAATTGTTCGCGTGTGAACTGATTTGTGTGGTGGAGAACGAATGAATGCGTGCATGAATGAAACAAAAAATTAAAATTTATGAACACTCTTGAACCCATCTAGAATAAGAATCATCAATTATTTAAGTAACAAATCGATATCTGAGCGAAAACGCTAGGAAAACGTGTCCTGGCCGCACTTTCAACAATTAAAAAGTGCGTCATATTAAAAAATGAATGGATTCTCACAATGGACACCCTAACCCTAGTGTTCAAGAAAAACCGAAGTTTGACCGTTTCATTTTTTATTTGACCACTTGAAAATGCATAATTTCAACGAGAGGGAGATAGAAGATAATTATGAAAAATACACCGAAGACCATTTTCACTGCAAAAATGTCATTATGAAAAATAAAAAACATGTTTTTGACATTTTGTATATAAATTAGGATAAAGAACCGATAGTGAAAATGCTCAAATGTCAATCGGCGTTGGTTGTGTGTGATATACATATTGTGTGGTGTGAGTGATAAAAGTCAAAATTTAAAGTTTTTTATATGGTTTTTCGTAGTGACTAATACGCCTAAAGGTTGATATTAAAACAAGCAGCTTTCTAGAGAGAATTTTAGTAGGTTTTGACAAAAAATTACTACACTCTTAAATTTGAACTTAAACTTTCACTTTGTGTCGCTGGCGGAGAACGGACAAACGTCGCATGTATGAACCTACCTATACTAAGTTTTTTTAGAGAGGGGAGCTAGGTCTTGCCCCTTTTCCGTTTTTCGGGAATTCCCAAATGAAATTTCGCTTGGGACGAAATCGTCCCAAGGGTTAATAGCGAAAGACTACTGTTCTAAAATGGAAATTTTTCAGGCTACAGCTACAACTGTTCTACGTGTTACCAGACTATTCTTACTGGAAAAAACATGAAATTTCTAGAAGTTTTGGTTTGAGTACATAAAATGGCTGATGAGATCGAATTGGAGTATTAGTATTTGGAAAGCGATAGTGCAAACATTAAATGGAGTGATTAAAATGTGAATTAGTGCGATATTATAAAAATCTAAGTGATCAATAAAATTCGTGCGAATATTATAAAAAATAATTTTGTAAATTATTGTTAAATTGTGTTGAATTAATTTTTGGTGTTCAGTAAATAAATTCGAACCTTGGTTTGACAATGCAAAAACGGAAAAATATTGAAACCTAACCTTAAAAAAAAGAATGTCATTTTAATAAAATTACAGCAAAAGTTGAATAAATAAAAAGTTAGTGCAATATAAAATTAATGTTGAAACAATATTTATATTGAGTTTAGCCTAGGGTGACCAGATATTTTTGGAATCAACGTGGTACAGGTGTAGACTGGGAATTTAAAAAAATATAATTTGTTTATAAAATTTTAAGTTCTTTAATTGAAATACAAAGAAAATAATAATTTGCATTGTATGGGCAAGCACAATGAATATTCTAGCAAATTAAAGAAAAAAAATTAAAAATATCGTAGATAGAAAATCACGGATTGTGGAGCTAATCGGAGATTAGCTATCGATTAAAATAATCGGAGCCGGAGGATTTACTGGCCGTTTTTTTTTAATTCTTGCTTTCCTTATCGCCTAAATTGGGAAATAGCTACTGAATTCTCGAGATCACTGCATTTGCTCGAAAAAAAAAATTATAAAATTTGAAAGTTTAGAATCATACATATAATAGTTAAAATTCAGAAAGAAAATCACGAAAAAATCAAATAAATGAAAAAAAATCAATGTTTTGGGCATTTTTAAACTTTTGTTACAAATTGAAACATTTGTGGTGCGCATTTTCAATTCCTTTGATCTATGTCTGCAAGATTGACGAAGGGATTTCCAGGATCATAAATATTTAGAACTCTTGATTGATTGATTGATTTGAATGTACGGCCAAGCTTATGAAGCAAGAAATCAAGTGTTAGTGATGTGGTCATTATACTGTCACACCAATTTTATAACACAGGTGAATGCTCTCTCCACTGAAGATACCTAAGTACCATTACAACAAGGAGAGCAAAACCACCCAAGACACTACATAAATGTGACAGCATCATGTCCACCCCTGGCCGGGTCCCACCGTGCACCCTTTCACATACAACAATACCGAAGGATAGGATAGGATAGTTAGAAGTGACAGAATCGGCCCGGTTACAGACACCTAGGTACAGCCGATAGTTATTAAATTGTTAGTAATTATATAGTAAAAATAGTTAGCACAGGACAACACAATTTCTAAACTACACCTTATTCAATAATTGTTGATCCTGGAGGGTTGATTCAAGCTAAAATTTAAATCTGAAATTCGGGATTAATTTTGATCCCTATAATAATGATTAATTCTGGAACTAAGTATATATATTCTGAAAATTGGATTATATATTAGCAAATTAAGGAAGAGATCCCTTTAAATATTTTAAAACTAAATTAATTAAAATATATTAATGGACAAAACAGAATAGATTACACACTACAAAAAAAACAATTCTAGGCTAAAAGTTCTGGAGGAATTGATTATTCTAAAGGAATAGATTTTCCACACCAACTTTATGACATAGGTGAATGCTTTCCACTGAGGACACCGAAGCATCATTACAACAAAGAAAGTACAACCACCCCCGGCACCACATAAATGTGATAGCTCCATGTCCACCCCTGGCCAGGTCCCACCGTGCTCTTTTCACACACAACAAAACGTAAGGATAGGATAGGATAATTAGTAGTGATAGAATCGGCCCGGTTACCAACAACCAGGTATAGTCGATAGTTAGTATGGTTACTCAGTAATATTTATAAAAATTATCTATAATCTATAATAGATCAATCTTCCATACACCGGAACTCACTATGACAGTTTAATATATTTACCAGAATCACCACCCTCGTCTAACAAACACATTCAGAAAACCATCACTTTCAGTAGCACAAACAATGTAAACCGCATTCTTCAAACAACTCACAATTCCTACACAATCGTAGAGGAATCATAATCACTAAATACTCCATCTCTAAAGACTCGTAATAATTATTGTTTTGGAACATGGAACTTGCGTGGATTCAATACACACGATAAATAATATTGATGTATGCAGTATCCAAGAAACCAATATGTGTTCAGTATATATTTATCATCTCGCCAATGATCCCAACGCCCGAAGAAAAGGCGTGGGTATAGCCATACGAAAGAATTCACAAATTAAAATTAACCGAATTAAACACTATCATGGTGCTATGATCACACTACTGGGCCATATCCCGCGACCTAGTCCTATTCGGTGATTTTAACGCCCATCTCGGAATCAACGATTTCTGGAACAAAGTAAATATTGGCACTCAACTTTATCATTCCGAATTTAATGAGAATGGGATTTGCCTTGGCCTACTAGCCAGTTCAGCTGGGCTTACCATTCATACTACCAAGGGACGACAAAGAAGCATCATAACCAGGACCAATGGTCAAGTCTACTCACAAGTGGATGACATATTGACCCGAGAAAAAAACCATTTACTATATGTGTAGCTACCAATGCCGATTTCATCTGGATCAAGTGTAGCCACCGAAAAACAATTGCAATTATCCAGAATATTGATACAACAAGCAAAAGGATTACGCCATTCCCATCAACCTAAAACTTCAGGTCTTTAAATCTTACACTACTAAAGGACGAAAAAATCAACCACCGGTATCGGACAACCATAGCTACTATCCACGAGCAGAACCTTCAGGAAGGGGGAAATAATAATCACTGGGCAATTATTCAAAAATCACTTAAACTATCCTCGGAAATGGTCCTCTGTAAACGACCACCACTAACTCCCAAGCGTAGATTCGCACTAGCGCGATACAAAAGTGCCCTGAACCATAAAGAGGCACATCCAGGGGATTCAAAAGCATAGGCACATTTGAGAAAAATCAGACAACAGATAATCAAAGCCAATCTATACAAGCCCCAAGAGTGTCAGGAATTCTTTTTTAACATAACTCACTACAAACCATCCAACAGATTACAAAAGGTGTACTCGTACCTTAAGCAATATAGAAGAGAAAACCAGAGGCCACCTAGAACCTATATATCAATTTCCTCCTGGGCTCAAGAACTTCAAAATCTACAGGCGAGTGGCCTACTCTTCTAGAAGAAAGCGACTATCATCCATTGGGACCACCACCAACAATTGAAGAAATTACTTCTACCATCAAATATAGGGTGGGCCATCTAACTTTTTTTTTTTGAACTAGCGGTTATTTTGAGTATGGTAAGGGTTATGTCACTTTTGATTTGACAGAAAGTTAGTTTTATCCTTCCGCTGAACGAAAATGGTTGTGTATTCGCTTGAACAACGCTGGGAAATATTGCAACATTACTTCGAAAATCTTGGCAAAAAAATCATTTTTACGGATGAGGCGCATTTCCCCATTTTGGCGGCTATGTAAACAAACAGAATTGTCGCATTTGGGGCACGAAGAACCCGCACGTGATCTTAGAGAAGCCGATGCATCCTCAACGAATGACTGTTTTGTGCGGATTTTGGTCCGGTGGCATCATTGAGCCATTTTTCTTTGAAAATGAGCAAGGAGCCGCCGTTACTGTCAATGGTGAGCGCTACCGCGCCACGATAAATGATTTTTTGTTCCCGGCACTTGAAGAGGAGGACATAGGCAACATTTGGTTTCAACAAGACGGCGCTCCGTGTCACACAGCACACGTTTCAATTGATCTTTTGCGCACTGTCTTCGAAGATCGAATTATCAGCCGAAATGCTAATGTGATTTGGCCGCCTCGGAGCTGTAATTTGACGCCGTTGGACTATTATCTTTAGGGTGCCGTCAAAGATAAGTGTTACGCCGATAAACCAGCAACGATTGACGCTCTCAAGAACAATATTCGCATTGCCATTGAAGACATAATGCCGCATACCATCGAAAATGTGCTCAAAAATTGGACGGGCCGTATGGGGTACGTCAAGGCCAGCCGAGGCAGTCATTTGAATGAAATAGTATTCCATAATTAATCGGAAGGATTGTTCTTTACAATGAAAAAATAAATTTGAAAAAATATTGAGAACTTTAAAAAAAAAAAAATATTTGGCCCACCCTGTATATACGCTCAGGGACTGCACCTGGAAAGGACGAAATTCCTATTGAGTTATTTAAGTATGCTCGAGAAAGTCTAATATATATGCTTCATAGATTAATTGAAAAAGTTGAGACAATTCAAGTTCCCATTCCTATAAGATGAAGCAGCCCAGAATCATCGCAGACTACCGGAGGATAACCCTATGTAATGTGGAATACAAAATTTATGCAAAAATCCTACTAGACCGACTAGATCAGCATCTAGCTCAACCTTCTTCCTATCAAGCTGCTTTTCTAGCTCATCGATCAACAGAAGATCACATGTTCACAATTCGTCGAATCCTTGATGAAGAATGGCGTGCCAGCAACCGTAGTAAATCGGATTTTCAAGACCTACTGTTTCTGGGAGCGCACCAGTATCAAGTGGTATAATCAATGTAGCGCTAAATTCAAGAAGAATAAAAGAGTCAAACAAGGTTGTCTGCTCTCACCCCGGATATTCAGATTCATACTAAACGAGGTATTACTCACATTGGCGGACCAATTTTCCGAGCTTAAGCTAGAGCAGCATGACATTATCCAGTTACCACTCATTCTGGCCTATGCAGATGATGTCATCTCTATTACCAGAAATCGAATCACTCTAGAGCCATGTTTGAATAAAACATCTAGATTCAACCTTATCTATCGAGAAGATGTATAGAACGGATATTTAGAATGGCTATCCACGAACGAGGAGACTCGAGATTTGAAACCAGTGTCAGCAAATGTTTATAGAAACATTTTTAATACAGAATATAATTTTTTTTACAACAAGACGGCAAGCTTTCACCAAAAAAATAGTCAAAGAATATGAAATTCATAGGCAAAAAATTTCGAAAAATGTCGAACTCAGCGAAACCTTGATCGGGAAAATGGCAATCTTGATATAGCCATACGACCTTCAAAATGTAGTCAATCCACCAAAAAGCAGCATTTCAAGGTTTTTTTATTAACGTAAATTTGCGATGACGCGGCCTAATGGCCACTTAAGACGGCCACTCGATGACGCAGCCTAATGCCATGTACAGGGTGGTGACTTGCCTTCATGGATCAATACAATATCATTTATTTCAATGTTCTTTTGGTTTTGCTGCCACTTGGGTCGCTGCTGCAGAGTGTTTAAGTAATTAATGGAATAATGATTCCAGAATTGTTGAACGATTTTTTGTATCCGTTCACATCTATTTAATGTCGGCATTTTAATTTCATCGTAGTTCGCATGAGGTAAGGCTGTGATCGGTCCTAATGTTAAGAAATGTGATGGTGTTAAGCCATCAATATTACATGTATCCTCGTTTCTGATTGCACTTAATGGTCTTGAATTTAAAATTCCTTCGATTTGTGCCATTACTGTGATCATTTCTTCGAATGTTAAATGGCTATTGCCTGTGACCTTAATTAGATGAGTTTTGACTGATTGAACCGCTCGCTTCCAAATTCCACCGAAATGCGGAGAAATTGGTGGGATGAAACTCCATTTGATGCTGTTGGCCAGTTCAAAATTGTTAATTTGATCTTTGCAAACTTGTGATGATAACAATTGAGAGTATTCATAGAGTTTTCGTTTAGCTCCCACAAAGTTCTGAATGGATGCCAGTTGGTGCTCTCCTCCGTGCCACAAATCGATCCAAAGCAGCAAGGAATGCATCTGTTGTTAATTCCGAAGCGACTTCGAGGTGTAACGCCTTTGTTGAGAAGCAAATAAAAATAACTAAGAAACCCTTTATGAGTTTTGCTCCTCTTCCCTTCTTAGATGATAAGAGAATAGGAGATAGGACCAGCATAGTTCACGCCGACAGTTGCAAATGGTCTACTTGGTGTTGTTCTAGCTTTAGGAAGGTTGCCCATCTGCTGCTTTGACTTCAACGCCGAGTAATGAAAACATGTAAGGCATTTAAGACATACCGATCTGCATATCTCACGTCCACCTTGTATCCAATATTTATTGCGAGACAATGCGAGCAATAATGATCGGCCCGGATGCATAAACTTTTTGTGCAAGTACACCAAAATCATTCTTGTTATTGGGTGATGTTTAGGTAGTATTAGTGGATGATTCGTTTTAAGTGTTGATTCGATCGAATTTGCTGTAGCATGCATTAATTGGATTTCTACGTTTCGTTTTTCTTGTAAGGTTTCACTTAGATTTGGTTTCAATGGCCAATGTTGTTCGCTTTTACTCAGCTAATTTGGATCCTTCCACCACAAGTCGCTGTTGACCAACCTATCAGCACGAGTTCCACGAGTGGCCAAATCAGCTGGGTTCTCCTTACCCTTCACATGTCGCCAATTTGATTCTGGTAATAGTTGATGAATGGCTGATGCACGGTTAGCTACGTAGGTTTTCCATTTGCGCGGATGAGTGGAGAACCATGATAATACAACTGTGGAGTCTATCCACAGCCATACGGGAACCGTTTCCAGATGATACGTTTCGAGAACCTGTTTTGCTAATTTTGCGAGTAAGTGTGCTCCACAAAGCTCCAATCGTGGTAAGCTCACTTGCTGTATTGGTGCTACCTTACTCTTTGCAATTAAGAGATTCACTCTGATCCTACCCTTCACTCGTGTGCGAAAAAAAACCGCTGCAGAATACGCTAACTCATTCGCGTCGCTGAAGCTGTCAATTTGAAGTTCGTCTAAAAAGTTACATATAAATCTGGGTACTCGGATACTGTGTAGTTCAAACGATAAGGGCTCGTCCCAGGAAATCCCCTTTAGGTTATAAACTCTGAAGAAATATTTTCATACTGATAGTAAATGAACTCAACCATCCCAACGGATCAAATATTTGAGATGCAAGGGATAATACATTTCTCTTTGTTCGGACAGGGTCGACCACGTGTTTCACTGTAAAGGAAAACATATCTTGCTTTGAATTCCAATATAGATCTAATAATTTTGATGGTTGGCCTTCCCCAATTATTTGAGCCTCCATCACTTAAAGATGTTACGTTCGAGCGTTACTTTCGTAACACAAATCCAGCGTCGGCTAATATACGAGAAAGATCCCTTTTTAATGTGATTGCGCGTTGCTTATCATTGGTACCGGTTAACACATCGTCTACGTAAAAGTCCTTTCGAATTACCTTTGCCACCTCCGGAAATTGATCTTCACAGTCACTAGCGGTTTGAAATAGCTACTTGAAGCGATAGAAATGGAGCCGATGCTGTACCATATGTTACCGTCAATAATTCATATTGAGCTACGTGTCCAGCTGGATTTTCTCTCCAAATAATGCGTTGCAGGGAAGTATGCTTACTATCCACTAGAATTTGGCGATACATCTTTTCTATGTCTCCACATAGTGCGACCCTGAACGTTTTAAATCGTAGCAATATTGCCCATAAAGTGTCCTGAATAGATAAATGGCCCGACCATTAACTTGTCATTTAACGACGTCCCAGTTGATGATGTTGCTGGCCCTATGATGAGGTAAATAGAATACTTCCCCAGTGTGTGTCGCGATTTCTTTAGATGATAATTTTCTCATATGCTAAATTATTCCTTGTATGTACATTGTTCCAAATTCGAAATTATAACTCATCTTGCGTTCCATGGTTGACCCAAAGGAGCTGAATCCGCTCATATGGGTAGCTGCACGATGAATCGGCCGTTGATTTTCTTATATGTTGAAACAAAATGCTCTTCAGCTAATTTCTCCTCCATGGATTGTGGCACTTCTTGCAGAATTTCTTCTTGTTCCAAATATTTGCGTAACAATCTTTCCAAACTTTCGTTGGTTGATAAACAAAAATGGAAGACTTTGTACGGCAGTAATTTACCTTCGTGATCATTTGCGTTATTTGGTTTTCCTGATATGACATATCCGAACAAGGTTTCTTGCGCCATTATGTTCTCTAATATGATTTGCCCCTTACCTAAAATGTGGAAAAAGTAGTCTGCTCCTAACAAAATATCAACTTCTTTGTGACGTTTAATATTCGGGTCCGCTAATGGCAAGTTGCTGCTCTCAATCGCATTATAGTTTACTTCTTCATTTTGTTTGAGGCATGTAATCTTAGGTAAGATATATGCGTTAATTGACAGAGATTTAGAACTATTAAATCTTGAACAGATAGTAAATGACGTTTTCCCCATTGTGAACACGTTTGAAGTAGCTAGACCGTCTACCTGTACCGGTATCTGTCTGATTGAACCATTTTTCGGAAACAAAGGAGATTTGGGAACCTGAATCCATTAGAAAATTACATTTTGTATGTTGACCGTAACTATCTTTAACCATCACGACTGCTGTGGGCAACAACGCCATGCCAACTCCGGACACATTTGTTTTCACCGTAGTATTTAACGCGTTTGATGAGCAAGGACCTTGGGGTTCCGTTACGGGCTCTTCTATCTCACTATCACATTTTAATGTAGCCGAATTGATTGAACCTCATCGTGTAAGAGTGTATGATGTCTGCGCCTGCATGTCAAACAATTCCGTTTGCTGTAACACTGGTTGGCCATATGGTTGACTGATAGGCAATTGAAACACAGTTTCAACATTGCTACTTGCTTGCGCCGCTCTTCGGGGCTTAATTTCACAAATGCTTCACAAATGTATGTTCTATGGGTTTCATTACAATAGGCATATTGCCCGTTTGCTTTTGTAAGTTTAATGTTGTTACTGTAAGTTTAATGGCCTCACATGTCTCTAATGCGTCGCAGCGTTCAGAGATGAATTTGAGAAATTCGTCAAAGGTTGGATAATCTTGGCCTACTGTTCGGTGTGCCCATGCCTGCTTTGTCTCCTGATCGGTTTTGTTTAGTAACAAAAATATTAGCCATGGATCTTTGCCCTCAGCTTCTTTGCCTAATGCAGCAATGCCCCGAGTGACCTCATCCGATGTGTTGTAAAGTTTTCTCAGTGCTGCAGCAGATCCATGACTAACTGTTGGTTGGTTGATGAAATCGTTCATAACGTGTCTTTTCTTGTCGTACCGGTTACAAAGTTTCTCCCATGCTGACTGGTAATTTGCTTCAGAAACTGCAATGTGTTTCACTAAATCCGCAGCTTCACCGCGAAGATATCCTTTGAGATATTGAAATTTTTCAACATCATTTAGACTTAACTTACGTGCACCGATGCAACGTACAAATCTTTAAAACTTGGAAAGTCCTTGTATTCACCTGAGAATATTGGAACATTCAGTTTTGGGAGGCGAGCAAATGCGTGAGGTTCATCTAAAGTTTGACTAATCGTTTGATTGAGCGAAGTCATAAAATTCGTCGACAGGGTTGTGAGAAAGTCATTCTGTTCTCGTAAAATTCTAGAAATGAGTTTTTCCATGGTTCCCGCTTCTTCTTGTTGTATTGCAGTCCTGAGACGTTCCTTTAATTTAGCCTTTAAGCTTAAATATTTCGTTTCGTACTCTTCGAGTTCTGAAGGTACAACAAATTTGGCTAATTGTGCTTCACAAATATTAAATTCACTGAACGATTTCTCCAGGAGCTCTAATCGCGTTGAGATATCGGTTGTTGTCGTTCTATCCGTCATAGTATCGGCAAATTTCACTAATAATGTTAAGCTTCCTTTCGCCAAACCCCTTCTACCTTCTACCTTCTAGTTGACACTCAATTTCGATTTTAAGGTTTAGACCAGTTATTTGACGATTGCCAGTGAATATAGTTTCAATAAGGAGGATATGGGTTCAAATCAGATTTCAATTACCGATTAATTCACAGAGAAATGACACAGAAATTGCTACACTAAAATATACTTGCTTACCTGAATGTTTAGTTGTGGTCCTCTTTTGACACTGTCACGTAGCAGACAGTGACTAAAGTTTCCCCCAGACGCTAAACTGAGTTGTAATTTTGTTTCTATTGGCGTTCTTAAACGAATTTAACTAGCGACAATTTTTGTTACAAACGGCGTCGCCACGTGTATTTTTATAGTATAGCTAAAATGGCGCCCTTATACACCAATTTTAAAACTCGCGATAATTTGCTTACAAATGGCCACACGTTCATACACGTTAATTTTATACTGAACACATGTTTTCGGCTACAACTTCACCTCACATTAAATTTGTCTTACAAATAGTTTGGAGCTGATATTGTGGTTCAAAACATTTTGAAATGAAACATTTTGAAAATAACGAAATTTCGAGTTTAGCTAAAGTTGAGTTTAGTCACTTTATACTTTTTAAATTTTTTGATGTTCTGTTATATTTGTCACATTCCATTTACATTAAAAAAAGAAGTTGACTGCACTATCAAATTTTACGTCAAAATAAATGTTTATTCAGCCATCGTATAGATTAAACGTATAGTAAACTTGTTAAGAAATCAATAAATCCCATATCCGTTTTTGTTAAAATGTCACCCGTCAATAATGATCAAATCAATTTTTTTTACGAAATTAAATTACCGATAATGGACCAACAAAATAATGTACATAATAAATTTAATTGAATATTTGTCACAAAGTATTTAGTTAACCACCCACTTAACACTAACTTGAAAATAATTTGTTCAACCCGTTATGTGTATCCCTAAGTTTTCATCCATCATACACTTCACATGATATTGTCTACCATGTCGAGAATTTCTATGATTTTACAATAAATCAAATATCGCCCCATTAAGTAACACATACATACGAATATGTCTGTATGCAGATTATTTTTGGTATATGTATAACATAATTTCATGTTTCCATTTAAGCAAAACATAAAACATAGATCTGGTTTGTTTTTTATTTTTGTGGTGGAAGAACGGAAACCATCCACTCACATAATTCAAGTCTATATATATACGTTATCATCATCATTGAAATTCATAAATTTTAAGGAAATAAAGGGGTATAAATAACATATTCATCCATATAATATTTTAACAGTTCATCAAACATTAAAATAACCCATCTGGTTAATATGCGATTTTGATTTGAATTTATGCTTCAGAAAAACATATGTACACATGTTATATATGTATGTATACATATAGCGGGCGCAATAAATGAAATCATATAAATTGAATTATGTGGAGCCATGTTATGTTTTAATATAAATGTTTTTTTTTTTTTTACATTTATAGCCGACAGATATTTGCTACATCGGCAGAAATTTGGTCCAAATTCAAGCTGTTATACATTTTATTTATGTAGATGTTATGTCTCCATTTTAAATTTGATGCGCCAAATGTGGTTCGAAAAAGTTGTACGAACTTAGATGAAGGCTAAAAATACCTACAGCCGTATTTTTTCACTTATCATATTTTCGACCATCCTACCTACCAAAATGCCACTTATTTACTCGTAGTACCAAGTCCAAGTTATTATTCTTTTTTATAAGAGATAAGATATGATAAAAAAAAAATCGAAGGAAATTGCAAAATATTTTTTCAACCTTGAAGCTACCTCAAATAAAATAATCGTATCGCATCCTAAGTCAAAAACCCTTAAAAATTTATAGCACCAATTTTATTTGTATTGCAAATTTTCCTGGCGGTGGAGGGGGGTGGAAACAAAAATGTTTTGTGTTTGTATTCATAATATAAAAAGGAATGCTCCTTAGACACATTTAGCCTTAAACTGTAAAAAGCTTTTGATTGAGCTTTTCGTTCGTGTTTATTTTTTGTTTGTTCGCTTTTGTTAGCAGTTTTTTCTTTTAATTTTACACACACACAAAACAACAAAACAAAAAATTCATGACAAATTATATTCTCTTTTATGATTTTTTCCGTTTTTCTTTTACTTGATTTGGGATGAAAATTGATCCTTTTTAAAATAACTTGTTTTGTTGTTCCAAAAAAAAAAAAAAAATCTTGATTTTTCCATCTCACCAATACTACTACATAAATTAAACTCACAAAAGCCTCTTCATTTTTCTGTTTTACTTCTTCGTCTGTTGTTATTTTAACAATTCTTTGCTTCGCATGTTATTTTATTCACCTTGTAAAAAACACTGAAATACACATAAAAAAGGAAAATGTAAAAGGATTAATCCTATTAAAGATCAAAACCTTTTCTTTCCAGCTTGTTTTCATTTTTTTTATTTTTTTAAATCTCAAATATTTTAGAATTTTTTTTTGTTTTTCATCCGAAGTTCCTTTATATACCTATTACTTATACCTTTTTCATTCGTATATTATTTTAGTTATGTGTTTCAATTTACAGTTACGTAGGGAAAACTTTAGGAAAAGCATTGTTATGGAAAAATGAAAAATGATTTGTGTTATTTTGATAAAAAAAAAAAATAAAAAAAAAAATAATTGTAAATTATATTACTTTATTTTCCATTTCTGCCGAATTTTCCTATTTTTCCGAGCGACAACATCAAGAATTTACTAATTTATTTTTGTTTATGGTGTTGTTTTCTTGAAGGTGTTTTCGAATTATGATTAAGTTTTAAATGAGGTTTTTAGAGATACTGATTCTCAAATTGTTTACTGTCGTTCCGGCATCGGGTCCAGTGCCTAGTATCAGTTTAGTCACGGAAAATTCTAAACATGAATAATTATTAGCTGAGATTTGAAATTCCGTTTAAATGGAAAAAGAAAAAAAAATTAACAAATTGTGGAACATTCTCGGAGATATCTTGTTGATGTATATTAAAACAATCTGGATGTGCAAGCAGAAGAAATACAATTTTAAATTTTACTGGCTTTTACTGGTTGATTGGAAAAGTTTGTGGACGACACCTTTATTCTACTAGCAGAAATGCATCTAGAACTACATTGAAAGCATTCATCCTTCATATTGTGACGGTGACACCTAGGGTGTAATAGAACAAGTTAAATTAATAGCTCAATGTTTTACTGTACTAAAATGGAATTTTCCATGATAAAATTGTTCTAAATATTTTTACACTATTCTTACTGGAAAAGTCATGAGCTTTCTAGAAGTTTGGTTTGTGTATATAAAAAGGCGAACGAGATCGAATTGGATTATTAGAATTTGGAACGCGATAGTGTAAACTTGTAAGATTATTATTAGTATTTGGTAAGCGATAGTGTGAAGATTAAAAAGGAATTAAAAATCAAAAACCAATGATGATAATACGATCTCGTTCGCCTTTTTATAGACGCAAACTAAGCCTCTCGAAAATTCATGACTTTTCGAGTAAGAATATTTTTTATTTTAAATGAATTTATTACAACTGATTTACAATCATCTAGTAATTTATCTTTAATAAATGAGTTTAATGTTTAAAGGGGTGTAGCCCATCGGCTATTCCCTATATGTTTGAAATTTAATTTAATTTAGCGGTTCCAATTTGAGCTTAAATCTAGAGGCTTCGTCCTTCGAAGCCGTTTCACTAAATTGGTGATTCCCAGCATACCACGGATGCCGTTATTTTGGTGTTGACTAAGATGCTCCAAGTTTTTTTTTTTTTTTTTTTTAACACCTTTATTGATATGGCTACTACAATCTTAAACATTATTATTTCATTAGTAAGGTTGACATTAGCACTTATGAGATAAGCATAAACTTGTGTGGGTCTGCTGGACCAGTGTCCAGTTCCCTTGAGATATAATATTCATACGGTTAGCTCATGTGGTTTGATTCGTTTGAGCCGCCTTACTTCGTTTGTACAGTCCAGTAGTTGTACAGCCTCAACGTTAGTGTGGTGTGTGGTAAGAAGTCTCTTCTCATGTTTAATGGCACATTCGCGGATGACGTCTTCTATCAAGTGTATTTTTAGTTAGTCACAAATCGGTAAGCGTTGGTGACCATTCGAAGAAATTTATTTTGGCTACGTTGTATAATGTCTGTATTGGATTTATGAGTACAAAATCCCATAGCTGCGCACCATACATCCATATTGGTTTGAAGATAGTCTGGTAGACTAGTCTTTTGCAATACAGGTTCATTTTGGAATGATGCCCAATTAACCAGTACATTTGACGTTGTTTTAATCGTATCTGTTCAGCTTTTTGTCTCACGTGATGTTTCCAAGACCAAGATATTTTGCCGATTCAGATTGCGGCACTTGCACCCCATTAAGGTATATGGGTAGACTGTTATTTTTGTGTCGGAGCGTAAATATCACATGGGTTGATTTGAGCTCATTAAGCACGATTTTCCAGTCAATTGTCCATTTAGTAATGTTGTTCATTGCTCGTTGAAGATTTTCCACTGCCCCCTTGGTTGTGATTTGTCTACTGAAATAATTACAGTGTCGTCAGCGAACGTGCCGATGAATGTTTTATTCGTTGTAGGTATGTCCGCAGTGTAGAGAAGGTAGAGTAGGGGTCCCTATGCGCTTACGTGCGGAACTCCCGCTAGCGTTGGATAAAAGTCAGAACATGTTTCATCATGGATGACTCTGAATTGGCGATCAGAGAGGTATGATTCAAGCAGCTGGCAATAGTTTTGTGGTAGCATTTTGCTCATCTTGAATGTCAAGCAATTTCCATTGGCGTGACCCTTTTAAAATCCTATGATTTGGTTGATAGGCAGGTGTTACGTCAATGTTGGATTGAATGTCACGGGGTTGAAACACTGTTGCAAGATGTTGAGCAAAGAGTTCCGCTTTTTCTTTGTCTTGTCGAACCCAATTGCCTTGAGCATTTCTTATAGGTGGTACTCGAACTACAGGTCGTTTAAATTTTCTGATTGCTTTCCATAACGAGTAGTCCTTATCCATTTCTGGACCTAGCCCGCTTAAGTAGTTGTCGAAGCAATCCTGTTTGAAGCTTTTGATTGGCCTATCGACTTTGTTACTTATTCGATTGAATATGGTCTTGTCAGCGGGATTTCTGGTGAGATGCCATATTCTCCTTGCCTTTCTACTTTCCTTGATTTATTCCCTGATTTCAGCCGGGTATTTGACTTCAATCTCCGCTTTGTCCTTTAATTCTCGAGTAGCTAGACTGGCGGCCATACGAGTGTATTCAATGAAATTGTTTGTTTGTTCATTACTTTTAATACTAACTTTTAATTCAACAAGCTCTTCCAGTTTTTCTCTGAAGAGATCCCAATCCGTGAATCTATTAGTAAGGTTTTGCTTTTTATTTTTCTTGATGACTATAGCGCTTACTGACAACAGTAAAGGAATGTGATCAGATGTTAAGTCGTTAATTCCTTCGACTCTAGTGTAACTGGATGAAATACCTTTTATGATGAAGAAATCAAGCAGATCTGGTGTTTTTCCTGCATCCGTTGGCCAATACGTTGGCCCCCTTGGAGACAGGTATTCACATTTGTTTTCATGAATGGCATTGAACAAAGCATTTCCTTTCACAGGAGAAATTAGCCTGGAACCCCAAGTTGTATGTTTTATATTATAGTCCCCTCCAATAATAAATCTTGAACCGAGCTTATTAAAGACGTTATTAAATTGTAACTTCGTTGGTGTATGCCGTGGAGGACAGTATGCTGCCGCAATATTTAGATCTGCGCCATTATATTGGATTGAGATAACAGTTGCTTGCATGAAGCTTTCTCGAATATCCTCTTGTTGATTATGTTTAATATTATTTTTAATTAGTACAGCTGAACCACTTCTGGCTCTTTCACTAGGATGGGTTGTCCAGTAGGAATTAAATCCCTTTATTCTGAAAAAGCTTTTGCTGGAGAAGTGCGTTTCTGAAAGAAGTGCAATATCTATGTTGTTTGTATGGAGAAATATTTTCAGTTCTAGGGCTCGTTGGTTGAGCCCATTAGCGTTCCAAGTTAAAATGCGTAGGAACGAGTTAATCATTTGTGTGTATGCTGATTTTTTTTGCTGGGCGGATAGAAATTAATTTCTACTTTTGCCACCCTTTCTGTTAAGTGACCAAGTGTCTGTTGAATTTGACTAAGCTTTTTAATAATTTCAAAGTTAGTAGACTCGTTATTAACTTCTATGTGTTTGTTGTTTTGGTTTGATTCATCAGCAGATAATTTGGTGATTTGCGCATAGGATAATCTAACTGTGGATGGTGTGATTGTTGTTTGTAGTTTAGCAGCTTTGGTTTGTAATCGCTGTACTACTCTTGTTCTATTATTCTGTTGGCTTTTAATTTTGTTCTGATAAACACAGCATCCTTTATAATTTACAGTATGTCCTTGTTGTTGACAAAGAGTACATGAAGGCGCGATATTTGGTTGTTTTTTGCATTTTGTCGTGTGATGATCTCCAGCACATTTAACGCATTTGGTTTGACGATAGCAAAAACCCTTGGTATGTCCAAGTTGTGGACAATTCGTTCATTGTGGAATGTCCCTTGGCTTGTTAGGTGGCTCAATTTTAACTATACAGTACGCAAGTTTCTTGATGTCGTATACTTCTTTATTGTGGCCTTTTTGTTTTAAATCGATGTAAAACAATGGAAAGTGTTTTCTGTCTTTTACACCATTAGTTGTGACCAATTTGTATATGTTAGTAATACCTGCGACTTCATGTCCCATTTTTTCTAAGTCTGCTTTAATTACATCGTGACTAATGGAAGATGGTAAGCCTCTGATAACCACTCTATAAGGCTTTTCGCTTTTCAGCTGGTAGGTGTGATATTCTATATTTTCTGATTGGTTGCTGGGTTCTTTTTTTAATTCTTCCAGTAATTTTTTGACATTTCTGTAATCATTTTCATTTTGAAAGGTAATATTAATGTCACTATTTGAAAGCGCCTTAAAATTAGTTGATTCACTAGTGGTTTTTATTACTTTTTGTCGAAAGAGTTCGAAATTTTTGATATTGCCCACGTTAATGGGTGGAGGCAGTGGTATTTTTGGGTTTTTCTGTTCAACTGCGCGATTAGTTTCTCCATTTTTTGAAATTTATTTAACACCTCCTCGTTGTTTATAATATTTGTTGATTCACTCGGCATTTGTTCTGATAATGAAGTTACTTTTTCTGCGGAGACTGCGTTGTTTGCAAATATTTTTTGTATTGGTGATCTGATTTCAATGGAGTTACTCGTTACTCTTTTGAGCGTTGATATCGCTTAGCTTATTTTTGGTATCATTAGAATTTTGTAGCAATGTTTGGCCCCCCCTAGAATCCATGGGACCGAACTCCGGAGAGAGTGGATTTTCCTGAACATCTAGGGTATTAATTTCCTTGTTTGTTTTATCCATTGCGTTTTGTTGTTTATAGTGTTATTACACTCGCCTCTAGAAGTTCAGCCGTTGTGATACATTAAAAATGCAAAACAAACGTTTCCCAGGTGCTACTGCGTGGACGTAAACTAGAGACAGTTGATGGTTTCTACATAGTTGCAACGTTGGAGTATAAACCAATTTATAATTGGCTATAAACGGTCAACGCCTACCCTATTGAAACAAACCCAGCACCCAAAGCGATTTTTCCAAGTGTTCTTTCGCGTGTCTTCTGATTTCTTCGCTGACCTATTCTGTACAAGACAGTACCACTTGGTGAGCAATAAACTCGCAGTAAATTTTTATGTAATATATGCTCCTCGTTCCTGATGTGGCTGCTCACAATATTTTCTTTTCTCGGGTGAGTTCTCCAGTTTTCAAATACAAAAATTTAATTTACAATTTTATATTTTGGTTAATGTTATTTCACAAAAGGTCAAGAACGTACTACTTGCTTCCAGAAAAATAATTTATACAAAACAATTATTTATGGAAAATTCCTAATTATATAAAGAGTCATCTGTTAATAGATATTATAAACTTAGTTGAGCAACATACAATTTTAGTACAAATTTTCTTGGAAATGTAACATCATACCTAATATAATATTCTACGGCTTGTATTAAATTGAAAATGTCAAACAAAGTAAACAAATTAATTTGCAATTTGGTGGTGATAAATTTAAACGACTAGATACAATACAAATTTAAACTAAATATAATTTTTCATTTCCAGCTAACAAATGATAAGAAAAAACAAAGGAGCATCTGATGGACAAATTATTTCAGATAAGTATAAATAATAATTAAATTGTGATCAAACGATTCTTTGTGTTCTCATCTCTTTTTTAGGTTATGATCCTGGATGTCAAAGTTATATGGAAAAAATGTAATTACAGTGAACAACTTATATGGGAAAAACTTATGGAATACAAAATGAGTTAGTATAAATGATTTTAACTATTTCCTATAAGTTAATAATTAGAATAAGAAATTATGTTTCAGCGACTGTTACTAGATGAGGCGTTGATCAAATCCGCTGAGAAAACTATATGTACATATGCATGTTATTTATTTCCAGGTTTGCTTATTTTTCAGGTTGGATTGAACAATGTGAATTAATTGTTGGTGTTTGCTGCTTGCCCAATTTTGAGTTCAAGGTGTGTAGAGCCCAAACATATTCCATCTTTAAATCCCTATGTAGGTTGTCATTTCTTATGTATCACGGTGCATTCACTATGCCACGTAGGACTTTATTTTGGAAACCTTGAATTATTTTAATGGTGGTCTTCTTAGCAAACAACCGCAAAGCTGAATACCGTATTCTCCTTCATATTTAACCCGGAAGAAACGATCGGTTATGTAAGATTTTAGAACCTGATAAAATTGTTTTGGTAAATCTCGATGCAGTTTAAATTCTAGTTCTTAATGCCACACTTTGTCAAAAGCCTGAGCTACATCCAAGAAGATACTGGAACATATTTTCTTTTTTCCAAGCACATCTTTAACTACGTTTGTAATTCTATGCACCTGTTCTACAGTAGAGTGATTTTCTCTAAATTTCGCGTTGAAATCACCTCCAATGATGAAATTTGGTTCTAGCGATTTTAACAAGGTAATGTAGTCTTCCTCATTTAACTTATGTCGTGGAGGACAGTAAATTGAAGAGACACCATATTCCTTATTATTGTTTATTTATAATTTAATAGATATAATAGCGTATCTTGCATAATTGCGGTTTCAATATGCCCTAGTTCATGTTATCTTTAACTATTGGGTGGATGGAGTGGTAACAATGGTATCCTCATATATTAACATATAAAGTTTTGGTAAAATGGGTCTCGGCTACTAGGCAAATATCTATTTTTTCTGTGTGTAGGAACATTTCTAATTCTGGAATGTGTTGCATTTGTCCATTTGCATTCCAGATGACTATTCTTAACATTTTAGTCATTTAGCAGGCATTTGTAGCTACATTACGCAGTATTCTTTCGAGGACGCTATCATGTTGCACAATTTCTGAGAATGTTTTACGTTCTCGTGGTTTTGGAGTAGGAGATCAAAGTTCCACTTGCTTTATGGTTTGTTTTCGCCCATTTGATGTTACACAATTTTGTGAAATTTGGTGAGCTTTATTTCTTAATTGTTGTAAAGTTTTAGCTACTTCACAACCTCTGTAGTTGGCAGGATGTTGCCATTTGCAGTTTATGCATTTTGCAGGTACATTTTTACTCTTCGTACAGTCTTTTGCATAATGTTTACCAGCACATCTCACGCACCGTGGCTCTCGCCCGCAGTATTTCTGCGTAAACCGGTGGTTTTTCTTAGTGATTCAATCTTAACTTTCATGTTAAGGATAGCTTTTATATTAAAAATATCTTAAAATTTCTGTTTATTATTAAAAGTGGGCATGAACAATGGAAGCCCCTTTTTGGTTACTTTGCATTTCTGAGCATTTTCTTTCCGTTCTTTTTAAGAATATTAACTACATTTTCTATTAGCAGCTCTCTTTGATTTACATCCGCCACTATGTCTTCAATTGGGTAAATCGGATGAAGGTCTTGAGCCATAACTTTGATTTTGCGCTCATTTTTATTTTCGTACGTGTACCATTCGTTTCCTTGTTCGTTAAGCTTGTTTGCCAATGCTCTGACACCACGCGGTACTCTTTATCTGTCACCGTAATGCCTGTAATGCCAATAATATTGATTGGCGGAGGCGTCTTTTCTTTGGGCATAACCCGTACCAGGTTATGTTGCGGTGTTTTTCTTTATTACTAATGTTTCCACTAGTTGATGGTTGCCTATAATCAACTTCAGGCGAGGATTCGGCTTTTCTTTTTTTATTTGATTTTTTATTAGTTTTTAACGTCCAGGCGTATTGTCCGGTTTCTCTTTCAAGTTCTTTTTCATCGGTATGGTACTCTTGTTCTTTAGTGTTGTTTATAAAAGCCAGAGGCTTCTCCGGAACATTTTCAGCTCCTCGTTTTTTATCTTGAGCTTCATAACCTCGCCGCAAAGCTGGGAAGTAAAACTCTGAATTTCGTTCAACTTCTTTCTAAGATCATCAATTTCTTTTTCTTTATCTGCTTGGGAGGAGTAGCCAACTATAAGGGTGGTGATGAGCTAGCAAGTTTAGGCCTCCTTCCAAACACGTTTTCTGGTAGCAATGAGTGGCCCACCCCAGAATCCATTGAGCCTACCTCCGCAGAGGGTGCATTTACCGAATAATTCAGCGTACCACCTGGGGTATTATTCTCGTTATTGTTGTACGGCATTGCTAGTTGTTTAGTTTTGTTTCATTTACCACTCCGACCAGAATGAGTTGATAGTGGGTCCTGGATGAGAACATCATTTGCTAAGTTCTTGGTAGTCGGTTATCCCGCCGTTACTCGGTCGTCGGAGCCTCGTTTGTTAATTATCAGGGAGCACCACAAGCAGGTGAGGTTGACATTTGGGCTGGCATAGCGTGACATTAATTTTACTGGCGCCCCTTATTCCCTCGCAAGAATAGTGTAGAAACATTTAGAATAATTTTTTCATGGAAAATTATATTTTAGTACAGTAAAACATTGCGCTGTTAATGTAACTTATTCTATTATACCCTAGGTCTCACCGTAATAATATTTTACCTTTTTACCTTGTCAATCAAGGTTCGAATTACTGGATTGTGAATAAAACAAAACAGTTCAATTTATCACCAACGAATTTATTTATTTAACACCAAAAGTTAATTTTCGCACAATTTTACTTTTCACTAATAATTTTTATATCGCACTAAAACTAGCGCTTACCAAATACTAATAATCCAATTCGATCTTGTTGGCTTTTGATACACTCAAACAAATCAAAACGGAATAGACTTGAAAGGTCGAATGTCGAAAGGCCGCACAATGAAAGGCCGAATTTCGAAAGGCCGAATGTGTCGAAAGGCCGAATGTGTCGAAAGGCTGAATGTCGAAAATATGAATTTCGAAAGGCCGAAAGGTCGATTATCGAAAAGTCGAATTTCGAAAGGCCGAATGTGTCGGAAAGCCAAATAGGTCGAAAGGCCGTTATGTCGAAATTGGTTTTAATTTTTCATTTTTTTATGAATGAAAATTTTCAAAATTTATATTTTTATTAAAATTTTTGTGTAAAAATATTTAATAGTAAATCGCCTTAAATAATAAAATCCTCTTACGGTTTTTTTGTCATATAATTAAAAATTAATTAATTATAATAAAAAAAGAAATTTAAATAAATTTTTTTTC
Organism: Tipula vernalis; assembly: GCA_958295665.1. Taxonomy (NCBI): domain Eukaryota; kingdom Metazoa; phylum Arthropoda; class Insecta; order Diptera; family Tipulidae; genus Tipula; species Tipula vernalis. Next base: position 384,794,718 of record OY282558.1, on the reverse strand, counting down.
CGACAAAATTTGATCACATTAATGTGCTACATACATTATACTGCTACATATGCTATATACGGATTTATTAGCACGTATTTTCAATTTATTTAAATCATTTAACATTAAGAAATAAATTCAATGGTTTTAAATATTGATTTCAATCAATTAAGTGAAGGAAAATTGAATGAAAATTCGCCCTTTCGAACCAATCGGCCTTTCCACAAGTTAGAACATTCAACCCATTCGGCCTTTCGACAATCGGCCTTTCGACCCATTCGGCCTTTAGACATTCGGCCTTTCAACACTTTCGCCCTTTCGACGCAATCGGCCATTAGACACTCGGCCTTTCGAGACATTCGGCCTTAGGGCATTCAGCCCTTCGACATTCGGCCTTCCGACCCATGCTCCTTTCCTAGAAGAATAGTCTAGAAACATCTAGAACAGATTTATTATGGAAAATTCCATTTTAGTACAGTAAAACTTTCGCTATTAATCTAACTTATTCTATTATACCCTAGGTGTCACCGTAACACTATTTAATCGTTAGACTGTCGCCTTCCAAATACGAATAATCCAATTCGATTAGTATCAATACTTTAGAAACATTTAGAAAGTTGTAGCATGGGAAATTTCCGTTTTAGTGCAGTAAAACTTTGCGCTATTAATTAATTTTATCTATTCTACCCTAGGTGTCACCGTAACAATATGAACACATACACAATTTCAAGCCGATCTGTCGAATAGAATTGTTCAGACAGTTGATTAAAGTAAACTTGTTTTTGTATTTTTTTAAAATAGAAAAAGTTAAATATCGTGCGGTCATTAAATAAATTTTTTGTGAAAAAGGTATAAATGCTAAATTTCAACGGTGAACGTACAAGCCTTGAAGATGACTCCCGTTCAGGACGTTCAAAAACTGCTAGTACCGATGAAATGATTGATTTGCACATGAAATGATTATGGAAGACAGACGACTGACTAGTTCTGAAATTGCTGGGGCATCTCAACTGAACGGGTGTTAAATGTTTTAACGAATCAATTAGGTATGAGAATACTGTTGACAAGATGGGTGTCGTATTTGTCAAATTCGGATTAAAAACGACTTCGAGTCCGACTTTCTCAATACCATTTGGATCGTTTTCAATACCATTGGATAGAAAAATTCGTAAGGGGCAGTTTAAAATATAAAAAAATCATCTTTCTTCAAGGCAACAATGCATGAGCTTACAAAGGTGTTTCCAGATCTGGCTCCCTCTGGAAAGTGTTACGATGTTATTGCTGTGGTAAAGGAAAATTTTTGAAGGTCTTTCGGAAAACCATTTCAGAGACGGTGTAAATGAATTGGAAAGTCGCTGGGCAAAATGTATTGCGCTTAGAGGAGAATATATAGACCTATTATTTAAGATTTTTACCAGATTTTGAGAGAGCCGTGTTTTTCTTGCAATCGAGAAAAAAACAATATTAGCAAATATTCATCTTCGGCAACGCCTTCGTCTTTCTGCTATACCATATACCGTCGATATTTGTACTTAGACACGTGCGGGTACCACTTCGAAATATTGGATGATGTTGTATATTGCAACCGATATTCACACATTTTGTCCATCCAAGCCATTCCGAGGACCGCACACATTTGTATGCTTCGATAATTTGTTTATTTGTCTGAACAGGGATATGTACATGGTGAAATATGTTTATACCATTCTACAAACATTGTAATAATATTTTTAGTGTAACTTCAAATTACATGCAATTTAATATACATCAAGTATACAAACAATTATAAGTTTTGCAGTACATTTCGAAACGAAAATTATAAAGTATAATTCAAAAACATGTAATTATCTTACATTACATAAAACTATTATATGTACAATACATACATATCAACTATGCGCTACTGCAAAAAAATTTGAAATAATTTTTCTCATTTCCTTAATGTGAATACATATTTTCATTACTTTTTACATAAAAACAAAATTTAATTTCTATGTTAGTTTCAAATTAATTAAATGTTTGAAAAAAACATTTTATGTAACTGAAACTTATATGTTTCGTCTGGTTTCAAAATATTTTCTTATAAGAAAAGACAATTTTTTGTATTTATAATACATACCAAAACAAATCAATTGTACTTCCTTTTTCTTGTTTTGTGTCGTTGACCAATACAACAACGAATAATAAATATTAATAAAAAAGTTTTTGTTTGAGTTATATAAATATGTAGATTTCTTTCCAACTAGAGTTATAGTCATCATCTACTCGTAGATTTCAACTACTTGTTTGTTTGACTGGAGTGTTCGACCAAGCTATAAGCCAGACCTCCCAGAGTGGGCCGGGCATCACCAATCAAGATAAAGAGGATTCAAAGAGGTTAAGTTAGTAATGATTGAAATTGACCCGGTTACAGACACCTAAGGAGTATTATTATTATTATTATTGGAAGGCCATGCGGGCGATCAGCCACCTCGCACTGCAACCTAAAAGATCTATTGTGCTGCACACTGCTTAATTATCCGTCCAGTCAATATTCAGGTTCTTAATGAACCTGACAATACTGCCTCCCGGTACGTGATACATACTATCTGGGCTTATTGCTCTCCCTCCTAGATGTTTACTACAGCATGTAGTTCCGCTAGAAAGACGGTATCATTGGAGCCCAGGGACTTCGAGAAGGTTGTCCCTACTATTCCGTTTGATTTTACTCTTACGAGTTGCTGGGAATTGCAAATCGCCTCTAGGTCACCCAGCTTTACTACAGGAAGGCTAAATAAAACTGGAGGGTGCCTGGTATCCAGAGCCCGCATATTTTGGACTAATTAACCTATCAGCCATTCATCCATCGGCATATGCTGTTCCACCTTAGATTAAGGGTTTTTGTCAAGGTTTTCTCTTTTAGCGCCGTAGTTTAGCCTGTGCCAAATGGCCTTAGTTACCAGTGGTTGCTACGAGGAGGCAGCACGTACATATGCGAATTGTAAACAGGCTACCCCTTACACAATTGTACCCATCACGCAGCTGCCTAATCCAAGACCAGAACAGCTCACGTGATGCGCACCCTACTGGAAGGTTACGGAGCTGGTAGATTAATCTACTCAACTTTGGTCCCCCCCCCTCCAATAGACGCCAAACCACCTGCGGATGTATAGAACCAGATAAAGCTCGGTGCATGCTTCCATCGAAATTCCCGCCCATACCATGACTGAGTGGCCCCGAACTCCTTCGCTAAAGGTGCATGGAGGGTAATGCTCTCCCTGTCGTCGCCATACTAGTTCTCGCCCATCAGGAGACCTCATACAAAATTTCGATTCATCGGTGAATAGGACTTGATTCCAATTAGGTTCAGTCCAAATTGCATGTTCCTTGGCAAATTGTAGCCGAGCAAACGTGTGTTGTGGCAGAAGCTCTGCAAAAACAATCGCAAAAACAACTTCACAAAATTTCCATTTTGCCGATAAATTCAAATTTTCCATGGCATCCTATTTTTTCTAAGATTGTTTTGAATGACCTTGAATTTGGTTTTAGTGCGGTTCAAAAGATATTCGCAACAAAAAAAGATTTTTTTAGGGTAGCCCGTTTTCTATACCGGTCAGTGTATTATAAATGTAGAATATCTGCAAACCTGCCACTAAGATAATACGAATTGGATGAGTGATGGACGCTGTGTTTCTGTGCAAAAACAAAGGGATTAGCTAAATCGAGGTTGACACGCGGCTAATCTCGAAAAATTCACTTAAATTGGTATAAAGCACTCCCTGCAAACCATTTAATTAACCCTCGTCCGGCGGCTTAACTCTACAATGTTAACAGAGGTACAATTGTATTTGATTTGATTTGATTTATCGTTGACTTAATAATTTACATTTATTTTGCTTTTGGTACACTCTCTATTGAGCATGAGCTCATTCATAAGAGAGCATCCCAAAAGACATGGATAACTAAAAAAATAAAAAAGACACGATACTAGCCAGGGTCAACGCCAGTCCCGCAACTTCGCCTGGATCTTTGCTAAAAGCATGCAGGAACAGTTTCAATATCTCGACGCTACCCAATAAACTTGACTGCATTCGCTTAATGTTCTAATTTGAAATTTATCATTTTCATGTTTGGACATCCAATTAAATTGTGATCGTTGCTGAGAATCTAATTCCGCATAATAATTGGGCTGTAATATAGAAGCGAAAGTAATTTTTGGTATATTTTGGTATTTTTACATCAATTATGCCATACATTCCGGTTTGAATAATTTCATTCCACATAGAAGTAACAATTATGAATACCGAATTAACGATTAACGAATTTATTTATTTAACACCAAAAATTAATTCAGCACAGTTTATTATTAATAATCCACAAAATGATTTTTCGTAATATTTCCACAAATTTTACTGATCACTTTTAATTTTTCAATCTTACTAATTCTCTTTTTAATCACTTTTAATTCACTTTATAATCCTTATACTTTCGCTTACCAAATACTTGTATCGCCTCACTCATGCATGCTCCACCACAATGCATCACCTACATGCGTTGGTATGTAACCATAAAACTACTGTCTCTTCCGTATGAAGCGACAACACAAAAACAAAATAAAATTTATTTTCTTCAGTCTCTTTCAGTCTTACGCCAACCACTCATTTCGTGTGTACCAAAAATGGTGGTGCAAAATAATAAAATTAAATAAATATTGTACTAAAATAAATTAAGAAATTATAATTTTTAAATTAAGTTTATAAAATAAATTAATTAAACCGTCAAAATAAAAATAAATTTTATGTTAATTTAAATTGTGTGTGTTCGGTGTTTTATATTCGGTCATTTATATTGGTGACCCCGACGTGATTTTTTATGGAACGGAACACGCGGTTAATATTTTTTTTCTGGAACACGCCACACAAAATAAATCGGCGCAACAAAATTTTTGAATTTGTGTTTTATACATATATGAATGTAAAATATGGACACCTGGTACGAACCCATATCAGGTAAATGGTATGTTCCTAACAAAAAATAAATTCAGCGAAGTGCCTTTATTAATTATTATTATTTTTTGTGTCTTTTGTGTTTTTTTTTGTTTTGAGGTATTTTCGGCGACAACGCATATACCTACACACAGTGTAGTCAGACATTCAGTCAACAAACACATGCAGGCAGACGCCAGCAGGCAGACATACACAATAACGAGTCACACCACAATCATATGATAATCAACTTGATTTATCACATCGGCAGCATAAATATCATCACCGCCCTTGCCATTATGAGCGTAGCACGACAAGCGAGAGTAACGGGACCAGCATTGCCATCAACAATAAAAAAAATAATCCAAGACCAACACGTGCTGCAACTACAACATCACCGCCATTATCATTCCACGGCACACATACCCCTATTAACATTTCTACACTCGTCATCATTATCATCGCTACCATTGATGAGTAGCTGCATCAACCATCATTACCTCCATAGCAATAATCATCACTACCACATTCGTCGCCACCGTCATTCATCTTCTGCTGATGCTTTAGCAGCTCTAACAACAGAGACGACAACAATAGCAGAAACAACCGTCGGCAGCCATATCATCGCCATCATGACATCAGGCGGCTTAATTATATCGCTTTCGCCATCGAATACGTCATCATCATCATGGCCACTCCCGATGTGCAGCATCAACAACAACAACAATGGCAGCAACAATTCATTTTTTTATTTTAATTTTTTTTTTGTTATATATAATAACATGTACATTTTTTACCACCATCGTGGGCTCATTTTCTTCTATTCATTTTTTAGATTCAATAAATTTATATTTTTGTGTTTTCACTCAAATGGCTCGACCAATGGTCGTACAGCAAAACTACCACCCAGCCATTCCCAACTGCACTCCCCACCGCCTTTTATACGGCCACAGTCGAAACTCACTTCGACTGCCGCCATATAAACTTTCCATGTTACTGGGACACAGTCGAGACTTACTACTGGGACACAGTCGACAACACCTCTTTGCTGGCCCCAAAGCCCATCGACTCCAGACTTCTGGCGGTCTATTACGAAATTTTTCGATTTCGAATTTTTACGATAAGCCGCGGATTTACCCTATTATTAAATATATCATTTACAAAAAATGTTTCCACAAAAACACAAAATACCATAAATTTTATAAAATCCGCCAACTAAATAGCAGTCGAATTTTGCCATGTCCGTTCGAAAAAAAACTGCTGTGAATTTTCTTTTTTGTTTGATAATAGGGCGGATTTTTTCGATATCGTAAAAATCCGAAATCGAAAAATTTCAGAATAGGCCCCTAGAATTCATTTTCTGGTCTGGCATGTCACAGCTTTGCCTACATGGAAACTCGGTCGACGCACCACTCTGCCCTCACTTGTGTCAACTCACCGGACATCTTAAAATAGCTCTCTCCTCGGCACAGCACTCAGTGGGGAGAGATTAGAGGTGCACATCAGGTACATGGTCGAAGCCCCCTGCTCCCAACCTATCTGGCGTATTCCTTGACTGTCTCTTACACCGCTGCCTGCCATGACACAAGCATCGACCGATCACATTCTCCTCTCTTCACCCTGTCTCGGCCATCGACTCCGTTAATGCTTCTTACGAGGTAAAACATTTCTGTTCAGCTGATCTGAACACAGACAGACCGAAACCAACTATGTTTGGTTTGCGGGGGGAAATCACTTGCGGGGGAGTCCTGTAGCGGCTCACTAATGCATGCTCCGCCACAATACTTCACCTACATGCTTTGGCGTCTGAGTTTAACCAACAACCAGTGTAACGTTTTCACGCCGCTCAACGTTTTACCATCTGGGAACACACGCATGAAGAGACAACACAAAAACCAAATAAAATTTATTTTCTTCAGGTTCGCCTCAGATATCAACGCTTCAACACGTCGCTCTTTGTGTTGGACACCAACCACTCATTTCAAAACACAGCAAAATAATAAAATTAAATAAATATTTTACTGAAATAAATTAAGAAATTATAATTAATAAATTAAGTTTATAAAATAAATAAATTAAACCGTCAAAATAAAAATAAATTTTATGTTAACTTAAATTTTCCAGTTAGAAGAGTGTAGAAACATTTAGAACAGTTTTGGTAAATTCCACTTTAGTACAATAAAACATTGAGCTATTAATGTAACTTATTATTTATTTGGGCATTTGTTGCATACAACAAATTTTGTCAAGCCGTCCATTATTAGTAGGATGTACTTTTTCTTTGACCATGGTGGTTCTTCAAGAGGCCCATAATAAGCGGCATGCACAATCTGAAAACGTTTGTCCTCTTTTGAAATATTGTGCAAATATCCTTCTCCTTACCGGGTGTTATACACAATGTAGAATTTGTGTAATTTTAATAAAATTATGAATTTGATTTTTATGAAAATCAGTCCATCTCTTAATCCATAATGTGAACTTTCCTGTTTTCCCAATTCAACCCGTAGCTCTTCCAGCTTAGAATCTAAACTTAGCAAGATAGCAAGATTCTGCTCGAAAACATTTTCATTTATTACCAAAATAGGTTCAATCCTGCTAAGAGCTTCCACATGTGTCATTCTCATATCTACTTCATAATCGAAATATTGCATCTGCATAGGACCTATCTTTCAATTCGCGGGTTAATCCACTTTTTTGCGTAAGCGTAAGTTTTAATGCATTACAATCGGTTAAGATTTTAAAACATCTATCGGGCTTAATGAGCGAAAACGTCTAGGATATAGCACCAAAACCAATAGAGCTTGCATCATAATGCAATTTGTTTTCTGAAGGATTCAAAATTGTTAACACTGGCCTTTCAATTAGTTTTGGTTTTAACGATTGTTTGACCCTTTTCGAAACATTTACCCCCTACTTCAATAAATCTTGTAAAGGTCGCGCCAAATAAAAGAAATCAGCAATAAACTTTCTAAAATATGAACACATTCCCAAAAAATTCTGAACTTCTTTTAAACTTTGCGATTGCGGTTATTCCATAATTGATTTAAAATTTCAATAATTTGATTTTATACCTTCCATACGTATCGTATAACTCAAATAATCAATTGATTCGTTTCAATAAATTTTAAAATAGAATACTAAAAACGTCTCACTTTTATATTGTGGACGGGTACAACACTTTTTAAATCACTTTTTAATTCCTTTTTAATCTTCAAACTATCGCTTACCAAAAACTAATAATCCAATTCGACTTCGTTCGCCTTTTTATATACACAAACCAAACTTCTAGAAATTTCATGACTTTTCCAGTAAGAATAGTCTAGAAACATTTAGAACAGTTTTATCATGGAAAATTCCATTTTAGTACAGTAAAACCTTGAATTATTAATTTAACTTATTTTATTATTACCTAGATGTCACCGTAACATTTTTTTCCAATATTATTTTGAATTCAAGTTCTTTATACGTCAATCTCGAGAATGGCTAATAATAATTCATCTTTCGAACGGAAACATTATAAACGTTTATTATTTCGATCATAAAATGCGGACGTACGTAGTTTATTCGCTAATATTAATTTATCTTGATAATAAGTCACGAAGTCCTCGTTCAACCTTCGTTTTCTATTTTTGATTTCAATTTTTAGTACCTCACGAGTAGGTCTAATAATATAAATATTTTTCCAGCTCGTGCAACATATGCTCGGTACGTGAATGATAAAATTGTAAACCCTTTCCAGAAAGCCGCGACATCCTGGTCAATTGTAAATGCATCTCTAACACTCGATACTTACTTTGAACATCGACTATTTGGTCTTTGAAAATCTCAGTACTAATAAAATGTGCCACTCTGTTTGATATATCACTTTCTCATAAAGCCACTTTCTGTTTAGGTAAGTCGTTTCGCAATACACCGCTTTTCAGCTGAGCAACTTCTTTGTCAGTGTCTCATGTTGTTCCTTCAATAATACAATTTTTGTTCGTAAGTTATTGTTCTGTCCCGCATCCCTCTTATCTCGTTTGTACCCTTAGATCCATTTATCATCACCGTATTATCACTGAACTCGTACACACTTCTTCGTCGTCAGCATCATCATGTGCTTCATCCTCCATAATTGTCGTTAACTTATCGCAATTCACTCGCTTGAGTTTGCTGAATCCCTATAAATCACCCAGTAAATTTTTAGTTCATCGATTACTCAGCAATTGTTCAATAATGCGTTAATATCAAATTGATTTTTAAATAGCCCACATCTGAATTTTATAAACAATAGTATCTATCATCTACAGGCATATGCCCTACTAACATTTTTTGGTTAGTCAAAAAATCCCTACACTAAAATAAATCAAGGCTTGTTGCTCTGGGAAATTTTAAATCAGAGTAATACACATTTTACAAACGCAAGAGCAACTAAGCGTCTTTTAATAAAACAAAACTACACACACATACAACCCAAAATACAACAGTTAATTTAATTTAATCCCCTACTAAAACATTTTATTTTATTTTCACTAAAAATATTGAGCAGCCCAAAACCACAACCAACATTTTATTTTGCGACAAAAAGTAAATTATGTTTTGTGACCAACCGGCCTAAGATTTTGTCATCACCATTTTTGGTTACTTGGGTGTTACAACTTTCGACCGCCATTAAAGGTGCGTTTACATGCAACATTTAGACAATGACAGAATCTGCACAAAAAATCAGAAAAACATGCAAATCGAAATGGTATTTGTCTGTCAGTCTGTGCCTTCTCTACAGCCCAGATGGTTTAACAAATCGATCTGAAACTTCAGCTTTAAGGTTTTTTGATAAATTGGGAGGTCCCAGTGAATTTTACTCCAAATCGGCTAACCGGAAGTGGCCACTCCTTTGGTCCAGAAGATTTATTTTGCAAATATCTTAAAAAGAATAAGGTTTACAAAAAACTTCTTTAAAAATAAAAAATTAAATAACTAAAAATAAAAAAAAAATTAAAAATTAAAAAAAAAAAAAAATAAAATTCCTCAAAATTGGGCACGCCTCCTTTTTTTACTTGGTCATGCAAAAACAAAATTTTATATACAGGGTGTCCCACTGGGACTAGTCCAAACGAGTAGGGCCTGTAGCTGGATCAATATCATGAAAAAAAGTCCACTACGCATATGACCGGAAATGAACCGTTACACACTTCAATTGCATTTCAAAATTTTTAGCATGGCACACCACCTTGAATGATGTTAATGCCAATAACTCTTCTAAAAATTAAGGTAACTCAATTGTTTTTCTATAATTTTAAAGGCACAGAGTTCTTCTTTCTTCTCTGAAAGTAGGAATATCATGCATGGTATTTTCCATAAAGAAAACGATGGTGGAATTCAAAAAATTGTGCGAGAAATAACAGAAAAATTCATTAAACTTATTTTTTCTCGAAAAACTCACTTAATAATTTTTGTTTTTTATTTCAAATTTAAATTTAACAGACGATTTAATACAAAATTTCTTTATCGTTTTTTATTTAATCATGTATAGTTTTTGAGATATTAACGTTTCAGTGTAGTACTTGTTGAAAAAAAATTATTATAAAAACCAGTTGTTAGAAGTAAAAAATTTATTATGAAAAACCAAAGCAATCGTTTTAAACAAAAACAACAATTTAGTACGCACGTGCATATGTTGCGTTTGTTAAATCTTTATAACCGTTAGTAAACGTATAGCTAAAATTACATAACGTATAGCTAATACACATTCGAAGAACTCTATGGTTCCTATCGAATACGAAAATGTTAGCCGAATTCAATACGAAGTCAATAATGCTGACGAACAAGTTTTGAATTCAATACGAAGAGATCCACCATTAGCACGAGACGTCTTTCTTAATAACTTGGTATTAAAAAAAATAAAGTTTGGAGGGTACTTCGAAGAAACCATTTACACCCATTCCACTACATACTGTTAAAGTTAGCCGAAAGTGAAAAGTCGATAATGCAGATTGTGTTAGTCCATCCGAAAGTAAAAAAAACAATGGTAATGCAGATTGTATAGTCCCAGCAGAAAGTAAGAAGTCGATAATGCAGATTAGCCGAAAATAAAAAATTTAATACTGTTAAAGTTAGCCGAAAGTTGCCAGCCGAAAGTGAAAAGTCGATAATGCAGATTGTGTTAGTCCAGCCGAAAGTAAAAAAAAAATATAATGCAGATTGTCTAATCCCAGCCGAAAGTTTCCAGCCGAAAGTAAGAAGTCGATAATGCAGATTAGTCGAAAATAAAAAAAATTGTAGTTATCAGCCGAAAGTAAATAGGATACAGAGATTTAAATAAAAAAATTTGTAAATAAATTTACGTGTAAAACTTTCCTTCGTAGAAAATATCGGAAAATCAGAAGAATATACAAAATTGGAATAAAATCAGCCCCTAGAGTAAATATCTGAAGTTGAATCATTTTTATGTGATTTGTCAATAGCTATCGAATGCAAAAATTCTGTTCAAGTTTCCCGTGGGAAATCTCGGAAAATTCGATTTTCCAAAAATTATTCGAAAATTTTTATAAAATCAGCCTCTAGAGTGTTATGTCTGGAGATGAATTACATTGATGTGACTTGTCAATAGCTATCGCACAAAAAAAAATTCAGTTCAAGTTTCCCGTGGGAAATCTCGGAAAATTCGATTATCCAAAAATTATTAGAAAATTTGTATAAAATCAGCCTCTAGAGTGTTATGTCTGGAGATGGATTGCATTGATGTGACTTGTCAATAGCTATCGCAGGAGAAAAAAATTAGTTCAAGTTTCCCATGGGAAATCTCGGAAAATTCAAAAAGTTTCTAGCCGAAAGTAAGAAATGGATGAATAATGTCAGCCTCTAGAGTGTTATGTCTGGAGATGAATTGCATTGATGTGACTTGTCAATAGCTATCGCAGGAGAGAAATTCAGTTCAAGTTTCCCGTGGGAAATCTCGGAAAATTCGATTTTCCAAAAATTATTAGAAAATTTGTATAAAATCAGCCTCTAAAGTGTTATGTCTGGAGATTGATTACATTTAACTGATTTATCAATAGCTATCGTAGGAAAAAAATTCAGTTCAAGTTTTCCGTGGGAAATCTCGGAAAAATCAAAAAAGTTTCCAGCCGAAAGTAAGAAATGGATGAATAAAATCAGCATCTAGAGTGTTATATCTGGAGATGGATTGCATTCATGTGACTTGTCATTAGCTATCGCAGGAAAAAATTCAGTTCAAGTTTTGCGTGGGAAATCTCGGAAAATTCGATTTTCCAAAATTTTGTACAAAAGTTGTATAAAATCAGCCTCTAGAGTGTTATGTCTGGAGATAAATTCCATGGATGTGACTTGTCAAAAGCTATCGCCGGAAAAAAATTCAGTTCAAGTTTTGCGTGGGAAACTTGAACTGAATTTTTTTCCTACGATAGCTATTGACAAGTCACATCAATGCAGTCCATCTCCAGACATAACACTCTAGAAGCTGATTTTATACAAATTTTCTAATAATTTTGGTAAAACCGAATTTTCCGAGATTTCCCATGGGAAACTTTTACTGAATTTTTTTCCTGCGATAGCTATTGACAAGTCACTTCCATGGAATTTATCTCCAGACATAATACTCTCGAGGCTGATTTTATACAAATTTTCTAATAATTTTTGGAAAATCGAATTTTCCGAGATTTCCCATGGGAAACTTGAACTGAATTTTTTTCCTGCGATAGCTATTGACAAGCCACATTAATGCAATTCATCTCCAGACATAACACTCTAGAGGCTGATTTTATACCATATTTCTAATAATTTTTGGAAAATCGAATTTTCCGAGATTTCCCACAGGAAACTTGAACTGAATTTTTTTCCTGCGATAGCTATTGACAAGTCACATGAGTGCAATCCATCTCCAGACATAACACTCTAGAGGCTGATTTTATACAAATTTTTTAATAATTTTGGGAAAATCGAGTTTTCCGAGATTTCCCACGGGAAACTTGAACTGAATTTTTTTCCTACGATAGCTATTGACAAGCCACATTAATGCAATTCATCTCCAGACATAACACTCTAGAGGCTGATTTTATACCAATTTTCTAATAATTTTTGGAAAATCGAATTTTCCGAGATTTCCCACAGGAAACTTGAACTGAATTTTTTTCCTGCGATAGCTATTGATAAATCACATCAATGCAATCCATCTCCAGACATAACACTATAGAGGCTGATTTATTTTCGGCTGGAAAGTCAATAACATAATCTGCATTATCGACTTTTCACTTTCGGCTGGAAACTTTCGGCTAACTTTAACAGGGTTTCCACTACACTCCAGTGCAAGAATTATTACCAGTCGATTTACCAAATAGAGCAAATTTCTGACGTTTATTGTTAAACAATGAGGAATATAATCCTTCATATTTGTCATCTATTTTATGGACAGACGAATCGACATATACGAGAGATGGAATAACAAATTTCCACAAACTTCATGAGTGGCAACCAGAAAACCTACACGTTAAGCGAAGATCATCATTTCAAAGACATTTTATAGTTAATGTATGTAGTGATATAATTGGAAGTAATTTTATCGGGCCAATTTTACTACCTGAAAGATTGAACTCACAAAACTATCTTGAATATTAGTATGAAACAGCTCCCACTGTGCTAGATTCAATTCCACTCATGATGAGAAATACTTTCTTGTATCAACAAGCTGGAGCTCCTGCACACCATGAAAGACAAGTTCGAAATTGGTTTGATATTAATTATCCAGCGCGATGGATTGGTCGCAGCGGCCCTATAGCTTGACTGGCTAGATCTCCAGATTTAACACCATTAGACTTTTATGTATGGGGATATTTGAAAGGAGAAGTCTACAAAACAAACATTCAGACTAGGGAGTAGTTGGTTGATCGAATCAATAATGCCGGCAACAAAATAAAAGAAAATTTAGAAAATTTCAATATGGCTGCTGCCATTAAAAGACGATTGCAACTATGCTTGTTACAAAATGGAAATCATTTTGAAAATTGTTTGTGATGTTGAAAACCTAGAAATTCATACAAAAAATTATTAAGTACTACATTGAAATGTTAATATATCAAAAACTGTACATGATTAGATAAAAAACGTCGAAGCAATTCTTTATAAAATAGTAATTAAATTTAAATTGAAATAAAAAACAAAAATTATTAAGTGAGTTTTTCGAGAAAAAATGAGTTTAATGAATTTTTTTGTTATTTCTCGCACAATATTTTTAATTCCACCAATGTTAACTTTATGGAAAATACCATGCATGATATTCCTACTTCCAGAGAAAAAAGAAGAACTCTGTGCCTTTAAAATTATAGAAAAACAATTGAGTTATCTTAATTTTTAGAAGAGTTATTGGCATTTACATCATTCAAGGTGGTGTGCCATGCTAAAAATTTTGAAATGCAATTGAAGTGGGTAACGGTTCATTTCCGGTCATATGCGTAGTGGACTTTTTTTTCATGATATTGATCCAGCTACACGCCCTACTCGTTTGGACTAGTCCCAGTGGGACACCCTGTATTTATGTTTATCATGTGAACACGTCTCAAAATTATCATGTTAACATGTCGTCAAAATGAAATGAAATCAATTTGCTCAACTAAAATATCAATTTAGCCCCAAATTCATTTCGATCCAGTAATCCGACAATAAAATGTCCCAAATCATTACCACATACCTTTGTACATACAAATTCAAACTTAATTTAATGTAATCGCGGACTAAATATTTTTATTTTTTCACTTAAAGAAATACGAAGCGAACGAAAACACAACCAACTATAAAGGGTGCACCCCATCTACTCATAGATTTCAACTGCGCAATAAAATCCACAGTGGTGCAAAGCTCATAATAAATTTATTTTTAAATAAACTCAAAACTGCAACTTCTGATCTTAAAAAAGTTGTTGGCAAACTTATATGTTTGTTTATTATTTCATTATTTACGGTTCCCCTTAGTAACATAACAGCTTTATTAGCTCAAGTTTATTAAGTTGTAGAAAAATAAAAATTGTAACTTTGAATATTTTAATATTGGAAATCGCTTATCTATCGCTCCAGTCTTCATGCTACATAAATAAATTTAACGCACACGATTTGCCACAACCCGCCGAACATGAAGACACACAATTCTCTAAACCATTTTCGTTTTACAAACAAAATTAAATGATGATTTTTCAAGGTGTGGTGGGTCTTTCACACTTTAGAAAATACATATAGACGAAAAAAAAAATCTTTATTTAATCCCGCACCTCAAAAAGCTTAATTCTCTTATCAAAGAAAATTTTTTCAATACTCTTCCAATAAAAAATACACTAATTAAAAATTATAATTTCTTGTGAACCTTATCCCGCAGCTCAAACAAAAATCATTTCCCCTGTATAAGTACATAAATGTACGAGTACACAACATAAAAATTGCAAATCATATAAACAAAAACTTATTCATACATTTGTACACAATTCGGGTAGCAATGTCAATGGAAAATAAAACAAACATTAAATTAAGCTCTCGGCAAACAAACATGAAAATAAAAGCAGAAGAAACAAGAAACAAAAAAAGCTTTTCCTTAACGTAAGTTAATATAAATTTATAATGAGCATATAACAACAACAACAACAACGATGAAGAACTGAAGAACGTAAATGAAAATCGCAGGAAGTTTTTTCTTAGTTTGGTTTTTGTTGTCGTCTGATGGTATCGTATACCTAACGAAATATTTATGTACGGAACTGTATGTGCCGTAATTGTTATTTTATCAGAAAGAAAACAAAAGCAAACGAAAGGAAAGTAAATGACATAAGTTACATTTCGTTATGAATAAATTAGTAAGGTTTAAGACGTTTTTTATCGTGTTTGTATGTATGTATGTATGTATGTAAGACGACTCTTGTTGTAATATATGACATTCTACTTGACACAGATATTCACCATCTAAACTAAATATGTTATTATTTGCATTACATACTCTTGTGGGCCGATTTATGGTGTGAGGTGGTTGTGTGATGTACTACAGTTTTATATACATACGTAAAACATGAATTTATGTTTTACTAATTGTTATAAAATAGGAGATATGTACATTGAATGAGTAATAAACATTTTACTCTAGTTAAATACGGTAGTTTTTCTACTCCTGTAAGAATTTTTAAAATTTTTTTATAAAGTTTCTCCAATTTCTGTTTTTTTTTTCATTTAAAAAAAAATTGCTCAAGATTATTTATTTATGCTCACCGACATTTATCGCACACGGAATATGTTTTATTCACAATCAGTTGATAACATACAGGTTAGAAAGTGAGCGATTTCCATGCGTACACTTCAAACGGTCGGTAATAGTAAAAAAGGGATTAGTAACGGCGAACAAGTGCAAATTTGCTGACTTTTGTTAACTAATTTTATAAAGTGTCAATTGTGCAGCGCCTACTAAGTGTTAATATTTTGACAAAATAAATGATAATATTATTCGCCTTTAAAGCGCCGCGATTTATTCACAATTTTATGAGCCAAAAGTGATAACCGGTTATTTATTTATCGCAATTATAATTAATTTCAAATGTTAATCGATAAATTAATTCCATTGAAAATAAGTTTAATTTTTTAATTGCAAAAAACGATTATTTTGAAACAAATTGACCAAGAAACATGTCTAATTATGCATTTATTTATCGGTTGATCACCTTTGGCTAGGTTGTAAAACCGTACACCAGATGTCAAATACTCTGCGTAAAAAGGCGAAGAGAGATAGTTTTTTATTTATTTATATTATAATGTTGCTTGTTTTATTGAATGCCTCGGATTGTGAATAAAATAGTATACAAACCTCGGCGAAAAGTACCACTACCGTCTCGAAAACTAGTTCACCTTGAGGCTACGCCTCTCGGTAAACTAAGGTTCTCTCGAGTGGGATGGAATACTTTCCGCCTCGGTATGTAATCTACTATACCGTATTTCAAAAGCAAAAATTAATAAAACCAAAGCTTCCTAAGATAATATTTCAAATAATATGTTTTTGTTTGAGGAAAACTACGTCTTCCCTCAAATAAAAGGACCAGTCCTTTTATTCAGGTGAATACTAATTATCCATTTTTTAAAAATCGTAGAAATTAATTCGAATAAAAGGACCTTCAAATAGAGGGATCAGTCCTTTTGTTCGAATAAAAAGAACTAATTCACTAAAACGAATAAAGATTAATACTGACCAATAAAACTAAATTAATAAGGTTTAATGTTGTTTCATTCTTAAACTTCATATTTTATTATAAAATAATTTTCAAAATTAAACATTAATAAATGTATGTACAAAAAGAAATTTAAACTCCATGTTACTCCATTAAACTATAATTATTGTTGATACGTTGTGTGATTTAGTAAAAATTTGAATGCTAAGTTCAAACTGGCCATTCCTATGTTAAATGTTATGATCATTTAGGTCATAACTGTAATGTATGCGTAGTTAACACATGTAAACGCAGCATTATTCGAATCATAGCTATGTTCGTAGCCGTGAGAAGAGACGGAGAAGAGCTCCAAATAAATTAAATCTATAAGTTACAATAAATTGTATTTATTTTTATAACTCTTAAAATTAAGTTGTAATAATCTTAGAAGAGAGGTGTAATGTATGCGTAGTTAACACACGTAAACGCAGCATTATACAAATCGTAGCTATGGTCATGAAGAACATAAAAAGGTACAATAAAAGAATGAGCATTCTATTAAGTGGTGTAAAAGACAACGTGTGTATATTATTTCCATCTCGTTTAAGAAGAATAATAAAAACATCACAATAACATTTCTCGTTGATGCTGAATGGTTGGTTTGAGTTTAATTTCTGAATTCTTAATAAATCACCTAGTATATTGATAATAATTATAATTTAATTATTTTACATTTTCAAACCGAAATAGCCATCCATATTTACCATGGTGATCCCGTTCATAGCTGGTTTCTGATAATTTGGAAAATTCGTTGTCCTACTCAATTATTTTTATATTTAGTTTTTGTAATATTGCCGCCGCCCTAATCTCAATACCGGATTGAGTTCATTTTCCTTTTAAAATTATCCTTTCATCATCTTCTTCGAAAAGTTGATGCAATTCCTCGTCTTTCCCCAATAGTTCCAATAAAGGTGGAAGATATGTCTCGAAACATTTTGTAAAATCGGAAAGATCTTTACAAACAAAGTGCATCATACAAGTAAAGAAACTTTTTTTGTGTGTCCAATGGCCAAAACCAATCCGCCAATACTTCATCAAAGAAGCACACATTACGAATCATTACTTCTTCCCATTCATCGCGTAGAAATTGCGGCTCGTGATGTAAATTAAAATTATAATTTTCCTTAGAACCAATACCGCATATTTTAAAAGATTTCTGGGTTATATCGGCGGGTTGGGTTTTAACCCAATCTAATACCCACTTTGAAACTTTTAAATACGGCGGCACTTTTGGGTTGCCTGATTTTGTTTGTAGTTCCATGTTTCTAAGAGCTTCGCTAATTTAAGTATCATAAGCATCGTTATATGATGATTGGTGAGCGAATGTTCGTCAAAGAGGATAGACGTGTTTTTTCTATCCTCTTCAAAAATTTAATTTAATTTAATTTTTATTTTGTTTTATTTATGTACATAGTTTATGTAGTATATAAAGTTTAATTATAATTATAATTTTAATTCTATTTAATTCAGTTTTTAGTGAAATAGTAATTAAAGTGGAAGTGAAATAATTTAAAGTGTAATTTTGGAAAATGCAATCCACCGGGATGCATTTATCAGGCAATGTTTTATATTTATAGATAAAGAAATGAAAATTATTGATTTGTATTGGGTGCATGTTTTTAATGTGTATGTGATTGGATTGTACATGATTTTATTACTGAAACTTAATAATTGGATCGTATCAAAATAGTTTTTAACGTAAATTAACATACGTCGTAGTTAATTTCATATTCGATTGTAATGTCTCACATTACCTATTTAGTTTACCCAATGAAACACTTTAAGTATTGTAATCCACTTAACTTGTAGGTATTTAAAAAAACTATATATTTCACTGTAATGTAGAAATAGGATTTTGTATTTCTGTTTTTGTTTTATTTTTGTGTAGCAGACACAACTGATAACAAACAATGTTTACTAAATATTTTTTACAAGAAAATTTATTACGTTAATAATTTTCACCATGTTATTTTCATTATGTTCGGAGGTAAGAAAAAACAATTATTACATTTTTTATTTTAATTTGACTTAATGTCCACCAAACAAGAACGCACGAATTAATGTGTCCGAAACGAAGTTTTGGGACGATGAACAAAAGTAAATGAATTATTTGGTTTTTCGTTTATTTGCAATACACTGTAAAAGTTAAAATGAATTGAAGAAGGGCAGTGATCGATGTTCGAGCGGTTGCGGTTGTAATATGAATGTATGATACGAGTGAGCGCTTATATATGTGATTCTGTGGCGGTAAACAAATGTATGTACTTGATGAGTGAGCCGCAACACGATTTTAAATTTACGCATAATTGAATGCGTTCTTGCAAGCCAAACAAAGGTGTTTGTACATACATACGTATAAACATTTTTGTGAGTTTCGGTATGGTTTTTGTTCTTGGTTTTTATGTTATGTACAAAGTATAATAGACAGAAATACTTTCTTGAAAATTGATACATGACAAAGCCAACGAAATGTTTGTACGGGCCGCCTCGTTCGCTCTTCACGCGGATCCTATTAGGGAATTGTACTAGTTATTATTGGTTTTTGCTATGTATTAGCTAAGCAACAACAACAAAAACAGAGACTTTTATGTGTGTAGTTGTTCTCAATATTTTTCTATATCTTGATATATAGATCAGGATTGTTTTGTACGTGCGCTGTAATGGTATTAGCTGTATATAAAATAATGAAAACATGATAAGTCTTTTGCTACGCACATGGAAGATTGTAGAGATATTTGCTTTTAATGTGTGTTGGTGGTTTAGTATATAAGAGTCTGTTGTTTTTATTCTATTTTGTTATTTCCCCTCTTTTTGGTTTTTGTATTCATGTTACAACTATAATGTTCTTAATAAAATATGAACTGTACAAACACAACGAAATTTTAGGGTATTCGACTCAAATAGGTTTTTTATATTTTTGTATAATCAAATAAGTTTTGAGTCGAATTGGAATCCGCCTTATATAATTCATATAGGATGGATTTATTTTAGATATGAGTTATTTTATTTTTTACAGGGTATTATAAAATGCATTAAATTATTAAATTTATTTAATTATTGTGAAAAGGCTATAAATTAACTAAACCATATAAATAAAATGCTAACTTGGAAGTGTTGATTTGAGTTGAGTTGTGATTTTGGTTTGCATCACATAATGACGTATTCATTTATGCATGTCAAATTTCGATTAAAAGATGATGAACGAGGTGGAATTATGTGAAAACATTTTCGAAAGGCTAAATGTATTGAACTTAATTATTAACTTAATAGAATATGATTGAAGTTTTAGGTTGCAGTTTTTCACACGTAAACGTCAATTTTGCTTGTATAGTACACTGATTAGTTTTGTAGGAGAATAATGTTTCAATTTTATTTCATGGATTTATTATTTTACTTACTTTGCAGGTTTTATTTTGCAGGGTAATATGTCCATAAACGGAATAAACGTTTTATAATAAATAATAAATTTCGTAGTACCTATTTGATTCTTTGGTTTTTTTTAATTATGCCAACTAGATTAGTAAATTAAAACATCTATAATAATAATAATTTTTTGATGTCCTAATTTAGATTTATAAAATCCTGAGTTCTGGCATTTAAATTATATACTTTTATAAATAAATAATTAATTTCCACATTATCAATTTCCTTTTTTCTAGATTTGTAGGAAATTGCCGATTAGTTTAAATTTAATAGTATGGTTAAATATATATTTTCAACTTTTTATTTTTAAATCTAGTTGCAGTAGGTAAACAAATTAATTAACTATTTAGGGGAAGGAGGGGTAAGTTGACGAGTCGGGTAAGATGACGAATCATTAGTTTCATGAAATCCCGCACAGTAAGCACTTTTTTCTTATTTTGCTTAGTATTGCGCATGCGTCATTCGCATTGTGAAATAAAAACCACCAAGAACTGCCATTTTTTAGTTGAGTTATAGCTGTTATTGTGTTTGCATCGATTTTTTTGTAAAATTAAACTGAAATTGAATAATAATTTAATAAAATTTGGTAAGTACTATTGCTTTGATTTAATTTTATTTTGAATTGAGTGTTTTGTTTTTGTCTATTAACTAATTAATAAACTTGAAATAAAGTTTAATTAAATGTGTTTTCAACTTTTAATGTTAAAATGGCGGGTCGGGTAAGTTGGCGAATTTACGTGGCGGGTAAGATGACGAACTCGTCGTCTTAGCCGCTTTGTTTATAAATTATTTTAATGTTTTCCCTGTTAATTAAATTTACAGTATAACATGGTTAAAGTGTACGAAAGAAAGTCCAACAGGCAGGGATGGTCTCGTGAGTCAATGACCGAAGCCGTAAAGAAAGTGAAGGAAGGTGTAGCAGTTAATGCGATGGCAAAACAATTCAAATTACCCGAAGCTACGTTACGGCGTTATGCTAAAAAATATCTTGAGGACGTAAGTATGCTCTGATGGATCCTCGAAGTTGAAGTTTAGGTTACCTCATACATAAACTTGAAAATTTGATTATTTATTAGGCTTTTCCAACCAGCGCGGGACGGTTCAAATCAACCTTTTCTGACGAGCAACTGGCGAACCTTAAAAATCATGTAGAAAACCTAGACAAAAGAGCTTTCGGCGTAACGAGCGATCAGTTCGCAAGAATTGCTTTTGAATACGCTACTGTTCTTAATATTCCTCATCGATTTAACAACGATAAGAAGAAAGCGGGTAAAGATTTTATTCAAAGCTTCATGAGTAAATTTAAATTTTCATTCAGGAAACCGGAAGCTACTTCTGCAGCGAGATTATCTGCCTTCAATAAAACAAACGTTGCACGTTTCTTTGATATTTATCAAAATATTTTAGCTGATAAAACCTACCAATCCCATCAAATTTTTAATGTGGATGAGACAGGCTGCTCGACCGTTCCCACCAAAACCCCTAACGTGTTAAGTCCAACGGGACAACGACGCGTTATCAAAGTGTCATCTGCCGAAAGAGGTTCCAATGTCAGCGTTGCATGCTGTATTAGTGCGGTTGGCCATTACGTCCCACCATTCTTCACTTTTCCGAGAGTACGAATGCAGCCACATTTCATGAATAATGCACCCCCTGGTTCTTTAGGCATGTGCAATGAATCTGGTAGGATGAATGCAGAAACTTTCATTAAATGGTTAGAACACTTCATAAAAAACGTAAGACCTAGTGAGGATAACCAAGTTCTTCTATTAATGGATAACCATTCTTCTCATGTAACACTTCAAGCTGTAAATTTATGTCGTGACCATCACATTAGTGTCCTAGGTTTTCCCCCGCATACTAGTCACAGAATGCAACCACTGGATGTTGCATTTTATGGACCTTTCAAAACCGCTTATAGCCGGGCGTGTAACGACTACCTAACGCAAAATCCGGGAAATGTTATAAACATTAAGGATATAGCTGGTATATTCAATGTGGCTTACAGTAGGGTTGCTACAATCAATAATACTGTACAAGGTTTTAAAGCGACTGGGTTGGTTCCATTAAACTCTCAAGTATTTCATGAGTTTGATTTTGAGCCATCATTAACTACGGAAAATTCGTATAATTCGCCTGAAGCTTCTGCCGATAATTTAAAACAAGCATCACAAACAAGCTTTCACGCTTCTTTAACTGCCGAAAGTACTGCAGAAGCTTCGTTATCTCATGAGAGAGTCCCCTTAGCTACTGAAGAGCCGGAATTAGTTGAGCTACCTCTTAATGGCCAACAAGCGGGGCCATCAAATGCAGAGCCAATGTTTGGCCTTCCGCCATTACCTCACGCTGCCAGAAAAGAAACAAAACAGAGGAAAAAGTTACCTTCGATGCACATAACAAGCACTCCCGTTAAAAATGCGTTAGAAGAAAAACAAGCTGAAAAAGAGGCAAAAGAACAGAAAAAAGAGGAAAACAAAAGAAAAAGGGCAGAATAGAAAAAGAAACTCACAAAAAAGAAAGCTCTAATTAATAATAAACATGTCAGATGCGTATTTTCGGATAACGATGATGATGAATCATCGGATTCCTCGATTTCAGTTTCTTATATAGACACTGATGATGATGCTGATAATGATGTAGTAGAGGAGCAGCTTTGCCTCGTGTGCAACGAATCCGGAAAGAGGGAAACATGGTTCGCATGTTCTATTTGCCAGAAATGGGCACATGCAGCGTGTAGTGGGCTAACCTCTGCAGAAGCCATACGCAAAGCATATATTTGTGACTTTTGCTAAAGTAATATATATTTTGTTTAATTTGAGAATTAATGTTTTAATTAGATTATTATTTTTGAAGTGAAATACAGTTATTTGTTTTGTTTATTATGTTTACTTTGATTTCCTATCGTGCGTCATCTTACCCGCCTAGTAACGTCATCTTACCCGCATGAGAGGGCAAGATGACGAATTTGACTTGAACTCAAAAAAGGTCAAACATTTTCTAAACTGTTAAAGTAATGATAACGACAAAAAAAATGTTTAAAAGTAAAACTACAACGAATTAGATATACAAGAAATAGGACATTATCTGTATTTCATAAATAGGAAAAAATAAAAAAAAGCTTACTATCGTCATCTTGCCCCTCCCTCCCAGGAGAATGGTAACTAATGGAACAAGTGCCGTGAATTTAAATTATAACTTAACAATTTAAAATTTTTAAACATTCTTTTAGAATATTAGTTTAGAAGTGGGAGAGTTTACATAGGCAATCTCATAAAATGTTAATTTTTGTAATATTTGTATGTAATATATAGTATTGTGTTTTGCTCATTAATATATATTAATTAATTTAGTTTAAAAATATTTAAAGGTTTCTCTTCCTTAATTTGCTAATAAATAATTCAATTTTCAGAATATAACATTGTTCCACAATCAATCTTTAATATGGGGATTAAATTAATTCTGAATTTCAGAATTAGATTTGACTTTGATATTATGGTGATTTATTAATTAAAATTAGTTTTCAGAGTTGCCTGGGAAATTATATATTGATTTTATTTGTTGATTCTTGATATACTTATAGTAAGTACCTAACTGAATTATTGATGATTTTAGGCTGTTGTGGTGCTGTAACATTATCATTTTTAAATTATTTACTATAAATTTTATAAAATAATTGAATTTTTAATTATTTATTCTCATTTTCTTGATCGGTAGGAAATTTCTGATTAGTTTTAAGTAAAATTTTATGTTTAAAATGGTTTTTAACGTTTATTCTAATTCATGTTGCAGTACGTAATAATTAATTAATTAGATATAGAAGGACCATGAAAAATGAAATAAGCGCTGTTTTTGTAATCTTAGCTTAGTAATTTTAATTTTTCTTAAATATTTTATCAGGTAAGGCGGACAGGGGGAAATTACAACATTAATAATTTTTTAAGTCCTAATTTAAATTTAGGGAGTCTTGAGTATCCGGCCCTGGATTCCAGAGAAATGATCATCTAATAATGTATTTAGATTGTGCTGTCTTGTGCTAACCTATTTATTATACATTGTACCAATAATTTACTAACTATCGATCACATTGGTGTCTGTAACCGGGTCGAGTCTGACCCAACTAATAATCCTATCAAATCCTTCGGTTTTGTTATATGTATATGGGTGTACTGTGTGTGCCCGGGAGGCCGGGAGATCCTGCTATAATGCTTGGCCGTACACTCATAATCAATCAATCAATAAAATGTTAATTTTTGTAATGTGTAATATATTCTGTTTTGTCCATTAATATATTTGAATTAATTTAGTTTTAAAATACTTAAAGGGATCTCTTTTTTAATTTACTAATAAATGATCCAATTTTCAGAATAAACATAGTTCTAGAATTAATCATTATAATAGGGATCAAAATTAATCCCGAATTTCAAATTTAAATTTTAGTTTGAATCAACCCTCCAGGATTAACAAGTAGTGAATAAGTTGTAGTTTAGAAATTGTGTTGTCCTGTGCTAACTATTTTTACTATATAATTACTAACAATTTACTCTTATCCTTCGGCTGGGGATGGATAAATGGGTATACGATGTGTGCTCGGGAATACTGAAGATCCGGTTATAATAATTATTCATTTAAGTAATAAAATTTGATATTATGGTGCCTGGGAAATTATATATTGATTTTATTTCTTGATTCTTAATATACTTATAATACCTAATTGAATTATTGAATTATTAATAAATCTAGGTATTGTGGTACTGTTTTATTATCATTTAAATCATTTTATATAAATTTTATAAAATAATTGAATTCATAATTAGATATTTTCTATTCTGGATCGGTAGGAAATTGATGATTAGTTTTAAGAAAAATTTTATGTTTAAACGATTTAATGTTTATGTTAATTCTTGTTGCAGTAAGTAATAATTTTTAATTGGATATAAAAGGACCATTAATAAGGAAATAAGCGCTGTTATTTTAAATTTTTATTAATTATTTTATCAGGTAAATTAATAAAGACGGACAAGGGTGAAATTACAACATTAATAATTTTTAAGCCCTGTTTTAGATTTAGGATTTAGGGAGTCCTGAGTATCCGGCCCTGGATTCCAGAGAAATGATCATCTAATAATTTAGTTAGATTGTGCTGTCTTATGCTAACCTATTTATTATATATTGTACTAATAATTTACTAACTATCAATCGCATTGGTGTCTGTAACCGGGTCGAGTCTGTCCCAACTAATAATCCTATCCAATCCTTCGGTTTTGTTATATGTGTACGGGTGTACGGCATGGGCCCGGGAGTCGGGAGATCCTGCTATAATGCCTGATCGTACACTCATAATCAATCATAAAAGTTTAACTTCAACTTTATTTTATTTTATTTTATCTTTATTTTGTTATAATGATGTTTTTTATATTACAGTAGAATCCGTTTATACCAAACCATGTATATAACGAACAAACGCTTATAATGATCATATGGTTTTGTCATAAAGTTTTGTGCCTTGAATTTGCACGAACACTTATTTTTTCTTATACACTACAAACAAAGAACTACGTTTATAAACGTAAACGAATATTTGATTAAAATGAGCAGCCGGTTATAGTGGACAAAATTATGTCCCTTGAGTGTTTGCTATAAGCGAATTCTACTGTAATTATAATTATAATTTTAGCTGAGTAATTTTAGATTTTCTTAAATATTTTATCAGGTAAATTATTGAAAGGCGAACAGGGGGAAATTACAACATTAATAATTTTTAATTTAGGTTTAGGGAGACCTGAGTATCCGGCCCTGGATTCCAGAGAAATGATCATCTAAAAATGTAGTTAGATTGTGTTGTCTTTTGTGCCGTTAATTTACTAACTATCGATCGCATTGGTGTCTGTAACCGGGTCGAGTCTGTCCCAACTAATAATCCTATCCTATCCTTCGGTTTTGTTGTGTGTAAACGGGTGTACGGTGTGTGCCCGAGAGTCCGGGAGACTTGCTATAATGCTTGGCCGTACACTCACAATCAATTAATCAATCAATAAGCATCGTTATATGATGATTGGAAACTTCTATTGCCACATACGTCCAGAGGTTGGAGAAGTATTTTTACGTGTGGTCCGTAGTGATCCATAAGTAATAGAACTGGTTGACGATAAAAATCAGTCTCGGCCCATATTAAGAATAAATTTCAGTAGTATTAACGTTGACCAGACACCCATCACTGACGGTTGGCTTCTTTTTTAAATTTGAAAATAGCAAATGAGGAGGGTCAATTTTACCATCCACCCCTATTGCGAATGTCGCGGTAAAGCGTTTGTGTCATGACGAAGCTTTTCGTATTAGCACCTCTCTGGCTCCTTTAGAGGTGATAGTAATTTTTGGCTCAGCTTCGAAGTACTGCGGTACTTGATTGAAGTTGATGATATCATTTGCTTCAATATTTTTATTTTGTATTAAGGCAAAAACATCTTGATAGAATTTTGTGTCAACGTTTACTACATCATCAGGGAGAACTCATGTTGTCGTCTGCCTGCGTGCGACAAGACGATGCCGATTTTTGAATCGGACTAGACGAGGCTTTAAAGTCGTTGTACTTTGCGTCATTTGTTACTGTAAACATAGTTGCTTGCTGATTGATAGTGCATTCATACGTATATATTTATCTTTTACACGTAACGTACTCTCGTTTCTGGTATGTATCCAATCAATAAGTCTCTTTTCCAGTTCGCGTAACTCCTCTATTCGCCCACCACCTGATAGCCTCGCTGAAATTGTAATAGAAACGTTCGATGCATCGACCATTTTTATTAATTGTTACTTTCGATGCATCGACCATTTTTATTAATACTACCGCTTTATGTTTACAACTGGGATACCCGTTTCCTTAGTCGCATAAACGCCTCTAACTTTTGTGTTAGGCTTATATTTATTGATGGCATCAATTTTTTGGTTTATTGTGTACGACTTTCTTAATTCAGTCATTCGAAAATCACACCAAAAAAATCAATATATAATAATTTAAAATTTTGTAACGGCATGCCAAAAATTTTAAGTTATTACATCTACATACTTACATAAAATATTCTAACAGTGAAAAAATCTTGTAGTTAGAATTTATTTAGTTTCGTTTTTCGTTTTTTAAAATTAATTTAATATTTTTACATTTCCTAAGCCGAACGGAGAATTAAAAAAAAATACTATTTACACCAAAAATTATAAACCAGTTTGTTACAATTCGTTACAAAATCAAATGTCATCGCCAGTCAGGAATACCAACGAATCACACATACCACCGCTCGCTGTTTACGCCACTTATCGGTAAAATTAACATGTCAATTTATTTGCATTCATTTCGGCGTAAACAAATCGAAATAAATTTACTTTATCCACTTTTGATATATAATAGCACGATAACTATGCTGATTTCAAATAAAGAAAATGTAAAATAACCTATTGTTACTGGTTGCGTTCACTGCAAAAATTGTTGTCGGTGTGGTGTGATGTAAGAAATATCAAATAAACATCGGTGTCAGTCGATGTAACTTTAAAACCCAGTGAACGCAATGTTGTTATTTTCTGTCAATCGTAAATTTTTGGAGTAGAGTAAACTACATTTGGGTATTTTGTTTCTGTTATATTTTGTATTTTATTGGATAATAACGTGTATTATGAGTGATAAAAATAAAAAAATATTTTTTATTTTTATACGACTGAACACTAGGCACAATCGCTTTTGAACATTAACTAACAACACTCGCAACTACAATCAAAAAATTTCGATTTATGTCGACAACAACATAGGCAATGAACACCAAGCTGTCATAATATACTGTCACACCTTGGTGCTCAGTGAACGACAAGTTGTCAAAAAATGTAACTTTTTGTAACATTTTGTTGCGCAGTGAACGCACCCATTGTATAAATCACGCTGCTAGGGGCAACGTGAGTTATATTTTGTATAACAAAATGTTGAGTAATCATTGGAAAATTATTCGTAGCCAAATTGAATGAAAAACTATATTCCAAAAAGTAGTTAAATTAAAGTACACCATGACAATTTAAAGAACGGTCACTGTGACAAAAAGTATTTCAAAATTCAATGCTCCAGTGTGAAAACACATAAGGGAACTATTTCTTATTAATTTACGACATTTATTTCAACAAATTGTATAAAACGTTGTATGCCACTCGTGAGCAAAGAGATATTATCCACTCGGGATAATGTACCACTCGGCTATCGCCTCGTGGGACAAACTTATCCCTCATGGATAATATCTCATTTTGCTCACTAGTACCATAAATAACTATTGTTCACGATTAACGTATAGGTATAATATACTCATTATAAGTTTGTTTCTTCAATTATAATGATATCCATTATTCACTGCAAGTTTATCTAGTAGTCCCTTCTTCCATTATTCGCTACTACCAAATAAAAATTTAATTTTTTGAAATTTTATCTAGTAGTCTCTTGCTATTTTGATTATTATTAAATTGAGACGTCAAAATGTCGACGTAAATTATTTTAGGTTTATTTAAAGGATTTGATAATAAATAGTATATTATTCAATGAGCATATAATGATAGCTGTTATTCACGAAGATGAAGTTTACCGACATGAGCCGATAGGCGAGTGTAGTAAATCATCTGAGTGAATAACAGCCATTATATGCGAGTAGAATACGATACTTTGTCCACGACCGTTAAAAAATTGTGTTTTATTATCAAATCCTTTAAATAAACCTAAAATAATTTCCATCGACATTTTGACGTCTCAGTTTAATAATAATGAAAATGGCAAGAGACTACTAGATAAAATTTCCAAAAATGAAATTTTTATTTGGTAGTAGTGAATAATAGAAGAAGGGACTACTAGATAAACTAGCAGTGAATAATGGATATCATTATAATTGAAGAAACACACGTATAATGAGTATATTATACGTTAGTCGTGGAGAAATATAATTTTTTATCGGTCGTGGAGTATCGTATTCTACTCACAAATAATGGCTGTTACTCATTCAGATGAGTATCGTATTCTACTCGCATATAATGGCTGTTACTCACTCAGATGATTTACGACACTCGCCTATCGGCTCGTGTCGGTAAACTTCAACTTCGTGAATAACAGCTATCATTATATGCTCGTTGAATAATATACAGGGTGGCGCAAAATGAACGATATGGTTTAAATTCTTCATAACTTTTCTATTTCAATGATAATTGTAATTTTTATTTTTGAAAATATAATTATATAAATGGCAATTTTTTTTGGCTTAAACATGAGAAATTATACCGCGCAAGTGGTGGTCATTTTCTGCTTCGTAGATATGTGCTCTTTCCAATACATTTTCCATAACTTTTTGCAGAATTTCAGGTGTTATGGCTTGGATTTCATCGCGAATATTGTTTTTTAGCTGAAATATGGTCGCTGGTTTATTCACGTACACTCTTTCTTTTAAATAACCCCAAAGAAAACAGTCAGGAGCGGTTAAATCCGGTGAACGTGGAGACCAATTAAAAGAGTCATTGTATCCCTTGCACTATGGGTTGTAGCTCCATCTTGTTGGAACCACAACTGTGGATGATTTTGCACTAATGGCCTCAAAAAATTTTCCAACATCGTTCTATACTGTGCACCATTAACAGTAAATCCTGTTGACTCTTTCGGACGATATACCGCACCAAACAGTACATTTAAGTGGGTTTATTTGTCACTCATACATTGCTCTTGGGTTCTCCGTCACCCATATTCTACAGTTTTGTTTATTAACGAAACCATTTAATTGGAAGTGACCTTCATCGCTCATTATCAAATAGTGTATGAAATCTGGATTTTCTTCTGCTTTTTGTTGGAAACAAATTGCATAATCGAGCCTTTGTTGATAGTCTATCAGCTTCAATTGTTGCACAAGCTGAATTTTATATGGAAACATTCGTATTGAGGCCAATATCCTCTGAAGGGATCTTCGCGATAGCCCCAGCTATGCCGAACGTCTTCTTGTTGATGTTCCTGGACTCTCTTGCACACTGTTCACTACACGTTAAATATTTTAAAATATCGTCGATATGCTCGCCGAGTTAATATAATTGACTTTTGGTTTTCATAATAAAATTCTATTATTTTTGTTTGCTGTTCCGTTGTGTACTGTTCCATTATAAATTGGCCAAGTCTTCTTTACAAAATTCTGAAAAGAAAATTTAAAAAAAAACAAATTAATATAAAAGTTATTGAGCATTAAATGCTCAAAACCATATCGTTCATTTTGCGGCACCCTGTACTATTTTGTACGCGGAGAGAATGAAACAAAACTAAAGATGAGTTTATTTCTCTCGGATTATATTCATTACTCACTAGTTGATTCAAAGTCTGAACATACCTAGCCAACACAATAAAACCTTTTAATATTAATTGTTCCGCAGCAAAAACATATTATTTGAAATATTATCTTGGTACATTAAACAAGTTCTGTGGCCCGTATTCTTGAAATTCACCCGAAAAAAGTCGACCGTGATTTTCTAGACTATGTCATTTCAGTCGAAAATTTAAATTGTTTTATACTAAAATACGGGGCCGTGTGCAATAAATGTCCGTGAGCGTAAAAAATATTCGCGACCTCGAAGAAAAATTAAATAATATAATCAAAGGCGGCTGGCCCACGAAAGCAATGCATGCATTGGGCGTTTTCAGGTCCACCGACTGTTGGCAACATGTTGAGTAAAATAATCATGATGTTGAATCATGATCGAATGTCATATTTGTAACTATTTTATGAACCATTAATAAATGTGCTCAAGATCATTTCCACTAGCCCCTCCAGGAATTTATATCGTTACAAGGCAGGATTTCTGTTATCCGAATCATCACTACCGTAATAACAATTATCTGCAGCTTATTTGTCTACACTTTGTTTAGCTTGAAATGGTGGTTATTCAAATTGCTTTATTGATTGAATATACGTTTGTGTCACCAAGTGTCTATTTTATTATATCTCCAATGTCTCGCTTTCTTCCTGCTTCCTGCCTTTCGCCTGCTTTTTGTTAGTTGATGTGAGAAGATTATTTTATGCTGCAGTTTCCTACGGCCAGTGGCGTTGGGCCTCAAAATAATCGTTGTACTTAAGAGCACGTAACGCTTTTAGATAAAACTAATTTCTTCTTACTGTCGATCCTCGCATTATTTAAAAGTATCTGATTTCGTGACTAGACGCGCTATGACGTTTTCTAAATATATCGATGAAATATCACAAATTTCAAATATAATTGAAAAATATCAAGAATATCGAAATAATTTCAAAACTCAAACTTTCAAAGTATATACATATCTTGAATATTTTTAAAAGTTCTCAAATATCGAATTATCCGTAAGTATGTAAAATGAACGAAGAACGATAATGGCTAAACATTGCGATTCAAATTTATATGTGTAATTCTGCAAGTCCTCAAACTCACAGCTAATCGCAGAACATTATATCATACATAATTCGAATAAATTCGAAAATCTTTAACAATCTCGAATAATCCTAGAAATGTCGGAAAACTTAAAAAATCTAGAATATAACGCGGAACAATCACAGAAAAATTGGAATAATCTCTTTATTTTGTGAATCTCGATTGATCTCGAACAATTTCAATAATACCGAAAAATTTAGATATTAATGAATAATTTTGGAAAGCCTGTCAAAATTTAGAAAATCCACGATAATTTCGAAATATTACGAAAATTCTTGTAAATATATGTAACTTAATGTTACTAATACTGCTAAGAAAAATGCTACTAAGCAAATTATGGCTAAGCTCGACAAAACGACATGCAATAAAAATGGGACCCTCAAATAGTATCGGATAATTTGTTAAATATCAAGGAAACATATTCTTAGAACTCTAAGATTCTTGAGTAACATCGAACTACACTCGAATAATCTTGAGACATCTCGAATAACCTTGCAGTTTCGAATAAAAAAGAATCACCAACTAAGGCTCGAACAACAAAATTTCATTTCCATGCTAAACTCCAATAATCTCGAGAAATATTAAAAAGAATCAAAAGATGAATTCCATGACAATGGGTATGAAATACACTATGCCAGTGATCTGTGGAAAAAATTGGATGACTCAGACTACTTAGACTGCATCATTTGCCGTTTGGTCATGTTCAATGGCTCTATTGACTCTTTGAATGCATAACAAAATATTTTCTGGATTAATAATAATCTTAAAGATTTTGGTGGTTAGCTGATTGTAGTTGTTGTCATATCATATGAAAGTTAGATTTTGTACCGATTTCAATGAAATTATCTTATTTAAAATATTTATTTAGTTTAAAGTTAATTTTTTCAATTCGAGATTTCAGAAGTTTTATTGTGTTGTTGTGTAACGGCGGTTTTTTGTATGTACATACATAATCCAGATGAAAAGATAGTTTCCTTTAGACAGAGTCTAATTTTTTATGGAACTTTTGCTGGTAACTTTTTTGCTATGAATTTGATTTTTTGGGTTTTATTTTTGTACATGAGATGGTAACATCTGCAGTTCACTATTTAAAGTTTACAAGTTCGTTTTTTTTTGTTAATTGAATTAAAATTTTATTTTACAAAGCACATTCATACATACTTTAGAATTATAGCATTAATTAAGAAACTATATTTGATAAAAATTTTAATTAAAATTGTGTATCGTACGTATAGTTGAAAATTTAAACTATTAACAGACCAAATCAGTTTAACCAATGTTGAAAACCTGCGGGACTTCGTCAAATGCTATACTAATTCATTTTCCAAGATAAATACCTAAATCCAATAAAATCATATCCATCCTTCAGCCATACAAAATAAAATCTCTTCTAAATGAAAAATCGCGTTGAAGTGTCATTATTAATTAACTGTAATCACAATTTAAAAATCATTTGCTCCAGCATCCCCTTTCATTTCTACTATTTTATGATTTAGAAACAGCAAAAAAAACTGAATTGTTATAAAATAAAGTAAAAAAACTTTTGATAAAGTGGGTAACGTAAGCCACCCCTTACGTTCACCCGGTCAAAATGAGAGAACAAATCGCGAAACGAAGTTTCAGGAATGAAAAACCAAATTTCCATTTTTTTTTTCCTATAATTATGCAAAGGTCATTTTAATAATAAAATTTAATATTAACATTTAAAAGGCAATAACAAAAAAAAAATGGAAAGATAGAGGGATAGCTCACAGAGAAACGAAAAAATGTATAATTGGTTTTGAAAATCTTCCACAACAAAAAGGGATATTAAAGATAAATAAGACAATTATTTTTAATGAGTAAAATGGATAACCATATTTTTAGAACCGAGCCTTAATGATCAGGTTTCTTCAAAAGAGATTGATGCTATTTATACAAAAAAAAATTTGGTTTCGCTTATTTCCTTACGGATTAGTATTAATTTGTTTTGATGTTTTGGTAACATGTTAAGTAAAATCAACATGTTGAAATCTGAACGCACTTGATACGTTTGTTGGAATTCATTATATTTTATTGACAATAGATGTCGCATAGCGGCTTATAAGAAAACAGCCGCTGTTAAAAAAAAAGGAAATAAAGTTAAATGAGGTAACACGTAATGAAACATTCGAATGAACATTCGTGTCCAGGGTCTCACTTGTAATAGTTGAAATAATAAAGTATGGTAAAAACGTAAACAGTGTTTTTTATTATTAAATTGTGCGTGGTAAAAGTAACGAGTGTAAATGATAAAAATAAGTAAAACAACGAAGAGTAATACAGTCTACAAAAACTGAAACATTTTTTGGTCCTTGCACACCGGATATTTCAAAAACTTGATTCAACGTGTACTACAACAATTATAGAGTGCAGTTTTGCATGTCTACACAGCCACATACATATGTTATTATAACAAGGCGCGTGGTTTTATACAACAAATACTAACTACAATTATAAAACCAACGGGTTTATAACCTAAAAATTGAGAATACAGCACGCAACACATTCCTACAAGCTGCACTTCATTAAAAGCTGCACATTTACAAGCTGTTCAAATTTAAGTACATAATATACAAATACAACATTTATGTACGTTTACAGTAATTACATTATTCAACTGTAACAGAGTTGTAACTGAGTTTGGAAACACACACTATTACATCATCATTCAGCACCATCATACGAGGTATCATCTGGTGTAAGGTAGCGAAACTTAACTTTTATATTTAATTTCTTTGAAATTCAATTTTGCATTATATTTAAGATAATTCTAATTTCACTTTCACCAATTATTATTAATAATTTAATATTGCCATATTGTAGTGTTTGTATTTGTGAAAGAAAGGCAAGTGAAACCATTTACAGTCATGTACGTAAAAATCAAATTACATAAAAATAAATTTGCCACACTAAGACTGTGCTCGAAACCTGTGATAATAGTATATTGTATAATTAGGAGGAAAAGTACTGCATTCCCGGACGAAGTGAAAATTGGCGGACGAGGCGATAGTCGAGTCCGGCAGCCACGGGAGTCCGGGAATGCACTTTTCCTCGGAATTGTACATACTATTTTTTCTCCGATCGGACTTTAAAACCAATATAAACCCAAAATAATTTTTAGTATTATTCATTAATTATCATATTTAAACTGTGCCCGAAATCTGTGATAAATATTTTTTAGTACACATTTTTGACATTTATTTGAAACAACCGCATACACCCAAATTATCACGGTCTTTTGCTATGATAATTTTTGGCACAAAGAGAATAATTGTTCGGTCGACATTTAACATGGTCGCCTTAGCATTTTATATCATCAAAATAAAATGTCAACCAGTCAATACAATAACAGAATCTTTTCTTTGCAGCAACATAATAATTTTTAACTGCAGCAGCTTGCCGACAATTATTTTCTTCAATTGAGATGATTTGTCCGTGTACATAATCGTATGTCAACTAAAATTTAATCTTATTTATATGCCATATTGATCTAGTGAATAAATGTGAGAGCTACCAGTTGAACGATTGATTTAAAACGTTGAATTCTATGCACTAGGTTGACTCCAATATCTTTTAGTTTTCGTTATAGTTCTGATTTTAGACTACCCATGACATTCCCACTTCCTGTATAAAAGCCCAATTATATCGTAATATATTTTCAAAAATTGTGGCGAGAATTATTGCACCATCGTCCTGTTATACTATGCTCTAACAAATACAGCCATACCCTACAGTATATAATATAAAACGAAAGCGAATTCGAAGTGTATAAAAGGATTGCTTGCCATTAAAATCGAACAACAACATGACAGAAGGGGAATATGTACTTCAAAAAATTGTTACACAATTCGGGCAGCGTAATAAAAATTTGTGAATGTAGGGGAATATTTTTCAAATAAATGTCAAAAATTTGTACTAAAAAATATTTATCACAGGTTTCGGTCACATTCTAAGACTGTGCCCGAAACTTGTGATAAATATTTTTTAGTACACATTTTTCACATTTATTTGAAAAAACCGCATACACCCAAATTATCACGGTCTTTTGCTATGATAATTTTTGACACAAACAGAATAATTGTTCGGTCGACATTTAAAATGGTCGCCTTAGCATTTTATATCATCAAAATAAAATGTTAACTAGTCAATACGATAACATAATATATCGTTTGCAGCAATATAATAATTTTCAACTGCAGTAGCTTGCCGACAATTATTTTCTTCTAGTTTATGTTAACTAAAGGTTCTTATTTATATGGCATATTGATCTAGGGAGTAAATTTGAGAGCTACCACTATCGCCTGACAGATTATTGAAGCTATTAAAGAATTAATTGGTTGATTGAATTAAAACGTTGAAACGTATGCACCACATCATTACCGATTTATTTTAATCCGTAATAGAGTTGCCTCCAATATTTTTTATTTTGCCTTGCAATTCCTTGAGAATACCCATGACCTTCCCATTTCCTGTATATAAACCTAGCTATCGTATTATATTTTCCAAATGTTTGGTGAGAATTATTGCACCATCATCCTGTTATACTACGTCCTAACAAATACAGCCCTACGCTACAATAGATAATATTAGACGAAAGTCAATTCGATTAAAATCAAACAACAATATGACAGAAGGGGAATACATCTAAAAACTATTACACAATTCGGGCAGCGTAATAAAAATTTGTGAATGTAGGGGAAAATTTTTAAAAAATTTGTCAAAAATTTGTACTAAAAAATATTTTTCACAGGTTTCGGTGACAGTCTAATGCTGTGTGCCTCAGAAGACTTTTCAAACTAAACTTTTCAAATTTTGAAGCTTTCGCTATTTCCTCATAGATGCTAGATGAAAAGTCAATTTACAAGGTTACTTTTCGACGAATTTTCAATTTGTATGAGTAGGCTTTGACTTTAGAGTCAGTCAGTTGAATTTTATTTTCTATTTTATTATTAGAAAATTTTAAATTAATTTTTTTTGTATAAATTAATATACAAATGATCTGAAATGAAAAGAAAAATTTAACCGCGAACCCATGAAGTCGCGATGTCGCATTCATCACAGTTACCTAAAGTGAACGGATAATAACCGATGTTGTTAGATTAGTGGCTGTGCTGATTATGGTTAAAAAAACAAGCAGTTCAGATAATTGGGATTAGAATTTTTAATCGTAAATATGGTGAACGAATAACTCTGGACAAAGTGTAGCGGCTGTTAGCAGTTCATATTGTACTGTTATTTTATGTTGGTCGGTTATGTACGTTCTATGATGAATGAGCTCCTGCTCAAAATAAGGCGTAACAAAATTTATGTAATAAAAAAATAAATAAAGTAAATAAATACTGTTTGAAACATGTAGTATGCGTAGTATGTAAATGTAATTGAAAAAAAAAATGTTCAGTTCCAGTGAAAAAAAATCGCCCATCATCGATTTTCATTATTCCAAATGCATTTCCCACAATGCTTCGTGCTTTGCTATGCATAACGTTAAAGTTTCTTTCTACTGCGGTTAAGTTGCCTTTTGTTACGAACGGTGCGATAATAGCTACCGGGTCTAATGAACATTTGTATTCACTGTCACCTAATAGAAAAAATCCATGAGGTGGGAATGTTTGTTTGCGATATAATTGAATATTCGAGTATCCACAACAAATATTAATAAATTTACCAGAACTGTCGCGTCGTTAAATTAATGCTCTAATCAAGTTTAAGATTCATATATTGGCCGTGTAATACATTAGGTACAACAGTTTTTATGTGGTATCCATCGATAGCACTTAACGCTTTCGAAAATAGTGAAGTGACCGATATGAATTTAACTTGGCAATTTGACTAACTTTGGTGCGAGTTGTACAAACATCAAGAATTTTGTGATCAATTGTTCTCACAGAATATCTTGATAGATTGCAAATTATACCAGTGACCCTATAGCCCGCTTTCCACTGGCCATCCAATATAGAAACACAGAAACACGGAATTTTATTTAAAATTTGAAACCTTTAAAAGTTTGATGTTGAGCGAAGAGACCGCAAATTTTATTAAGCGAATTAGCAGACACTCAAGTGTTTGCGGATATAAGCATTATCATTAGCAAATATATGCTTGTAAATTTCAGTTTTGTTATAGTTTTTTGTTACCTACAAATAAAATAAAAATAATACAGTAACAAACCTTCACAAATTACAATAAATATACATATAAAAAGTTTAGTTTGGTATAAGGCACAGTTGAATACTTTTAACCTAGTGACATCTATTTAAATATTGCATGAATTACTGAGCCATACAAAAGTTTAGTTTGAAAAGTCTTCTGAGGCACACAGCATAAGAAATCAAAACAAAGTAAAAAACCGAAAATAACATAAAATTATTGCTTAGTTAGCCACGACATCATACGAGGACATAAATACATTTTGTTTTTTTTCCATACGAACCAAAAACCCATACGGGAATATATTTCCGGCCGTTGCTTAGCAACAAATACCAAAATACTGGAGTCATGAGCTTTTCTGCGCGAATTGTGTAATAATTTTTTGAAGTATTCCCCTTCTGTCATATTGTTGTTTGATTTTAATGGCAAGCAAGAAGCAACGCATTTTTGTAAACGCATCGAATTGGCTTTCGTCTAATATTATACTATATATTGTAGCGTAGGGATATATTTGTTAGGACGTAGTATAACAGGATGATGGTGCAATTATTCTCCCCAAACATTTGGGAAATATAATACGATAGCTAGGTTTATCTACAGGAAACGCGAAGGTCATGAGTATTCTCAAATCAGAATTGCAAGGCAAAATAAAAAATATTGGAGGCGACTCTATTACGGATTAAAATAAATCGTTAATGATGTGGTGCATACGATTCAACGTTTTAATTCAATCGACGAATTAATTCTTTAATAGCTTCAATAATCTGTCAGGCGATAGTGATAGCTCTCACATTTACTCCCTAGATCAATATGCCATATAAATATGAACCGACCAAACGGTCGAAATATTAGGAAATAAATAAAAAATAAAAAATTAAAAAACTAAATTATATATTTTAGTTTTAATTTTAATAAAATTTGTCTATAATAAGCTGACCTCAATTTAAAATTTAAAATTAATAGAGACAAATAACATCAGAACAAATATTTGTTCGAATATAATAAATAAGAACCTTTAGTTGACATAAACTAGAAGAAAATAATTGTCGGCAAGCTGCTGCAGTTGAAAATAATTATGTTGCTATTAATATGTTGCTGCAAACGATATATTATGTTATCGTATCGTGTCGACTAGTTGACATTTTATTTTGATGATATAAAATGCTAAGGCGACCATGTTAAATGTCGACCGAACAATTATTGTGTTTGTGTCAAAAATTATCATAGCAAAAGACCGTGATAATTTGGGTGTATGCGGTTTTTTCAAATAAATGTGAAAAATGTGTACTAAAAAATATTTATCTTAGGTTTCGGGCCCAGTCTACAGGCGAAATTAACTGTGATCAAAAAATTTATGGAACACGCTGCGGACGACACAACGTCCATTGAATATACTGCCCGACTTGATTCTTTGAAGAAGACGTACAATGAGTTTGAGACTGTTGTTGACTAGCTTACTGAGGTTGTAGAGGAAGATCAGGATTTCGAAGTGCTTGATGAGTCATTCTCTGAATTTGAGGAGGTCTATCTACTTATTCTTGCTTCTATCCAGACTAAGTTACAGGGGCTCGAACAATCTCAGGATCAAGAAGCTGAACCGGTGCTTCCACAATCCCAGTATCTCAATTACAAAATCCCTCCGATCCACCTGAGGTACACTTAGAAACTATGAAAGCTGAGGCGGCTAGACTTCCTCAGTTTCAGGTGGAAACGTTCACTGGCGATTCTACCCAGTGGTTAATCTTTAAAGACACATATACTGCTGTTATTTACAATAATAACAATATTTCTAATATTGTAAAACTCATATATCTTCTTGACAAGCTAAAGGGTGACGCACGTGAAACAGTTGAGCACATAACATTGACTTCAGCAGGTTACGATAGGGCGTGGAAAGATTTAACTCAGACTTATGACAATGCACGGCTCATTGCCAACGTACATACATATTGAGGCACTTTGTTCGCTTTCACAA
Organism: Tipula vernalis; assembly: GCA_958295665.1. Taxonomy (NCBI): domain Eukaryota; kingdom Metazoa; phylum Arthropoda; class Insecta; order Diptera; family Tipulidae; genus Tipula; species Tipula vernalis. The sequence goes on along the minus strand of OY282558.1, from coordinate 384,754,541 downwards.
GTTAAAAAGGATAATGCACATGATTTGCGATTACTTTCAAACGCCTGTCGTAATTGTAATCTAGAAATTTCAGGTTTAGGTGAACAAATTCTTATCCATATTATTATCCATAAGTTTGACAAATTCTTATCCATAAGTTTGACGTTCAACTGCGTAAGGAATGGGAAAATTAACTAACTACTACAGAAATGCCTACTTGGTTACAATTAAAAGAATTTTTACATGTAAAATCTCCGGTGGTTGAGTCTGTTGAACATTATAAAAAACCGACAGATATTGTTTGTCAAGGTGCAAATAAACCTAAGTTTAAGACACCAAAAACTTTAACAAAAATTATAAAAAAGGTAGCACGTTCGTTTTGTTTAATGATTAGCAAAGTTCGGGCAACCATGCTTCACATAGCAAGAAAAATAATGGCAATCAACAAAAGTTGTGTCGAGTTTGTAAAAATATATACCATCCTCTATTTATGTGTCAATAATTTTTTAAATTATCAATTAAAGATCGATTACAAAAGGCCCAAGATCTGAAGGCTTGCATTAACTGTTTGGGAACATCCCACTCCGTAGACAATTGTAGGTCAAGTGGTTGCAAAGTATGCAATTCCAAACATCATACCCTGTTGCATGATTCTTTACGAATTAATTCAGTCGATCAACAAACAACTGGCAATAAACAGGACTCTCAAAATATGCATGCATCTGCAATTCAGAGGTTTTGCTGTCTACAGCAATTGTTCAGATCCAAGACAAATCGTATCTTATTATCGTATTATTGGACTCAGGTAGCCAATCAAATTTTATAGTTTCATCTTTGGCGATTAAAATTGGCATTAATTCATATACTATATCAAATTTAACTATCAGTGGCATTAATAAAATGAAAACTATAATAAACCATAGTATTTCTACAAACAACAACAATAAAAACTCACTCAGGTTCACTGCCCCAGACGAATCTAAACATTTCTTCATGGTCTATACCATCAAATTTAAACTTAGCTGATTTCGTTATTTCAAGACCTGTAGAAGCACTATTGGGTGCAGAGATATTCTTTGACATACTCGGAATAAATCATATTAAACTTAATAAGGATATTCCCACAATTCAGGAATCTTTGTTTGGCTGGGTAGTTGGTGGGCGGTCAGTGACTCCTGTGACATGCATCCAACATAATTTTCTGACACAGACTGAATCGGAACTCTCCGATGAACTAACACAATCTATTAAAATGGTTTGGGAAATAGAAAAGGTTCCATCAAGGATATTACTCTCAGACGAGGAAAGTCAATGTAAGGAAATATTTTTTAAAAACCCACTCCAGAACACCTTCCGGTACATATGTTGTTTCAATGCCAATAAAACCTGATACATCACTCGAAGAATCAAAAATATCTGCGCTGAAACGATTTCAGTATTTTGGAAAGGAAGTTAAACTCCAATCTCGATCTGAAGCAGGGTTACACAGAATTTATTAATGAATATTTACAATTAGGCCATATGAAGGAAATAACAAACTTTCCAATCCCAGAGCTCTAGCACTAAGCTCAGAGTTGTTTTCGACGCTTCTGCGAAGACATCAAATAATTTTTCATTAAATGATACATTAGTAATCGGCCCTACAGTACAACAGGATTTGGTTTCAATAATGCTTAGATTTAGAAAACGCCGTTTTACTTTCACTGCTGACATTTCTAAAATGTATCGACCGATACTTGTCGATCCCAACCAAACAAAGCTACAAACAATACTTTGGCGCACAACTTGTACGGAGCCTTTAAAGGCTTATGAGTTACTCATAGTAACGTATGGTCGTGCGTCAGCACCTTACAATTGGCGGATGACGAGAAAGATAAGTTTCCGAATGCGTCTAAAATCACAAAGACGGACTTCTACGTTGACGACGTTCTGTCAGGTTCCGACACATTAGAAGAAGCATTACTAGTTCAAACAGAATTGATTGGTCTATTGAAAGCTGGTGGATTTGAACTTCACAAATGGTGTGCAAACGATTCTAAGCTGTTGAACTGTATACCGTTGGAAAATCGCGAAAAACTTAAAGGAAATGTATTTAATGGTTCCGAATCTATTAAAACGTTAGGTCTTATCTGGAGGCCTGATGATGACATTTTCGTATTTGAGATTCCTTCTATCACGCATAATGAAGTTTTGACAAAACGGATCATGCTCTCTGAAATCGCGAAACTTTACGATCCCTTAGGTCTGCTAGGACCTATTATTATTGTTGCAAAACTGCAAATACAATTAATATGGAAATCTCAAACTGGTTGGGATGAGGAACTGCCTCCAAACGCATGCATCGTTTGGAATCAGTTTCGATCTCAACTTTTTATGGTAAATGAAATAAAATTGACCTAATGTGTCATTCCATCGATTCCAGTACGTACAGAATTACATGGGTTTTCCGATGCTTCGGAAAAGGCTTATGGTGCATGTCTGTATATTAAAACCGTAGACGAAATGGACAAAGTTTCAGTCAATTTACTTTGTAGCAAGTCAAGGGTAGCCCTCCTGAAACCATTAACACTACCAAGACTAGAACTTTGTGGATCACTTTTGCTTTCGAATCTAGTAAAAACAGTCATTGAATCGATGTCCATAAACTTCAGCAGTGTGAATTTTTGGTCAGATTCCAACATGACATTGTGTTGGATTGAAACTCTACCGTACAAATTCAAAACTTTCATTGCTAATCGTGTTAACGATATTCAAGAAACAACATCTAATTATACTTGGCGTCACATTTCGTCAGAGTGCAATCCCGCAGACCTCCTAACTAGGGGAATATCTCCCTCTGAATTGCCAATAACAAATTTGTGGTGGCATGGCCCTGACAAACTATATTTTACAAATGATTATATTAAATCCAATATAAGCTATGAGCTAGACATGTCCCAAGATTTCGAACTTAAAACCGTCAATTTAGTCGCTGTCAATACATTCCAGTTCGATTTGATATCAAGGTTTAGTTCACTTCAAAAACTTGTTCGAATCACAACAAACAGAGACAAACTCGAAACAGAGTGTGCTTTAATACAATTATGCAGGCTCAGCCAATTAGAATTTGCCTCAGAGATGAAATGTCTTACACAAGGAAAACCGTTTGACAAGAACAGTAAACTAAATCAGTTAAATCCATTTCTCGATCAAGATACATTGATTAGAGTAGGTGGTCGAGTATCTAAAGCAAAATTAGCATACGATATTAAGCATCAAATTATTTTATCAAATAAATGCCATCTTACGATATTAGTATTCAGACATGAGCATGAAAGAAATTTTCACGCGGGATTATAACTATTATTATCATTAGTTCGGCAAAAATATTGGCCTATCGTAGTTGCATAATATGTGCGAAGGCAAAGCCAATTCAATTACAACAAATAATGGGTGAATTCCCACCGGAAAGAATTACACCATCACGACCTTTTAATGTAGCTGCCGTTGATTTTTGTGGTCTTTTTCTAACTAAAAATATAAATACATGAGAAAGTCCAATGCTTCAAAGGTCTTTGTAGCCGCCGTGTACGTGTGTTTCGCAACTAAAACTATTCACTTGGATATTGTGAGTGACCTTTCATCAGAAGCCTTTATCTCATGTCTCAAATCTATATTCCGATAACGCCAAAACATTCATTGGTGCTGATAATGAATTGCAGAAACGTTTGAAGAATTTCAACGAACAATTACAATAGGTGACACTATTCTAAACTTCTGCAACACTGAAGGAACAGAATGGAAGTTTATACCTCCATGGGCATCCAATTTTGGCGGTCTGTGGGAGTCCGCAGTTAAGTCCTTTAAATCTGACTTAAAACGCATGACCAGCAGAATGCATTACACATATGAAGAGTTTTATACTCTTATTGTACAAATTGAAGGAATATTAAATTCCAGATCATTGTCAATATTACCATCTGATCGTAACGATCCACTTCCGCTTGCTCCCGGTCATTTTCTGACAGGTGGTTCTATGAAAATCATTATTAAACCATTATGAAATAAAATTTAGTTTGCTAGACTTAAACTTATTACTTATCTGAAAAAATTTAACCAAATTAAACATTGTAGTTTTAAGATTCACTGCTATATCTTATTGTTAATGTTATTAGAATTATGTATTATTAACTATATTGAATAGGTAGTTTTTTTCATTTATTTATCTTACGAGCTATACAATTTATTTTAACATGTATTCTTTAGACTTTAAGATATTATATCCAGTTATTTTTTTGAAAATGGAACTTTTCAAGGGCCCCGGCATGTTGGAATTCATTATATTTTATTGACAATAGATGTCGCGTAGCGGCTTATAAGAAAATAGCCGCTGTTAAAAAAAAAGGAAATAAAGTTGAATGAGGTAACACGTAACATAAAAAAAAAAAAACAAATTAAAAACGACATGAACATTCGTGTCCAGGGTCTCACTTGTAATGGTTGAAATAATAAAGTATGGTAAAAACGTAAATAGTGTTTTTTATTATTAAATTGTGCGTGGTAAAAGTAACGAGTGTAAATGATAAAAATAAGTAAAACAACGAAGAGTAATACAGTCCACAAAAACTGAAACAACGTTAAAAATTTCATGGCAATGTCTTAATTTAAACGTCATTTTTTTCATCGGTAGATTTCCGATGCCAACATGATAGGGCGAGATGTTGTAATTGCGAATTTTCGAAATTCGAACAGAAAGTCGAAAATTAGTATGTGTCATTACTTTAATATCACTCGTCAAAATATAATTTGAAAAAATATCTGCGTAAGTAATGAAAAAATAATAAATTTATTTATATTTAAATAAAAATTAAATTTTAATAATATTTTTGTTTTGTCATAACCTAAATCTTTTTCTATTGTTATCTTTTAAAGGCAAAAAAAAATTCACCACATCGAGGCAATCTGAAATAATGGTCGATTACATGGAAAATCACACAGACTGACCTGATAAATTTAATAAAAAAACCAAATGTAATAAAAACAATAAACGACTGACGGTTGAGGAAAGGCGATTACCAATTGCACATTGAACAATATTACCAACTGCACATTCATCGAATGGTTTCCCCGTCGATCCACAAAAATGTGTTCTTTTTCACAAGGTGCGATAATATCCACGTATGCACAATGAATGCAGCTAATTACACCGGGATGGCTGGTCTTCTCAAAAAATCTTGGTTTGTTGGTGCATTTTGCCCGTTCGTCTGGGAACTTTATATATTTTTCGCAGATCGTTTCTTCTAATGCTTGTGTGATCTCAGCTACGGATCTGGAAACAACTGATTGGTCTATGGTGTGTAACGATACATCACCGATAGTATGCACCGATAGTACAGATTGGTATGACCCTTTCGCATAAAAATTCAGCATGGCCGCTAACCTCGTCTCTAAGGTGATTTTTGAATTTCGCTCTGCCGTTCTACACCAAGGTTTATTTCATTAATCAAATACTTAAAAATATCTTTGGATACACGAAATGATGCTAAAACTCTAAAATCGAGATTACGATCATCAAATGAGGCACGTTTATTAAAAACATGAGTAGCTTACTTTTGATCTGATAGATCCCTTAAAAATCTTCTTTCGAGATAATAATCAACGTTGTCTGTTTTGTCATCCGCAGGCTAGTTATCGACTCCACAAATAATTAAAGCCACAGCAATATCCATCATAAATTGTGGCTAATATTGACGTATGACTTTGGAGTCGAAAATTTTACAACATGCCAACCATTGCTAAAATTGCTGATGAATACTATTCGGTCAAATATCTACTAAACATTTGTAACGAAATCGATATCAGCTACAAGACCGAAGCCCTGTCCGTGACCCTTTTTGTTAATCAGATCATGAGCCAGAGTTGTGACACGATCGTAGTATCCGGATAGGCTTCAGGGTTGGAGCTGTATGAATATTGTCAGACTTGGGGGGGCATATATACATAACGGGAGATTGGCCTGGGTTAGGCCAAAGGAAACAGATAGAAGATTATGGAGGACCGACGTCCTTGACTGATATATCCACCGAAACCCATCCAGACCGGACTATACTCGATGAATACAATGGCCACCCCACCGGACGACACCCTCTTGAGTGATAAGGCTCTTGCTCGGGTGAACCCCAGTAAATCACCAGGAGAGACCTCCAACCCTCCTACCAATGCTGTATTGAACATGGTGCCACGGACTCCCCCCCCCACATAGAGAATACTCATTCCTCAAGCGTGGCTCACTTTAATGACCGATACGGTGGCGGTGCTCTACATTGACCTTTACCCAGATTAGGTAGCGCAAATTAACGATCTGAATAAAATGAAGCATTGTGATCACAACTTTAAAGCTCAAAATGAAAAACTTTTCATCGCATCGTCTTATGGGAACCGGTATCTGGAGACATATATCCATGCCTTTAAACTGGTTGTGCCCTCTTCCTTTACCTCTGAGTTGATTGAGTACTCAGCAAGCAGCAAAACACTTGTAAGTCTACAACGACAATTCTATTGGCCTCAAATGGCATGTCATAAAGCGGTATGTTACTTACTGTCCTAGGTGGCTGAGCAAAGCAGTGAATTTGTCCACCAGACCAGCTTTGGGAGAACCTGTGGCATCCACTCGTCCGTTTCAACACAGCCTTTATGTACCGAACCCTTTAAGTTTGTTTTTTGAGGAGTACTAAGAAGAATCAAAATCATCCTTACATATGCCAACAACGAATCTGTGGAGCGTTGTAGGACATGACCGTCAAATGATGGATTCTGGGTCGAGATGTATCAAGTCAAGAGCAGAAATAAATTTAGTCTAATCCAAACAAGGGACAACAGATAGACATCCTTGACGAATGAACGACCTTGCCATTGGCCTTATGCACCAAAGTAACCCAAGAACTTTGTGACTCCTCGATCACCGCTAGAGACTACGTTTTTTTAATGGCCGACACACAACAACAAACGTACAAACTGAAACCTCTGCTTTACCGTCTTCGCCGTCCCAACATTAATAGTGTGCAGTTGAAGAAGCAGGCACATCACCAACGAAACACTCAACGAAGAAACTTTTGGAATAATCCCGAAACGATTCCAAAAATCAATACCAAGGTAGAGCGATTGTTTTAAGGAAGGCACTCCGACTGGGGCTTAGATGTACTACCTTTTTTCAAATGTAGTTGAAGTTCCAGGTTTGGAGGTGAGCACGTGTTCAATTTACGCTTTCCAAAGCTATAACGAGTCTCTTTAGTGCTGTAAGGAATGCGAGTTTTCAAAACTGCGATAAATTTTTCGCCACATTAAGCTCAAATATGTTTAGTAAACAAAGTATCTATAGCATCGGAGCACCGATTCCTGAGATATTGTCTTGAACTTTGTTTCTTTAGCATTGTTCTGTCTTCTGTTGTTAATTTTAAAACCGAGCAGCTTTACATTTAAGTCTAGTGGTTGAGATACCTCTCATACGATCTTCGATTCAGCCTTAATAAGATTTTTTTTGATTAAATTTTACTGGAGTGCTGATTTGATTTGTAAGTGGTCAGTGATCTGATGCCTTAGAAATTTGTTTACTATCCAGAAATGCCAGGATTTTTTAAGAAATCGTAATAAAACAAGTATATAAAACAATATAGGGGCTGGATGTAGGTAAGCCAAATGAGCCCCTTCTACAATAAGAAAGCTCAGCGGATGTTTTTTGGGCAGTATAATCGAATGCTTGACGTCATAAGGATTCCATCATCGTCCAAAAACCGAGATAGTGAGATTAGACTGCTCTTCTTGTTTTTCGATTTGTTCATTTAAGGGATAGGATTTCTAATCCATACACAGTACACACACTTTTCCATTTCTTTCAACATAAATATCTCAGCCTTATGTACTAAGTCAAGAAAGCACAGACAACGATGAGGCGGACTAAACTTGAACACATATGCTCAAGTTCGTTTGTCACTGTCAACCGATGAACACCTTTTTAAAAGATGTGATATTAAATCATTTTTTTAGAAATTTGCGTGTGATTGATGCCGGATTATCCCTTGAAATGATGTGCGCCAATTAGTTCGTGGTAGGATAGCCAGAATTTCGGGCTTGTAGTTCTTAACTATTTTTGAATCAGTCCAAGCAGATACATGATGCTTACAATCCTGAAAAATGATTGAAATATATTTGATTAGTTTGGCCAAAAGTTCTGCACCATTTGGGGCGAATTTAATTTTCGCGATCACAATCGTTGTTTGGACTTGTCAACAGCAGTGTACGCCACCTCTTAAGCATCACAAAAACCATGAAGCTGAATATTGGTTGTTTTAAATGAAAGTGAAAGATGGCGCGGAATTTCAAGCCGTTCCACTTTCATGAGATTAATCTTTTATGTACGGCAATTTTTGATGAACGTCAAAAGTAATTTTGTCGTCCCAATAGAGCTTGAGGGTCTATAATTTCTGGAATAATAATTTCACTGAAATTGTAATAGGCGACATCAAACCAAGCATGTAAAACAATTTTGAAATTTCTGATAGTAACTTGTGTTTTGTCGAAGTTTCACTTGATGATTGACTAGTGCAACCGAAGAGTTTTAACAGTTAAACATAGTTTCATCATCAAAATCCAGTATGGAAGGATCCTTCATTCCATTGTCAGCTCTTCAAAAAATCGTGCTGCCGCTGCATCAGTCTCACTGCCGGAGTGCAAATTATTCATGTAAAGATCTTGCTTAATAATTTTAGCGACTTCAGGTTACTCCGCTTGATGATCTTCTGCGATGCGATGTCACTATTTTTAAACGATGTGTCTGAATTTGTTTTGATGGAAACTGTCATCCAGTAGAGCAATTAATATATGTTAGAAGTACGAGAATACCCCAATACTGGTTGAACAGATTTAAATGGAAGCCGTACACTGTATCTGCCCTCGTCTTTTCGCTGGACGGAATTGAAGAATAAAGATTCATACTTTCGCTCATCAGATAAAAGAATTGCAGCCGATGAAGGCTCCATCAATTCCCAAAAATGCTGAAGAATTCGATGTACCATCTCGTTGTGGAGCCAGCAATATCCATTCAAACCGTGCAGGCTTGCTATGACCATTAGTTGCAACTTTCTTAGGATTGAATAAATCAAAAAATTAATCAACACCCAATAATAGTTCGATTTCTCTTTCGGAGGGATCCGCAATATTTAGGGCAGATATTTGGCTGATATCTGCAATGGAATCCGACGGGATGGATGGATTCGGTTCGGTTGACATGCGATAGCAGTATGTCCCTAATTGAGACAGTTTTTGTACGCAGATAATTGTGTTACAACCGACTGCCAACCTTGGATGTCTAAAGCATGAAACTTAAAACATCTATGAATTGTATGCTTCCGGTAGCAGTAGAGACAGCTATCTGAACTTGAAGTTAAAAATTTCAGTCTGATGGGCGGTTTAACGGATGGGATACTTTAACTATTTTTGAGTTTTCTGTTACGTCATCGCCTAAATCGTCACATCGGATGTTTCAGTATAATATTAAGAGAAAAAAAACATTTAGGAGCCAGAGAAAATTTTCATTGTCTCCTGAAAAAATTGTTTTTGGACTTACCTACTTTGCGTTTCTCGCCGACGATATTATGCGTAAGGAAGAAATGGGTTAACTAACGAATTAGAGCAGGGTTTTCTGAGTGTTTTCAGTAATATTGTTGTGTTAGATTCCTTACTACGTGTCATAGGAATTAACACATTACACCCAATAAATTGTACATAAATTAAAATAAAAAATCCAATTACGTTTTGTTGCAACATTTCACCCCGAAAAGGTTATTTAGCAATTACGATCCAGAATACTTTACACTGTTAATTTACGATACCTTTTTATAAATGAAAATTATACAGTTGGCACACAAATTCAGAATAATTAAAAAAAATCATATTATATATACTAAACTTTTGAAAAAAAAAAAATCGGCAAAAAAATGTTAAACCTTTGACACACATTTGTATATACACAATGCTTTACATAAAATGCGACTGTACAAAGTACAAACAAACCATGCAAGCTTTTTGTTCGTGTATTTATTATTCAGGAAAAAATAAAATTGAAACACACATCTAATAATGCAAATTTATTTTGTAAAAGCTTTTTCCATTGTAGCTTTTTTTTGTAGCTTTTTTCCAGTGCTACAGAATTTATAAAAAGGAGGAAACTTTTTGAATTGTTAACCCACATACGAATAATGTTGGGTATGCCAATTATTTTTAATTTTATATAATATTTACACGAGTATAAAATGCACAGATATTTTCTACGACGTGGAAAACTTTTAAATTTAGTTTATGTTGTTTTGTGCTTTCTATACGTAGTATATGGAATCTGATGTTGATGAACAGCTTTAGGTCAATTTTGGTCGTATTGTTTTATTTAAATATAGAGTGAAGTTTATGTAATTTTTTGTATGAGTGACCCAATTTCGCCTATAAAATACCAAATATGTATGTTTAAGTACAAAGAGTCAGTAAAAAGTTTTAGGTACAGGCCAATTTGCAATTGCAATGCGAATGAAATTTATCTTAAACTAAGCCTTAAAGAACGAGAGCTGTTATTTTTATAGCAATTATGTCCTCTCGGCGAGGCCTTTCTTCTGTTAAGGGTTAATATTATATTTTACAACAACAACAAAAATACGTTTGTCAGTGTTTCAAAAAGAACATATACGGGGGAATTTATTATACAAGGAAATTCAAATCAAATATTTGAACTTAATGTTAAATTAAAAGAGCTAAACATAGAGTAGACAAATAAGCTGGATTACGATAGTGATGATTCGGATAGCATAAATCCTTCCTTGTAACAATATAAATTCCTAGAGGAGTTGGTGAAAATGATCTTGGGTACATTTATTAACGATTCATAAAAGAGTTACAAACCAACTAGTTCCCATTAGCGCCGGGTTTGCTGAGGCTCCAGGGGCTGAATTTATTTATTAAATTAAAAAAATTGTGAAGGCAAACGACCATTTTGGGGGTTATGAGCCACCAAAGTCAACGGAAATTACAATCAAATAAAAGCGCTTTTCGGATGAGAAGTTTTATTTTTGAACAGTAGGCATATGCCTGACGCTACCATAGGCCTACCAACTATTACGAAAGTTGCTGGTGATACGGCCATCATGGCAATTGGAGATAATGTTGAAGGGGCAACCAGCAAATTACAGAGAAACACTAATGAGGTTTGTAACCGAACTAAACGATGGCGTACACAGCTCAATGAAACGAAATTCGTTTACATCAACTTCACTAATCGAAATTGTTAATTGGATAACAAAAGAAATTAAATCAAAACAGGTTTCGTATGTCAATACAGTGCAATTTTCAGGTTAGGATGCTAAGTTGAAGTGGAAATACACGTGAAAAAGTAAAAGGAAGAACAAAACTTTAGATTCTGAAGGATCTGGCAATAAGCCAATGCTTATTGTTGATGTAGCTTGGTGCGTAAGAAATGCAGATATTCATCGAGGCTTAAGGATGGAATACATCAGCGAGGAAATTAATAAAACGTGCCTTTAGGAACATGAGAACATTACACGGTAGACAGCCCTATCGCCGAAAGAAGGCTCAAAGAACGAAGGCAATGGGTCTGGTGAACTGGCCAGTATAAATTAAGATGAAAATATAATGGGACTAGCCCCGCCATCAATCTATAAGGACATGATATCACCATACCATCCAATAGTCATACCGTTATACTGTAATACCATCACACCATCAAACTATCACACCAGCATACCATGATATCACATTACCATCATAACATAATACCATCATCATACCACCATCACCATCACACAATACTTGCATACAAACCATCATACCATTATACCACCAGAACATCATACGTCAATTTAGCAGAATTCTCACTTCAACGGACAAACTTTTAAGTCCATGCAACTGAAGTGTTTCAATGAAAACCTGCCTTAGATAAGCTGACACTTTATTAGAGCGGACACAGACAGATATTTCAGGTCAAATTGAAGCTTTTACTACAATTTGTTCGTTTTACACTTCAAATTGAATCTTTAGCAATATGGAACTTGGCTATTTCTTAGCTGGTTTTAGTAAAACTTGACATCTATGATAGAAAAGGGATTCTTAAATGATTTTTAGATGTAGTTACGGAATATGGCAACAACTTTATCTAAAACTAATTTTAGAACTCCATTTCCATTGCAGATGTCAAATTTCACTCAAATCCGTTAAAAAATAGCCAAGTTTCGTCCTAATTGGCCATATTCCAGAATTTCATCCATAAATCATTTTAGAATCCCATTTACAACGCACATGTCAAATTTCATCATAATCGGTTAAGGAATAGCCAAGTTTCGTCATCATTGGCCATATTCTAGAACTTTATCCAAGAATGATTTTAAAATTCCATTTTCAACGCACATGTCAAATTTCATTATACTCAATTAAGCAATAGCCAAGTTTCATCCTACTTGATGTATGTGAAGTTGGCCCAAAATTCTATCCCAAAGAATGCTATGGTAACACTAAAATGGCAATTTATAGTGTCAGCCCAAAAAACTTCTATAACGACCAATATTTACGAAACTTTAGCCCAAAAAAAATTCTATCATTACAAAATTTTCAATGTCAGCCCAAAAAAAATACTCTCATGATAGCTAAAACTTTCACGACAATAACTCTCAGCCCAAAAATAAAACTATCGCGAAACTAAAGATTTTAATATGCGTTAAATATAAAATAAAATGATTAAGAAGTTATACAAAAATTTCGAAATTTAATTCTTATTATATGAATTATTATTTAATAAATTTACAGCACTAAGCTTGATAATTAAACTAAAATAAAATTTTATTTTATTTACATATATTTATTGTTTATTTATTAATTTCCTTATTTTTAAATTATTACTTGTAATCGAAATCGATTCTAATAAAAAACTTCAATAATAATTTCACTATAAGAAACTTAATAAATAAACAATAAATATAAAAAAAAATAATTTATTATTTATCAATTTAAAAGTGGAATAAGTCAGAAGAAAGAAGCAGATAATTCATTCGAGATAGCAGTAATCAACAATTTTCTAAAATGATTTTATAAAATATCAATTATTTAACTTAATTGTTCTCGAAGATGCCATGAATGGCCAGAATGGTCCATATTTTTAGTGCTGTCAAGAAATGTCACTTCTTCATATTTCTTAAAAGTTAGGGTGTTGAACATCGGTCTGTCTACGATTTTCTAATATATTTAATCTTTACCTTCATGGTTCCAACGAATCAGACCAATGTTATTGGGATTTCATAACCCGAATGGCCCATATAGATAGTCCAGTCAAGAAATGTCATTTCTTCGTCATATATCTCGAAAGTTAGTGTGTTGAACATCGATCAGACTATGATTTTCTAATAGATCTGATCTTTACCTTCGTGGTTCCAACGAATCAGAACAATGTTATTGGGATTTCATAGCCATAATGGCCCATATAGATAGTCCAGTCAAGAAATGTCATTTCTTCGTCATATATCTCGAAAGTTAGTGTGTTGAACATCGATCAGACTATGATTTTCTAATAGATCTGATCTTTACCTTCGTGGTTCCAACGAATCAGAACAATGTTATTGGGATTTCATAGCCATAATGGCCCATATATGTACATAGTCCAATCAAGAAATGTCACTTCACCGTAATATATCTCGGAAGTAAGGGTGTTGAACATCAGTCTACCTTCATGGTTCCAACGAATCAGATCAATGTCATTGGGATTTCATAGCCAGAATGGCCCATATTAGATAGTCCCGTCAAGAAATGTCACTTCTTCGTCATATATCTCGAAAGTTAGGGTGTTAAACATCGATCAGACTATGATTTTCTAATAGATCTGATCTTTACCTTCATAGTTCCAATGAATCAGACCAATGTCATTGGGATTTCATAGCCAGAATGGCCCATACAGATAGTCCCATCAAGAAATGTTACTTCATCGTCATATACTACCTTGATTAACAAGTTCCCGGAATAACCACCGTGTGGCGCTCCCATCGTTCCGATTTGAGTTCTGTTTTTTTTGTTAAGTTGGTACATCTGTTGTTGATATTCCCTCTAAATCTTAGCGTGATAGCTTGACATTTGCAAAAGTTACGTATTCAAGAGTACATCTATCTCTGTATGTGTTGGCGATTTTTCCATTATTTCCTCTCGGCTGCTGAAACGCGTTTCCCGTAATGGTTTTTTAACTCGATTGAACAGAAAGAAGTCACAGGGAGCCAAATCAGGTGAATTCGGTGGCTGTTGGATGGTATTTGTTGCATTTTTCGTCAAAAAATTACGAATAATGATGGCACTGTGCGACGGTGCGTTATCATGGTGCAAAATCCACGAGTTTTCTGCCCACAATTCTGGTCTCTTTCGGCGAATTGCTTCTCGCAAACGTCTAATAACACCCAAATAATACTCTTTGTTTACGGTTTGGCCTTCTGGCAGAAATTCATGATGTACTACACCGTTGTAATCCATGAAAACCGTGAGCATTGCCTTCTTTTTTGACTGAAAACGACGTGGTTTTTTTTGGTACTTGCCTGATGTCTGGATTGTGTGTCGTACTCATAAACCCACGTCTCGTCTCCAGTAATGATCCTTTTGATGAATGTGGGATCGGATTCAGCCTCGCAAATCATGTCTAAAATTGTAAATAATTTCTAAACTTGTAAATAATCGCCAACACACACAGAGACAGATGTACTCTTGACTACGTAACTTTTGCTTTATCTTCATGGTTCCAATGAATCAGACCAATGTCATCAAGTCTAGTTTACCAGGGAACTTAAACTGAATGTTACTCTATCCAATAATATTGTTGATGGAATATCATTTAATTGAACCATCGGTTGATTATGACAGTTTAAATATTCTGTGTTAGTGCTACGAATCCATTTAATTTGACGTCGCATATGATATTGCAAGACATTTTGATTCACCCTCGTATATTACGATGAAGTGACATTTCATGATGGGACTATGTATATGGGCCATTTTGGCTATGAAATCCCAATGACATTGGTCTGATTCATTGGAACCATGAAGATAAAGATCAGATCTATTAGAAAATCATAGTCAGATCGATGTTCAACACCCTAACCTTCGAGATATATGACGAAGAATTGACATTTCATGACGGGACTATCTATATTGGCCATTCTGGCTATGAAATCCCAATGACATTGGTCTGATTCGTTGGAACCATGAAGGTAAAGGTCAGAACTACTAGAAAATCATAGTTAAACTGATGTTCAACACCCATACTTCCGAGATATATTACGATGAAGTGATATTTCTTGAACGCATTATGTATATGGGCCATTCTGGCTATGAAATTCCATTGACATTGGTCTGTTTCATTGGAACCATGTAAATAAAGATCAGATCTATTAGAAAATCATAGTCTGATCGATGTTCAACACCCTAACTTTCGAGATATATGACGAAGCAGTGACATTTCTTGACGGGACTATCTATATGGGCCATTCTGGCTATGAGATCCCAATGACATTGGTCTGATTCATTGGAACCATGAAGATAAAGATCAGATCTGTTAGAAAATCATAGTCTGATCGATGTTCAACACTCTCACTTCCGAGATATATGACGAAGAAGTGACATTTCTTGACTGGACTATTTATATGGGCCATTCTGGCTATGAAATCCCAATGACATTGATCTGATTCGTTGGAACCACGAAGGTAAAGATCATATCTTATAGAAAACCGTAGTTAGGCTGATGTTCAACACCCTAACTTTCGAGATATATGACGAAGCAGTGACATTTCTTGACGGGACTATTTATATGGGCCATTCTGGCTATGAAATCCCAATGACATTGGTCTGATTCGTTGGAACCACGAAGTTAAAGATCAGATCTTATAGAAAATCATAGTTAGACTGATGTTCAACACCCTAACTTTCGAGATGTATGACGAAGCAGTGACATTTCTTGACGGGACTATCTATATGGGCCATTCTGGCTATGAGATTCCAATGACATTGGTCTGATTCGTTGGAACCATGAAGATAAAATCAGATATATTAGAAAATCATAGTCTGATATATGACGAAGATATATGACGAAGAAGTGACATTTCTTGACGGGACTATCTATATGGGCCATTCTGGCTATGAAATCCCAATGACATTGGTCTGATTCGTTGGAACCATGAAGGTAAAGATCAAATCTATTAGAAAATCACAGCTAGACTGATGTTCAACACTCTTACTTCCGAGATATATTACGATGAAGTGACATTTCTTTACGGGACTATTTATATGGTCCATTCTGGCTAAGAAATTCCAATGACATTGGTCTGATTCGTTGGAACCACGAAGTTAAAGATTAGATCTGTTAGAAAATCATAGCTAGACTGATGTTCAACACCCTAACTTTCGAGATATATGACGAAGCAGTGACATTTCTTGACGGGACTATCTATATGGTCCATTCTGGCCATGAAATCAAAATGACATTGGTCTAATTCATTGGAACCATGAAGATAAAGATTAGATCTATTAGAAAATCATAGTCTGATCGATGTTCAACACCCTAACCTTCGAGATATATGACGAAGATTTGACATTTCATGACGGGACTATCTATATGGGCCATTCTGGCTATGAAATCCCAATGACATTGGTCTGATTCGTTGAAACCATGAAGGTAAAGGTCAGATCTATTATAAAATCATAGCTAAACTGATGTTCAACACCATTACATCCGAGATATATTACGATGAAGTGACATTTCTTGAACGCATTATGTATATGGGCCATTCTGGCTATGAAATTCCATTGGCATTGGTCTGATTCATTGGAACCAAATAAATAAAGATCAGATCTATTAGAAAATCATAGTCTGATCGATGTTCAACACCCTAACTTTCGAGATATATGACGAAGAAATGACATTTCATGACGGGACTATCTATATGGACCATTCTGGCTATGAAATCCCAATGACATTGGTCTGATTCGTTGGAACCACGAAGATAAAGATCAGATCGTATAGAAAATCATAGTTAGACTGATGTTCAACACCCTTACTTCCGAGATGTATGACGAAGAAGTGACATTTCTTGACGGGCCTATCTATATGGGCCATTCTGGCTATGAAATCCCAATGACATTGGTCTGATTCATTGGAACCATGAAGGTAAAGATCAGATCTATTAGAAAATCATAGCTAGACTGATGTTCAACACTCTTACTTCCGAGATATATTACGATGAAGTGACATTTCTTTACGGGACTATTTATATGGTCCATTCTGGCTATGAAATCCCAATGACATTGGCCTGATTCGTTGGAACCACGAAGTTAAAAATCAGATCTGTTAGAAAATCATAGCTAGACTGATGTACAACACCCTAACTTTCGAGATATATGACGAAGCAATGACATTTCTTGATTGGACTATCTATATGGGCCATTCTGGTTATGAAATCCCAATGACATTGATCTGATTCGTTGGAACCACGAAGGTAAAGATCATATCTTATAGAAAATCATAGTTAGACTGATGTTCAACACCCTAACTTTCGAGATATATGACGAAGCAGTGACATTTCTTGACGGGACTATCTATAAGGGCCATTCTGGCTATGAGATCCCAATGACATTGGTCTGATTCATTGGAACCATGAAGATAAAGATCAGATATATTAGAAAATCATTGTCTGATCGATGTTCAACACCCTTACTTCCGAGATATATGACGAAGAAGTGACATTTCTTGATGGGACTATCTATATGGGCCATTCTGGCTATGAAATCCCAATGACATTGGTCTGATTCGTTGGAACCATGAAGATAAAGATCAGATCTATTAGAAAATCATAGCTAGACTGATGTTCAACACTCTTACTTCCGAGATATATTACGATGAAGTGACATTTCTTGACGGGACTATTTATATGGTCCATTCTAGTTATGAAATTCCAATGACATTGGTCTGATTCGTTGGAACCACGAAGTTAAAGATTAGATCTGTTAGAAAATCATAGTTAGACTGATGTTCAACACCCTAACTTTCGAGATATATGACGAAGCATTGACATTTCTTGACGGGACTATCTATATTGGCCATTCTGGCTATGAAATCCCAATGACATTGGTCTGATTCATTGGAACCATGAAGATAAAGATCAGATCTGTTATAAAATCATAGTCTGATCGATGTTCAACACTCTTACTTCCGAGATATATGACGAAGAAGTGACATTTCTTGACGGGACTATCTAAATGGGCCATTCTGGCTATGAAATCCCATTGACATTGGTCTGATTCATTGGAACCATGAAGGTAAAGATCAGATCTATTAGAGAATTATAGTCTAATCGATGTTCAACACCCTAACTTTCGAGATATATGACGAAGGAATGACAATTCTTGACGGGACTAACTATGTGGGCCATTCTGGCAATGAGATCCCAATGACATTGGTCTGATTCGTTGGAACCATGAAGGAAAGATCAGATCTATTTGAAAATCATAGTCTGATCGATGTTCAACACTCTTACTGTCGAGTTATATGACGAAGAATTTACATTTCTTGACGGGACTATTTATATGGGCCATTCTGGCTATGAAATCCCAATGACATTGGTCTGATTCGTTGGAACCATGAAGATAAAGTTTAGGTCTATTAGAAATCATAGCTAGACTGATGTTTAACACCCTTACTATCGATATATATTACGATGAAGTGACATTTCTTGATTGGACTATGTATATGGGCCATTCTGGCTATGAGATCCCAATGAGATTTTGCTTGTTTTTTACACGCAAACGTAACTTTACAAATTTTTAATTTAATCTCTTTGGAAATTAAACAGAAATAAATAATACATATTTATTTTACATTATAGTTCAGTTATATTTCGAGTACAAATTAATATTTTACTGATTTTCTGTTTTCGTATTATATGTTTGTAATTGATTTCATATTTTTTTTAATGTTGTATTATGTATTACTGGACATTGTAGATACAAAAACCAATTTATTGTAATCATTATTCATAAATTTTATTTTTTCTATCGTGATAGCTTTCGTTATATCATAACATGTATAATGGTATTGCCAGTGCTTAAAATTCAAATTTTTTGGGATAGAATTTTGGGCCAACTTCACAAAGGTTCCTACTTGTCCATATCCAGGACTTCGTCTAAAAATCATTTGACAATCTAATTTCGATTGGAAATGGTGGATTTTATCAAAATCGGTTAAGATATAGAATCCCAATAAAATTTTGATAAAAAAACGTTGTTTAACGGACACTTCACTACAGCGGACAACTTTTTTGGTCCCGTCAATTTCCGTTGTAGTGAGGTTTCCATGTATATATATTGCTGAACTGCTCAGTAAACCTTAATCCAATCCCAACTAAACTGCAACTCAACCCTAATTCAACCCGCAAACGGAACCCAACTTAACCCTCAACTCAACCGCAAACTCTACGCCAAATCAATACTCAACCCAGCATATGTAAAAAATTGATCAGCAAATCACTATATCCTATCCAACCCGAACTCAAGTCCAACTCAACTTCAACTCAACTTGCAAATTGAACCCTAACTTAACCTTTAAATCAACGCCAAATTCAATGCCCAATTCAATGCCCAAGTGTTTTGGGTCAATTCGTTTGGCAGGTACCCCACCCTCTTGCTGTACAGTTTCCAAAAGCTTTTCAAATCTCCGCCTTGACCATAGAAACAGATTGGCGAAAACAAATTCCAAATCGGACAAGCCGTTCTCGAGATACCATGGGTACAGACATCCAGACGTCCAGACATCCAAATATCCAGACGTCCAGACAGACGGACGGATTTTTTTTTTTTTTTTTTTTCTAATTTTTAGACTCAGGAACTTTCAAAACATCGAGAAAAGTGGTTTTGGACACACGAAATTTTTCTTCATTTTTGACAGGATTTCAATACTTTGATCATTTCATTTTAGACCGAAGTAAAAAATGTCCGTCCGTCTGTCTGGATGTCTGTATCCATGGTATCTCAAGAATGTCTTGTCCGATTTGAATTTTTTTTTTGGCAATCTGTTTCTATGGTCAAGGCGGAGATTTGAAGAGCTTTCGGAAACTCCACACCAAGAGGGTGGGATACTTGCCATACGAATTGACCCAAAACACTTACGATTAAGTTCTGTAAAATAGCCAATTAGGACAGAACTGGTTTATGTCTTAACGGATTTTATTGAAATTTGACATGTGCGATGGAAATGGGATTATAAAATGTTGTTAGGATAAAGTTAAAGTAAAAAAGAAGGGGAACAAAAAATCATTTATGACAGATTGAACCAGTTTTTCAACTTAGATTTTGATATTCCGAAACATTGGTTTGTAATTTATATAACGGTGAAAGCTTATTTTGAAAAAGTTGATTAAAGTTTTGAGTAATAAGTTTAACAATTATATTTTCGAGTTGCAACATTAATGGAAAATATATTCGAGAAGTATAAGTTTTAACGTTTCTAGTGACAGCGTGTACCTTTGTGTTCAGGCAAAATATTATTATTTATTACAGTTTATTTGTTGAAGTGAGGTGTCTGTTGAAGTGAGGTGTCCGCCAAAGTGAGTGTTTATAATCAGTTATGACAGCTATGAAACTGAGTGTTTATATGTAAGTACAATATATGTGTATGATATTTAAACTGATGCACACGTCTTGTACGTTTTGAGCCAAATTTTACACGAATATTGTTTAAAACTTAAGAAAGATCACTGTTATATATCTCAAACCTCAATCTCATTCTTGAGAGATGATAATTAGGTCCAAATTTACTACGAAGGAATTTTTAAAACTTTAGAAATTGAGTTGATTTCTGATGACGGTCTCTGATAAATGATGTTATGAGAGTATGCAGGTATGTTGGTATGACGGTATTATGGTATAATGGTACGATGATATTATATCATGACTAGGGGGTACAGCCCGTCCTAGGACGGATACAATTTTTTGAATAACTTTAGGTATGTAATGTTTTGCTAAAGATATAACACCTAATGGTGATGTCCAGCGGCCGCTGCCACAATTAGCATTTGAGCATTTGATGTAAAAGTAGTTCGAGATAAAAGGCTTTTAAGGATGATTTTACCTTAAGTAAACCTTAAACCAAAGAGTAAGGGCTTTTAAGGATGAATTGGTATTTGTTAACTTGCTGTTAACTTGGTTTTGGGCGTTTTGAAAAAATTTTAATATTTCTTTTTGATGACTGCTAAGTTATTTTTACAATGTGTAACGGAGGCCAGAAGATGACAGGCGACCTTCCGCTAGCATAAACTGAACTTTCTTTATCCTGCTTGCCAAATGAACACGTGGCCATATTAATCCCGAGCTCAGGCGGTAGAGGTAACTTTAGTCGTGGGGGTGTGTTCATCGATTACGCAAGCAAGTGATTGGCCACTAAAAAAAAAATCAAAAAAAAATTGATACGTTCCATCGCCGACACACCAATCCACCTTGCAATCTACAGCAAACTTCATAAACTTAGCAACTCATCTTCCGGAAATAAAATTCATGTATTACGGTTAATAAAATGAATTGACATAATTTTTTTATTATAAGAACTTTAATCAAAATTACACTCAAGTCCTAACACCATTCTTTACCTGACGACTCACTGAGGCGATCCGTTGAAAGCGCTTCCAGGGAACAACCTGAACTAGTAATTCGCGTATATCTCTAAAATAAAATGCACTATATAAAAAAAAGAAAAATGTTAGAGACTTGATTATACTCGTAAATGAAGCAAAATTTGAATCAATTTCAATAATTTAATTTGAATTGAATAAATCGTACATAGGTTAATAAATATAAAAATAATAAAAAAAAATTTATATAAGATTATTTCCTTTTTCCCGTAACCACCCTGTTGCGATACAACACCGTAGTTCCACAGCATACAAAATGATATCCGCCTACCAAACTGTTGACCTTGAGCCCTCAGGAACCTCCGAAACGCGGCCGGACCTCTGCTACCACCAAATTACTCCTGATCTGGTTTTTTTATGTTTTAAATCTTTATTGGATTTATCTTTCAGCACGATTGTGTCCAACTGCACAATCAATCTTCGTGTTGCGGTTTTCAGCCGAATTAAATTTCCTTCTTTCTTTATACAAATTGTTTCACTTTATTGTTGTCTAGTTTTAAATCACAATTTCTTTTTTTAAACACAATTCACTAACAATATGTGTAAACTATTTATCAATTATGACTTGATAAAGATTATAGTTTATAATTACAATAATTTTATTAAAGTAATAATTATGATGTTGATAACAAAATTGGATCTTTTTATTTAATTCAAGTTGTCCAAAAATGGTCGACTGCAATTCCACATTTTATTTTTTTTTCCTTCTTTGATTTGGATTTTTTTTTTGTCTTATCCCGTATCAAATGCTATAACCGACTGACCAACTAAATAAAATAATTTATTTGCTCAATGAAGAGGGGAATACAAACGACAACACACAAAAATCAAAAACGAAATATCTAATTTGATGTTAAGTCACATAATGAAACGTACAGTGGGTACACCAAGTATTCCATGGGACAAGTAACATGCTTATGCCTGATGTTACATTCGTGGGAACGTACCCATCGACCACTGAGGTCTTATAAGCCGGGCCTATATTATGATGATAAACGTAATAAACTTATGTATATGGGATTATTAGTGTTTTTGTCAGGTTCGTATATCCTTGGCATGATAAATTCCGATATTTTTGCCATCTGGACGGCACAGCTCATAGGCGACATTTCCGATCTTGCGTAATACTTTAGCTTCCAAAAATTTTGGTGCTAATTTTGCTGAATATTTCTTGGTAGCGTCACTTTGAGAAAATTTTCGGACTAGCACTGCTTGACCCTCAGATATTTCACGATTTCGGCTCCTCAGGTTGTATACCTGTGCACTTCGCTTTTGTGCCTCCTCGAGTTTTGACAAAACTCTTTGCTGACACAAACTCAGACGATTCTGTTTGGAGTCAACGCTAAATTCTCCGTGAGATACCAAATTTAAGTCACGCAACAATTGGTAATCGTTCCCATGAGATATCAAGTGTTGCCCAAACATCAAGAAGTGCGGAGAGTATTGGGTAGACTCATGTTTTACATTACGTAACGCTGATACAATTTCGTGTAGGTGACTGTCCCACGTCCGATGATCTTCTTTGATATATGCGCGTATGGCACAAAGTATTGAACGATTTACCCGCTCTGATGCGTTACACTGGGGGGAATATTTTGGTGTCAGAATATGGTTCACGCCATATCTATTTAACAGAACTTTTAAGCATAACGCGTTGAATTGCATAGCATTATCGGAAGTTATGGACTCAGGAACAGAGAAAACGGTAAATATTTCTTCTTCAAGAAACTTACATACATCTGTTGCGAGTGCACTTCTTAACGCTTTCACAAAAATGTACTTGGTGTACAGATCTAAAACGATCAGCAGGTAGGCATGTCCGTTTTTTGTCCTTGTGTATGGCCCTAAAAAGTCCATATACAGTCGTTGCATTGGCCGTACAGCAAGGATTTGCTGTCCCATTGGTGGTTGTAGAGCTCGATTCGGAGCCTTGGTTTGCTTACACACCTTACAATTCCGCACATAGTTCTGAACCTGAGTAGCCATTCCCGGCCAAAAATAAAGTCGTTGCAATCTTTCCAGCGTTTTAGCGCTTCCGAGGTGCGAGGATGACGGAGGATCATGAGCTAAAAAGATAAGATCATTAGTCAAAGGACGAGGTATATAAAGTTTCCATACAGGAACATCAGTGAGCATATTGTCAGAGCGATTCGAGGGATTCGCATAAATTTTGTTATTTGACACTCGAAGATTGACATACTGCTCCGGGGAGTTTTCCACGGCGGTGACCAACTGCAAATAGTCAGCATCCTGAAATTTTGGATCATCGAGATCGACATGCAAAATCGGACCCTCCGAAGGTGATCGTATACTGTCCACGAAAGCTCTTGATAACGCATCTGGAACAATATTCTGGGTACCTTTGCGATGTTGGATGTCGAATTTGAAGGCTTGTAATTTTAGAGACCATCTAGCGAGTCTTCCAGAAAGATCTTTTTGGCCCATGAGCCATTTAAGACTCGCATGGTCGGTGATGATGGTAAACGGGTACCCCTCGATATATGCCCGAAACTTTTTTACGCTGAGCACAGCGGCCAGACACTCCAGTTCGGTTATGGAGTAGTTCCGCTGTGCTGCGTTAAGCTTCTGTGACATATATGCGATAGGGTGCTCGCCACCATCATCCCGAATCTGAAAGAGCACGCTTCCAATGCCAGTGGTACTTGCATCGCATTGGATGTAGAAAGGCTGGTCAAAGTTCGGGTGCGTTAGAACTGGAGCTGTAATTAGAGCAAGCTTCAAATTTTCAAAGGCTTCTTGGCTTTTCTCGTTCCAAAGAAATTTTTTACCTTTTCTCAGCAAATCAGATATCGGAGCTGCCAAAGTGGCATATGAAGGGATGAACCTCCGATACCAACCGGACAATCCTAAGAATTGCCTAACCTTTTTCACTGTGTTTGGAACCGGAAAATCCATAATGGCTTTTACTTTATCTGGGTTTACCCGAAGACAACCGTCGCCAACCACGTACCCTAGATAACGTATCTCCTTCAACAGGAACTTACTCTTTTCTAAGTTCACAGTTAACCCGGCTTTTTGAAGAAGAGAGGCTACTTAATGAAGCAAGTTGATATGTTCATCAAAATTTCCGGACGTAATGAGGAGGTCATCCAAATAAATAAACACCTGCTCATGGAGCTGGTGTGGTATCACCCGGTGCATTAGCCTACACATCGTTTGCGGCGCATTACAAAGCCCGAACGGCATGACCGAAAACTGGTATAAAGGACGACCAGGAACCGTAAACGCCGTCTTATCGCGGGACTCCAGAGCCAGTGGGATCTGCCAAAAGGCATCTTTCAAGTCGATGCTCGAGATGAATCTGGTTCGATCCAACCGACTCAAGAGCCCCTCGATGATAGGCAGCGGGTAGGCGTCCCGGATCGTCACTTCATTCAGTCTACGGGCATCTAGGCACATTCGGACTTTTCCATTTGACTTTCGGACTAATGTCACCGGGGAACTCCATGCGCTAGTGGATTCCTCAATAACGCCGAGGGCTAACATTCTGTCCAACTCTTCGTAAAGAGATATCTGGACAGCAGGAGATACAGGGTAATGCCGTTGTTTCACCGGTGCTGCATTTCCAACATCGATGTGATGGGACAATAAATGTGTGCGACCAAGACCAAGCTCTTCAAAAGACGGAAACCTCTTAATTGCCCTAGATAGCATTTTTGATTGTTCAAAAGTAAGGTCATGTTTCAAACAATTATCAGCCTTTACTTTAAGATCATCCCCATCTGCTAACTCAGATATTGACATTGGTGTAATTTGGATGTTGAAAGCTTTCCAAAAGTCTATTCCCAAGTAGAGCTTTTGTTGAAGAGTAGGAACAATGTGAATTCTCATCAATTTTTCAAAATTATTGTATTTTACCAAAGCATAGATATGACCAACAACTCTCTCTGATTTACCAGATGCTGTGTTAACAATCGCAGGCATATAATGTACCTTATATCTTGGATCCTTTAGAAACATTTCACTTCCAGACCCTAACGCCGTAATTGTGGCACCACTATCAAGTAACCCACAATAAGGTTTCCCATCAATTGTTATGTTGGCGTACGGTCGTGGATCCACCGTGTCATTAGAAAGACTGGAAAAACATGTTTCCGAGATAATTTTGCGTAAAATGGTTTTATTTTCCCAATACAGGCGTGAACGATTCCGACATTTCATACTAAAGGTTTGAGGGGTCTGATCTGAACAATGAAAAATTGTTGATTCACAATTTGAATCGATAAGTGGACCAGTCAGGTGGGTATTAGATAAAGCAGGGTAAGGTACGTACTTGTTTGGGTCTATTTTTTCAACAGGCCTAGAGGGCGCGAGTTTAGCTCGGGATCGGTATTCGACGCTTGGTCCTCCATGTTGGTTCTAGGAGTCATCGAACCACGAGGCGTCGTATTCCCAGGGCTTCGATACCTCGACGATTTGTTTCCCGAACACTTGAAACAGTTACGCATAAATATCCCTGACCTACCGCATCCAAAACAAAATCTATGGGTAATATCCAGACCACAATATTTATAGGTATGCCCTATATCCGCGCAATTCCAACATACGAGCAAATTATTTTCTTGAGAATTGCGAGAAATGTTAGTCACTGGTTGAGAAGAAACTCTAACATTTGACCGTTGCTTATTATCCAATTGTATAGCGTTTACACTGACGTTTGTGTCCGAACCGGAGAAATCGCTTGGTGATGACGGATAAGCATTGTCACACGTAAATTCGTGAATGGTTCTGCGGGAGCACATTGCTTCGGCATCATATCCAGTCCGTTTCCACGTATCTTCTATTGCCAGACATTTACGTACTAGTTCTGGAATTGAATCAATAGTTCTATCAGCCAGTGCCACTTGCAAACCAATCCTCATGTTTCGACGCAAAAGGTGTAATATTTCCGAATCATCGAGTGGATGACGGAATTGTAACGACATTGCTAAAATATCATTATAAAAATCACGAAAGGATTCTTTTACTCGCTGTTTCCTGGATTCTATAGATCGTCTGATATCATGATCAGATTTCCGATCTTGAAATCGTTCCAAGAAATCGCGTTCCAGTTGATGCCACTTTAGGTTAGGGTTTCTTTCGATATGGCACCAGTACCAATTGGATGCTGCACCAGTTAACAGGACTCCAATTTCATCTACCAATTCCACTGATGAAACTTCATAAGTCATAGCGTAATGTTTGACGCGAAATAGAAAACGTTCTACTGACAAATCCTCTGGCGCTCCGCTAAAGGAAACTTTCCACTGGCTTAGGTGGTTAGCCTTAGATGGCAGGGGTTTGACCGGTTGAGCCTTCGAACGACCAGCTTTAGATGTCACAGTAGCAGAAGAGTGAGCCAAGTTTCCCCTAATACTTGGTTCATCATCGTCATATTCATCGCTATAAGTCGTGCGTATAATTGTTGACGGAAGGATTCGGTCTTTAGTTGCTGCTGGTTGAAGTTTCTGTTCGGATTCCTCCTCTGAGGTGGATAGTTGCTCTTGGTCTCCTCTTTTGGATTCCTTAATTTTATTTATGCTATCCTCCAGATTATCTTTCCCTTGCATCCATCCTTGTACTACGGATAAAATCAATGAACTGGTAACAAGAAGGTCTCGACATTGTTGTTTGTAAGTCCTGGTTCTGTATAGTAATCTCTCCAGTCGTCCGTTGACATGCAACATTCGTACTTCAGCCTTACGGAGGACGTTTTGATTCGGTAACTCGTTAGTATCAACATTAGCAATCCATTCTGAATGTTCGTCTATTTTAATACTACACTTCTTCAATTCACGAATTGGACTTTGACGTGCACTTTCGTGAGCCCGGTATGGTTTCAAACATAAATTTACTTGCTCATTTGCAAATGCTTCCTTTAAAGAGTTTAATTTTGTTAACGACTTCCCAGTAATACCCCGCGTCAGACATTCAATGTCGAATTCATCTGGATTTAGGAGGTCGGCGTCCATGATGAATAAATATGAAAAAATTGGTTACTAAAATTTAACGTAATTATAATATGTTATTGGATGAAAAGAAAAAAAATCAGCGAAGCTTAGAGCCTGGTCGAAATGCAGTATTCGCTAGAGGTTATTCTTTTGAAAAGAAACAGTATAACAGAATTCGAATTAACCTTTTGATACTAAATAATTCAAAATAAATATAATAATAAATAAATACTTAAATTCACAGACTGACAAAACACAAAACACTTAAGAATATAATTTTTTTTTTATATGGATTAAATAAATATTAACGACAAATAATGAATATTAATAAAACTAATAAATTAACCAACACCAATATTCAGTATACGTATTACTCAATTAAATATTAGAAATTTGAATGTAAATATGGTTTGCTGTAGATTGCGAAGCTTGACAAGTGTGCGGCGAACTATGTTGTAAATGGAATGAATTAAATACGAATTTTTACTTGTTTAGTAACTTGTCGATCAACAAAATACTTGGACGATCAAATGTAACAAAGTAAAAATATAAAGGCACCGAGAAAATCATCGCTAAACTCCATAAGGTCTCTAAAAGTAGGAAATCAACATTTCTTTCAATGTCACAACATATCAACACATAAGTGGAATGCTGGTTGAAAAGAAATAGAACCCTACATTCAAACCATCTAAAGTTGCGAATACATTTCCAGTACTGAAAAAAATAAAAAATAAAAAAAATGAAAATATTAGAACTTGAAATTAACGTGAAGCATCCAGATCCGTGAACAATTTTGGTATCAACGACAAAATTCATCAGTATCATCAAGCACACGGCGAAAACATTCAAGCACTTGATCGGAACACCAAAAAGCACGAGTAATCTTAACCTCTTCACTCAACAAGTTCTTTTAATACCGGTTGGTTGGGCGCCATTATGTAACGGAGGCCAGAAGATGACAGGCGACCTTCCGCTAGCATAAACTGAACTTTCTTTATCCTGCTTGCCAAATGAACACGTGGCCATATTAATCCCGAGCTCAGGCGGTAGAGGTAACTTTAGTCGTGGGGGTGTGTTCATCGATTACGCAAGCAAGTGATTGGCCACTAAAAAAAAAAATTAAAAAAAAATTGATACGTTCCATCGCCGACACACCAATCCACCTTGCAATCTACAGCAAACTTCATAAACTTAGCAACTCATCTTCCGGAAATAAAATTCATGTATTACGGTTAATAAAATGAATTGACATAATTTTTTTATTATAAGAACTTTAATCAAAATTACACTCAAGTCCTAACACCATTCTTTACCTGACGACTCGCTGAGGCGATCGAGTCAAATAAATTAAATTCCTTGGCAATTTAGTTACTTGAATTTCTAGTCATTACAAACTTAATATTGATTTATTTATTTTCCTTCTTAAGGAAATCGGTAGCGCAGTCAATAAAACTTCAATATTACTCAAGCCGCGTTTTTCAAACTATAAAATTCCCTAAACCTCATAAATCTTAAATTGCAATAAAATAAATCAAGAGAAATGTCTTATTATTTACACCAGAGTAATAAATTCTTCTAATTACATTTAAACTATTGAAAATGTGATTAAATTTATCGATTTCCATATACCTACATATATGTATATGTATTGTGCACGTACAGTAGTAGTTAAATAGTTCTATTGTTTTGAATTTTCTACTTTTCTACAATTTGGGGCTGTCACATTTTCAAAGTATTCAATCAACAAGTGTAAATTTACTAATTATACCTTTGTCTGTTGTGCTTTTCTATATATTAAGGAATAAAGTTCATTTGAGTGACAAATTTTTGTAATAAATCATTGTGTATACTTTACGTTATACCATTGGGGCAAGATGGAATGGAACTAATTTTAATTGTGTGTGTGTATGTGTATAGGTGATTTGATTCGTTATGTGTGGTGTAAAAATGAAATCGATTATTTTGATTTGATTGGAAAGTTCTTGAGACAGGGTCTGGCAAAAAGTTCTGAAATTACAAAAATGATAATAATTTTTAACAAAATCCAATTTAATTTCTGTTAAGTCCTAATAATGCCTCTACTTTATGTAGGTAATCCTACACACTAAAACCTCGTCCTTTATCAATTCCCAATACAGAAAAAAAAATATTGTTAATTAAACCTGGACGAATTTTCATTTCCCCCCCAAAAAAAAAACATGTGTCGCATCAAACGTTGAAGCAACCCATCTTCTTGACAAGTGACGCTAATAATATATTTATAAAATGTGTACACAACAAAAACAGCTTTGGTCCATTTTAAAATTTATTTACATTGCACATAAAAAAAGCGAGTTATTTGTGGGGGACCATCAACATTGTACATATATCCGTAAATATTTAATTTTGAAATAAAAACATGACGAGGGATAAAATTCCAGACAACATTTTTTCTTTTTTGTTCTTTTTTCGGGGTTTTATGATACCAGTACCGTAACATTTAACCAGCAGAATACTAAAATGTCAGTGAATGCATTCTACCTAACATAATTTTGTATTGTTTTTTGAGCTAGTGTATACGAATATCGCAAATTATCATTTATTGTCGCTTTACAAGCACGAATAGATTTGAGTGAGGTTAAAGATAAAATTATTATTTTTTAACTCAAAACCGCACTTTCTTTTCTGCCCAGATAAATATATCGTCCAATTTGAATTTTTAATTAATCTAAGCTGCGGTAAAGAGATAAGTCTGATACCGCTATAAGAGTCCGTATACTGCTCCGAAAAATTCAGTTTAGCTTTCTTTTCGATCGAGTTAACTACATACATAAAACAGCGAATTAAACATGAAACCAAAATATTTTATATTCGTCGTTATATTATTCGCAATAATTTTGCCATCATTTGGTGGTTTTGACAATTTCCAAACGGGAAATGACTCGACTTCTGAATATTCTGATTATTCAAATGAAACAGAAACATCTGACGAAGATGTTTTATATATGCCAAAAAAAAGTGTTGCTGAGATAGCGACGGGAAAGACAAATTTGGTCAGTTATAAATAAATTATGTGTAAAATTAAAATAATTTTGAAGTAATTTCAATTTTTACAGTTGTTGCCGCTTAGTGATGTTACCACGATCATCCTCAGTTTGTTCGGCATGAGGCTTGCAATGTATCAATAATTTGATTGTATTTTGTGTGTTTTAATCGTAAATAAAAAGTTAATTATGGTTTACCCGTGTGTGTACTAAAATATACAACGAATGGACTATACAATGAAATATAAACAAAAAAAAATCGTAGCTCAATTTTTTTCTAGCATTTCTGGCAGGAGTAAAGCGATTCCTCCTTATTGAACAGTAAGACATTTAACTTATTTGACAACACTACATAATACTGTTATTGTAGGTAATTACCAGTTTAAATGTATTAGGATCTGGAAATTTGCAGTTCATGACTGGTGAGATGAATTATCATCAATTGCCATATCCCACTGTAAGTAGGTTATTAAAGGAACTTATAAATTCAATACAGGGATACTTAAAAGAATCTATAAAAATTTCAAACGACACAACATGACGTAAATAAAACCAAAAAAGAGTTTTTTAAAAAATCTGAATTCCCAAATGTTATAGGGTTACAATTTCATTCCAAGTCCAGTCGTCGATCAGTACGCATCATTCTTTATTTAATAGTAAATATATTCAGAAAGTTGAAATAAATTATATAATAAAAAATAATAAATCAGTGTTATAAATCTATTTAATTGGTTCTAAAAATCTTAATGAACATTGTGATCTACCTTGATCAACAAGTTCTCGGAATAACCACCGTGTGGCGCTCCCATTGTCCCGATTTGAGTTCTGTTTTTTTGTTAAGTTGGTACATCTGTTGTTGATATTCCCTCTAAATATTAGCGTCATAGCTTGACATTTGCAAAAGTTACGTAGTCAAGAGTACATCTATCTCTGTGTTTGTTGGCGATTATTTACAATTTTAGACATGATTTGCGAGGCTGAATCCGATTAAAAGGATCATTACTGACTTCATGCAAGTGAATGGCGTTCACCAAAAAAAAAAAAAAAAAAACACGTCGTTTTCAGTCGAAAAAGAAGGGAATGCTCACGGTTTTCATGGATTACAACGGTGTAGTGCATCATGAATTTTTGCCAAAAGGCCAGACCGTAAACAAAGAGTATTATTTGGGCGTTATGAGATGTTTGCGTGAAGCAGAAAACTCGTGGATTTTGCACCATGATAACGCACCGTCGCACAGTGCCATCATTATTCGTAATTTTTTGACGAAAAATGCAACAAATTCCAACAGCCACCGAATCCACCTGATTTGGCTCCCTGTGACTTCTTTCTGTTCAATCGAGTTAAAAACCATTACGGGGAACGCGTTTCAGCAGCCGAGAGGAAATAATGGAAAAATCGCCAACACACACAGAGTAGATGTACTCTTGACTACGTAACTTTTACAAATGTCTAGCTATGACGCTAAGATTTAGAGGGAATATCAACAACAGATGTACCAACTTAACAAAAAAAAACAGAGCTCAAATCGGAACGATGGGAGCGCCACACGGTGGTTATTCCGGGAACTTGTTGATCAAGGTATGTCATAAATAACAAATTTCAGTTTTTATAAACTGACACTTGCTAGGCTGTAATTTTAGATTATATAAACGTAAACGTTTCAAAACATCAATTAACTTTGAGTTATGGTTGAATTTGATAAACAAATTTCGTCCAGCGTTGCCTCAGGTAAGTGGTAAGGTTTAATGTGAATCGGTTGGGAATTTTGTACGGTAGGAATTTTATGACAGCAAGCATCAGTAGTTGTCAGAGTATCGCTCTCTAAGTAAAATACATCATTGAAATCGCGACAAATTTCCAATATAGATGATTTTGCTTTGCCATTTAGATGGCTGAAATTTAGATTCTTGACGAGTTTGTTTAATCTGTCTTCTACGTTTGGATTCCAACTTCCAATTTTGAAAAGTTCATAGGAATTAACCGATTGAAAACTTATTTTAATCTGTCCGACCTTAATCGCGTAATCGTTTGTATTGGAAGTGTTTCGTTGGAAATTTCTAGCTCCACAACTGATTTCGGCAACCCACAAAGCGGTAACTGATGTTCTACACCTTGAAACGAAAATTTAAGAGTAGAACTATTATAATCGATAATACATTTATTGTCTTGCAGGAAGTCTTTTTCTAAAATACCATCTGACTGAATTGGGAATGAGTCCAGAACTAAATGAATTTTCTGGTCTATTTTTGGATCACCTACTAATAATTTACTGTGACAAAGTGCTAACGTTTCAATTTTTTCTGACAAACTGCTTTAGGTTTTGGCGGCTCTGTGATGGTAGCTCCCTATCGAGCACAAGTATGCGAAGCCCTCTAGCGGCTCGGTGATGTTAACTCCCTATCGAGCACAGTTATGCGAAGCCCTCTTTCGTTCTTCTTTAGTGTTTTTTATATTAATAACACATATGTTTTTAATTAAGTTTTATATTAATCACAAGTACTTTAGCTGTACACCTTTTATTTTTATTCGAGTTACAAAAACAGAGAGGAGATACAATTGCACCAAGAAAAGACTAAAGTCGTAAGTAATATTTTTGTTTAGCAAAACCTTCTTCTTTTTCGAAAAAACAAAAAACCTTTTTTTTATTTTGTTGCTTGCTACGTTTTTTTAGGAATCTAAAAATGGTGCGAATATTTTGTACTTAATTATTCTTAAAGGTGCATTTTTATAATTTGACAAATTTAATTTCGATCGACGCTATAAATACTCCCCTCCCAGAAAGATCGCAGATCTATCGTACTTCACTCGAAGCGAATGGGAATCCTGGACACACGACCTGACCTCGTAGTTTTAGTCGCAGATTTCGGCGAAAGATCGAAGCGAACCTGCTTGCAAACTTTTGACTCTACAGTAGGTAATTTAGATACGTCAGCCGAAATTGCAAGTTGTGTTTCGTGAGTCGGTACAGGTGGTCCAGTTTGTGTAGTCTGCGTGTCTTGGTTGTCCCTGTAACACGGTTTAAGTCGGTCGATGGAAATTTTGACATGTCTTCCATTCAAATCTAAAGTGTAAAATTTTGATGTACGATCGATAACCAAAAACGGTCCTGTATATGGTGGTTGCAGTGATCTGCGTACTGCGTCAGTTCGTACGAAAACGTGCGAGCAAGTAAGCAGATCTTTACTAATACAAATTTTGTCCGTAGCATGTCGCGAAGCCGGTACAGGTCGAATTTCGTCGAAGTGTTGTTTGATGTTCGTTACAAAGTCTGACTGTAAAATTTGATCATTCGTAGTTTCCAAAAAAGCTCCTGGAACTCGCGTCGTAAGTCCGAAAACAAGTTCAGCCGGCGTAGATTTCAGTTCGTCACTGTACGTTGTTCGTAGTCCAAGTAAGATTGCAGGAAGAACATTAGTCCAATCTGTTCGATTGTAGCACATAATGGCAGACTTAATTACACGGTGCCAACGCTCGATCATGCCATTACATTTTGGATTATAACTAGTTGTTCTCCTTCGTTCAAAACCAAGTAAATTAGCCAGTTCGTGAAAAAGTTGTGATTCGAATTGCGTGCCTTGGTCCGTGACAATGGACTCTGGCACACCAAAGCGAGCTATCCAATGAGAGTAGACCGCGAAAGCGACGGTTGCAGCAGTTATATCAGGAACTGGAACCACCTCGGGCCAGCGGGTGTATCTATCAATCAATGTGACACAATACCGCTGATTATCAGAAACTGGTAACGGACCAATGATGTCGAGGTGAATATTTGAAAAGCGTTGAGAAGTTAATTTATATGTACTAAGTGGAGATTTAGAGTGTCGAGAGACTTTAGCCTTTTGGCAAGCTACACAGTTTTGAGCCATTTTCTGGACGTCTTTATTAATCGATGGCCAAATGACATTCTGAGTCAAAAGTTTAATGGAAGCTTTGACGCCAGGATGAGAAAGGTTATGAAACGCTTCGAAAACTTTTTTCCGAAAATTTAGCGGAATGAATGGCCTAGGTGTAGTAGTTGATATATCGCAATGAATTAAGGTTTTTGAATTGAACGCAACCGCAAATTTCTCGAATTTGAGAGCAGAGTTACTCCTTAAGATTTCTTGAAGTTCTTCGTCATTGGTCTGAGCATCTGCGATGACCGCATAATCAATACTTTCGGGAATAGAAATTTGATTAATACGTGAGAGAGTATCTGCGACGACATTATCCATGCCTAAGATGTGCTGGATATCGGTCGTAAATTGACCAATGAAATCTAAGTGTCTAAATTGACGAGGAGATGCCTTTTCCAGATTCTGATTAAAAGCGTAGATCAATGGTTTATGATCGGTGTACAGCGTGAACGTACGACCTTCGAGGAAGTGTTTGACGCCCGAGTAAGCCGCGAGAAGTTCACGATCATAAGCACTGTATCTTTTTTGCGTATCATTGAGACGTACTGAAAAAAACCCGAGTGGTTGCCAAGTATTTGAAATGAGCTGCTGAACCACTGCTCCTAGCGCCGTATCGGAAGCGTCGACCATGATGGCCAGAGGTGCTGATGATGAAGGATGAATCAGTAAGGTAGCGTCCGTAAGTTTATTTTTGCAGTTATCGAACACTTCTATAGCTGCTGTCGACCACTGTATTGGAACGCGACTGTTCTTTGTGTAACCTTTTAGGTAGTCGTTCAGTAATGCCTGGTCGGCAGCAGCACCAGGAATGAAGCGACGATAAATGTTAATCATGCCTAAAAAGGGTTTAAGTTGTTTTACGGTCAGTGGTTGTTCGAAATTTTTGATGA
This sequence comes from Tipula vernalis, assembly GCA_958295665.1. Classification (NCBI taxonomy): domain Eukaryota; kingdom Metazoa; phylum Arthropoda; class Insecta; order Diptera; family Tipulidae; genus Tipula; species Tipula vernalis. The sequence continues at coordinate 384,719,070 of OY282558.1, read as the reverse complement.
CTTGAACACGTTCATGCGATGGTAAGATACCTTGTCCAGTTACCAAGTGTCCTAAAAATGTAATTTCATGTTTTGCAAAAGTGCATTTGTCGAGGTTAACTACAAGTCCGTATTCTTCTAATTTAGAGAAGATAATTTTAACGTGTCCAAGATGTTCGTCGTAATTTTTAGAGGCAATGAGCACGTCGTCCAAATACACAAAAGCGAAGTCAAGTCCTCGTAGGACTGAGTGCATAAGACGTTGGAATGACTGTGCTGCATTGCGAAGACCGAATGTCATTGTACAAAATTCAAAAAGTCCAAAAGGCGTCGAAATTGCTGTTTTTGGAATGTCCGTCGGATCGATGGGAATTTGGTGGTAGGCCTGGACAAGGTCTATCGTTGAGAAAATAGAGCAGCCCTTGAGTCGTTGTGTAAAATCTTGGAGATGTGGAATTGAGTACCGATCCGGAATCGTGATCCGATTAAGTGCTCGGAAATCTCCACATGGTCTCCACTCTCCATCCTTTTATAACACCAAATGTAAGGGACTCGACCAAGGACTGCTACTAGTGTTACGGCTGGTTTTAACTAAGCCGAGCAAACCGTTGGTAAATTACGCGCAGGCCCTGCTAGCTATTCTCCGATGTTAAAATTATTTTTTTTTAAATGCTTTGATGTTGTTGTTGTGGTCCGTATGCGCTGATGAGGAAATACCAAACATTTGTTGTTTTGTATTTTTTTTTTATTACCAGAATCCAGTTGTGATGGAAATTAGTTGGTGAGAGTACTTATATATTGTACATAGTTCGTATGTACTTAAGTTATGTACTTGTTTATGTACTGTCTGTCATACGATATTGGACAAAAATGTAATTCCTCAATTTAGAGTGTGGGTCGATCTGTTTTGATATGCTGGGGAAAAATTGGGAATGTATATTATTTACGTATGTAAATATTGTATTTTATAAATATTTTACATATATATATATATATATATATATATATATATATATATATATATATATATATATATATATATATATATATATATATATATATATATATATATATATATATATATATATATATATATATATATATATATATATATATATATATATATATATATATATATATATATATATATATATATATATATATATATATATATATATATATATATATATATATATATATATATATATATATATATATATATATATATATATATAATATATATATATATATATATAGAAAAATAAATGAGTTTATCAAAATTAAAAATTGAATTGACGATTCAATGCAAAATTAATTTTTTGAGAGGTCGCTACGCGGTAATAATCCTCTGCTTTGTGATATCCAACAAGGGAAGTAATTTAAATTTACACACAGTGGTTAGCAATTAAATACCGAAAAAGCGCCACTGGATATTTTATATATTTAATAAATAATTTGTTAGCGGGTAAGATTTTTCTTTGTGTATATTTGAGTTGTCGAATTTCATAGTTCGTTTCTATTTGGTGTTAGTTCAAACAGTTTTTCAAGGGCGCTACACGGCCAAGCATAACAATAGTCAGCCGTTTGGAGGAAAATACTCCCGTGATTAAGTGGTCGGTACCATAACCAATATTGGTGGGACATACCGTGGAGCGGCCATTAATAGTGGAACGTATAGGATTACAAATCCAGAATAGGCCTTGAAACGGTCGGCCTATATATCAAAAATAAGCATCAATAAATAGCCTTAGCTATTAATATCCACAAAATATATGTATATATGTTTGTAGGAATAGCAAGTAATTACGTTTGCTGCTGATACAGTGATATTTCTTTATAGTGTTAATAAGTTAGTTATAGTTTTTTTATTCAATAACAAATAGTTTTCTTTTGGATTTCAACTATAATCTTTAATTTTAGTTAATTTTTCTTTTTGTTAAAAGTTATACATCAAGTGTTAAATTAGATTTGTTTTGTGGTACAGTGTTGAGTGGGTTAAATGGAAAATTAACATTTTGTTTTCAGAATACAGTTCCAGCCATAAAGAGGACCAACAAGTACTTATTGGGCGCTTTGTGGGTGAGTTTTTTTTAACATTAATTTTTTTTTTGAGAATAATTTTCCTATGCGCTCATCAAACACTAAGCCACAAAAAAATTACCGTTGTTTTTTTTTTCTTAAATAATTTCTTTGTTAATACTTTTCATTTTCTTTTAATAAATATATAAGGTAAAACAAAAAATGAAATAACGGTGTTACATATTATTGTGGTGGTGTGGTGTTCGTGGATGAAGTGGACATTTGTAAGTACAAATAATTAAATTGAAGACACGATTGTTTTGTTCTGCTTCATATAAGATATGCTGGCAAAGAACCCTCCCAAATTTCCGTTGGGATCTATCCGCATACGCAAGTCGTGTAAGCCGAGAATAGAGGCTAGTGACACTAGGTCTGCAAATCCCGCGTTTCATCATGTTTTCGAATTCTGTCTTTGCGATGATGAATTTGTCTGGTGCCAGTCGTCGTGGTTTGCACGCAATCGGTGGTCCGTTCGTCTCTAGCTTGTGAGTCACGTTATGTTTTGTATTGTCGATGTTGATGTTGCCGTAAATTACTGTCGGAAATTTTGAAATAACGTCGAACACTCCTGGGTCCATCACTGACCTGTCGATCCTTGATACAGCAGAAACAACGATGGAGGACAGCGCACCGTGTGAATACAAAGAGGTTAACGGATCTATAAGCCTTTGTCTTTGTATATCCACGAGCAAACCGGTGTTCCTCAAAAAATCTGCGCTAATAATAGGCATCGACACGCCAGCAATGATAAACTCCCAGGAGAATTCGCGGCGCAGTCCGATGTCAAGCTTTAAAATTTTGGTTCCGAAAGCGTTTACTGTAGAGCCGTTAGCTGCAAACCACCCGAACGATGGGTCGACCCTTGGGTTCCGAACGAAGCGAGCCGGCAAGACTGAGACATCTGCGCCCGTATCTATTAAAAAATGCGGTTGCAGAAAAATTTCGAAAATTAAAAGGCGGCTGGATTTGGATAGGTCATTGCACTCCGCCAGTTGCGAATGACTTATTAATTTTTTGCCACATTATTATCGGAAGAACTAGACCTAGATAAAAATGGACAACCGGTTTTGCATTTATGCGCTTTAGCTCCGAAACGTTGATGATAATAACAAGTAAAATTATTTGCGGCCGACGAATCACCCGAATTTTGATAATAAGAATTTCGAAAATTTGGTGAGTTTTGTCGTAAATTATTAGAACCGGATTGCGACCGGGACTTATAGTGACGATTAGAATTTGAATTTGAACGAGATCGAGAATTGTGTTGAAAAATTTCCGAAATTTCCGATAATAATGTTTTGCGAAATTCTGAAAATTGTTGATTGATCGAAAGATTAGAATTTACATTTGGGACAGAAGCAGACGCCTCAAGGATATTAACCTGAGCCTGAGTCATCGTCTCATGCACATTGTCCGCTCGTTCCGCCTAGAACCGCCAGGGAGACGTCATTTTCGAAATTTGTGAGCACCATTTGAACCTGCTGCGGCAATCTTTTCATCCAAAATTGACGAAGGGTTGTATCGTTCAAATTGCTGCCAGCGTTCAATCGCATGTTGTTCAACAACTGCGACGGCTTCCTGTCTCCAAGTGTCAAGCCATGCATCAGATTGTTAAGCTTCGCCTTCTCTGACTCGCCGAGCACCCGGTTCACTTCGATTTTAAAAGTGGTGTAAGGATGTGTACCCTTCACGCTGGTAATCAAATACGCGAGAGTGTCATGGAGTCGTGCATCCAGCGCCCCCACCGCATGTGCGTACGTCGTTGTTTCCACTGTAATACCCGCAACTAAAAACTGTTGCTCTAAAATTTCGAACCAAATGTTTGGATTTTGATTATGAAGTGGTTGCGGAGGTTTAAAAGCCACTCGAGCAATTAACCCACCCGCAACAGAAGAATTTGAATTTAATTGCGTCATTTGTGACGTATTATTAATGCCGCCGACTTTGGCAATTGCATCATTAATAACTTCCGCCAATTGCGCTGGGGACAACGTAACAAGAGCAGAACCTGTTGCCGCATTGTCTGATGTTGATGCCCCATCATTGACGCTCGGTGGGAGAATAGTACCTGTTATCGGGTCCATTACGAAAAATTTAGTGAAGATAGTGCAGGAGAAAAATAATTTTTAATTTAAGACCGATATAAACATATATTTGCGAGATAAATAATTTTGATGCGCGAGAGTACTAAAATATGCACCAATAAAAATAATTAAGTACTTACAGTTATTTAAATTTAGCAGAAAGCCGGTGCAGAGACTCGTTAAAAAAAATGGAGTCACCTCGGTCTCTGATATGTTGCAATGTTGAAGAAGTTTTAATGATTGCCGACTTGTTGTCTGCTGCTGGACGGAGGTGATTGTAACCCCAATCGCTGAGAAATCGGGCGTGACCCCGTGGGCGTACAACTCTCTTTCGATTCACTATTTTGTTGTGAAGACACTATTTTGTTGCATCAGAAGGTTGCGTGTTTAGATCACGTCGGGGTCACCACTTTTTGGCGGCTCTGTGATGGTAACTCCCTATCGAGCACAAGTATGCGAAGCCCTCTAGCGGCTCGTTGATGGTAACTCCCTATCGAGCACAGTTATGCGAAGTCCTCTTTCTTTCTTCTTTAGTGTTTTTATATTAATCACAAGTACTTTAGCTGTACACCTTTTATTTTTATTTTTGTTACAAAAACAGAGAGGAGATACAATTGCACCAAGAAAAGACTAAAGTCGTAAGTAATATTTTTGTTTAGCAAAACCTTCTTCTTTTTCGAAAAAACAAAAAACCTTTTTTTTTTTATTTTGTTGCTTGCTACGTTTTTTTAGGAATCTAAAAATGGTGCGAATATTTTGTACTTAATTATTCTTAAAGGTGCATTTTTATAATTTGACAAATTTAATTTCGATCGACGCCACAAGGTTTAACTGAAGTTTTTTTTATAAGACTGACATCCGCTCCTGTGTCAATAAGAAAGTATAAAATAGGGTTATCGGATATGTCCATATTTAGAGTGACGCATTTTGCATTGACGGAATTATTATTTGATGACTGGTATAGTATTTTTGGGTATTCATTAGACGTTGGTTGATTGGTTTCGATCTTTTCATTATTAACGGATACGGCGGATGACAAATCGATATCTCCACTAACAGATTTAAGCTCAGAATTAGTAGAATTAGTGGCAACCTCGAAATTATTTTCATCAAACAAATTTAGTACGGAAATATCAGATTCAACATTATTTTTAAAATGGTTTTCGACAAGATTGTTTCTAAATCCGATAATTTTACGCTCTCTTCAGAGGGAGTAGAGAAAGAACGGCACAGATTTACAGGTTTTGAACTCGGACAACTGTATCCTGATTCTTCTGAACGAGTTCCGAGTTTTCCGCGACATTTATATTTTTGTGTGAAGGTGGATTGGAATTTTCTCTTCGCTGGTTATTATACATATATCCGCTTTCTGCAATCTTTCAGCATATGTCCTATATTTTTACAATTTAAACACCTCACTGGATTTGTACTAGTTTGAAAGTTTGTCACTGGTTTTCCATTACTGGGCACGCAATTCCGAGAATTTGGTAATATTGAAGTATGAGTTGAACCTGGCCCTTTCTGTTTGAAACAATCTTTAGCGATGTGACCTACTTTGGAACATAATTGGCATTTAATAGGCGTTGACTGAAATCTGGGTTTGTTCATAAACGACATTTCCTCTTCTATGGCTTTATCGACAGCTTCCTTCAGTGTCTTAAACCGACAGGCTTTCACTATGACCACATAATGGAATGATGCAGTCCGTCTTGAAACGAGCGTAATGCAGTTGCTCCGTTCAAGCTATTTATTACTTCAGCATTCTTTTTGCCTTCCCTACGTATGCAAGCATTATTAAGTGCAGATAAAGTTTTCTCGAAACACACAAACTTTCTTGAACATGCTTAATGAGTTCAATTTGCAATTGCTCGACTGATCGAGAGTCTTCAAACTGCAATGTCAACTCTATTTTAAAACCTTCCCACGTTTCGATCGTCTTGTATAAGATTAATTCGTAAGCTCTACCAGAAAGTTTCGATTGAACAATTTGTAGAAATGTATCTTTTTGGTCTTTTCCCGTCAGAGGCTTATAAAAAAATTCACACAAATTTATATATTTACTTAGCAAGCTAACCGAACCATCGAACTCGGGTACCAATCTTAACACATGGTCAATATTTAGCGAAATACCTTGATTAGTTTCGAAATTACTAAGACTTGAATTCACCTGAGGTTCAAATTTAACGGAATGAGCGGAATTAAGAGAATCGTCAGAATTAATACACTCAAGACTTATTTCAGAGATGGATTGAGCTTCTAGCTTACACAATCAGACTTATCTAAACTATCACTAATCAAAATATTACTTACGGTTTCCTGTTGTTCAGCGTCTTCTTCATCGTTAAATAATAATTATTTTGTCCCGTAAATGAATTGACGTTCTCTTGCTCATAAGCACATGAATATAATTAAGCTTCTCAAATCGGTGATTTATCGAATTTACCAAATAATAATAAAAAAATATAAAATATAGAATTAGAAATTAATAGTTAATGCTAAAAAAAATAATTTGATACCAGGTTGGAATGATGATAAGGTACAGGTATTTATTAAACTATATATAATGTTGGTTTTCCCTTGTTGATACTACTATTGCTGGAAATGTGGTTTACCGTAACATATAAGATGATGATGCTGTTTAAAATTGTAGTGCCCATAATAGGCGAATTAATGATATGATTATGGTAACCAATGAAATCCCGATTTTAATTGAACCGTTTGTTAATGAAATGTAATGAGCTGTTTCCACGTTATGATGCTGATGATAAGGCAAAATTATGTTTCTGATATAACAGGTACTGCGAAAATTTCCAAATGTAATGACTGATGGTTTAATTCTTAACATGTGATGAATGCTGCCAAATGGATGTATGATATTGAAATATACTGCAGTTATATGATAATTTATCAAATTCCGAACGATGTATATGATGGAACCAACAAATATTGTTGAGCTGGCCTTGACATTTAAATGAAACTTTGAACACCTAATAGGTATTGTACTTAAACTTTTACGTTGAGCTCCATTTTCAGAAAGTACTGTAACTTTGAACGGTAATTTTCCGCTAGCCTTCTGCTAGTTTTCCGCTGTCACCAAATGTTATAAATGTCTGCTGTGTGATACAGATATGGAATGTGTACCAAATGTGGAACTAGTGATCTTTACACTCACTTTCAGATATTTTAATTGAGACACTGATAATTTTTGTAATATTTCAATGGTATTTAGTATTAAACAAAAAAAGAAAAGGTATTTTGGTTAAATTATTTAATGCAAAGCTTAAGGCGACCGAATCGATTATCATCCAGTTTATTTTATCGATCTCAAAAATATATAATAATCTAATATATAATAATCTACGTAAGTATTTGTACCTAATATTTTGTATACAGCAAGTCTACATGTAACACATATTCATGAGTCTCAAAGTATATAACACACAAAAAGTATTAAACAGAATAGACTATACATTATATAAGACTTAAACTAATACTAATTCAAAGTCAGGGATGGATTATAACAGCTCCATTTTCGTTATTTAATTGTTGGGGATTATCTCCCCTATTTTGATTAAGATTTCACCAATGTGCCCTGGATTCTCTTTTAATTTATGCGGTTGGTTAATTTTCTTTTGCTACAAATTTTAATATTGTGTCTTTTGTCTTCAATTCCTGTTTTAACTCATCTATCAGGTTTCTTAGAACTTTCATATTTTTTTTCTGTTAGTTTAATTTCCTCCGTTATGCGTTTTTGATCCTCCATATTTTTTGTGGGTAGATATCCGAAGTCTGATTCTCTAGGCATATTTTGTGTAGCGCCAAATATTTTTTCCTTAGCCTCCTTATTTGACGATTTGTTAATTGTCATATGAGTATCAATTTGTCTTATGACCTTCTCCGCAGTATTTGCATCCAATTATTGCGTCGAATTCACGGTTACCTACTTCCTTTAATTTTGCACGTGTTGAGCATCTTTCTTTGTCTTACGCTTTATATTTTGATACCGTGCGCCCATAGTTCATGCAGATTTTGCAATACATTGGATTGGGTATGAAATAGTCCACTTTCATTAATATGTTTTCATATACATAATTACTTTTTATGGTAGACTGCCCGCCAGGAATGTGATTTTGATTATTTCCATGCCTTCTCTTATATTCGCCTTTAAATCCCATCTGGTCATCTTTTCTACTTTCTCAATTTTCGTTGTTGATTTAAGTTGTTAATTATTTCTTCATCCGACAATTCTATAGGTACGTTCTTGATTATTGTAGGCGTCCAAACTTATCTTATTCTTTGAATTTCACATTTGTTAGCTTCATAGTAATATTTGAATGTCAACCTTTAATACATTTTCCAATTTGTTGTTTATCAAAGCTTTTCCTAGTTTAATCATATTGATATTGCCGTTATTGTAGTTTATCATAAAGATTTTTTTTTTAGCCTTTTAGCCTTCTTTATTTTGCTTATCACCATTTTTTCTACTACACGTGTATTTTGTTTACGTTACTTGTTTGTCATCCTTATTCGAAATATTTTTCTCATGTTCTTTATGTTTACCTAACCCTAAAAGTTTCGGTCTTTTGTCTGATATGTATCAATTGAATTCGATTCGTTCTGTTTTTCTATGTCTGTATCTGGAATTTCGTATTCTTCTAGATCTGACATCGTCATGTAGGTATCCCTACATTCTAAAGTTTTGTTAATCTCTTCAGGTTTAATTCTTATTTAGGATATAATTAAGTAGAAAAAAATAAACAATAAAACCCACCACCTCTTACCCCCTATATTTAATAGTAATGTTAATATATTCAGTTATTCAATTTTCAGTTATTTTACAAAATGGCTTCTCTTTTTTAAGATGTTAAGCACTACTTATCCCAATGGATATTGCAATCAGAATGTTTTGTACCTTCGTCTTCCAACTAAACAAAAACAAACATGGTCGTTTCTCCTGTCATTTTCATGCGCACGTAAAACAGAATTAAACACCAACGCGACATCTATTGTTTAATGAGACCACCACAGCAGCCACTATAAACATGTTGGTGGCCAGGTTAACCTTATGGCGACTGGTGAGCCGCTTGGGAGGAGATGCGGTTTTTTGAGAAGGATATTAATGTAACAGTGTACTTGAGTGTTTCGTACCGATGATGAATTGCGTTTTTTTTTTTGCGACAACGATTCCCAATTTATCATTTTATCACCTCCATGAAAAAGGTGAAATCGTGACTCAAGTGCGATATCAAGAATTTTAAAAATTGTTTATCAAACAAATTGAGATCTGAAGGCCGTGCATCATTCGGCCACCATGTCATATTTACATTTTCCCCAGAATGTATATACGAGTAATTTAACAATTTTTTACACCTTGTCTAATCCGAGCTAATGCATGTTACCGTCGAACCATTTTGAGAACCATTTATGTTAGTTTACCGAATTTACATAATTCAATTAATTTTATAAAATGCAATTTTTAATTTTTACATTTATTATTTCATACATATCACATGTTATTTACGAGTCCACATACGAGTACATAATATCAAAAACAAAATTTATTATGCCAATTAAAGGAACATAATTATAACATAAATATTATTTTTATATACTCGTACACATATTTATGTATTTGTAAATAAAAAATTAAAATATTATAAATTAATTTTAAAGCATAATTACATTTTGGGTATTTTGGGCACCCCTATTATGATGTACATACAATGTATCCCACCAAAAAATAATTATGCTGATGAAACTTAATGATGCATAATTTAGTGTTATGGCATAGAGCAGAGAATTTTTTTCCGGAAAAATTTAATTTCGCGTCCAACATTACAAATTATGTTTATGTCGAATTAATTTTATGTATATTTATCGATTTTACAGGTGATTGATCAATATGTAATTATCTTTAAAAATTTCAACAACCAAAAATATCATCATCACCATTTTTCACAAGCTATTAAGTTTACAATCTCGTTTATGACTTTTACCTTGTATTTGCAGACAGGATGACTAAACAAACATTTACGTCCAAATTCGTATTTTGAATGGTGGAATTTTTTCTGCACACCCTACCCTGTAAATGAAAATTGAAAATATACACTAACTTTTTATTGTGCGTTGTTATTTTTAACTTTCCGATTTTAAGCATTAAAAATATAATATTGAAATGGAAAATTAAATTAAAAATAACAAAAAAAAAACTTCGCAATGAGATTATCCTATGTAGTATTTTTCCAGGTGAAAATTTTTTAACAAAAAAAAGGTGTTATGTGTTTTTTTTTGTAAAGGATTTTCTCTGCACCTGCCTAGTTTTAAAATCCGTAAGATAAACTTTCGATTGTTATATTCATCGTAAGTTGAAGAAAAAAAAAAAATTAAATAAAAATAACATTAAATGAAAGCTCTTTAACTTGAGCCGATTATTAAAGCTTATGCGAAAAATCGTGAAAATTATTTAAAGTAAGTTAATTGAATGTGATGTTAGTATTTAGAAATAATTTTTCCAAACAAATTTTAACTTTACCAAATTTGAAGTCTGATTTATATACAACAATGCTCGCAGATGCTGACAACTCCATCCACTTTATCAAAATTACACTTTCTTTAAATATACAAAAACAAGAAATGTCATAAAATGTTACAAACACTTTGGTTTCATTTTATGTCTAAGCATACTGTATGTAACACAACTTTACAAAAAAATGACGAATTTCCACGTCTGCAAAAAACAAACACCTCATAAGACAACTTTTAGGTGATGAAGTTTATGGTATTTGTTCTGATGAATTTTTCAATCAACTCAAATCGATAGTTCAACTTACGCAATGTGCATTGAACAAATTGCAAATTACAAATTAAAAATTACCAATTACAAATCACAAGTTAAAAACTTCAAATAGCAAATTACAATCTACCAAACTACCAATAATAAAAATTTACCAATAATTAATTACCAATACTAAATTAGAAATCGAAAAATTTTTTTTAGAAAAATTACAAATTACAAATTTCAAATACCAAAATACAAACTACAAATTGAAAATTAAAAATTATGAATTAAACAAATTTCAAAGTAAAAACTACAAATTACTCTTTATCAACAATAAACCACAAACTACAGACTTTATTCCGTAAATTGCAAATTAAAAATTACAAACAGCAAACAACAAATTAACAAGGGGGGGAGGGGGCTCTTGTCAGCGGTGTAGCCAGAAAATTGTTGAGGTGAGGGGGATTCTTAAATAAAAAATAATTATTTTAATTATTTCCTTTTAGAAATTACGAATTTATTTGAATTCAATTTTTTATTAATTTTTTTTATTAGTGTGGTCACCATCTATTGATATAACCACATCTCCATGAATATTAAATAATGTTAATCCATTTAGTCGCTCCTCGCCGATTGTATTTCGTAGTTAATTCTTAAGTCGCCTGAGCATCCTGTAACTCTCCAATGGGAGAGATTATCCAGGTTAATAGTCCTACTAAAAATCTGACGAATATTTTACGTTAATCTTCTTATTATAGATAGAATCGTTCAAGATCTAAATGATCACCTTTTAAACATTTTAATTAACTGCACTTACGTAATCTAATTTCAATATGGCAGTGAATTTTTTATTATATTTTACTAAAATGTTTTTAGTTCTTGTTTAGTAAAACTTCACTGTTCTATATAGCAATAGTTGTGATAGCAGCTATCTGGAGCGAATAAAAAAACGGAGTGAAATTTTTTACTAATCTAAAACTAATCAAAAATATTGTGACGGTGACACCTAGTGTGTAATAGAATAAGTTAAATGGATAGCTCAATGTTTACTGTACTAAAATGGAATTTTCCATGATTAAATTGTTACGTAATGTTTCTACGATATTCTAACTGGAAAAGTCATGAACTTTCGAGAAGTTTGGTTTGTGTATATAAAAAGGCGAACAAGATCGAATTGGATTATTAGTATTTGGAACGCGATAGAGTAAAATTGTAAGATGATTAGTAATATTTGGTAAGCGATAGAGTAAAGATAAAAAGGAATTAAAAAGTGAATTAAAAAGTGTTTTAGTGGAAATAAAAATTATAAGTGTACAGTAAAAATTTGAGAATAATTTATATAAAGTGATTTTGTGAATTTTTATTTGTGTTTATTATGTGTTGTAATAATTCTTGTGTGAAATAAATAAATTCGTTGGTGATAAATTAAATTGATTTTTTTTTTATTCACAATCCAGTGATTCGAAGTTTGAACCTTGAGTGACAAGGCAAAAACGTAACAATATATAGCGTGGCTACTCAAATAATGACATTTAGGGGAATTAAGATTTCAATATTGTTACGTTTTTGCCTTGTCAATTTAGGTTCGTATCACTGGATTGTGAATAATAACACAACATTTGATAACAAAAGAATTCTCAAATTTTACTGTACACTTATAATTTTTATTTCCACTAAACACTTTTTAAATCACTTTTAAATTCCTTTTTAATCTTCACACTGTCGCTTACCAAAATACTACTTATAATCTTACAAGTTTACACTATCGCGTTCCTAATACTATTAATCCAATTCGATCTTGTTCGCCTTTTTATATATACAAACCAAACTTTTCAAAAGTTCATGACTTTTCCAGTTAGAATAGTGTAGAAACATTTAGAACTATGTTATCATGGAAAATTCCATTTTAGTACAGTTAAACATTGAGCTATTAGTTTAACTTATTCTATCACACCCTAGGTGTCACCGTCACAATATTTTTCAAATTGATGATTGTAAAAGTAGGAAAGCGCTTCTTACGGAAGATAGAAAAATTTAAGCGGATACATACAAATTGCGACGCAACCACGCAAATAGTAAACGTGCTATCAGCGCTCCTGCGGAAAATAGAAAAAATGAAGTAGATACATACAAATCGGGACCCTCCAATCGTCAATGACTCTGTGTAGATTTTTACACAAAAATTCACTAAAATAATTTTATACTACTCTTCAGTCACCGGACACTAGCACTCCTCTTCGTACAACTCGGCCCTTCTTATCCAATATCTGCTTAACCTGGTGTCCATTGGTTTCCTCAACAATTGTTCCAGATTTCGATGGCAGCTCTTCGCAATGGCTGATTGTTACTCGCCTTACTGTCGCATCCATACCGTTAAATTTAAGTTTCAGCTCAATGTTATTGCTGCTCAATATTCTTCGTCCAAAATCCAACACAGAGCCATTCATCCTCATAAAGCCTGTTCCCAAAATGACTTCGTCCACGATATCTGCGACCAGAACTTCGTGTTCGAAAAGAGTTCTCCCGGTCTTTATTTTCACGAACTTTTTTCCTTTTATCATTACACTCTCTCCATTTGCCATTCTTAATTTTAACCCATCAGCCAGCTGCACAGCTCCTGCGATCAAGTCTTTCCGAACAATTGTGTGGGTTGCTCCAGTATCCAGCGTAATGATACATTTCCTCCCATCAACATTGCCCTTGATTGTTACGCTGCTTCCGCCTCGTGCTACACTCGTAACAGGGATGAATATTATGGGGCAACCAGACGACGAAGCCAGCTTCGGTTCCTTCAAACTGACTTCTAACCTTTCCACTTTACCGACTGTCGCTATCTGTTCATCCAATTCCTGCTTTCCTCTTAGTGTTCTTTCCACAGAAGTTGATGATCCGTGCCGCTTTCCTCTTGCTTCCAAACAATCTCGCGAGATGTGCCCAATCTTGTTACATACCCAACATCTTAGCTTGCTGCCTTTAGACCTTTTTCCCGACCGTTCGGCGTTTGCCCGCTTAACAGGTGGCGATTTCCTCTCTCCCTGTACTATATAACACTCCGACAGTCCATTGAGATGTGACCCAACTTGTCACATTCTCAACACCTAAGCTTGCCTCTTCCGACTATCGTTATCATTCGCTCCATACTGCCGTTCGTGTCTAAATTCATTTGGCGCCTAAATAATGACGGTCTGGTGAAGTTCTGCACAGCCTCGATCGTCAACGCAAACGCAACGGTTTCCGCGAACGTTGCTTTAGGTGACAACATCACCGCCTTGCGTGTCTCTGGATCTCGAATGGCGTCAATGAATGCGTCAATTTTTAGGCTTTCCATATAGTCGGCCGACGTGCTGGTATATACTAGATGTACTAATCGCTCGATTGCCGATGAAAATTCCTGTAGCGATTTTCTTCTCTTTTGGTAGCGGCTTTTTACTTCCATGCGATAGATTTTACGCTTGTGGTCAGTTCCGTACTTCCTATCCAGCGCCTTCATAATTTCGAGGTAACTGTTGTGATATTTTTCTGGAATTGTTTGTAAGGCCTCCGCTGCTTCACCTTTAAGGGCCACTATTAACGCTGCGACACGATGTTCATCATTCCAACGGTTTTGATTGGCTGCCGTTTCAAATTGAAATTTGAAAATGCCGAAAGATGTTGTTCCGTCGAATGTTGGTGGCTTTAACTTAATCGATTGAACGGTCTGAACCACTTGCGTCATTGATCCGCTTGCCTTGACATCATTTAGTTCTTTCTCGAGACGTTGAACCTCCGTTTTGACAAGTTGGACTTCCGTTTCTAATTTTTGTTCAACCTGTTGAATATCCGTCTTAAAATTCGTTTACAGTTTCTCTATTTCGCTTTGTACATTTGTAGACAATTTCAGAATTTTCTTGTCCATTCTCTTTTGCCCATCTGCAATTTCCTGGATTGGTTGTTCTATTTTTAGGTTTGACTGTTCAATTTTCTCCATTTGTTGTTTTATTTCTTGATTCGACTGATTTTGTTGTTCCATCTGTCGTTTATTTTGTTGTTTCATTAGAGTCATCTGTCCCATCATCTGATTCCACCTATTAACTGCGAAAAATCGAAACTTCCAGATGATGGTTGTGTTGTTTCGGCTGACGGTTGTTTATCTCCTTCTTTCTCTACAGTTGTCACATCTGTTACTTCCACGCCATAATCATGATGGTCAGCGTTCAACCCTTCTTTCTCTATGGCGCCACGTAGTCGCGCTTGTAAAGCTGCTTTACTACCATCAGTAGCCAAACCCCATTTCTCACGTTCCTCTTTAATTCTGGAACATTTAGTTCGTTGAGAATCATTTAATTTTCTTTGTGTTATTATTCACAATCCCACCGCTGTCACCAATTGTTACGTTTTTGCCTTGTCAATTTAGGTTCGTATCACTGGATTGTGAATAACACAAAATCAACTTAATTTATCTCCAACGAATTTATTTATGTCACACAAAAATTATTACAACACAGTTTATTAATAAAAATTCACAAAATCACTTTATATAAATTATTCTCAAACTTTTACTGTACACTTATAATTTTTATTTCGCACTACAACACTTTTTAATTACTTTTTAATCTTCACACTGTCGCTTACCAAATATTACTAATAATCCTACAAGTTTACTCTATCGCGTTCCAAATACTAATAATCCAATTTGATCTTTTATATACACAAACCAAACTTCTCGAAAGTTCATGACTTTTCTAGTTAGAATAGTGTAGAAACATTTAGAACTGTTTTATCATGGAAAATTTCATTTAGTACAGTAAAACATTGAGCTATTAGTTTAATTATCACACGCTAGGTGTCACCGTCACAATATTTTGTGAATTTGTTTTGCTTTTCCTATAAATTTTGAACTTGAAATTTCCCCGGCTAATAATTTTTGGTTCTATTTTACCAAATTTTTGCTACTATCACCGCCATCCAGTGGCGTAACTACAAATTTCGGGCCCCCGCAATATTTTTTTGGGCCCCTAAAAATGCTTCTTGTACCTATGAACAAGTAAAGCTTTTAGTGAAAAAATTATTTTTCTTATCGTCTAGTCTCGCATTAATTAAAAGTAGATATCTGATTTTGAGAGTAGATGACACGAAGAACCTTGCAACTCAATGCTCTGACGATTTCAAAGTAAAAATATCAAGAATTTCGAAATAATCTGAAAAATGTCGAATTTTCAAAGTAGCTTGAATATTCTTGAAAGTACTCAATAATTATCAATTTATCCGTAAGTTTTGTTGAAAAATTATATAAGCATA
Source organism: Tipula vernalis (assembly GCA_958295665.1). Taxonomy (NCBI): domain Eukaryota; kingdom Metazoa; phylum Arthropoda; class Insecta; order Diptera; family Tipulidae; genus Tipula; species Tipula vernalis. The sequence goes on along the minus strand of OY282558.1, from coordinate 384,702,873 downwards.
ACATATGTATTTGCAAGAAAAGTCAATTAATCATCAATCATCAAAAGCTTTTAGTTTTAAGAGGTTTTTAAACCAAACCTTTTAACTCTAAAATTTGATATTATAAAGGAAGGTGGTATTTAGGATACATTTAGAATATTTTTGTTCAATGAGCTTTAAGCTTGATTATTGAATTTTTCCTTTTGGGTGTGAACTTAACATTTGTGATTTTTACTTTCTTTTACTCTAGTAAAATAAAGTATAGTAATCATGAACATTTTGGACCTTGATATTTTTAGAGATTTATTTGTTTTGAGGTCCCCTGAGTCCGAAAAAGTGGGTTTCGAAATGGTGTCTGTCTGTCAGTCTGTCAGTCTGTCAGTCTGTCAGTCTGTCAGTCTGTCAGTCTGTCAGTCTGTCAGTCTGTCAGTCTGTCTGTGTCCTCTCCACAGCCCAGATGGCTTAACCAATCGAACTGAAACTTCAGATTTAAGCTTTTTTGATAAATTGGGAGGTCCCAGTGAATTTTACTCCAAATCGGCTAACCGGAAGTGGCCACTCCCTTGGTCCAGAAAATTTATTTTACAAATATCTTAAAAAGTACAAGGTTCACAAAAAACTACTTAAAACAAAATGTTTCCAAAAATTAAAAACAAATAAAAATTAAAAATTAAAAATTAAAAAAAAAAAATTAAAAATTAAAAAAAAAAAAAAAATTTTAAAAAAAAGTTATAAAAAAAATAAAATTTCTCAAAATTCTCTGTTCGTAAAAGAAAGTCGTGTGTTGGCCACACCTCCATTTTTTTCATAATTTCAGGTTTTTGTTAAAATATTTGCAGAAACTTTCAAAAGCTTTTGGTTTTTTAAAGCTTTCACTGATCAAAACTTTTTAAACCATTTATCCCAAAATTCCGTTAACGGAATTTTGAGATAAATTTAGAATGTTTGTTTCCCATGAGCTTTTAGTTTAAACTTTACATTTTTGAGCTTTCAATGAGTTTGAACTTAACATTTTTGAGCCTTTTCATAATTTGAGGTTTTTGTTAAAGTGTTTTATGAATATAAATTATGTATTTGCAAAAAATGTCGAAACTTTAGTTTTAGGAGCTTACACGTATCGAAGCTTTTTAACCAAAATTATTTACTTTTTATTCTGAAATTTGATATTTTAAAAGAACGTGGGATTTTGGAATAAATTTAGAATATCTGTTTTCAATAAGCTTTAAGCTTGACAATTAATTCCTACCTTTTGCGGTTTGAAGTTAACATTTTTTAACGTTTTTATAATTTCAGGTATTTAATCAAAAATGTATTGAGCATAAATTATGTATTTAAAAAAATTGTCAAGCACTTTAGTTTTCAGAGCTTTCACTTATTGAAGCTTTTTAAATAAACCGTTTTACTTCGAAATTTGATACCAAGGGATGACGGAATTTCGGGTAGGATTTAGATTATTTGTGCTCAATGTAAACTGTTAAGAGCTTTCAGTTCTAAGAGCTTTTCAAATCAAACCATTTCACTTTCAAATTTGATATTATAAAGGAAGGTGGTATTTTGGGATTCATTTAGAGTATTTGTTTTCAATGAGCTTTAAGCTTGATAATTAATTTATACTATGTATTTGGGTTTAAACTTAACATTTCTTAGTCTTTTAATAATTTTAGGTTTTTGTTACAATGATTGATGTGCAAAAAATGAGTATTTGAAAAAAATGTCAAGAGCTTTTCAACTCAAATCATTTTATTCAGAAATTTGATATTCCAAAGGATATTTTTTGTAAAAAAATTCAGAATATTTGTTCTCACTTGGTTTCACTGCACAACGTAAATAACTTGGACATTCTTGAATAATTTCGAATAATCTACAGGAAGTCGGAGATAATATCGAAATAGTGGCATACTCTCACAAGATCATTCAAATATCACCATTTAGATTTATTTGTGTAACTGCAAGTTGTTGCAACTCAAAGCTAACCGCAGAACATTGCCTTACAAAATTCAAATAAATTCGAAAATCCTTAAAAATCTCGAATAATCCTAGAAATGTCAAAAAACTTAAGAAATCTAGAATAAACCGCGGAACAATCATGATTAACCCAGCCAGAAAAATTCGAATAATCTCTATATTCTGTTAATCTCGATTGATCTCTAATATCGGAAACACTGTAAAAATCTAAATTCGTGTAAATATGGAATTATTTGTCAAGTAACTAAATGTTACTAATACTACTAAGCAAGTTAAGGCTAAGCTCAACAAAGCGATATGTAATAAGAATAGAACCCTCGGATATTATCGGGTAATTTTTTAAATATCGAACAATCGTATTCTTCGAATAGGCTCTAAAATTCTGGAATAACATCGAACTATCAAATACACTCGACTAAAATCTCAAACATACTCGAATAATCTCGAAAATCTCGAATAACCTGACTGTTTCGAAACACCGAATCACCAACTAAACTTCAAAATCTCAAGAAATTTTAAAACGTGATCAAAAGATGAAACCTGAAACAAGCGGATATGAAATCGGGAAGCAAGAATTAGCAAAATCAGGAGAACTATACCAAAAGCAACAATTAAAACACCGTCACTAGTTGCAAAATTAAGTTGGCATAAAATAGTTTTTAAAAATAAACCTGTAAATTTTATTTGTATTTACCGTTTACTGGTAACCAAAATATTCACTAAATGAGAAACTATAAGTCGAACGAACGTAAAGACTGGCTGGTTTGGCTCAAGTGAGGGAAACAAGAATTTATTTTCAGTCGCGTTTATGTATTTTTCATACATCGCAAGCTGGAAATACCAGCAGGTTAGCTCCCTTTAAAAAGTCAAATTTAACCTTTTTCAAAAGAAAAGATTGAATTTGTTCGTCGAAAGGCTCAATTTGATTTGTAAAAGGTTGATTTTTGATAAATGGAAAAGTGGTAAACTTGGAGTTACGCAAAACGTATAATACAAATAATTTTCTTTCGCAAACAGTAGACTAGCTTTTATATTTTTATCCGACAATGCCGGTTTCTTTTGCTTTACTCTGCTCACAAACCCAATTATTTTCAGCGCCCTTTGTGCCGCTCGTTAACTAACAGTTTTGTTGAACGATTTGGCGGCCTCTAAAGGTGTTCTAACTCTTCTAATAGACGTTTTCTCGTTCAAATGACGCTGTATTATACGAGCATCTCGGTTGGCCAGTAATCTGCTCCACCCTTCCTCGCCTTTTGTATGGCCTAAACGGCTTCGTTTTCCAACTTGTTGTACAGTTGAATGAGAAACCTTATTACATAGACTTGCTATATTTCGCGAAGAATACCTTTTTTCTAGTAACAATTTAATATAATTTTTTAATTCTGTAGATATTTTCCTAATAATTAAAATTTATTAAAAACAAATGAATGCACTGCACTACACGCTCGACAACGCACAAATAACTAATAAAAATAATTCGCAAAATAAGGTTTTAACATGAGATGACACGTAAACATAAAGTACCGTTAACTATAGAACAATAATTTTAAAAATATGAAAACGAGCAAAATTGGAAGAATGTTCTTTTGTGAATTATTTACGTAGTGTTTGTGAGTACCTACACTGTATCAAAAAATTGTCCGTACAACACTCGGTTAAGAAAACATTGAAAAATAAAACAATTACAAATCAAACAAAAAATTCAGTTTTAATTTTTTTAAAATTCAAATTACATTTAAGAACCTGAAAAAAATAATAATCATGATATAAATTAAGTTACTTTCACATTTGATAAGATTTACTATTTAAACTGCCTAAAACGAACTCAAATAATTGTCCGTACACACAAAGAAGTTGAGGGAATTTGGTAAAAAAGTTAGGTCTAATATTTCGTTTTGTAACCTATTCATGAAATTACACTTTGCAACCTTCTTTTCATTGAGAAAGCCAACTTCCGAGTTATTTCGGGGGGAATTTTTGGCCCATTCCTCCATAATGACCCGTTTTAATTATTCCTTGCCGCTAATTTGGTGTTCACGGATCTTTCGCTCCAAATAATGGCCTAAATTATCAATAGGGTTGTGATCTGGTGGCTGGGGAGGATGAGGAAGTATTGACTTTACATTGCACATTAACCATTACTTTATCAGCTTTTACGAATGCTTCGGGTCATTGTTATGTGCGGAGCGAAAATCTTGCCAAGTCTCATTTTTTCAGCACTTATTAACAAATTACCCTTCAAAATATCCAATTAATTAAACCGGTTCATTATGAAGGTCAAATGTCCTACACCCCTTCAGCTAAAATCTCTTCAAACCATTATACTTCCGCCACCATGTTTTACTTAGGTTCAGTGTTGGGTTTCCGCCACACCATAACTCGCCCATCTGAACCAAAAATATTAGATTTCCTTCCGTCTGAGGGAATAACATTTTCACAGAACTCTTCGGGCTCACTCACATATCCCAATGCATATTCCAAGCGCTTTTTAATTTTTTTTTGTCGATAAATACATTTCTTGGGTGTCGCACATCACCGATACTCTTGTTTATGCAAAATATTGCGTATTGTCTGAGGTTCTATTGCTCCTTTTTTGCGTTGTTAAACTTTGGCTGCGATCGTTGGAGCGCTAAGCTTTCGATTCTGTTCGCGCTATGCTTTCGATGCCCTCTCTATTAGATGTATTTGAGGTGTGTTCAGCTTTCGGTTGCGACCACGCTCAACAACCATCTCTAGTGATTTGGTTTTTTGGGAGTTCTGGATGATATATTGAATCGAAGGTCGCGGGCAATTAGTTATTTTGGAAATTTCTGTAAACTTTTACCTTCACTCTCCAATTTAATGATCAACTTTTTTAATTTCTACGCGATTTTTGGTACGAGAATAACAAATTTTTAATTAACTGGACAATATTTAATTCCCCATGAAAAAAGTACGACTAATTAACTTTTACGCAAAAAAAAAAGTTCGTAATTTACGGTTAGTTAAAAATAGGAGTACAACAAATAATAAATTATTAATGTGCTAGTGTTAATTTTCACAAAAGTGCAAGTGTACGGACAATTATTTGAGATCGTTTTAGGATGTTTAAATAGTAAATCATATGAAACGTAAAAGTAAATTAATTTGCTTCATGATAATTATTATTTTCAGGTTGTTAAATGTAATTTGAGTTTAAAAAAAATAAAAACTGAATTTTTTGTTGGTTTTGTAATAGTTTTTTTCATCAATTTTTGATAACCGAGGGGTGTACGGACAATTTTTTGAGACAGTGTATATCTAACAAATTTATTTTTCCTACAATCGCAATCGAAAAGCAGGCTTTTTTTCTCTGTTTTCAAAGCCCAAAGTGTCTGTTTTTTTGACAGTTAATAAACAAATTACTTTGTCACACGTTTCTCTTAGAAACGTGTGACAAAACTTGAAACCGCACGCTATATTTGAACATATGAAAAGAAGAGTAAGAGTAAAAGAAGAGTATTGAAAAGCGAAATTTCACATAATTATGATGTAATTATTTTTATTGATTATTATTGAAATTTACATTAATGGTACAATTGGTGCAGTTTTGTATGTTGATGCCGCGTTGATTGAGTTCTGGTGATAAAATAGAATGAATGTTTTACGTAATAGTATGCTCAAGAGGGTTTTCATTTACTGTTTGCGGTATATTTTTTGTTGCATCACCAAATATTTTTCTACCCAAATTTATTTTATTGTTGAGAGAATCCTCAATATAACCCTCTGCAACCGTCGTAGATTTCCACCCACCATGCCTTTTCAAGCTCATTAAATCACCGCCGGCGTTGACTAGTAAAGATGCAGATGACCTGCGAAAAGAGTGGCCTGTATATGCTTCCACATCAGGTAAGCCAATGTACTTTGCCACATGTTGAGGTATTTTACCAATAGAATTTACACCTACCACCTGTTTACAGCATACCCCATTAGCATATTTGATGAAAAATCGTAGTGAGTTCATATTTGGAGGACGTAAAGAAGCATATTTTCTGTAATATGAAAGCAAATCTAGATTATTTTCTAAATTGTTACTCAAAATAAATGTTCGTGTAATTCGAGTTTTGGTATCGGGAATTTTAAAGATGATGATTGAATCACGGTCTTCAATGTGGTCAACTGATAATTTTACCAGTTCATCACGGCGGCATGCACCCGCAATCCCTATAATAAGTACAACCTATAAAAACAAATATCATTAATAAATATTCTAAGAATTATACAAAACATTATTACAACAATCGTATATTACCTTTTTCATCAAATATTGGTCGTCTGGCGCTTCGGATAAAAATTTGAAAATTTCGTTCATTTCTAAAATTTTTGATTTTTTTGGTTTGTACCCTACAGATTTTTTTTTTCGAAAAAGCCATTAATTTTTTAAATTGTTTAATATCTAGATCATTTTTTGCCATTAAAGTGGCCCTCAACATCGAAAAAATAGACCACAAAGTAGAACTTTTAAGAATCTTAGCTTTGTCACTAAAATATGCTAAAAGGACATTTTCTGATATGTTTTTTATGTGCTTTTGGTTACACCAATTCGAAAACAGCTCGAATTGCTTTTCATACTTATGCTTCGATTTTTCGGGAAGCAAATTCAAAATTACATTTCTTGCTTCTAGAGCAACGTCCGGCGGTGTATTTGAGAAATCGCTGTCACTTAAATCCATTTTTTTTAGTTTTTTGTTGCAAAAAATAAATTGTCAATTTTTAAGAAAGACTAATGTTTGTATAAAACATCAAACCAAATTTTTGTTTTTCTTTATGAAAAATAAAAAAAATCTTTGACTACTCGATTGAACAAAATGTCGGTCCTAAAATAAAATCGTATTGTCAGTATAGTAAATTTTACTACAAAATTATCTTTTTATTATATTTTTTAAAATGATTGTAGGAAAAATAAAGTGTGAAACACGTCCGCAAAGTTGTTTGTCACGCTCGAAAGGTTGCTGGCCTCCGTCCCGTCGGCCAGCAATTTCCTTTCTCGCGTGACAAACTGGCACTTTGCGCTCTTGATACACAAATAACTATTTATCATTATGTTTAAATTTAACAGACATGTAGTTAAAAAAAATTACAAAAGGTTTTGTTGCAATGAGTATAACAAAATCATGCGTTACCGTGGAAATCGTCACTGTTTATACATATGTATATATGTTTTGTTTTAATGTACACATAAAAAACAAAAAAATTGAAAAAACATTCTAGATGATAAAACAAAATATATAAACAGTCTCCGTATTTTATTGTCACCTGGGGTGACATGTTCTACCATTCTACCATCACTATTTTCGATGTTCGATCGAACATTGTATCTCTTTTTTTCGTTTTCCTAATCACACTTTATCTATTGCGATCTCCGTCCATTAGTATAATTTTCTATAACTTTTAATTCCATCGTAATCGATAAAGTATCGCAAAAAAAAATTTTGGTGATGAAGTGGAGAATAAATAGCACGATGAATTGAACAAGTCAAAAGCTTAGTAAAAAAACGTAATAAAATAAGCGAAACAGCGTACAATTTTGTTCTTGAAAAAAGAGAAACAAAACAAACCGAACATCGAAAATAGTGATGGTAGAACATGTCACCCCTGGTATATTAGATTCATAAGATTCATACGACCCCGTTTCTTAATCGGCGTCATCAATTGTGGAATTTATGTGTTGTTGTTTAAGCCAGGACAGGGCTCTTTCCTGTAAGGCCTACCACCGTTCCATCCGGCATACACAACAACACATGAACTCCACACATTTAATTCAAATTGGGACGTATATTTGTTTTATTATTTCTCAAATTTACCATCTCTAGCTGACATTTGTGTTTTTTTCAAACAAACGTTATAACATAATTAATAAAATCATAACAAACGTGTAAGTATATAAGAACATATCCCGTATTATTAATAATGATCTTTAATTATCGTCACATCTGCGCGAAAACTCATTTAGAAATAATTAAAAATTTATATAATTTTCATCCCATTTTCCACTCGGCACATCAATAAAATTTTATATGTACACTTAATTGAAATGCATTAAAATTATCAAATTAAGCTTTTAAAGCAAGTTTTATTTTAAGGTTTCCATCATCATCGTCAACGACAGAATTCAATTAAATTTCAATGTTATGGCGTTAACAATTTTACAGAATTTATACCGTCTAATGAGTTTGTTTGCCTATAGGTGTACATTAATTAAGGTGCGGTAGACAATTTAGGGAAAATAGCCGATCAGACAATCGAAACAGCATAAATATTTTTATTTTTTTTTTTTTTTGGAAATTTTGATCTGAATAATGTCAATCAAATTTAAAATTTTGTTTTTGTTGCCATACTGTTGTGTTTGGCAAAAATTAGATAAAATTAACATAATTTAGTACATTGTATGTGGTTTATTGTTATGCTTCATGTTTTACTCTTTGCAAATTTTGTGTGACATGTGTGGTTATATTTACGTGTATGTGATAGTTTATGTAGAAAATGTTTAGAGAATGTGTCATGTAGCTTTTTTTGTTTGTGGCTATTTGCAGACAGATGAAATTATTTGAAAATAACACTTTAATCGCATTTTCCTTGTGGGTTTTATACATTGCTATATGTAAGTAAACAACAAAATTTGAATGTTGATTAAATAAAACAGAAATGTATGTACATATGTACGGTTTTCTTGTGAAAACGATAAAACAGCAAGACTCCATTACGGGTTTTTGATGTATTTCATCAGAACCTTCTAGAGTATAGAGCCATAATCTTAATGACGTATTTTTAAAAGCTTTTTTAGTGGTATAACTTTTTACTGATTTCCATAGGAATCCATAGTAAAAATGGTGTTTTTTAGCTTCAAGTTTTTCAATGAAAAAAGCAAAAGTATTATAAAATGTTTATATAAAAGTTTTCTACATATCTTTAAAAACAATATACAAGAAGGCCATATTGGTATTAAGTAAATATTAATTGCAGAAATATTAAAATTAAATTATTTCTAAAATATATTTTTCGAACTTTCATTTTGAAAAATACATCAAAGTTGGCTCTGACAAATTAAAATAATACTTGCTAAATTTATTTTTAGTTTTACTATTGTACGTAAGATGTCTAAAATAGTTACAGAAAAATACGAAAAAAAATTATTTAATCGCAAAATTATCACAGGTTCCTATATTTTCTGATTTTTTTTTGCTTTTCCTACAATTTTAGAACTTGAAATTTCCCCAGGTAGTAATTTTTGGTACGATTTTTCCAAATTTTTACGGCCATCACTGCCATCTATGTAATGTATATTGACTTAATGACCAAACGAATCGTAGTAAGCTTTTATTTCAATTTGACCAGAATGCTGTTGTTATGAATTTTTTTTAATATTTTGGTTTAAATAAAATTATTATTACAAGAAAATGAAAACGATTTTCTTAAACGATATTCATATACTCGTATGTTGAAATTCAAACATTTATGAAAGTATTTCAGAAATCATAATTAATAATTTGTAACGTTTTCATTTAAAAATTTGTCTAAAAGTTTCGTTTTTTCCTCGTTTCTAATTCCCTTATAAAAGCTCAGATTTTTTGATTATGGCTCTATAAAATACAGGGTGCTCTGATTTCATTCCAATTTCCAGAGTGTGCGTAGCTTTGTGTGGAAAAAATGGTTGGTAAAAGTCTCAGAAAGGGCTGAAGTTGCCTTTTGTCCATACAAATATTTATTGAATCGCAGTTCCACAAACTGAATGAACTCACTTGTGAATAAGATGCCGCTCAAACAAGGGCAAGGGAGCTTTTATTGTAATCGAAAATTTGCTGTTTGTAATTTGTAACTAATAATTGTTAATTTGTAATTTAAAATTGGTAATTTTTAATTTGGGTTTTTATAAGTGGTAATTTGTAATCATTTGTGCTTTTATTATTGGGTAAAGTTAATTTTAAATTTGCTATTTTTTTTTTGTGGTTTGCTATTTATATTTTTAATTTATAATTTGATGTTTGGAAATTGTAACTTGTATCGAGTAATTTTTGTAATTGGCACTTGAAGTTTGCAATTTGTAAATATTAATTTGGGATATTTGTAATTGGTAATTTATAATTTGTAATTCGAAATTTGAATTTAGTATTATTGTTAATATATAATATTATAATTTGTTTAATCTGTAATTGCTAAGTTTTATTGGTAATTTGTAATTTATATTTGATAATTTATAATTTTTAATTAGTTAGTTGTAAATTAAAATTGGTAATTTGTATTATTTGTGTTATGTAATTGGTAATTAATGCTGAGTAATTTGTATTTTACTTTTTGTAATGAATAAAGATAATTTTTAATTTGTAATTTGAAATTATAATTTGCTATTTCGGTAATTTGTAATTTGCAAATTGTAGCTTGCTGTTTGTAATTTGAAAATTTCGTTTCTAAGTGGTAATTAGTAATTTGTAATTTTCTGTATGAAGTTTATAATTTGTAATAATATGTACTTTCTAAATTATGATTTGCTATTTGTATTTGGTAATTTGTAAATAAGGTTATTTGTAATTTATAAATTAAAGTTAATAACTTGTAATTGGTAATTTTTAGTTTGTAATTTGTAAATTATTCTTTGTAATTTTCTATTTGTTATTTGTTATTGTTATTCGTAATATGTATTAGTTTGCTGTTTGTTATTTGTAATTTTTAATTTGTAAATTTTAATTGAGAATCTTCTAATTGTAATTTGTAATTGGTAAATCTGATTTAAAATATGTAATTTGAAAATTATAATTTGTAATTGGTAATTTGTGTCCAAATAGCCCAATTTGTCATTTCTAAATTTAGTAATTTGTAATTTATAATTTACAATTTGTAATTTTCTCTTTGTAATTATTGTTACAAAATTTGAACTTTTTAATTTGTTGTAGTTGTTATTTGTATTAGCTTGTTATTTGTATTATTTGGTATTTGCAATTTGTAACTTGTACTTGGTAATTTTTAATTTGTAAATATTGGCTTTAATTTTTTATTTTTAATTTGTTATTTTTGCTTCGTGATTTGTAAATTTTAATTTATAATTTGTTTAAATTGTGTAATTTTTAAATATAAATTTTGCTTGTTGTAATTTGTAATTTCCATTTAATGTTTGTATTTTGTGATTTGTAATTGGTTTCTTGTGCTTGATAATTGTGTAATTTGAAAATTCTTCTTTGCCTTTAGATACTCCTATTCCAATAGTTTTTGAGTTTGTCGTTGTCAAGTGGCATCCGAATCTCATATCGTACATTTCTTAACCGCCTGTGTCTTTCTTCATAATACTGTTTGCATTCAGTTAGCATTTTAATTGCTTGTCTAGTGCTTGATTGGGATGTTGCTGTTTTGATTTAGACAACCAGATATGATCCATCCTAGCTATGGACTTAAAACGCGGATCCCTTTTTACGCCTTTTAGCATCATTTCTCCATATACTATATGTCAGCGCTGATTAAAATATTAACAGGTTCGTGAGCGTCAAAAGTCGGCTAGGATTACTCTCTTTTGTAGGTCGCTATCGAAACCCAATAAGCTCTTGTCTGAAAGTGGTTTAGCCATTGTTCTCAGAACTAAAACATTAGCTTTGTATCTTGAAGACCGCCGAAATATTGGACTTATACCAGATTGCCAGTTGCTATCTGTTAATGTGATCATCCTTTTGTTGCTGAAATTCCGGAAACTTCAGTTAAAACCCTTGTCCTTGGCAGGCCTAGTTGTTGTGCTGCTTGCTCTGTGACGAAAGTATCTTGTGAGGCTGATCGATTAGTGCCCGTCATAAGTTGAAGCCACCGGAAGTATTCTGTTCTTTTACTAGGGCTGTTGCTAAAAGAACTGCGCCACAATTCTTGCCGAATGTTGATATGTTTAGCTTCGCAATACTGTTTTCTTGGTATCTCACGTGCAGCAAAGTATGGCCTTTTGCAAGTAAAAGAACTAATTTTACTGCTGCAATTTGTTGTTGTATGTTGTACAAATTGTGCAGCAAGTCCTTATTCTGATTTCTTTCGGAAATACTCAGGTCTATATGCTTGTGATTTGTTTGGCACTGGTTGTTGTGTCGTGCAAGCATTTTTGATCGCAGCAGCGGATTCCGTGTTGCTAATATGCTGATTAAATAAAGTGTTCAGCAGATTAGGTACGAGTAATCTCCTGTTGTTGAAGCGGTTTTCTAAAATCTCCCAAGCTACATCGTACAGTTGTCTCCAGGGGTTTCTAAATGGCTCAATAATTTCTCGGCTGACCCCCTTATGTGACTTTTAAGGTTTTCATTTTATGCGTTGTATTAAGCAGATTGTCAAGAACTAAACCTTTGAATGTGTCTGTGAGAAACGTGCCCACTTCATGTAGCCCCCGTTAAAATATTTGATATCTAAAGGTGTTAAATGAATTTCCAATGGTTTTGTTTTGCCTACTTCTTCTTCTTGTAGCAATGTTGTTAATTGTGTTGCAATTTTTTTCGTATTCGTTGCTTAAATGTTCGTAGTGTTGATGACGAGATATTTTGAATTAGCTTCCTGTTCTTCGGAAATTTTCATGCATATTTTTTCATGAAGGTCCATGGTTTGCATCATCATCCTGCCCAAGTTTTTTAATTTAATTTTTAAAGCTAGTTTGGATCTATTGTTACCGGCCACAATGTCTTGAACCAATTGGATTTCTCGATATAAACCGGATGTCGTGTTGCTTCAACTATTGCCTGAATTTTGGCAATTGGCTAAATTCAAGGTTTATTCACTGGGCCTCAATTCGCTTGTTGATGCCTCCTCGTTATCTGTGCCATTGTTGTTAACCTCCTCAGAGGAGCCTTGATTTACAATTAACTAATAGATTACCTCGGGTATGGTCTATTTAGTTAGTGAGAATAAACAACTTGTTGTTAGGAGTAAAGTTAAATTCATTTTGCTTTATTTCATTTAATGTTCACCTCTTATATACAATTAAATGCTAGTATTAGCACTATAGCTAGTTATAAAATAAAATATGACACTAGATCCACAGGGTTTAACATTCTAACGTTGATGAGTCAACAACAATTAAGAAAAGGTCATTGTTGATTGTTTCTAACTAAATAGCTCAAAGCACACTTTTGTTTCATTGAGCAAAGATAGTCGTTCATCATATAGTTGTTTAGTTTTTTGACATACCTTCTTCATCAAATTCAACAAAATTTCATGTAACGAGTAATGAGAACATCATAAACTTTACATAAAAACAAAAAAATGTTACAAAAAAATAAAATTTCAACATAAATCCTCTAAACATCATTTTCATTGTTTTGGTTTTATCCAAAAGTTTTTCAATTAAGCTGTTTTTCATTTGTGTTCGTTTCGGTTGCCTTATGTTTAGAACAAGTACAATTTTTTTACTCCACAATTTGAAATGTTTGATAATTAATCTCTGAGGTTGTGCAAATTATAATGAATTAATTATTCTTCGTAAACATAATACATAAGATGTATCCGATGTGAGACAAGAGGCAATTGTATTGTGTATCCTTTGTATTTATACAGACTGTTAAAGGTCAATTGTATGTTTGCCCGGATGATTTTTTAACGCAGATACACAGGGGTTACACATGAATACTTCAAATATTTGGTTTCTAAAGGGACTTTTTTTTTTTAATTAAAAAATATTCATAAAATGTTCGTCGAAATTCGAGACGAATTTGGCTGGCGGCTTTAAATGCAAATTCAAGTAGTATAATTTCTGTTTAACGAGATATTTTATTTGTCGTTTCAAAAATTTTAATTATTTCCAACAATTTTATTTTATTTCAAGTCGTAAATTATGTTTTTATGTCTCAATAAAATAAAATATAAAATTTTTGAATCTTCAAACATTAAATTGTCAACGTTATGGTGTGGACAATGTGAAATGCTATTTTATTATTAGCCATAATAGGTAATGCGACCCAATATGAAGTTATTTTTTATGGTAATAGTGTGTCTTTAGAGGCTCTGCCTAAGGATTTCAAACTAAATAAATTTGATAGAATACCAAATCTAATTATCAAATGGACTTTTTTAAAAATGTTGGTTATTTTAAACTAGTTATGTTTCGCGAATACAAAATTCGGAGTCCCAAATGAACAGGTTCATTTAAGAAATTCTGCGGATTTCGAAATTTCAAAAATTTCAAACAAAAATTGAGATTGATTTACTATGACTAAACTCGAAAAATTCTAAATTCCAGTTTGTCAAGGGTATTAGGATACATATATATATATACATATATATATATATATGTATATATATATATATATATATATATATATATATATATATATATATATATATATATATATATATATATATATATATATACGGCTGTGAAGTTTGCCCCAAATAACAAAAATAAGCATGTATTAGAATATACACTGTTATATTAGTTTCTTATAAGAATTTTGAGTGCAATTTTCAGAAACAAAAGTTGTGGAAAAGATACAAAATTAATAAATTTAATTACACACGAAGAGTTGTAGAGTTTGTCGGGTAATGACCATACATACAAATGATAGCCTAATGTTTCGTAAACCAATCGACCCATAAGCCATTTTCAAACGGAGGGGATGAAAATATTTAATAATTTTTTGAACGTCGTATCGATTTTATTTGTTTGAGTAGTTTACGATTCGGTCAATATCAAAAATCCTAGAGTTTGTCGGGTAATGACCATACATACAAATGATAGCCTAATGTTTCGTAAACCAATCGACCCATAAGCCATTTTCAAACGGAGGGGATGAAAATATTTAATAATTTTTGAACGTCGTATCGATTTTATTTGTTTGAGTAGTTTACGATTCGGTCAATATCAAAAATCCTAGAGTTTGTCGGGTAATGACCATACATACAAATGATAGCCTAATGTTTCGTAAACCAATCGACCCATAAGCCATTTTCAAACGGAGGGGATGAAAATATTTAATAATTTTTTGAACGTCGTATCGATTTTATTTGTTTGAGTAGTTTACGAATCGGTCAATATCAAAAATCCTAGAGTTTGTCGGGTAATGACCATACATACAAATGATAGCCTAATGTTTCGTGAACCAATCGAGCCATAAGCCATTTCCAAACGGAGGAGATTGATTGGTTCACGAAACATTAGGCTATCATTTGTATGTATGGTCATTACCCGACAAACTCTAGGATTTTTGATATTGACCGATTCGTAAACTACTCAAACAAATAAAATCGATACGACGTTCAAAAAATTATTAAACATTTTCATCCCCTACGTTTGAAAATGGCTTATGGCTCGATTGGTGATATTAACTAAATAAAATTAAATAGAAAATTAAAATTAAATAAAAAATATTTCCATCACATATTTCACTTTTCTCCGCTAGAGCACATGTCCATTCGCCAATATTTTTTTGGTACAACTTCACATTTAAGTAATAAATAAAAACTTATATGAACCGAATATGAAAATAAGTTTATCATATTATCTCTTTTCAATATTCTATAGTTATCTCTTTACATACTAAATTTTACAGTGTAATTACAAACACACATTTGGATTTGAAAATTCTTATTGGATTTGTATATGTACATGGTATTTTTTTTTGGACAAACTTCACACCCGTATATATATATATATATATATATATATATATATATATATATATATATATATATATATATATATATATATATATATATATATATATATATATATATATATATATATATATATATATATATATATATATATATATATATATATATATATAGGCGTATATATTCATAGTGCCTGCAAATTAATTAGCTTTCCGTTGCGCCGATTTGTTCGATATAAAATTCGGCAAGCTGCAAATCCACTCCACGCCAAAATTTGAGTTATCTTTTGCTTTCCCTAAATTTGAAAGTTAACCAAGCGGTAAGCGTCCTATTAATTTCAAATGACGTAATCGTTCTTAAGTTTATATTACATAAAAACTCACACAACATTTAAAATATACGCGAGTGAGGCAGTATGCCTATGCTATAATATTGTTACAATTTCTAGCCATCTCTGATTCGATCACTGAATTTAGCAAATAAAACACGAGTTTATAACAGAGCCTTCTAGAGTATAGAGCCATAATTTAGTGGTATAACTTTTCATTGATTTCCATATGAATCCATAGTAAAAATGGTGTTTTTTAGCTTCAAGTTTTTCAATGAAAAATTCAAATATATTATAAAAAGGTTTATATAAATGTTTTCTACGTACCTTGAACAACAACATTCCAGAAGACTATATTGTTATTGAATAAATATTAATTGCAGAAATATTAAAATTAAACTACATAAATGCCTAAAATATATTTTTTGAATTTCCATTTTGAAAAATAAATCAAAGTTGGCTCTGATGAATTAAAATAATACTTGCTAAATTTATCTTTAGTTTTACTAGTGTACGTAAGATGTTTAAAATGTTTGCAGAAAAATACGAAAAAAAATTATTTAGTCACAAAATTATCACTCGTACATAATATTTTGTGAATTTGTTTTGCTTTTCCTACAATTTTTTTACTTCAAATTTCCTCAGGTGGTAATTTTTGGTATGATTTTACCAAATTTTTACGGCCATCACTGCCATCTATGTAATGTATATTGACTTAATGACCAAACGAATTGTAGTAAGCTTTTATTTTAATTTGACCAGAATGCGATTGTTATGAAATTTTTTTATATTTTGATTTAAATATTTCAATTATTACAAGAAAATGAAAACGATTTACTTAAACGACATTCATATATGTTGAAATTCAAATATTTATGAAAGTTTTTCAGGAATCATAATTAAGAATTTGTAACGTTTTCATTTAAAAATTTGTCTTAGGAAAAAAAAGTGATTTCCCATATGTTTTGTGTATTTTACTATGAAAAGTTTGGTTTTTTCCTCGTTTCTAATTCCTTTATAAAAGCTGTGTTTTTTAGACTATGGCTTTGTATAATCAAGGTTGCTTTGGTTATAGTCCTACCCATAATTATGTAAAATTTCAATCATATAAAGACAACATCGCGACCAATGTTAACACGAGGTTCTCGTGAAGATATTGCTGATATAATTGAACAGATAACCGAAAAGGTATTCAATCCTAGTGCTAGTGAAGTTCCAAACCAAACGTGTAAAATATCTCAAACAACTTCACCATTTAAATTATTTAAATTTCACAAACAATCAACAACCATGCCATTTAAACTAGAAGTAGCAATAAAATTAATCCCTTCTTTTGACGGTGATTCTACTTAATTGCAACACTTTATTGCTTGTTGTGATTCAGTTTATGAAAGTGCCTCAGAAAAGGAAGTTAATTCTTTTCTAGACTTATTAAAATCAAAACTTCTAGATTTAGCGCTCGAGTAAACTTTTAAGTACAATAAATATACCTCTTGGGACGACCTGAAATCAGAATTACAAAACGAATTCTCAGAGATATATTCATGTGAACACTTGCAAATGGAGCACGTTAATATTTCTCAAAAGCGGGATGAAACTGTCAGGGAATATGCCCGTCGCGTTCAGGAAATTGTGTCTAAATTAAACGAAGCTTGCATCAGTGCTGCAGGTATTGACGCTGCGAAAGTTATTCAAAGCATTAATTCTAAAACCGCGTTACAAGCTTTCCAAGAAGGTCTTCACACTCACTTAAAATTAGTAGTGAAAGCATGTCGATTTCCTAGCTTAAAAGAATCTGTAGCTAAAGCCTGTGAGGAAGAATTAGCATTTCAACTTCACAGACAAAACACAAATTCTTTCAGTTCTTCTAAGCAACAAGTAAAATGTCAGTTATGTTTCAAATTAGGTCGTACAGCATCTACTTGTGATCTTAGGAATCCTAGACAACTTTCTAACCAACCTAATTTTTCTAGTTCATCGAAAACACAAAGTTCACAGCCATCCAGCTCAACTATGGGACAATTCAGAAATTCCAATGTTCCATCTAAAGGTCAGACATTTCCGTACATATTCAATCAACCTGTTAAACCTGTCTTTACTTGTACCTATTGTAAATGTCCAGGACATCGTATTAATTATTGCTTTAAGCGACGAAAATCTAACGCTAATAACAATCCAAATAACATAACCAATCAACCATTCACTCAAATAATTCGTTAAGTTCAACCATCAAATCCAAGTTTACTAACAACTTCAAGTTTAGATAAAAAATATGTTAACTTAAAACTTGATATTGCTAATAGTACATCACTGTTTTTATTAGTAGATACGGATGCTGACGTATGTCTAGTCAAAAAGAGTTTCATCAAACCAGATACTAGTTGCCATCCTAAATTAAAATGTTTTCTAAAAGATATCTCAATCGATCATATCGAAACTCTGGCTGCCTGTGATACAAAAATTGAACTACCCAATTCAACTCAAATCACCCATCGGTTCCACATAGTGAAGGATGATTTCCCGATAGCATGTTGTGGTATTCTGGGAAAAGACTTCCTATCCAAATTTAAGTGTCACATTGATTTTCAGACTAATTCAATCCAAATTCCAGTTGAGGAAAGCATGCTGTCCTTAAATTTGTGCCATGCTCCCCCAAACCTTATTCCGGCCAGATCTGAAAAGATGGTTCAAATCAATTCCCTTAATAAAGAAAATAAGGAATATTTATGTTGTTCGAAAGAAATAACTCCAGGAATTTACATCGGAAATTCCTTAATTAAAAGTAAAACTAATTTTTTTTATACAAGCATTGCAAATACTACGGATGAGCCGTATGAATTTACCGAGCTCCTTCTTACGCTTTATCCCTTAGAAAATTATAACGTATACCAAATTGAATCAAAAAATGATTACCTAGGGAATAGGCTATATACATTAGAAAACAGTATTAATACTGAAAACTTGAATTCCGAAGAAAAATCTTCAATTATACAATTATGTCGGGGGTATAACGACATTTTTTTTTGCCTGGTGATAAATTTACGGTTACCGATACTATTACACACAAAATTCCAATTAGTGCTAATAGTACTACAATCAATGTTCGCCCATATCGGTTACCGCAATCTCAAAGATCCGAGATTGATGTGCAAATTTCAAACATGCTTAAAAATAAAGTAATCGAATGTAGTAAATCACCATGGAATTTCCCTCTACTAGTAATTCCAAAAAAATCGAATACGGATGAGAAAAAATGGCGCATCGTTGTCGATTATCGTAAATTAAACGACATCACGATAGGCGACAGTTTTCCTCTTCCGAATATCACGGATATTCTGGATCAACTTGGGAAGAGTTCATATTTCAGTAAAATAGATTTAGCTGACGGTTACCATCAGGTACCATTAGATAAACTAGACAGAGAGAAAACTGCTTTTAGCACCACTTTTGGGCACTATATCAGTTCACAAGAATGCCCTTTGTCTTACGAATTGTGTGTTAAGTGGGCTTAATGGTATCAAATGTTTTGTTTACCTTGACGATGTGGTTGTCTACGGATGTAATTTAACTGAACATAATTCGAAAATCCGAGAAGTTTTTGATTGCTTTCGTAATCATAATTTGAAAGTTAATCCAACTAAATGTCAGTTCCTTCGTAAAGAAATCACGTATTTGGGTCATGTCATAACGCCGGAAGGAGTAAAACTCGACCCTAACAAAATAACAGCAGTTACTAAATATCCCACAAAACCGCTAAAGAAATTAAATCTTTTTTGGGTTTCGCCGGATACTATCGACGTTTTATATCAAATTTTTCGAGTATTGCGAAGCCTTTAACTAATCTTTTAAAAAAAGATGTAGTTGACAAATGGGATGCATTTTGTGAAGAAAGCTTCAAGAAATTAAAAACAGCGCTTTGCTCTCCACCGATAACGCGACCTGATTACGCAAAATCTTTTACAGTTACTTGTGATGCGAGTGATTTGGCCATAGGTACTGTACTGTCGCAAGAGGTAGATGGTAAGGATATGCCAATTGCTTTTGCTAGCCGTGTTTTGAATAAAGCCGAGAAGAATTACTCCGCTATCAAGAAAGGATTGCTTTCTCTTGACCTTTGGTCTGGCTATGTAGAATAACCAATCCGTCCTCAAAACTTACACGTTGTCGAATTAAACTAGACGAATATCAATTTAAAATGGTACACAAAGCAGGAAAACTCAACACGAATGCTGATTGTTTAAGCCGCATTCCAATAGAAACAACCGATACAACCACCAATATCTATGTTCTAACTAGAGCACAAACGTTACGACAATCTATTATTGAAGATAAAGGTTACAATTGGGGAAACGAACAGTCGATCGATAAGAAAGATATCGTTGAATTGACGGACCAATCTGAAATAGCAACCGTAATTGATGAATTTCATCATAGTCTCTCTGGAGGTCATCAAGGCATTTATAGAACTTACAATAGACTAAAAAAAATTTATAATTTCCCAAATATGTTAAGCCAAGTCACCAAGATAATAAGAAATTGCAAATCCTGCCAAACTAATAAATCTGGTATCTCGACCAAAATGCCCATGAAAATCACGACTACCTCCTCTCGTCCCTTTGAAAAATTATTTTTGGATATTGTTGGTCCGTTGAATCCATCTTATTCAGATAACAAATTCATACTGACAATGTAAGATGATTTAACAAAATTTTCAATAGCCGTACCTATTCCAAACCAAGAGACAGAGACTGTGGCTCGAGCATTTGTCGAAAACTTTGTTGTCGAACTTCATGAGTGATTTATTTAAACGAATAGCTAAATTATTCAAAATAAAAAAGTTAAATACCACAGCTTATCATCCGCAATCCAATGGCTCTCTGGAGAGATCACATAAAACGTTTATAGATTATATACGCCACTATAGCGCTCAGGATCCACTAAATTGGGATTCATGTGTTCCTTTTGCTATATTCTGTTATAATACCACTCCTCATTCTTCCACGAAATTTATACCATTGGAACTTCACTATCACCCATTCTCGTGATACGGTGTACAACTATGATGATTATTACTTTGATCTCAGATTCAAATTTCAACAATCATTTGAAACCTCTAAAAATAACTTACTTGAGTCTAAAGCAAATTCAAAGGTCTATTACGACCAAAATTCTAAAGTAGTTACATTTAATGTTAGTGATCTAGTTTGGTTGAAAAATAAAGCTAGAACTTCTAAATTGTCGAAATATTGGCTAGGTCCTTACGAAGTACAAGAGATAAATTCACCATTTATTGAATTATATTTTGAACTTTCACAATCTAAATTTTAATAGTTATGTTTTTCTCTGAACTCGTTCAGACTTAATATTGTATATTAAGACTACGGGTGAAGGTGTTATGTGACCACTCGTACAAAGGGGTTATAGCATTGATCGTGTTATAAATTTGGTACAATATTATATTCTGCTATAAAACCTACTCCTAACCAAAGATTAAATAATTATGGCTAAATTGTCATTTCTTCCTTCTTTTTGGATTCATCTTTCGACGGGTTAGGTCCGCATAATTTGGATAATAAATATTTTTATTACCATATATTTTGTAATAATAATTTGCCAAAATGGCTCTTTAATTGTTGTAAAAATAATCTAAATTAAGACATAATAAAAACTTATGGAGAATTCTTAAAATATGTATATTGGAATAAATTCGACAAATAAATTGTTTCAAATTATAAAAACTTTTTATGGTGTATTGTAAAATTGTTGTGATTGTGCCAAATTTTCATTAAATAAATCTAATAAGCCGTGGAGTGTTTTATTCGAATGGGAAAGTGGGCGCTTCAATATCGTACGCGCATAACAAATTTTTCACCTCTTTAGATATTGTTTTAAATAACTCAGAATTTTCTTTTGATAACAATATTTATAAATGAAAAAGGTTTGGTTCATCATTGGGGGTTCCCCAATAAGTCCTATCATTGCAAATTTTTTATGGATAGTTTAGAGTATCTCTTTAGATCATTCAACCATTATTTTACTACATATCTGTTGATGATATAATTACAAACCAATAAATAAGATCGAGAGCAAAATTTCTTTTTGGACATTCGTTGATTCAAATCTGTCCTAAAATTACAAAAACAAAAGGTCGCCGTCTGAACGTGATTGCTGTTCGAGTCAGATTGGTCAGTAATATTTCGATTGTTGTATTCGTCGTTAACCTTACAGATTGGACTTGGATTACTATAACACGTTAATCAACTACATCGACTCAGCTGTTATGCCTCTAGTTCGTCCTAGCGACCAACTTATCATTGTAGGCGACTTCAATTGATCCGGCATATTTCATCTTCTACCGATGAGAGCACATTAGCTACCATCGATTACTTTTCTGACAGCTCAA
This sequence comes from Tipula vernalis, assembly GCA_958295665.1. Taxonomy (NCBI): domain Eukaryota; kingdom Metazoa; phylum Arthropoda; class Insecta; order Diptera; family Tipulidae; genus Tipula; species Tipula vernalis. Next base: position 384,680,620 of record OY282558.1, on the reverse strand, counting down.
CTACGCAGCTCAGCCATATTAGTAACAGTCGGGGTAAATTGCTTGATCTGTTATTTGCTAATGATGTTATGCATGCCGAGATTTATGCATGACTGGACTTCACTGGTTGTGGGAGCATCTACCACGTACCGATTAAGATAAATATTTTTCATTATAATTGTAAAAAAATTATGATTCTAATGATTTTAATTTTAATTTTAGAAAAGCCGACTTGGAAGCACTGGAGATTTGAACAGTATATTGTTAAGGTTCAATGATCTTCTCAGTTGTGGTATCGAAAAGCACGTTGAACGTCTTAAGTCAATCTTCAGCTTAACCTCCAACTCAATTTACAACTTAACCTCTATCTCAGCCGCAACACAATCCTAAGTCATCAATTAAATCAACAAATCACCTAAATCAGCGCTTAAATAGTTTCCCAAACGAACAACTAACACCCAAATGGAAGCTAACTAAATCCTAATTCTACTTCAACTCAACTTAGCTCGATCCAAATCTCAACTCTCTGCTCAACTCTACACTTATTTTCCAACCCAATCCCAAAATTAACTCAATTCGAAAGCTAAATGCGTGTATGAACTCAAATCAATCTTACCTCCCACTAAACCCTAAACTCGACCTCAAATTAACCGCTAACCGAACTTCTCTTTCAAATCCAACTCAATTTCAACTCAAACCCTACTCACCATCATACCAGCATATGTACCGTCAAACCATCATAACCTTAAACAATCATTCCATCATACCACTATTTCATTATTCCATCATGACACTATACCATTAAACCATCATACAATCGTACCATTATACCTCGAACCATCACACCATAATGTATATCTTACCATCAATCCACCACACCTTCATACCATCATACCATCATATCATCATAAAATTGACAATCGTATAAACATACCAACATACCATCGTACCATCTTACCGTCCATATAGTCCATATAATCATAACATACAATCATACCATCATACTGTCAGGCTATGATATCATCATACCATCCAACCGTCATACCATTATACCGTCATACCATCGTACCAGACCATCACACCATCATATAATAATATCAATCCATAATACCGCTATACCATCATAACATCACACAATCATACTATCATATACTATATCATCTTACCACGATATATACCATCATACCATCGTATCGTCGTACCATCATACCATTACACCATCGTACCAACATACCATTATACCATCATACTATCTTACCATCGTACGATCATACCATCATACCAACATACCATTATACCGTTATACAGATTTTACACTTCAAATTGAACCTTTTACATTCCAAATTGAACCTTTTACATTTCAAATTGTACCCTTAACAAATTATATGGATGGCCTATTAGGATAAAGCATGGCTATTCCTTAAGCGATTATGATGAAAATTGGCATGTGCGTTAGAAATGAGATTCTAAAATGATTTTTGGATAAAGTTCTGTAATATGGTCAATAAGAAAATAACTTAGCTATTTATTAACCGATTATGATGAATTTTGACGTTTCCAACTTATAGAAGGAAATGTGACCGAAAAAGTAGCATTGTGTAGCAGACATGAAACATTGGCCAACTGCTCACTATACCTTAATCCAATCCCAACTCAACTTGAATGCAACGCGCAAATTAACCCCTGGCTTAACCTTCAACTCAACCCAAAACTCAATCCGCAACTCAATATTCAAACCAGCATACATGGTAAATATTTCTATAACCAGGTGTTTGAGTCAATTCGTATGGCAGGTACCCGACCCTCTTGATGTAAAGGTTCCAAAAGCTTTTCAAATCTCCGCCTTGACCGTAGAAACAAATTGGCGAAAAAAAATTCTAAATCGGACTAGACGTTCTCAAGTTACCATGGATATAGACATCCAGACATCCAGATGTCTAGACAGACGGACGGACATTTTTTTTTTTTTTGCTTTTTACACTCAGGGACTTTTAAAACGTCGAGAAAAGTGGTTTTAGGTTCACCAAATTGTTGGTCATTTTTGACAGGATTTCAATACTTTGGTCTTGATGAGTCTTAAATGAGTCGGTGTTCATCAAGCTTCATTCCTTGTACAGATTCCATGGTGTCAATACTATCCTGATTTTGATAGAGCCCGCAAGGAATTTAAGTGCCTAAACTGGTTTCTGTACAACAGCTATGTAGTGCGAATTGAGGAAGAGTTAACATCTAGTCCTAAAGAGTTCTGGAATTGTATTAACGGCAAGAAAAAATTGGCTGGCTTGCTGTCTTCTGTGTTTTATCAGAGCTCCATCGCTAGTCATCCCTTGGACATCTGTAATCTGTTTGGCATTTTTTTTTGCGTCGGTCTACAAACCTGTTCTGTCGCTCGCTTCGATCAATTTAATATTTTAGCCGATTCTGTTTAGGTGTTGTGCTGAGAGTTTGACCAATTACCTTCATATTTTTGAAAGCCTTCGTCGCGGTTTTTTCCCCGATCCTTGGAAAATTTATTGTATTCATCCAATCTTCAAATAATCGTATTCGCTCACCCATTTTTCAACGATATCAGCTTACAATGAAGACGTTGACCGAATCGAGATTATTTCCGATCTTGGTGTGATTTTTGCATCCAACGCTACATTTACCAGACGTGTTAACACCATTATTTCAAAGTCGTATACCATGTTGCGTTTCTATTTTGGAGTGTGCATCTCCAGTTTGGGCGCCATCCTATCACTGTCATTTCGAAAGGATTGAGAGCGTTCAGAAGCAGCTTATGCTGTGGAACATGTCCTCATACCTTATCAGGATCGATATAACCTTTTGAAACTGCAACGTCTCGACTGTCGCCGGGTCAAAATCGTAATTTTTCGAAGTGGCTTTCTGGAAGATTTCTCGAAATCATACCTTTTGCTAAGATGCGAACTAAAACAAGGTGAAATTAATATATTGGCAAAGATTCAATATTTGTGTGTAACCTACATTAGACAGAATCGGCCATAGAACCTCCACAACATATCAAGAGAGCAGTTTTTTTGAATTGGTTTTGTGGATGATTTACAGAAATCCGACCTTTAATTAGGCGAGCTAAATTAAACTAAACTAACTAGCCAAAATTCTATTGGTGGCCAAGGAGTTTTTTTTTTCAGAACTCTTATTGCAGGATAGAAAATAAGTTATGGAATTTGGTGTTTGAAACTGACTATTACTAAAATTATTGGAGCAGATCTTAGAGATTTTACTCATTGAACCAATACTATACACATACTTATGCGTTTATAAAATGTAGGAAGGATTATTATTTTAATTTTGCGGCAGTAATTTCATGCTGAAACTAATTAGGGGGTCTCCCAATATTTCATTCCCCACACAAAATATTTCCTTTTAAAAGTCGTACACCCATAAAATCCCAATTTGGCATTGGACTCACATTTTTAATTACAAAAAATTCGCACAACAGAAAAAAAAATATTTGGTTTTTACTCGTAGCCTGGTAAAATTCAACTAATCAAAAGCGAAAAATCAACAACCGCATAAAAAGCTCAACAAAGCATAAAATATGGAAACAGCTGAAATACGATTTCATTTTCTTGGTAGATTTATACTTGATAAAATCCATTTCCAAGTATCGTAACGATTTTTCACCTTTAGCTATTACTTTTTACATGCCAATCAAGCGCACAATGGTGTACGGTACATGTAACATAAAACTTGACTACATCATATCATCTACACACGCTTAAATATGTACTACATGTGTTTACATTTCATCAGAATAAAAACCAACTAAAACTTGATGATTCAATAAAAAAAAAAAATGTGTATGGAGTCTACCATACATAGCTCATATTATGAACTCATTTTCAACGAAGAAAATGTTGATTCATTCTCGGTTGTTCCCAAAGTAGAGTTTATTAAAAATTAATGTTACATGCAAGAAAATTTGGTTTACCCAATAAAAAAATTGGATTCATTTACCCGTTCCCGCTTAATGCTATTTGTCTTAAGTTTTACGAGTAATCGACTTGTGGTGGCTTATATTTGATAAATTCCATATCAGTGATTTTATCTATGCATAATCGGTGTGACATTAACCAACTTGATGAAGTTTTTTTATGGTATCATTATTTAATATAGGATGTGTTGGACTGAAGAATACAACGTGCTAAAATGTGCTATAACGTCGTTAATTTTATTTAATAGAAAAGGTAAAACATAAAATTTTATTGTAATTGATATTCCCTAGCTAAATAAGCAAACACAATACGAAAACTAGAAAGGTGTAAAAAAAGAAGTTGAGAATAATAAAATTAAACGATTGGCTTCATGACATTTTCTTTCATTTTTGCTTGATTTAAAAAATCTCATTTTCCAACCCTTAAAACATAACGAATATTTTTGAGGGGCGACCTATTTATTTGATCTTATAATCGTTAAAGGTTCACTAAATCTGTTATTAGACTTCATTGGCAAAATATTTTTCGTACAGAAATGAAAGCGTTTGTCACTTCAATTTTTTAAGGGCTATCGGATCTCTTTCAATTAGTGTGCCTAGCCAACAATAATCCCTAGAAAAATTATTAAGCCAAATTTTTTGGTGGGGAGCGCGGGAAAATTCGTTTAAATGAAAGGCTCATATAAAATTTAAAATTTCATTAAAACGATTTTCTCATGCTCCCCGGGACTGCGGAACACCGGCAGAGATTTTCTTTAGCTCGTAGTATTCATCCTCACATTTGTCTATTGGATGGAAGTATGGCATTTAGTATGGCATAGAATTGCCTCGGCAGATCTCTAAGCCGCTTGTATTCCAGACCACTGTGCCAAACTTTATCGAATGCTTTGTAGAATGCTTTTCTGTGAATCCAAATTGATGTGGAGGAATTAGTTGTCGGTCCTCAATTTTTGGTTTAAGTCTCTTTAGTAATAATTTTTCAAAGAGTTTTAACATAATTGGCAGGTGGTTTATCAGGCTTTGCTATCATGATTACTTCTTCTACTTTCCATTGATGCAGAACATATTTTAACCGAAAGGTCGCATTGATTATGTGTAATAGCTTACGAAATCCTTTGTCAGGTAAAGCCTTAATAATTTGGCAAGTAATCAAGTCACACCCTGGTTTTTTTTAACATTCATGTTACTTTCCAGTTATTCTTTTAATTTTTTGAGAGTTACTGGCCGTATGTCAAACTCATCTAGTTTGTGAATTAATTTTATATTTCCATTGGCAGTTTGTCCTGGTAGTGGTTGGAAGGTTTCCTGGAGATACTCCGCAAACAGATCAGCCTTATCTTTGTTACCTCTTGTCCAGGTCCCATCATCCTTTTTAAGGGAAACCAATTGCAGTTTTGCTAACTAGACAGTTAGCTAACTAGATATCTCTTCTTTAAGAAGGGATTTGAGACTGTTACATAATTTGTTTAAAATTGTTTTGTTCTCCGGCGTTCGATTAATTTGCCAGGTTTTGCGTGCGCGTCTTTTTTCTCTTACCCACTTCCTAACTTCCATTGGATAGAATATGTTAAGCGTCTTCTTATTTTTGATAATGGGAGTGCTTGCAGTTTGGTTTTGAATTTGTTAATCTGGGTTGACTTTCCCTTTGAATTACCGTTTCATTGACTGTCATGATAACCGGTGAGTGATCCGATACTAGAGAATTACTGTTTTCAATGTGAATGTAGTTCTAAGATATTTGTGTAATTACTTTTAGGTACAAAGCAATTACCTTTGTTGTACCTTTGATTGTAATCAAAAATACAGGTGGTAATTATCGTTTGGCGACTAATTACACTTGGTTTGGTTGTAAGAATATACACGGTAAGTATATTCTCCAAAATTATACACGGTAAGTATAATAGGTAATTATTTAAGCAAAATAATTTATTCACTTTAATTTTATTTCACATAAATAATTTTATTTTTAGGTTAGGTAATGTTTTTCTGATGCTTACAGAATAAAAACGTTTTATAGAGTGACAATTTATACAATGCAATGATTTTTCGGAAAATTTCCTAAAAACTATATAAAGTGCATCTGGTGACAGATATTATAAACTTATTTGACCAATATACAATTTTAGTACAAGTTTTGAACGTGTACCATCATACCTAATATAATAATTCACGGCTTGTACCCAAATTGGAACTGTCAAAACAATAAGTAAACAAATAAAAGCGGTGGTGGTAAGCTAAATGAATCTATATAAAACTAAATTTAAACTAAATATTATCTTTACAATTTCAGCTAACAAATTATAGGAATAAAGAAGCGTCTGATGTACAATGAATTCAGATAAGTATAAATGGTAATTATATTTATAATCAAACGATTCTTTGTGTATTCTTTTTTTTGATTTTAGGTTACAATCCTGGATGTCATCATTACACTGGAATTCATAAATTGTAATGGAACAATTTGACTGCTGCTGAATAATTGACCGCCGTTGATGCGGATATGAATTATGCTTCTTTCTCCAGAATTAAACATTCCGCCGCCTTTGACTCATCGGAGTCAATTCTTGGAATTAAACATAATTTGTAGATTGGTCGTTTTAGTATGTTACCGTTTGGAAGTTTTACAGATACGACTCTCACTATGTTGTCATCACCGGGATGTATGTCACATATTCGCGCATACGGCCATTTGGTAGGTGGTAGGTTCTGGTCACGCAGTAAAATCATATCTCCAATTTTGAACTGTCGGTTTTCGGTATGCCATTTGTAACATTTGTTGAGAGAAGTCACATATTCTTGTGACCATTGCTTCCAAAATCCTTGGAGCAGCTGTTGTATGAGCTGCCATCGACTCAAATGAGATATTTTTAACATTTGAAGATCTGGTTCTGGTATCATGGTAAGCGGTTGAAATATCAAAAAATGTGCCGGTGTTAAGGGATTCCAATCGTCATCTTGCACCTCTACTAGTGGCCTCGAATTCAACAATGATTCAATTTGTTTAATGTATGTTAAGAATTCCTCGTACGTTAATTGTGTTTCACCAATCACGCGACGTAAATGATGTTTGCACGATTTGACGGTCGATTCCCATAAACCTCCAAATGTAGGGGTAGCCGGAGGAATAAAATGCCAATTTATTTTATTATCGGAACACCAAGCTTGAAGTTGATTTTCCTGCATTTCATTAAGATATTGGTTGTAAAACGTTTGAATTTGTCGCTTAGCTCCCACTAGATTTGTACCATTATCGCAATGAATATGTTTAGGTAGGCCTCTCACTGCACAGAATCGTTTCAACGCTGCTAGAAAGGTGTCGGTACTCAGGTCGGTGGCGATCTCGATTGATGTGGCTTTGGTAGCCATACACACAAATATCACGATGTAGGACTTAAACGATTTCGCTCCACGACCTCGAAATGTTTTTAGTGAGAATGGACCTGCTAAGTCGATGCCAACTTCGATGAATGGTCTTACAGATGGATTGACTCTGCAAGAGGGAAGCTGCCCCATCAGCTGCTGCTGCTGTTGAGCCCTGTAGCGTCGACATATGAAGCACGAATGGATAATGCGTCGTATTAGGTTTTTGGCTCGTGGTATAGCGAATCTTTGCCTCAAGATTGTGTTGGTCATCTTTTGCCCAGAGTGCAAATTTTTGTAATGCGTTTCGATGACTATTCTCTGAGTGATTACGTGGTTACTTGGCAGCAATATCGGATGTTTCGTATCTAGGTCTACGTTGGCGTATTTCAAACGTCCTCCCACTCGGAGAACACCTTTGTCATCTATAAACGGATGAAATGTTAAAATTTTAGAATTATTTTGTAGTGGTTGTCCCCTCGACAATAAGTGTATATCTGCATTATATGTTTCTTGCTGAACGAAACGATATATCATAGATTCGGCATTAGAAATCTCTTCTAATGTTAAATTTTTCTGCTGTACTCGGGTTGATTTTCTGGTTAACCTCTCTTTATACCGTAGAATATAGGCTAAAACATGAGACATTGTACGACAATTAGAGTATTTGGCGGTTAGGTTACTGATAATGCCAAAACTTGGTTGGACTTTTGCAAAATTAGTTAACGTCTCGGTTATCGGTAACTTTATAGGTTGGATCTGGACTTCGTGCAAGAATTTTGGACCATTAATCCACGTTGAGTTATTTACAAATTCTTGCGGCTTCATAGCACGAGTAGCATAATCTGCTGGATTGTCTTCGGTTGGAATAAAATACCACTGGCTAAGCTTGGTTGTCATCATTATTTCGGAGACGCGGTTGGCCTCGAACGTTTTCAGCAATTTTGGCGGTTTGGATAGCCACTGCAGCGTGATTGTAGAATCTGAATATAGAAAAATGTTAGGTTCTCTCGGCAAATTGAGAGATGTTAGTACAATCTTTAATAATTGAACTAATAATGTTGCAGCGTTTAGCTCGAGTTTTGGAATACTTATGACTTTAATTGGAGTAACTCGAGTTTTTGCAATAAGTAGGTTGACCTTAGGTTGGCCATTCTGAATTGAACGCAAATATATGACTGCGGCATATGCATCCAAGGATGCATCGGCAAATCCGTGAAGCTCCACTTGTTGCTCGGTGATACACAACCATCTCGAAAATCTTACTTCGGTTAGTAGATTCAATTGGTTACGTATTAGCAGGTATTTGTCTAATATATGTGGTGGTAACTCATCATCCCAAGTAATGCCATGCAGCCAAAGAGATTGAAACAGTATTTTTAATCCCACTGTGACTGGTGACAGTAAACCCAACGGGTCATAAACTCTGGCGATCTCTGATAGAAATGATCTTTTGGTAAATTGGTTTGCTGACGATAAATTGATTTTGAAGAAGAAGTAATCGTGTATTGGATTGTACTTTATTCCAAGCACAGATATCATCTGACTATCTGTGATTTCCCAGGATGATAATTCGCGACTCTCAATGGGTATGTTTTCGAGCAATTGAGGATGATTAGCGGACCACTTACGAATGTTGAAACCGCCTAGTTTCAATAAGCTGATTAAATCCTTTTGTAAGATAAGCGCGGAAACTAAATTGTCTGATCCAGACATCAAATCGTCCATATAGAAGTCCGACTTCAGGATTGCACTAGCCTTTGGAAATGTGTCACCAAACTGATCGGCTAAATAATGCAGTGCAGCAGTTGCTAAAAATGGTGCTGAAGCGGTACCGTAGGTTACGGTTTTTAACCGATACTGAATTAACTCTGACTTGGGATCAGCTCTCCACACAATGCGATGATAATCACTATCCTTCTTCGAAATTGAAATTTGCCGGAACATTTTCTCAATGTCGGCCGAAAATACATACTCGTGCTTACGGAATCGGATGAGTATGTTTATTAAATTATCTTGTATAGTCGGTCCAACTATCAGGTTGTCATTGAGAGAGTGGCTGCTGCTTGATTTGGCGGAGGCGTCAAATACTACGCGCACCTTTGTTGTGCTGCTTGACTCTTTCAGCACAGGGTGATGAGGTAAATAAAATATTAAATTATGTGCTTTATCCAATTCATCTTTCGGTACTAGTTCCATATGATTTAACTTCAAATAGTTTTCCAAAAATTCATGGTAAGCTGCTTTTAATCGACTGTCCGCCTGTAGACGACGTTCTAATGCGTAGAATCTTTTGACTGCTTGTGAATAACTTTCTCCGATGGTTGGTGGTATATGCTTGAATGGTAAACAAACGGTTATTTTATTATCATCAATGTTTGTTGTATTGTTGAATAATTCAATGCACTCCTTTTCTTCGGACGTTAGCGGGTTTACAGCTACAATCTCTTCGATTCTCCAGAATCGTTCGATTAGTGCTTCAACACGAGATGTATCACTCATCTCAACGGAGTTTATTGGCTGTATTGCATTGACGACAGGTTTGGTACCTTTGGAATTTGCTGGTATATTGCCTGCGATTATCCAGCCAAATTTGGACTTTATAGCAAAGGTGCTCCTTTGCTCACTGTGCTTTGACCCGACCTCAAGTGAATGGAAAAATGGTTCACATCCCAATAACAGGTCAATTTTGCTTGGGGTATTGAAAGTTGGGTCAGCTAACGGTCTATACTTATCGACTTCCTCAAGTCGAAGATTTGTAGGTTGAACTGGTAAATACGACGTAATGGATGGTATAATTAATGCTTCTATCGGTATCTGATAATCATGGTCGATATTTGATCTAAGTTTTAACACACACACTCCCTTTGAACATCCAGCTTCAGTACTATTAAGCGTGCGGATTTTCATGTCCGATTTATGGCGTGGAATCTTCAATAAATTGAGAAAACTATCGGTAATGAAGGAATGTGTTGAGCCTGAGTCCAACAATGCTCGTCCCTTAACCCAATTGCCATATTTGTCTTCTACCTCAACACAAGCTGTTGGTAGAATAGGTACTGTTGGATTAGTTGACGATGGTGACAGAAAAGTTGACACATCTTTTGGGTTCTCGATTAGATGCAAATTTACTGCGGTTGAAACCTTTTCTGTAGTTACTGCACTTTCGACTGGGGATGAACATATATGGTTAGCCACTGGAATAGGTGTTTCCGGTACAAAATGAAGCAACGTGTTATGCCGTCTTGGGCACTTCTGGCAATGTTTGGTGGTTCGGCAATTTGTTACAACATGCCCTTGGCTGAGGCAGTTAAAGCATCGGTTGGCTTTGGATATAAAATCTCGACGTTCCGTTACAGAGAATTCTCGGAATTTCATGCAATCAAATAGTTTATGTTGACTGTTGCATAATGGACAGCTAGGTAATTGAACTGCAGTGTGGTACGATTTGGTTGTGGGGTACCTTTGATTATTGTAATTGCTCTTCATCTGGACATGATCTGCAACTGTATCGACTAATGCATCCATTCGTTTATTTAAAAATTCGAGTAGCATTTGAATTGTTGGAAAATCTACGTTTGCGCTTTCATACTTCCATATACGTCTTGTTTCCTCATCTAGTTTGTCGGTAGCTAGTAGAAGTATCCATGGGTCCCGATTTGTTGCATCTGGACCAAGCGATTTTAATCCGTGCACTGTTTCGTCTATGGTATCATGTAACTTCATTATGTTGTTAGCTGTTGCCTTATTGAACTTCGGTGTTGCTAGAAAATCACGAATGTATGTCTCGACTATTGGCTTCTTCTTATCGTACTTTTGTACAAGCCGTTTCAATCCTTCATAATAATTGGCATCATCTACCCGAAAATGGCAGAGGGAAGTATATGCGGCACCTCTTAACTGACCAAGCAAATATTTAAATTTTTGTGCTGGAGATAAACTGATATTATCGTGCACCGTTGACACGAATATGTCATAAAATGACTGCCATTGCTTCACGTTTCCATCAAACACAGGAAGATTTAAACGGGGTAACTTAAAATCCGATCGGAAATATTGGCTTGTGTTGGCTGTAACATTAGCTGCATCCTCGTTATCTGCTTGCGCTATTGGCAATAAAGTTTGTTTCCTAATTAAACTTTGGATTTTGGATACAAGCGGGAAATACATTTCATCAATTAAATCCATTTCAGATGCCACACTGTTATCAATCGTAAATATTTGATCTTCTACGGCCACGAACTGCTTATAAATTTCTAGAGTTTTTGATAAGCGAACATTCAGATCTTCTACTGTAGCATCTTTCCCTTTTAGGTTGATGAAAGTAGCGTACTTAGTAAATTGTCCCTTGATGACAGACTTCCTTTTTAATAACGCTTCCATTTGGTTTCACAATTTCACTATTATAGCACAACACTCAAACAAAAAAAATTCACTCGCAAACTCCCAGAATATCAAAATGTCTGCTTGACCACGTGTGACCTTGATTAAAATGTTCTGGAACAAATACGGTATGTAACCCGTATCCCGTTAGATAATCGGAATTACTAAGCTTATAATTGCGGGATTTTATCTCAAATTGTTGCTTTGGTTGAGCGTGTTTGTATTTCTTCGGCGAACACTGGTTGAATCTCGAAAGATCCGGCTCGAAGGACCAATTTTATGTGTAATTACTTTTAGGTACAAAGCAATTACCTTTGTTGTACCTTTGATTGTAATCAAAAATACAGGTGGTAATTATCGTTTGGCGACTAATTACACTTGGTTTGGTTGTAAGAATATACACGGTAAGTATATTCTCCAAAATTATACACGGTAAGTATAATAGGTAATTATTTAAGCAAAATAATTTATTCACTTTAATTTTATTTCACATAAATAATTTTATTTTTAGGTTAGGTAATGTTTTTCTGATGCTTACAGAATAAAAACGTTTTATAGAGTGACAATTTATACAATGCAATGATTTTTCGGAAAATTTCCTAAAAACTATATAAAGTGCATCTGGTGACAGATATTATAAACTTATTTGACCAATATACAATTTTAGTACAAGTTTTGAACGTGTACCATCATACCTAATATAATAATTCACGGCTTGTACCCAAATTGGAACTGTCAAAACAATAAGTAAACAAATAAAAGCGGTGGTGGTAAGCTAAATGAATCTATATAAAACTAAATTTAAACTAAATATTATCTTTACAATTTCAGCTAACAAATTATAGGAATAAAGAAGCGTCTGATGTACAATGAATTCAGATAAGTATAAATGGTAATTATATTTATAATCAAACGATTCTTTGTGTATTCTTTTTTTTGATTTTAGGTTACAGTCCTGGATGTCATCATTACACTGGAATTCATAAATTGTAATGGAACAATTTGACTGCTGCTGAATAATTGACCGCCGTTGATGCGGATATGAATTATGCTTCTTTCTCCAGAATTAAACAATATTCTTCTTGCTACATAAAAGTCTATTAGGTCTGAAATCTTAGCTTCCCTGCTTGAAACAATTCTTTATCCTTTGACGTCGTAAGTCTAGATCCCCAATAGGTGTTTTTCGCATTAAAGTCACCTACATAATAATAAAATCACGCCCTAGTGATTTAAATAGTTTAATGTAGTCCTCCCTTTTCAAGTTATTCCGGGTAGGAAAGTATATTGCAAATACAGTAGTGACTTGCATTGTTTCTTCTTCGATTTTTGTTTCTACGTGGTGTTTTATATTTCCTTTTATTAGTAATGCCGAACCACCCTTGCTTTTTCCACTGGATGAATGGAATGATATAAGTTATAACCCCGGATTTTAACAAATAAAGATTTAACAAAATGGCTTTCGGATATTAGAAAAATGCCGATTTTTTCTGTATTTAAAAATATTTCTATTTCTGGAATATGTTGCATAAGCCCATTCGCATTTCAGATTGCTATTCTGAAAGTTGTGTTCTTTACTTTGGTCTAACCGCTGTATAATAACTTCGATCCTCATAATGTTCATATTGTTTTCCATAATTCGCCTCGATAATAAGCCGGATTTTGACCCTTACAATTTATACGCTTAGCTGGCACATCTCTCCCTATTGTATATACCTGGCTAATATGTTTACCTGAGCATTTTACACATCTTGGACCCCGGCTGCAATATCTTTGGGTGTGACTAAATCCCTGACATTTCTTGTATTGAGGTATGCGGGTAGTGGTTCGCCTCATTGGTTAAATTTTTACTTTCATGTGAAGAATTCCATTTATACCATAAATGTTTTGAACATTTTCTTTGTTATCAAATACCAGCATAAAAAGAGGAAGTCCCCGTTTACTGAAAGTTTGGTCTCCTTCCTGATTTTCCTTCCTGAGCATCTAGTATTTTAAGACCTTTATTTTGTAAGTCTTCCATTATTTCTTTGGTTGAGCAAGAGTGATGCAAAGCTCTTGCCATAACTTTTATAAGTCGAACATGTTTATCCTCATAGGTAAACCACTGATACTTTTCAGCATTCAACTTCATAGATAAGGATCTATAAGAATCTGAGTCCCTCCAGAGTATTAATTTTCTAAACGTCATTGTTTAGCGCTGTTACCTTGTACTCTTTGTCAGTAACCGATTTCCTCAGTGACTGAATTTCAGGGGAACTGGTTACGCCCACAATACTTATTGGTGGGGATGATTTTTCTTTTTGGTAGATTTACTACCTTTTGGTTGATTGACCTCGGGTTGGACGGCTTCGGTTCGGTACTTGTAGTTCCACTATCATTTAATTGCTCAGCCTCAGGAGATGATTCAGCTTTTCTTTTTTTACTCTTCCCGGACTGTTTTTTCTTCTTTAGGGATCCAGTCCGTCTCCCTATCTAATTTTATTTTATTTACTGCTAAAATTTTGGGACGCCGTTTTTGAGCTTAATCTAATTTATAAAAAGACGTCGGTATACAAAAAAAAAAGTTATCAAAATTCTGAGTAAAAGTCAGCAGCATAGCACATGGTCTTTAGGTCCTCCATTTCTTCTTGATTGCCATTTTTTATCTTTCCGAAAACTTGAATTATCCCTGCAGCATTTTAGTCCAAAGATTTAGGTTTTATAAAAATTCCAATTTATTATTTTTTTTGAAGAAAATTAAAAACATATCATTCACCTGACTCGAAAGTCAAGGCCAACCTTTAACAATTTAACTTGGAAAATGATTGCTCCATTTTCCGTGGCCTCCCCAAGATATCCATATTTTCCTTTTCTAGGGCAATATTACTTTCACTGGATCCAGCTGCTCGCAATGTAAAATTTCCGCTGGCATCACTTCAGGCATGTAATGTTTGGCCCTCCCCAGAATACATAGGGCCAGCCTCCGAAGTGGATGTATTTGTTCAGTCAGTTTTTAGAAAAAAATGAAAAGGCCAATCATTTATAATATATCGACCAAAAAACTAGAAATATTAAAATCCCCCCATAATTTACCCCAATAGTCGTACAAAGTGTATTAACCCTGAACAAAAAATGAGGACCCTCCTTGACTTCTCTATGTGGTAGTTTGGTTTCGACGTTTCGTACTGAAAAGTTCGGTCTACTCCTCAGTTAGCTTGTACAAACTAGGTTGTAGCTACGATCAAACTACAAAAATACAATTCTCACTTCATACATAAAGTATGAGGTAACAACATAATGATCTAGCAAATTAGATTCACTAAATCAAAAACTCAAGGAAAACCCTCATTTTTGTTTGTTTTATACCCACACAAATAATTAAGAGATAGAGAAGTTTGTCTGTGTATTAAATAATAAGATTTTTTTGACTTCTTATAGACAAAAATATTTTCCTTGAGTTTTTGATTTAGTGAATATAATTCGCTAGATCACTACGTTCTTACTTCACTATGCTTTATATATGAAGTGAAAAGTTCCTGGGGAGTAGATCGAACTTTTCAGTACGAAACCAAACTACTACTCAAGAAGAGTCCTCATTTTTTGTTCAGGTTTAATACACTTTGTATGAGTCTTGGGTTAAAGTACGGGGGAATTTTGATTTTTCTACTTTTTTGGTAGATATATTATAAATGGCCTTTTTCATTTTTTTCTGACTAATCAATCGAAAAATGGTGTGAATGACATTATTGTTCATATATTTAGTCTATAAAAAGCCGAAAGAATCTTATTGAATTAATGCACAGATAAACTTCTCTTTCTCTCAACCTATAATTCTTAATTCAATTCCTCAGTGAAAACTTGATATAAAAAAATATTTAGCTCTACCTATTTATATGGAGCCACTTACTCGCCCTATCTCGCCGACTAAACAAAATTGATAACTAGTTTTGCTATTAACCAACAGGTTTGCACAACAATCAAATTGACGTTGTCTTGTCGAGGAGACGATTAAAAACGTAGATTTAAGTTGGAAGAATCCGTAACCTAGAGCTAAGACGAACAACAATATGTTAATAATCCGTACCATATGAATGTTGAATTTCAATTGCATAATTGATTCGAACCATTCGAATAATAGGCTAAATGAAGCGACAAGTTCGGTAGGCTATTAATTGCCCATTGTATAAATGGTAGATACTTTTCCCAGTTATCTTTACCATCTGCATCGGTGATTGTTAGGAGGTGGCATTTAAAACATGGTGTACTGAGTTGAAAAGGCAGGGAATGGATAGCATCGATATCCAGAGACATCACAAGAAAATTGAAAAATTCGAACCAATTGCTCGCGTTATCAAAGATTATTAATAGGAGGAACCTAGAGCTTTATCATCAAGGGTCGAAATAACGTTTCCTACAGCAGACGTGCATTTCACAGGATTGGAAAATATATTTAGAAGGGAATAACACAAAAATGAGAAATAAATAAAAGGAACAATTTGGTTGTTAAATCAAGATTTTACTGTGTAAATTATTAACTTGCGAGGTGAAAATGCTATTTTGGTATGCTCGAATGTTTTTGCGACTTCCAAGCAAGCAAGAAATTAAAAAAAGTTGCGAGTGACTTTTTGAACTCGCAATACAGAAAACAAACAAAAATCTGTGCAGGAAAAAACATTTTGAATGGCAAATCAATTGTCCAATTGTTAAAGAAGTATTTAAATTAAAATTTTATGTAAATCAACTTTCGGTAAATTACAGAAGTTGTATTAAAAAAAGGCGATTTTTTTTTAAACATACTCGTAATAAAAAACATAAACAAATAACCAAAAATACAAAACTGTGTTCCCACCACATTAGTTTATGCGCGAGATCTTGATTTTGATTAGTATTTTGCACGAACTACTTTTAGGAAGAATATTTTTAGGAAGTTCATTATTTATCCCTCACCGAAGTTTGACTTACGATTTAAAGGGATGGAACCAGTGATACAGTAAGAATCCTTACAGAATTTGACGAAATTATTTCCTTACAGAATATTTGAATAGATCGGCCACCGAATCCATAACAACTGACAAATAGAGTATTAAAATTGTAATGTGAATAGCAAAATCATTATTTTTCAGCAAAGAGTGCTATGGAAATTTTGATGTATTCTGACATTTCCTTCAGTTTGTGCGTTAATTTTCGCTCTGTTAAGTAACAGCTGAACTGAACGAGAAGTTCTTAAAGATTGACTGGTTAGTATTTAATATGCAGCTTCTGTTTATCGAGTTCTTACTTAAAGTTGTTACTGATTCGCTAGTTCCTCCATTTTTTTGGCGATTTCGATTCACAAAACCGGTCGCTTAATTTGTCATTGATAAGGGCTACTGGCAGGAGTAACTTATTTAACCGTAAAACAGTTAACTTATTTTGCCTCAGTCAACTGTAAGCAGGCTTTTTCGAAGGAATATTTAAATTCACAAAAGGGATACTTAAAAGAATCTATAAAATTTCAAATGACACAAGATGACGTAAATAAAATTAAAAAAGAGTTTTTTAGAAAATATGAATTCCCAAATATAATAGGGTATATTGACGGAACTCATGTTCCAATAAATAAGCCACATTAACCAGATGCGCGTACTTTTTACAACAGAAAAGAATTTTTTTCTATAAATCTGCAAGCGGTAAGGTTGTTAAGAAAAATTAATTTTGTTTGTCTAATAGGTGTGCAATGATGAATATTTTTTCACTGATGTTGTCTTCCGTTGGTCTGATGTTGTCTTTCCGTTTACAGACGATTCGCGTAAATGCAAAAACAGTTTCCTATATAAGTTTCTGTTATCAAGTAGACTCCCGGAAAATTCTTATCTTTTGGCTGATAATGGATATCCATTGTTGCACTGCTTAATGCCTCCTATTATTCATTCAACGGTGAAATTAGGTACACCTGTCCCTCGATTAACACGGTAATTACGTTCCGCTAAATTACCGTGTAACTCAAAACCGTGTTAATCGCGACTAATAAATTTGTATGTTATTCATACTCATTTTTATACTTTTCCTTTTACGTTGTGTAAAAAAACCGTGTTAATCGAAACTTCTGTGCATGTTAATCAAGACTCTGTCTCAATTGGCTGGCTTTGACTTTTGAGTCAGTTAATTGCTGTTTATTTTTATACTTTTCCTTAAAAAATTATTTTAATTGAATCAAATATTGATCAAAATAAATTTAAAACTTGCTAATTGTGCATAATGGTAGGTTGCTGCCACTACAGATTCAATGGTGATGTCGCTACGATATAATACGAACCGCCATCGTTACATACATTAATGCC
Organism: Tipula vernalis; assembly: GCA_958295665.1. Lineage (NCBI taxonomy): Eukaryota > Metazoa > Arthropoda > Insecta > Diptera > Tipulidae > Tipula > Tipula vernalis. The sequence continues at coordinate 384,662,644 of OY282558.1, read as the reverse complement.
TGCACATATTAACTTATGTATATATCCAGAGCCTGAAATAGCGAGATGTGTAAGTGACAATGGACGGTAATCTTGAAGGAACAACAACCAAAGCGAAGTTCGAATATGTACGTATAATTTGAAAAGCGGTCATCAGGGTTGCAATATTGCAGTTTTATTTTTAATTATTATATTGTTAGCCTTCTCATGCTCCACAATCTGTTGTGAATGAGCACCTGCTCAATACGGAGAGTGAGAGCATGATGTTGGTATGTAATACAAAATTGTCGTAGATTAATAAATTAAATTAAATTAAATTCGTTGACCGTGTTAAATCAAATCCGCGTTAATCAAGTAACGTGTTAATCGAGGGACAGGTGTACAACAACCAACAAAAGGGAACTCGGAAAATTATAGAACCGGCATTCGGTATACTGAAAACCTGATTTCAAATTATTTGCAAAACTGGAAGATTTATGTTCTACGGACTGGACAAATGTCTGCAAATAATTACAGTTTGTTATATTTTCCACAAAATAGAGTTCGATACAGAAGGCGAATGAATCATTAGACTCTGAAATGGAAAAGTCAGAGTTTGTCTTTTCAAATCCGAGTGAATATTACAAGGCAAACATTGATTAATTCTAGTTTTAGAAATATTTGTAATTAATTAAATTAAACTGAATTTTAATCTCTGCATTTTAATTTCATTTTCAAAATTCATTGTTTACAGAAAATCTCTAAGATAAAGCGGTATTCTCTCAGCAATATCGCGAAGCATCTCGCTTTTCGCGTTTATGTTTTATATTCGTATTTTTGTTAATTTGTTTGCTAACTTTACTTCCTCTAAACTCTGTTTCTACAAAGTGTTCGTAATTTTCGCCTCCTCCAATTGCTGATCCTGTATAATAACATTCTTTTTGGTTACTGCGCTTCTTATTTCTTCGGCGTTTAACTCTTCCCGAATCTATATTGGAAGATTGTGTAGGCTGGCCCGAATCAGATGTAGCTTCAGATCGATGTGCTGCTGGAGCTTTTATTGTGGCGCGCCTCCACCTGTTTATTCTTGGTGATTTTTCATTTCAGTTATATGTTTTTTAGTGCTGCTTTTAAGATCCGTCGGAAATGCCACAGTTGCCGAAAATTCAACCTCGTTCCACGTGCTGGCCAATTCCTCTCCAAATATATTTGATTCTCCTGCAAATTTATTCTATTTAAAAAAAAATTATTTACAAGAACAATCAACAACCATACCATTTACTAAGGTTCTAAGAGATTCTAATATTTTCAGAAAGTTTGAAATTTTTTCTTTTTATTTGTGTACTCATCTTTGTGAAAATTATTCACCCGTTATTTTTAAATTTTCTTCAAATTGTTGAATTTTGTGAACTTGCTAGAAGTATTGAGAATGCCCTTTCTAGCAAATACAAGATTAGGTCACAAATCCGCCATCTTTCACAGTCGCAATTTGCTAACATGCTAGATGTGCTAGTATGCCTGCCATTATTCGAACTTCTACCGATGTAAAAACTATCTTCATATTCATAGTAAATATTTTGTTACGAATTGCAGATGTAGATGACATCTGGGAAAAATTTTATTTTTCCATTTTTGTTTTTTGATTTGCCCCAAACCAAGTACATATTGTACGCATACACAACACAAGTACGAGTATGAGAACAAAATGATAGCTACTATCAACAATAGATTATATATTTAGATGGTATTTACTATGTACCGCATAGTATTACATGTTCATCGATAGTAATGACAATTAAACTGTTTTGTTTTTCTGCTTGTTTGTATTTGTATCCCCCTGGTAACAGGACAATGAAGAGTGGAAAATGAAAACGAACTGAAAAATTGTCTAGATTAAATCGATTATTTTGGTGTAAAGTGATTACGATGTAACTATGGTTACTTATTTTCAGCATTGTTGAGACAATTAAACATAAACTAGTAAATCATTTGATTTATTCGCTTGAGATTATTTTGCCAAACAAACCAAAATAAATAAAAATAAAAATTGGTAGATATTTAGAAAACAAACGAATTAAAACTGTTTTATGGTTGATATAATTCTTGATTTTATCAGCGGCGTTTAAAACAAAAAAAAGGCACTTCACCAACAACAATAAAACAAGATAAGTTTAATTTAAGCTTAATAATACAAAAAAAGCTTCATAAATGTTTGTCTTTTTTAAGGCTTGAAATGAAGAAAGATTTAATGGTGTGTCGCGTTCGCTGGAAAGTTATTTCGTTAAAAATTGAAAGATTTATTGGGGAGTTTTGACAAATATAACAATGAGATTTGCTAGAGATTGGTTTAATCCGCAAATTTGTTAATGTTATATTGGTGGTTACCAGTAACATCTGTTGCAGACAGGCGGTTGTCTATTTATCTTTAACATTATAAGCGAACGCTAAAAAAAGCGACCCAAATTATGTTACAAAGCAGCAAAACATATTTAGGTACCCCAGAGGCATGTGAGAGGTTCTGTGACGACTATTTACATATATATCTAAAACGCTGCTTATACGTGTAGTAATTAAGTTCTTTGTATTGGTGGTAGTTGGGTAAATAAACATAAATTGTTATCGGGAATCAAGAAGAGAAAATGAAAATGATTTTTCATCATCTGTGGAATGCGAGCAATATTGCAGATCCTAATTAATTACAAAATAACTATACAAAAAAAATCATTGGAAAAACAATTATTTATCCCGTAAAACAAGTTTCGTCCATAGCGACATTTTCGTCTCTAGTATGGTCGAAATGGTTGAAAAAAAATCTGTTAGAGTCGGAAACGTAATAATGAGACGAAAGTGGCTATAAATTTTAGTTAAAATACGAATTATAGACAAGAATACCTGTATTATGAAATACCAAATAGAGACGAATTGGGTCATGAATTGTGTCACTAAAGACTGAAATGGCCATAAATTGCCGGGTAAAATCAAATAGAGGACAACATTGATTATAAATAGTATTTCAGACACACAATAAACGAAGTGAATCTTGTTGAAATATTTAAGTATCAAAAACAGGGGTGTATCTATAAATTTAACATTTAAAAGTAGAAATAGCTCTAAAGTGCCAACTGACAGAACCTACAACATGAAAATTACTGATAATTGTATTTCAAAAATAAAATAGAAACGAAAATGACTGGGAGTAAAGCCAAATTGAGCCTAATATGTGAGCCAAATTGTATCCATTTCAGCTGTTTTTTTTTTTGTTTTTTGAGTATCCAGTATCCATTACTTAAATTATTAGTATTAAATGCCATGAAATATATTAAAAAGGCTAAGAATTTGTGAGGAAGTTAGTTTTGTTCGAAAGAGTAAACAAATTGTGATTTAATGAAACTGAATTTTAGAATAAAATAAATTTGCCTTACTGGAAATTGTGGTAGACAAAAAATTTTTAAGAAGCATAAATAAATATGTAGTTGGATAAGTATTAATAAATTAAATAATTTCAAATATTCATTTTAATGATTTTTTCGCTTCGGGAATATTCGGTGTAGTTTTCGGTTTGTGCAAGCAAAAAGATTTTTGGTGGAACTTGGAAATGCTCCTTGCCACCATATTTTTCTAAAATTGTGTCTTGCACTTGAGATTTAAATTCGTCTATCTTTTTGTCATATTCTTGTTGTAGCAATTCCAATTAGTTGGCTCATCTAACAAGTGTACGTCAACACCTTATAAGCAAATAGTTCTGCTGTAGAATATTTTTGCGTGTCTCCAGTACATAACTGAACTATAAAATAATAAAATTAATTTATTTATTTAATTCTAAACTTAGTGAAAAAAAAAATCGTTTTACTCTTCAGGTTGTGATTTAACATCAGGATTATCCCTCATAACACGTGTTTTTATCATAATATGCCGAATTGGGGTACAAATTTTTGAGATATAAAGCTGTGTCTTCACGTATACGTAGATTGCGTACAGTGTAATTCTTTGTTTTGAATCGACTTTTGTACCAAGCATGTCCACTTCATCAACATATTTATCTTTAACTTCGTCCTCTTTCGTCAATGATGCATCTCGATTATCCTTTAGCTTTACAAAACAATTCAACAAAACAATCTCCCGATGATGTTTAGATATTTTTATTCTCTCGATTTTTATTTTGAAGAAATGTCAATTAACTGCATGAAGCTAAGTAAAATTTTAGTTTTTTGTTTACTAGCGACACATGTGTATAATAGCAAAACTTTCAATAGACATTTCATATGTGCTCCCGATGGCTTGCAATCCGAAGCTAATAAAAAAACGCGGCAAAAGACGACATTTGCATGGCATGTTTTATAACTCAATTACTTCGGTGTAAAAAGACCAAAATATTGAAATCCTGTCAAAAATGATCAAACATTTGTTTGGTCCAAAAACACTTTTCTCAACGTTTTGAAAGTCCCTGAGTTTAAAAAAGTAAAAAAAAAATGTTCGTCCGTCTATCTGGATGTCTGGATGTCCATATGTCTGTACCCATGGTATCTCGAGAACGGCTTATTCGATTTAGAATTTTGTTTTGCCAATCTATTCCTATGGTCAAGGCCGAGATTTGAAAAGCTTTTGGAATCTGTGTGTCAAGAGAGTCGGGTACCTGCCATACGAATTGATCCAAAATACCTGGTTATAGATATATTTACCAATTTTTTATATATGCTGGTTTGAATATTGAGTTGGGATTGAGTTTGGGGTTGAGTTGAAGATTAAGTCAGGGGTTAATTTGCGGGTTGAGTTGAAGTTGAGTTGGACTTAAGCAGTTTGGCTAATTTATGTATATGCTGGTTTAAGGATTAAATTGAAACAGAGTTTGCGTTTGGGTAGAGGGTTGAGTTGGGAACCGTTTGCGGGTTGAATTGGGGTTGAGTTGGGGTTGGATTAGTGTTTAGTGAGCGGTTGAGCAATCTATATAAGTGAGTGTTTGTATGTATGTACAACATATGTGTATGATTTGTAGATACAATTCTGGAATATGGCCAAGTATGATGGAACTGGCCTATTTCTCAAACGAATATGTAATTTGACATGTGGGTTGGAAATGGGATTTTAAAATGATTTTTGAATTGAATTAATGAAGACCGAAGTTCTGATCACCTTATGAGGTTTCAGCCCTTTATATTTTTCAAATGTGAACACGGCTTGAACCGCACTAGCTGAAAACATGACACAAAAGCCTAATTCTAGGTGATTCAAAACAATCTTAGAAAATGTTACCATAGTAACTTTGTCTAACCATGTAGCTAAGTTTTTGACTTATCCCACAACATGTCTTTTAATTAAATGTGATGTTAAACCGCACTAGATGGAAACATAAAACAAAAACCAAAATTAGGGTCATTCACAACAATTTTAGAAAATATAGGAGGCCATGGAAAATTTGAATGTATAAGCAAAATCGAAAATTTGTGAAATGGATTCTGTGTTATTCAATCGTTTTATTGTCGAGTTTACATTGTGCTGTACCAATGTGTTAAATTTTTGTTATGTTTATTATGAAGATGGGAGAAGACAACGCTACATCGCTAATAAGTTCCGGATTTTCCTTGTTATGGGCAGACAAAGGGTAACAAACGTTCGAGATAACTATTTTGTAGTTTCATCAGCTCTTAGAAATCGCCGTGCAACTGCTGCTGAAAGCTGCAATGAATTGTTACACATACGTAATATAAATGTAAGTGAAAGAACAATATGGGGAAGGTTGCCGCAACACAGGTTTGCTAGACAATTTGGAAGCGATTGGTTCCAACCGGATCTTTAACGGCCGTTCGCTATATTAGCGAAATATTGGAAGGAAATATTGTGTCCTACTCACCATTTATAGGCAATAATTTCATGCTAATGCACGATAATGCAAGACCTCATGTTGCCATAGTAGTGAATGAGTGCTTGGCAGTGGTAAATGTTTCGACGATGACATGACCGGCAAGGAGTTCCGATTTGAATCCTATAAAAAATGTGTGGGAAATTTTTGGTAGAAGAATTCGTTTTCGATGGAACAACTTCGAAGCGCGCTTTTAGAAGAATGGGAAAATATCTCACAGTGCGATATCCAATAGATTATCAAAAGCATGGGACGGATTTTAACAGCGGTTATTCAAGCTCGGGGTGTGAGAATTTAAATAAAACTTTAAAAATTTATCAATATTTAATTTTTGTTTGAAAATTCGAGAAACCTCAATCACATGTTTAGAAAGAGTAGGCCTTACCCACATTTTTTAAGATTGTTTTCAATGTGTTCAAGTGGTATTCAGATTTTGAGTTATAAAACATGTTGTGGCAAAGTATGCTATGGTAAAAATGAAGAAATGTGAAATTGGCCTATCTTTGAATAATTTCCAATTTCTGAAAATCGGATGTTCGCGACACTTTGAAACTGACAGTAAAACTCAATTACGCGGTTTAAATCGACCAAAAAATCACAGCAAGAGAACTAAAATCAAAGCTCAGTTGAAAAAATACTTCTCACAACTCACAACAGCGAAAGCAGAAAATCAATTTCTTTGACATAAAATGCTAAGGCGACTACATCAATTAAGCAATGAAATTATTTTGTATACCTATGTCAAAAATTATCATATAAGTAAATATCAAAAATTAGTAATAAAAAATATTTATCACAGGTTTCGGACACAGTCTTAGTGTCATTTTATGAGCCAAAGGGTTCTTGCAAACAATTTTTGAAAATTTACAAATACAGGAATTTCGAATGGAACAATATCGTACACTCCGTCTCACTTGTTTAAGAACACCTATTTTTTTTTAAACATCAGATTGTTTCTCCAATACTATGTATAATTCTCGGAAGAGGGCTCTGTTAAGAAAATATCCCATACAGTAATTTGCAGGTACTTTAGAGAACCGCTACTTTTTTAAAATAAAACGGAGTGCACCTTTAAAAATTGCATATTTATTTGCCTCACTTGTTTAAGAACAACTGAAATATCTCGTTTCTAAGGCTAAAAAATAAAAATTAAAGAATGTAGGGTATCAGTTCATGATTAAACCTTGACGTGTGCGCAACTATGTCTAAAGGCTTTCCTAATATTCGATGGACCGTTGCTCTGCTGGCCGTAACACCGGTTTTAGCTCTTATTTTGCTAATCGACAGGGTAGAATTTGAAGCTTCTCTAAAAATGGCCCGTCGATCTTGGATTGTTGTAACCATGCTCACACGTCCTTTACTGTTTTTTCCATAATTTTGGATGTTACTTAGGAAATTATGCACAACGGTTGAACTTCTTCCAATTTTAGCAGCAATTTCCGGAATACTATGGCCGTTCTCCTTGAAAGCCCAAATTTGGGATTTTCTTCTATATCCAAGAACTTTCCTTTAGGCACAGTTGCGCAAATTACGGTATGGGTTATTTTCTTAACAGAGCTCTCTTCCGATATAACAATTAGAATTTGTTTACTTATACATAGTATTGGAGAAACAATCTGATGCTTAAAAGAAAAAAAGTGTTCCTAAACAAGTGAGACGGAGTGTATTTCTCTATATGCAGTGACTATAAATACTATCTCTGAGATACGTTCCAAGCAAAATTCGTCGATTTGTTAATTTTTAAAATTTTTTTTGCAAGTGTTTGCCCTACGGTTCATATCAAAATGGCACTGAGTTCTTGATTTGTAGAAGATTTCAAAATAGGTTATTGCAGCAAGAAATTTGGAAATGAATTGTAGAAGTTAATTGAGACTTATTTTATATGAATAACTTTATTTTTGTTATATACACTCTTCGCATAAATATGTCCAAAACTTAATTTTGTGTAAAATCTCAATTTTCTCCAAACACTTCCTACTTTATACACTTGCATAAATTTTTTGTCTCAATAAAAAGTGTCCGAAAACTTCAAACCGGTACTTTTAGACAAATCTGATTTATTTTGACTTCAATAATTGTAGATATCAAACGAAGTTATGACCTCAAGGATAAAGTTCTTAACGAACTGAACGCCAATCTTATAGGTATTGAGTATGACTTTTTCGGGTTTTAGGTTCCATCAAATATATCGAAATATTTTTAGTTAATCTTTTGAATTAAATTAGTTGGTTTCATGAGCTAAATTAAAAATTTATAAACTTAACATTATCATTTGATTTTTGTTTATAATTTGCCTCACATTGCCACAAGTTGAGACTCAACACAATAAATGTTGTTCTCTTCTATAAGTACTTATTCGAGCTTGTCAGTTATCTAACAAAAATATGATGTTTTTTAACCATTTTCAACCACTTTAAAGTTTATTGGACAAATTTTAAAATAGTCTGCTCCATTTTTATTATTAATCCACTGCTGAATCAGAGGTTTATTATAATGATAACATAAAAGTTTGTAGTTATAAAATTAATATTTAAAACAAATGCTACACTCACACAGACACACACATAAACTCACAAAAAATTAACAAATTAATCCCCGAGAAAATATGTGTAAACAAAGGCAAAAAAAAACTAGAGAAAATCCTCTTAACTGTTACATAAGAGGGTATAAGCTGCCCATTAATTCATATTCTACAATTTTGTTGTTTAAAGCTTTTCCTAGCATAGGAAAAGGTATTATTATCATCCACAGGAACAGACAGAAACACAAAATAAAACAATGTACTAGCCTTTCACTTGAAAAGGATAATACTTAACTTTAATTAAAATTTATTTTGTTTTACTTTAATTACAATAAATTTGAAAATTAGTGACCCACAAGAATGGTTTCCTATATTTTTCGCTCCCACATTCTTGTTTTTATTATAAAAGTGTATGTATATTCTTTTTAATGGTATTAGATCCTTCCAAACATGAAATAACATATTATTCCATTTATGCTCTAGCAGAAAAATAGTCAAACCTCGCCCCAATAACACCGAAATAATTAAGTTATTTATTTATAAGGAATTAATTTCTTACCTTTTATGGGATCCTTAACGAAATTATCAATTATGCCCTAATTTCTCTGCGTATAAATTTTATGTATAATATTACGGTTAAATAAGGAACGTCAGAGACGTTTATTTTTAAATCTTTTATTTTTATCTTAAAATATAAAATCGATAATCTCTGCCACTTTATTATATCCGAAAATCCAAGTACAAATAGAATAAATTAAATAGGTCAACGAAGGTGTTAATGTTACTGTTTTATACACAAAATTTTAGGGTAGAACCATACAAACCTATACACAATATACACAAAGAAAAAAATACCCCAAAAATAAACGAATTAGCCAAGTCATTCTTAGAACTTTTTTGGGGTGTTGCTTGTGTTAATTTGTTGATTTATTTAAACTTTTGTTGCCTGCTATACAATTTACACATGAATTAATCAAAATAAGAAATGAACGGTATGCTTTCGAAAAAGATAAATATCATCATCATCATACATTTAATGTTGTGTATGTACAATATGTAGGTGGAAAGAAAAAAACTAGGTGGGAAAATATAAAATTTTGTATGTCATAAATTTTTTTTTTTTTTTTTTTTAGTTTTTTCATCATACCGAAGGTATATAAAAATTCATATATCTAGTAATAAACGGTTGAGCAGCTATCTACTATACATTTAAATCATTTAAAATGACACCAGAATATATGTGTCTGGTCATAGTTTATGATATATTTACATATATATCGTACACACAGTCAACCAAAAACCGTAAAAACAGTAGGAACATTTATTTACGTTAAAATGTCTAAATTATGATTGTGGTTGCTGCAATAAACATCAATCCTCTTTGTACTCATCATACTAACGTATCCATGGAGAAAAGATTGCTAAAGAAATTTTTAACAGTGATACATTTTTTTATTATAAGAATGTCAAACAAACACTATTTTATAATATTGTGGTGTTCACCTGTGGCGAGATTTCAGATAACAACAGACCAAATTGAAATATAATTTTTCATTATAAATCGTCATAATTTTGTATCAAGCCTTTTTAGTGGTGTAACTTTTTACTGTTTCCCATAAAAATTCATAGGAAACGCCAGGGCTGTGGAGCCGGAGCCATGTGGAATTGACCGACTTCGGCTCTGGATTTTTGTTGTTTTTTATTCCTATTTTCAAGTTCTGCTCCAGAGCAGTTCAAATTTGAATTCCAAATCGGATATAAGAAATCTTTGTCTTTTTTAACTCTCGAGAGAAATTTGTGTCGAGATTGTCGAGAAATCTTATTTTTTCCAATTTTATGACATTTCACGAGAAAAATAAACGCAAGAAGAATTAAGAAGGACTTTTGGGATCTGAAAAGTTTCAAACGTGTGGTGGGCTTCGCAATCGGTGATAAATCAATAGAAACTTTGGTGCTACTTTAAAAATTAACTTACAAAAGAAAGAAACATTTATGGGGTTACAAATTATGGGTATGGTATTATATCGTCGCGCTCGCAGAACGATTCACCAAATAATGTAACCACCAATTTTTTATAGATATCTCCGCATATCCGCTGTTTCATGGATTTCACTTATACAATGGCGGAATATTATATTTTTATATCGTGGACATTTTTTTTACAATTGAATTAAACATCACTTATACGCTTTTTATTTTTGTTTCGTTGTGCCCACATTGAGTCACGATAATTATTTATTTTTTCATTATTTGTTACTTTAATCGAATATCGCGCACAAAACTGTATATATGTGTTGCTTGTTACGTATTTCTTTGTTAAGTGTCTTTTTTATTTTTTTTTTTATTTTTCGAGTAGAAAAGAATACTTCACGATGCCTATCGGTGGTGGAAACAATTTTTTTCTATGTCAAAAGGAACAGGGACATTTCTACGTTTTCATTTCGGTGCTGTGAACCTGTTTTCATTTTTACTGATTATTATAATAACGACTACATCGCCACACATTGTTTACATAAACAATTTTTTTTAATTTGTTGTGTAAACTTTGACCAGCTAGGATGCTTTATTGTTAACAGCAAAGGGCATACTAATATTTGCATTCAAACCTTTTCAAACCAATAATCGCGACTTAAATATATCTTACAATTCAATGAAATAACATCTCGCGGTCTCGGGGTCAAACAAGAGATAATTAATTCCATTGCAAAATAGCCAACGCTTATCAAAATATCTCATCGCGATGCTACGGGTAATTCTTCTAGAGCTGGAAATAGCCATACACAGAAATGTTTTTTTTTATGTAGAAAACTCAAATATGGAAGATTGCACTAATAAAGGCTTATTTAATAAAAACTGAAATAAAAATTTTAAAAATTTTCGTGTTATTTCCATTCATAATTTAAAATCGACGAAAAATGCAGTTAAGTAGTTTAAAAAAACACAGATTTGGTTGTACCGCAGCAATAATTAGGAAAAGCACAAATGGAAGCAAATAGTTTCTTACGCTTCTTCTTAAGCTTCTTAAATTTTTTCAAACAATTTCCACGTCACTGTTACAGATTTTATGTATTTTGAGCAATAGCTCATTCAGAATGTACATCAAGAGGTGAAATAAACTTTACCATAACAATAAATAATACAAGTACATCCCATAGAAGCTTTTCTCCAGCGACCACCGACACGGTACCTCCTCGGTTTTAAACTGCACCTCTGCGTACTTTTAGAAATTCCACAGTTTAGAGATGACTTATCTGATGACTTATATTATTTGCTTCGTTAGCTCTGATTTTGTCCAGAATATTTATTTGGCCTCGTTCGTCCGTTCGAACTGTATGTAAATTAGTAACTCTGCGTTGGACCCACCTAATTTCAAAACCGTAGTCTTACCTAACCCATCTTATCAGCGACTATAGTTCACCTAGAATAGGTGTTGAAGCAGAATATCATCAGCAGCAATCTTCACCTAAAAACAAACACAACATTAGAATTAAATATTCAGTATTATAAATTTATTTTTTTGAGAAACTTAGCTTATTTTTTATCGTTCTAATCACAACACAACACCACTGTTTATTATGTGACAACTTCGGTTGTCCGTAATAAAACTCTATATATTTGTATATTTGGTTATCTTTATATATATTTAATTAATACACTTTACACGTGTATCTTTGTTCGTTAGTCTGCTTCTACTGGTTTGACATCTCTCTCCTTCCACTACTCATCGCTACCTTTTCTAGTAGCGTTGTCTGCCCTACAGTCGCACGTGCCATACAGTAGCACACCTCACAGTTCTCCCCGTTTAGAGTGGCCGTCGGCACCAACTCGTAGTCAGCAAAACGCGACGGTAGCTTTCCAGCTGTTGTTCGCTGGGACCTACGGGGTTGCTGTGGCTCTGCACCGTGCTGTGGCTCTGCATCGTGCTGTGGCTCTGCACCTAGTGCTGGCCCTGGTTCCTCCTCTGGAAGTAGTTGTTGCGGAACAATGATTGGTTCCACTACGCGTTGCGTTGGTCGCAGCTGGAAAGTGTCCATCAAGACGTTGTCTTCTTCCGATGGTGGCGCAGCCGTGAGACGCGTTCGCAGTTGGTTGGCGTGGCACGTAACCTTTCGTTCGCTATTCTTCATCTGTGCTTGGACCACGTAGTTGACCTTCCCTCGGCGTTCAATGATTGTACCGGCCTGCCAGGTCCAATCGTTGCCCTTCATACACTTGAAGAACACCCTCTCGCCAGCCTTGAACTCTTTGTGCTTCGCGCCGTGGTGAGCGTTGAATCGCTCCTCCATTTCCACATTTCGTTTATCGTTGTGCACTGGTGGTGGCTTAATTAAGTCCAGCTTGGTGCGCATTTCTCGCCCGGTCATCAATTGGAACGGTGATTTGTCCCCGAGTGCTGGTGATGGTGTGTAGCGATAGCACGTGAGGAATTTGCGCAGGACCTGTTCCGCGTTGCCCTCGCCTTCGAGTTTCTTTAGGCCGGTTTTGAGCATGCCGACGAAACGTTCCGCGCGCCCGTTTGATTGAGGACGATAGGGCGCTGATGTCAAATGTTTGATGCCATTCGCCTCACAGAACCGTTTGAACTCAGCCGAGATAAATTGTGGACCGTTGTCGGAGATGATAGTTTCGCAGATGCCTTGGCGTGCGAAAACTTCGCACAAATTATCGATTGTTTTAGCTGCGCTGGTGCTGCGCATCTTGAAAATCTCTGGCCAGTTGGAGAAAGCGTCGACGATGACCAGATAGTAGGCATCATTGATTGGGCCGGCATAGTCGATGTGGATTCGTGACCAAGCTTCCCTGGGACTCGGCCAGGCCTGAAGCGTACATTTTGTTGGAGACTTTGCATTGATTGCGCACTCGCTGCATTGGCGTACCACTTGTTCGATCGCTCCATCAATACCCGGCCAGAAAAACTTGCTTCGCGCGAGCAGTTTCATGCGTGCCACCCCTGGGTGCCCGTCATGTAGTTCGTTCAACAATTGGTTGTGGAATCTGTCTGGAATGATGATTCGATCGCCGAGGAACAGACATCCTTGCTCCACCGACAACTCCGACTTGCGATTGAAGAAATGTGCTGCTGCTGAGTCGGAAATAAGCTTCTGCTGGCGTGGCCAGCCATATGTGACGTATTGAGCGACCTTTTGAAGCACGCTGCTTTCTGCGGTCGCCTTTTGGATGTCCCCAAAGTTGACTGGCAGCGATTTAGCGGTGTCAATCGCGAAACAATCATGATTTTCCGCATCGACGGTTGCGATGACGGTATCTTCGGATTCGAGCAGCGGTTGCGCTGCGATTAATCTCGAAATGAAATCGGCATATGCGAAACTTTTTGTGTCCACATACCTGATCTCAAAATCGTAAGCAAGAAGGTTCTCTGCGTATCGCTGTAGGCGGTTTGCGGTGTATATTGGAATACCACCTTTCGCACCGAAGATGGCTAGCAGCGGCTGATGGTCTGTCTGCAGCTCAAATTTGCGGCCGTACACGAAACGATGGAATTTTTTCAGTGTCCGCACCAGGGCCAACGCCTCCCTTTGAACCTGGGCATAATTTTTTTCCGCCTTCGTAAACGATCCCGATACGTGCATGACGGGCTTCCTGGTGCCGTCATCCAGTTGGTGCATGAGTACACCGCCCCATCCATAGCTGGACGCATCTGCTGCGACGATAATTTTCTTGGCTGGGTCGTAGTGCGTTAGAGCTAAGTCAGATGCGAGCACTTCCTTTAGCTGGCTGAATGCAGTGTCTTGGGCTTCGGTCCACTCGTATTCGGCTTCGTCTTTAAGCAGTTCATCGAGTGGCCCGCGCATTTCCTTGAGTTTGGGTATGAACTTGCCATACCAGTTTACCGCACCCAAAAAAGCGCGCAGCTGGGTAATGTCCAATGGCGGTGGCAGCTGCTGTATGACTTCCAACTTGGCTGGGTTTGGCCGGATGCCGGTTTCGTCAATGATGTGGCTCAGAAACTCGACGGACTTCTGACCGAACGAGCATTTTGATGGTTTGAGAGTGAAACCATATTCTTGCATGCGGCTTAAAACGTTGAAAAGGCGCTCGCGGTGCTGTTTATCGTCTTTGCCTCCGATGATAATGTCGTCGATCCAAGGAAAAACACCGTCGATACCGCCTGTCATAGTGTCCATTAATTGTTGGAAAATGCCGGGGGCCGTTTTAACGCCTGGTTGCAAGCGATTAACCTGAAACAGCCCGCAGTGAGTGTTGATCGGCATCAGCTTTTTTGAAGCATCGTCGAGTTCCACCTGCAGGAAAGCGTCCGACATGTCGATGACAGTGAAAATTGTATTTCCCGCGAGCTTAGCCAATATTCCCTCTTGCGTTGGGAGCGGGTATTTATTCGGTTCCAGCACGTCATTGAGTCCTGTGGAGTAGTCGGCGGTGATTCGTATGCGCCCGTCTTTCTTTTTCACTACCACGATTGGTGCTGCATAGTCCGCGTAGCTGATTGGTACGATGACACCCTGGCACTGCAATCTAAACAGTTCGTCCTCGATTGGCTTTGAGGCTGCATGTGGCACCGGCCGTGCACGGCGGTAGATCGGGTTTGCCTCGGGCTTAAGCGTGAGCGACGCCTTCATTTGGTTACAGCAACCCAAGGTTTTGGAGAAAAGCAGTGGAAAACTCGCTTCAACCACTTGTTCGAGTGTGCGTGGACCGCTGTCGATTGCCTTGACGTTGTGGCAATATACTGACGGTGGCACATCCCATAAATTCAATCTCGTCATCCATTCGTTGCCGAAAAGGTTCAGCGATGACGGTGAGACGAAAATTGTCCCGATAGCTTCGTACTCGCCTATCGTCAAAGCCGCGTCGAAACATCCTAAGATCTGGATAGGCTCGCCAGAAGCGTTTACGGCAGTTCCATTGTACCGTTTTAAACTTGGTTCGCCAAGCTTCAGCCAGTTTGCTTGCGAGATGATGGTCAAATCTGAACCACTGTCATGCTGCAGCTTTACTTTAATACCGTCCACGGTTGCTGTGACGAATTTTTTCGTTGATTTCTGTTGGTGGGTGCTGACCGCGTTACTTCGACGACGTGGATTTTTCCGTCGTTGTTGTTGGAGCTGTCTCCAGATGCGCGAGCTGCTGCAGAACCCCGCCTCACTTTTATGTCCAATTCCATTACACAGCGTGCATGTCTTTCCGCTAAACGGGCAATCTTTGTGGAAATGATTTCCCCCACAGTGAGCACACGGCCTCGGCGGTACAAATGGGTTCGGTGCGCTCGTAGAATTGGTTATAGTTTGCTGTGAGGTCTGTCGTTGTGACGTGGAATCTCGTTCAGATTGCGGTTTTTTGCGTACGGCCAGGACTTCCTGTTTTACCGTCTCCGGATGCTCGACCATGGCCCTCTCTTTTTCGAGGGTTCGCATCCGTTCGCAGGTTCTGACCAGTGTGTTCAGGTTTAGTTTGGGCGCTGTTCCAGGATCGTCGGCTGCCTCGCTTTGCGTATAATGTAAATCCAGCATATCGAGCAGCCTCTTGAGAATTGCCGCGTCATCCGAATCGACAAGACCTTGTACGAACGCGAGCATCTTTAGGTCTTCTTCGCTGCATTTAGTGATTTCGAATTTCACGCATTCGCGCGTGACTCGGGCTGCGTAACTTTTATCGTCTTCACCTCTTTCTCTTTTTATTTTGAAAACTTTATAACGGAGCGCGAAACGCGACTCTTTTGACCCAAAAATTCGTCTGAGTTCTTTTACTGCGGTCCCTAATGACAGCTCCATCGGCAACACGGGCAATATTGTGTTCGCAAACTTTTGGTAGTCGAGTTGCGAGAGTTTTTGCAATAATAGTCCGACTTTTGTCGCGTCTGGCAGCGTTTTGGCCTCTCCCTCGAAGATGCTTTGGTACCTCGCGTACCAAAGATCAAATGTGACGCTATTTTCGGGATCGTAAACGAATTTTTCGATGCGATCCGACAAATCTTTGACTACTGAGAACCCTTGCACTACCAGCGGTGATCCGGCTGAGTTTTCATCTGCGTTGACACAAATGTTGGGCTGCTGTTTCGACAGCAATAATTCGAAACGTTTTTCGGCCGCTTCACGTTCTGCTTGCGCCCGTTTATCAGCCGCAGCCAAAACTGTTTCCATCAATTCTTTTATCTGGTTTGCGTCCATTTTTATACGTATAGTGTCGTGCTGGACTTTTTGAATTTTGAGGTTAAACGCTCAAACGTGTAGTGCTGGACTTTTCGGATTTTGAGGTTAAACGCTCAAACACGAAAAAAAAACTTGGTAATAAAAAGGTTTTAGAATCCGGTTCGTGGATTCGGTTCTTCTCCTCGTCGCCACTGTGACAACTTCGGTTGTCCGTAATAAAACTCTATATATTTGTATATTTGGTTATCTTTATATATATTTAATTAATACACTTTACATGTGTATCTTTGTTCGTTAGTCTGCTTCTACTGGTTTGACATCTCTCTCCTTCCACTACTCATCGCTACCTTTTCTAGTAGCGTTGTCTGCCCTGCAGTCGCACGTGCCATACAGTAGCACACCTCACATATTATTATTTAAATTTTTTATTTGACAGAAGAATTATTGTCAAAATTGATTTATATAACAGTTTGCTCGATTTATAAAATTATCTTGTACACACATGAAAGCTCACGACAAACTTAGTTTAGCTACACAATAAGAGATGTCACTTATTATTTGATTAAATTTAAAGAAATAGTAATTAGTTAACATGTTTAAACAAAGATGTCAATATGTAAAAACCATCAAATTTTTGGCGGTTTTAATTAAGCTGAAAAATAAATAAAGAAAATTCTTCCTATTCGAAACGAGATTCCATCGAGATCACAACAAGCGAAATTAAAGATATCAAGTGTTGATAAATATTTAATAAAGATTTTGTTCAAACGGTTTACAATTTTATTTTATTAAATATTACATACATCCGTAAATATAAATTTACAATAAAATTGGAGTACGATAATCTGGTTGAATTATCAAGCAGCATCATCCCGAATTCACGAGGATTATCAACCTTCATAGCAACATTTGGCGCCGAAACAGGGACAGAATATTGCATATTTGCGAAAATCAAGCGTCCTCACAATCAGTCGCAATATTCTTAGTCGTCCCAATCAAGCCACACCTTAAAATATCGGATAAAGGTGAAAGTTTCCAGAAAACACGTTGTAGCGGTCTGTAAGTATAACCGCATTAATTTATTCAGTGCAAGTTAACTGTGTAAGCGCGTTATTAAAATTAAAGCGCTAAGTGGTCGGTCCATACAGCAAAGCTCAAGCGTAACGCTAATCGTGCTCAAACCAAGCGATATTTCGGTCGATCCAGTTACCGTTGTCTTTAACACGGATTCAAGTGCGTTTAGTGAACCTAAAAATAAAATACAAATATTCACATTAATTTAAATAACAAAAAGTGCAAATAATCAAAATGGAGAGTCTCAAGAAGCAAAGAGCAGTAGTAAAGGGATCCATGACGAAATTGCTGACATTTGTAAAGGGCAACATGGACAATATAAGCATAGGTGATGTTTCGGTGAGACAAGAAAGAGCAGCCAAATTGTTAAGCGAGTTCCAAGCTATAGAACGTGAAATGTTCGATTTGGATAGCAAAGTAGAGTCAGATCTGTCCGAGTTCGAGGACAATTACTATACCGTTATCGCAAAGCTGAATGCTACCAGTCGTAAGAAAAGTCTTACCGAACAGCCAACAGGGGCACAACTGGACAACACCATGAACGCATCGCAGCACCATTCCATAGAAGCACGACTACCGAAACTTAACATTCCCATATTCGATGGCAATTATATGGAGTGGCAGTCCTTTGTTGACATTTATACGTCCACTATTCACGACCGAGGCAACTTAACAGGAGCGCAAAAGTTCCAGTACCTAAAGGGACTATTGAAAGGAGAACCAGCGGCACTCATCAGACATTTACCAGTAACGGATGCCAGTTACATTGAGGCATTTCAAAAGCTGATTCAAAGGTACGATCGAAAGCGGCACACGGTCAACGCATTTATCAAAGCGTACATGGAGCAGCAAAGCATCTCGCAGCCAAACTCGTCTAATATAAGAAAGTTTGCGGATACATTAGACGAATCAATCAGGGGGTTAAAAGCACTAGGTCCTGAGGCAGAGCGAAGAGACCCATGGTTGATATACATAGCCCTAAACAAGCTGGATAATGAAACCAGATCTCTTTGGGCACAGGAGATGGCCGAAAACGATTTTCCCACATTAGAGGATCTACTTAAATTCCTTGGACGAAGAATAGACATGGTGGAGTCAATGAAGTGTTACTCTAAAAAAGGCGGTCCAGTTCATTCAATTACACGATCATGTGCAGTAGCTACATCGCCAGGAATTATGTGTCCAATATGTAACCAAGTCGGACATAGAATCTTCGAATGCAATGTTTATGAAGCCATGACACCACAGCAGAAAACAGAAACCATACAAAGGAGTAATAGGTGTTTTAATTGCTTAAATGGCAACCATCGAGTACGAGATTGCAGATCAAGGGCACGGTGTCAACGTTGCCATGCCAAACATCACACATCACTACATGCAGCGGATGAAAAGCGGTTCAAGAATGAGCAGCAACCGAATACGACCGTTCATAAGGCTGATCTATCACCAGCAGAAGAAGCAGAGGAATCAATCATACAATCACACAACACAGTCTATACAGCTGCACAAGGTATACTTCCGACTGCAATAATTAAAATCAAGGATGGCAGTGGTCAGTATCAAACTTATAGAGCATTACTGGATTCCGCTTCACAGACGTCTTTTATTTCGGAGGAGTGTATGCAAGGTTTACGACTTAAACGCACCAACGCAAGGGTCATGGTGAAGGGACTTGGCGAAGTGAGAATTGGCACAACACGAGGATCTACTGAGCTGGTCATTGCAGCGCAAAATAATTCGACAATATTAACAACACAGGCGTTCATAGTTCCTAAGGTGTCCGGTGTGCACAACGAATTTAAGCTGTCGGAGCAAGACGTTCAAACTTTAAGTGGACTAATATTAGCAGATCCAGCATTCAATAAGCGTGGTCGCATTGACGTACTATTAGGAGTCGACATTTTCTTTAAAGCCTTGCTATCTGAGCAGCACGCATTATCAAGTGGGCTGACAGCTGTTCGTACAATCTTTGGCTGGGTAGTTGCTGGGCGAAGCACGGATCAAGCGCATATCGGAACAGCTGAAAACTTTAACATTTTATTGGATATCGATAAGTCTCTCCGCAGGTTCTGGGAGGTAGAAGAGTTGCCGAAAAGTATAACGAGATCGCCCGAAGAACAGAAATGCGAAGAGCTGTTTCAAACAACGACCAGACAAGCCGCAAACAACAAATTTGTTGTTAAATTGCCATTCAAGCAGCCTGGTACAATGCTGGGAACCTCATACAATGCCGCACTCAACCGCTTGAAATCAATGGAGAGAAGGTTCGATCGTGATGAAGACTTTGGGAAGTTATATCGAGCATTTATGACGGAGTACGAAGAGTTAGGACACATGCAGCGGGTAGAAGGAAATGGCAAAGCAAACAAATATTATCTTCCGCACCACGGGGTACTAAAGGCCAGCAGCACAACCACGAAGCTCCGAGTTGTCTTCGACGCTTCCACCAAATCGTCAACCGGGATATCATTGAATGATATTTTATTAGTTGGACCAACTGTGCAGCCACCACTAATCAATATTCTATTGAAATTTCGGCAACATGAGTTCGTCATATGCGGGGACGTGGAGAAAATGTATAGACAGGTCTGGGTGAGCGAGGAGGATCAAGTATATCAAAACATTTTATGGACAAATAACTCAAACGAACAACCAAACACATACCAGTTGAAAACATTAACGTATGGCACGGCATCAGCAGCATTCTTGGCAACCCGTAGTCTTAAAGAAGTGGGTATGAAGCTACAAGAGAATCAACCAGAAGCAGCACAAGCCATACAACAAGACATGTATGTGGACGATCTGATGACGGGGTCAAATTCAAGGGTACAAGCTGAAACATTGATAACGCAAGTAATAACTGCATTAAAGGACAATGGATTTAAGCTGCGCAAATTGATGACCAATGATGAAGAGATTAGGGCATTTATTCAAGGTACAAGTGGGGATATCATGGACATCGGAGAGCATTCACAGTCGCCAAAGGTATTAGGGCTGCAATGGGATCCTTGTGGAGACTCATTCAAGTTTACAACCGAACTACCTGATCGAACAGCGTATACCAAGCGAACATTACTATCGGATGCTAGCCGAATCTTCGACCCGCTTGGCTGGTTGGCACCGATTGTAATACGCATGAAAATTTTACTTCAAGCAGTGTGGATGCATGATTTGAGCTGGGACGAAGATCTTTCAACGAACTTATCGGAAATGTGGATAAAAATCAAAGAAGATTTACGTGCAATTCCAGCAATTCGAATTCCAAGATGGGTGCATACTAGCAACGAAATAAGTTTAATTGGATTTAGCGACGCAAGCGAACATGCTTATGCCGCCGTTATATATGCAGTAGTGAAAACAAAGGATGGCCTGCAATCCAATATAATCACTGCGAAATCTCGAGTTGCACCGGTCAAGCAAATTAGTATTCCACGGCTCGAATTGATGGGTGCATTGTTATTGGCCAATCTAATGAAGTTTGTGGAATCGGCGTTAACTATCAAGATAACAACAATTCTGCTATTCACCGACTCAAAAATAGTGTTGGATTGGCTGTCGGCGCATCCCAGGCGCTGGACAACTTTTGTAGCCAATAGAACGAGTGACATCATCCAAAAATACAAGCGAGAAAATTGGGGGCACGTCGGATCTAAGGACAACCCGGCTGATATCGCTTCTCGAGGCATAAATACGAAAGATTTGGTAAATTGTAGTCTGTGGTGGCATGGGCCACATTGGCTGATTGATGCTCAAAGAACCAAGATGATTCATACAAAAAACTGGTCAGAACAGAGTGCGACAATAGAGGAACTACGTCCTGCAAAAATTCAATCGTATGCCGTATCAACAACCAGTTTTTTTGATGAATTTACTAATAGATACTCAAGTTTCCATAAGATGACCAAGGTAGTAGCATTAATGAGGCGGTTCATCAACTACTGTAAGAAGCAAAATTCAAGCGACACCAATCGAGAGGAGATGATGGCTGCGGAGTTGATATTAATTAAATACATACAACAAACCGAGTTTCAAGCAGAAATAGATGCATTGCAAGAGAAAAGGGGGTTACCGAGGCGCACGAAGCTTATCAGTCTGAATCCATTTTTGGATGACGCAGGAGTACTACGGGTAGGAGGCCGGATACAAAAATCAGTCGCATCGTTTAATGTGAAGCATCCTATTATCCTACCGACGAGTCATAACGCAGTAAAATGCATTGTACGAGATATGCATAACCTACATAATCATCCGGGGGTAAGCCTTCTTACAAGCATTACAAGGCGACGGTTCTGGATAATAAGAGGCAAAGTGATTTCCAGAACAATTGTGCACAAGTTCATCAAGTGCATAAAACAAAACCCAACAATGGGAAAGCAGCTGATGGCGAATTTACCAGCAGATAGGGTACAATATTCACACCCATTTCACAAAGTCGGAGTAGATTACTGTGGACCGTTCAAAGTGCATCCCGTAAGACGCAGAGGTCAAATTCCTCATAAAATGTACGTTTGTATATTCGTATGCCTAAGCACAAAGGCAGTGCACATCGAGACAGTAGGAAACTTAACCACTGAAAGTTTCCTGGGAGCTTTATCAAGGTTTATATCAAGAAGAGGAAATTGTCACACAGTCTACAGTGACAATGGCACTAATTTTGTAGGTGCCAACAATCAATTGCGAGAATTATTTAAATTCCTAAAAACAAAGTCATCAGACATAGCCGCAGCGCTGCTACAGCATAAAATAGATTGGCAATTCATTCCACCAGGAGCGCCCCATATGGGTGGTATATGGGAGGCGGCAGTAAAACAGGCGAAAATACAACTAACGAGGGTGGTTGGAGAAACCATACTCACCATGGAAGAATTCGGCACATTGATGACAAAAATAGAGGCCATCATGAATTCGAGGCCAATGGCAGCCAATGAAGCAGAAGACATCGACTGCATTACGCCAGCGCATTTTTTAATCGGGCGCACTTTCACCGACATAGCAGATGATTCACAGTCATTAAACATTTCACCATCGACCAGATGGGGTATGGTTAAACATATGCAACAGCACTTTTGGAAACGGTGGCATATGGATTATCTCACTATCCTACAAAAAAGAAATAAGTGGACAAGTGAGTCTAAAAATCTAGCGGCAGGAGATATAGTATTAATCGCTGAATCAAACTTACCGTCTACATGTTGGGCATTGGCTAGAGTAGTTGAAACACATCCTGCAAATGATGGCAAGGTTCGGATAGTATCCATCCGAGTAGCAAACACCGACAAAATTATCCAGCGACCCATCCATAAATTGTGTAAGCTGCCCATCACATACAATGAATCAGATGATTCATGGCCGGCGGAATGTTGAAGCAGAATATCATCAGCAGCAATCTTCACCTAAAAACAAACACAACATTAGAATTAAATATTCAGTATTATAAATTTATTTTTTTTGAGAAACTTAGCTTATTTTTTATCGTTCTAATCACAACACAACACCACTGTTTATTATTATTTAAATTTTTTATTTGACAGAAGAATTATTGTCAAAATTGATTTATATAACAGTTGGCTCAATTTATAAAATTATCTTGTACACACATAAAAGCTCACGACAAACTTAGTTTAGCTACACAATAAGAGATGTCACTTATTATTTGATTAAATTTAAAGAAATAGTAATTAGTTAACATGTTTAAACAAAGATGTCAATATGTAAAAACCATCAAATTTTTGGCGGTTTTAATTAAGCTGAAAAATAAATAAAGAAAATTCTTCCTATTCGAAACGAGATTCCATCGAGATCACAACAAGCGAAATTAAAGATATCAAGTGTTGATAAATATTTAATAAAGATTTTGTTCAAACGGTTTACAATTTTATTTTATTAAATATTACATACATCCGTAAATATAAATTTACAATAAAATTGGAGTACGATAATCTGGTTGAATTATCAAGCAGCATCATCCCGAATTCACGAGGATTATCAACCTTCATAGCAACAATAGGTTTACATAGGTTACACCAAAATATAAGCAAGAACTTGTAAGCTTTGCACTTCACATTATATAGAAAAAAATTGTAGAAGTTGTAGATGTCATGAGAAAATTATCAATATACTTTCGCTTCGAATTCGATAGAGTTTTTGGCTCTTGTTTCAGCAATAAATTATACTCTATTTCACTTTTTGACTACGCTTTTTCTATTGTGATCCCTTTTTGTTGCGTACTTTTCCTTTCCTTTATATCGGTAAAGTATCGCTAAACCAAAATTCAGTGATAAAGAATCATGAATATAAGTAGAAATAGAATGTTGTTTTATTCGATCAAGCTGAGATAGCAGCAAAACAAGCATAATTGAAAAACGAAACAGAGTACAATTTTATTCTTGAAACAAGAGAAGTAAAGTCTATCGAATTCGATTCGAAAGTGATGTTACAACATCCCACCCCAGGTCTTGACGACATAATTAATTGGAGCATAATTTGATTTAGCAGTGTAATATTATTCAGCAAATGTAAAATACGAACATAATTTGACTATTTTTAGTACAGTTTAGTACTATAATTAATTATCCTAAATAAACATAATTAATTGGAACATACTTCCATAATTCGGAAATGTGGGTGGGTCGCTTCAATCAGTTTGTCATCAATCAGTTTGATACATACATGTATATGTAAAAGTCAACAAGATCCTTTTTTTAAAATTGGATGTCCGATAAATTTCGTCCTACCATTTCACGGTATCCCTCTGGCTTTGGTAGCAATACCACTGACATCACCAAAATTTTATTCTCGCTACTATGCCTATATGATATCAACGAGGTAACGGCCATATTTATTTTATTTTGCAGGGTCAAAAATTCATTGAAAAAAGACATCCTTGACGCCTAATTCAAAATTGAACGTCTAATAACAATAACAAACTAATTAGTTCACGTGTTTAACGAAAGGGGGGAGAGTAATAGTTTACTTTCACCGTCAAGATGAAAACTCCAAATCATGATCATAAAATTAATTTTTAGAACTATAATTAATTTTACCGTTAAGACAAGGCATATAATTATTCAAATTTGCTTTACGCATAGAACGATAAAAATTTGTTGTATGAGCAGAAGCCGGAGTCGGAGTTGGAACCGGATTTGGAGTCGGAGTTGCAGCTGGAGTTGGAGCAGGAGTCGGAGCTGGAGCCGAAGATTTTTTCTCGGACTGCACAGCCCTGGAAAAAAAACATAGTAAAAATGATGTTACTTAACTTCAAGTTTTACAAATCTTTAACAATAACATACCAGAAGACAAAATTGGTACTAATATTAAAATAATGTAAATTAAATCTAAAATATATTTTTCGAACTATCATTTTAAAAAATACATTAAAGTAAGTAGACTCTGCTGAAATAAAATATGTTGATACTTTTTCACCGTGTTAAAGTTAGCCGAAAGTTTCTACCCGAAAATAAAAAATCGATAATGCAGTAGTTGATAACATTCCAGCCGAAAATAAAAATAGGTTACATGGATTGCAATAAAAACTGTTGTAAATATAGTCTTACGTGGGCTCCACATAATCGTAGAAAATATCGGAATATCAGAAGAATCCACAAAATTTGAATAAAATCAGCCTCTAGAGAATATATCTGAAGAAAAATGATTTATGTGATTTGTCAACAGGTTTCGCTGGAAAAATATCAATTCTAGTTTCCCGTGGCAAATCTGGGAAAATTCGAATTGATTAGAAAATTTATATAAAATCAGCCCCTATAGGGTGTAATATCTGGAGCTAAATTTGTCCTTTGATAAATTTTCTAATGATTTTTGTAAAATCGAATTTTTCCTGCGATAGCTATTGGCAAGTCACATCAATACAATCTATCTCCAGATATAACACTCTAGGGGCTGATATTATACGTTCATTTTTTATTTTGAGCTGGGATAATGTAATCTGCATTATGATTTTTTTACTTTCGGTTGAAAATTTTATCAAATTTATCCAGATTTCCTACGGGAATCTTGAACTGAATCTGTTTCCTGCGATAACTATTGACAAATCACATCATTGCGCGGAGAGCTAGGTCTTCAATGCCATACATGCATCCATAGTAATTTTTCGGCTAAACACGATTGACAACGACTTTATCTTTTATTTTTGAGTAGGATAACACGAACTGCATTACCGAGTTTTTTTTCTTTCGGGTGGAATAATGCACACTGCATTACCGATTTGTTTACTTTTGATTCGCTTTAACAGGGTTCTTCATTATCGACTTTTTACTTTCGGCTAACTTTAACAGTATTACTTTTTCTCTATTTTGTTATTTACTATATTGAATCATAATAACGTTTCAGGTAAAACATGATGTTAATAAATTATTTAATTAAAACAAACTGTTTTGTTTTCTAACTTTAAAATTCCCCAAAAATTCAATTAAAATCACTTCAAAATTCGTTTATGTGTTATTGTTAATAGCAGAAAAAGTTAATACTTATACTGTATTTTCTCACCTAAATCGGTAACTAAACTAAATTGATGTTTGGTTCAAGCCAGTCGTCTAAAGGTGACTAAATTCCAAACTAAGACTGTGACCGAAACCTGTGATAAATATTTTTTAGTACACATTTTTGACATTTATTTGAAAAATATTCCCCTACATTCACAAATTTTTATTACGCTGACCGAATCGTGTAATAATTTTATGAAGTATTTCCCCTTCTGTCATTATGTAAGGCATATTATAACAGGATGATGGTACAATAATTCTCGCTAAAATTTTGGAAAATATATTACGAAACAGTTAGTTTTTTATACAGGAAATGGGAAAGTCACGGGTGGTGTCAAATCAGAATTGCAACGCAAATTAAAAAATATTGGGGGCAACTCTAATATATGTTAACGAGTGTAAAGCACGAGTTGAATTATCTGCGTCGGTTTTAACGAGTAAAAAATTATTGATCGTTAATTACAGCACGTGTTGTATTTAGTAAGAGAATACAACTTTCCGATCAGCGATTCAATCAGAATTCATCCATTTAATTTATTTGTTATGCAAATTTGATAAAAGTTTGTTTGCATGGCTTTTCTTTTGGTGTGTGTATTAAAAATTCAATCATAATTGTCGAAAATGTTTGTTGGTGATTTATTTTGGGTAAATGAATTCATACCGGTATCCCTGTAGAACAAACCAAATGTTTAGGAATTATTTTTGGTTAAATAAATCCGGTTTCACTGGATCAAACACAATGTTGAAAATGTTGGAAATGTGATGATGAATTCTGTAGGGTAAGAAACTCAAGCTGGCTTCACTCTTATCATTAAATAAAAAACAATATTTTGATGGAAAATATTCGGGTAAATACGGTAAATTGGAAAATTTAATAACAATTTTTTATTTAATAAATTATAATTTCTTTTTAGGTTAATTTTTATTCTATATGGTTTTATTCGCACGACTGTCACTTTTTGAATGGAAAAAATTATATAACGCAATGATTTTATGGAAAATAATATAAAGTGTCATCTGTTGTCAGACATTATAAACTTATTTGAGCGATAGACAATTTTTAGTACAAATTTGGGACGTGTTATGCTGGCCTCAGATGATCAATATATTGCCAATATTTCAGTATTGGCAATACAATTGAACATGTGAGGCCACTAATTGTAGGATTGTAATACACAAAATATTGTGGCGATGGTTTGATGAAAACCAAAATATTTTTAATATTGATATAATATTTACAATACTATTGATCTTCTGAGATACTTTATTGACAAAATACCTATGCAAAGAGCTGTAAAAATTTAAATTTGGTGAACATAGCCAAGAAAACGAAACAATTACCTGCAGCATTGCATTTATACAAATATAAATATAAAATTAAGTATACCATATGTAAGTGGGGCCTTTTATAAAATACAATATATCGAAATAAATCTAATGCAATTAACAATAACTTGGCTAATTTATACATATACTACATGGTGCGGTATGGAATTCACCGATAGCACAAGTAATACCTCAATGGACAACAGGAATACACCAGAAACCATTGATAATCAAGAAGCGTTAATTAGATTTGTTTATACATATAGAGAACTTCCAGTATTATGTTATGTTACATGGAAAGATTACACCAACCGAGGAAAAAAAAAATCTGGCATACAATAAAAAAATGTTCAACACCCTAGCCCATATTATTTACTTTTTACTTTAATTTTTTTTTCATTGATAATGCCCAAATAATCGCTACACAAGCTTTACTTTTGTCTAACATGGTTCAAAGTGGAGTATTACCTGAAAATAAATATTTTTTATTGTTTGACGTTTAAGTGTATTGCCAATATTATTGATCGTCTGAGACAATTGCTGTTTGCCAATAGTTTTTTTCTATATTGACAATATTATATTGGCAATACTTATTGATCATCTGAGGCCCGCATAACATCACACCTAATATAATAATTCCACAGATTGTACTCAAATTGGAACTGTCAAAATCAAGTAAACAAAAATTAAATTGGTGGTGGGTAAGTTAAATGATTCGATATAAAACTAAATTTAAACTAAATATTAAATTTACAATTTCATATAACAAATTATAGGAACAAAAGAAGCGTCTGATGGACAATTAATTCAGATAAATATAAATGGTAATTACATTCGCGATCAAACGATTCTCTGTGTGTTCTCTCTTGTTTTTAGGTTATAATCCTGGATGTCAATATTTCATTGGAATTTATGAATTGCAATACAAACAATATTGCTTAGGAAAACTTATGGAATGTAACACAAATTGGGATTCAATATGAGGTTGTATACAAATTTGTATTTTTAGCGGCTGCTATATGATGTTAAGGCGTTGATTAAATCCGCTATGAAAATGTATGCATATGATTTTTTTCCAGGATGATTAATTTTCAGGTTGGATATTTGAACAATAATAAAAGGAAATTAAAATACAATTACAAATTTAGAG
Source organism: Tipula vernalis (assembly GCA_958295665.1). Lineage (NCBI taxonomy): Eukaryota > Metazoa > Arthropoda > Insecta > Diptera > Tipulidae > Tipula > Tipula vernalis. The sequence goes on along the minus strand of OY282558.1, from coordinate 384,634,131 downwards.
ATAATTGCTTAGCATTTTCTTGTTGCTATGGTAAAATTCGCAATATATTCGTATGTTATACCACAAGACGATCGAAAATTTTCGATTATACGAGACGTATTGCCTGAAACACCACGAGACCGAAGGTCGAGTGGTGTTTTGCAATGGCAATACGTCGAAATAAGAGAAAATTATCCATTGTCGTGTGGTATACAGGAGACTATATCTTGAATAAAGAAAACAATAAATTTAAATAGAAAAGTTACAATTTTAATAATTATAAATAAATGTACAATTATTATAGATATTTGTTGCTGCATTAGACGGTTGAGAAGACGGTTCCTTTAAGGAAGAAGACGGTTCTTTTAAGGAAGAAGACGGTTCTTCTACGGAAGAAGGCGGTTCTTCTTTAATTAAGGTTGTATCTTTCCTTAAATTTGAAATTATGCTGTTGTGATGTTTTTCGTTTAGTTGAAGGTATGGTTGAATGAATCGATCCATTTTGGATTTATTAAAGTCGATAACTGGAAACTGACATATATAAACAGAATTGTTGTTTTTTCTTTTGTCAAATTTCAAATTTGCTAAGCCTACACGATTTTAATTATGCTACTACATTTTACAAATGTTTATATAATCGATTATACAAAGGCTTATATAATCGATGTAACCATAGTTACTATATTTTAACTATTAGAAAAACCAGGCATACATTGATTTTTATAATTTAATGAGTGATATAGTCGCTGTAATAACGTTGTTATACGTATTTTGCATGGCAATCTATTGCTGTAATAATCACTTTGCCGTAAAATTTTCCACACCATATTTTGAGAAAGTTGCATTCTCTTTTGAGTAGTTTAAGCGTTATTTTATTCCCAAAGATAAGAGTTCCCCGACCGTCATTAAGTTCTGGAGATTTTAACAAAAACAATTAATCACTATGCTAGTTGGAAAAAGTGACTTGGTGGGCACCCACGAGGTAAACCTAATTCGAGTACGCTGAATCTAATGGTGATACTTAGTTCGATTTCAACATGTTTGGCTCAGAGTGAAAAATTTGTCAAAATATATACTCACTTTCACGTTAATAGCTCTTGAACCATTAAGATTTTCGCTATGCTTTCTTTAGCAAAACTGTTGCGCAAGTTAAAACAAACGACTTTCCCGAACATATCAAGACCGAAAAACCACATCCACACTGACATTTTTGTGTTAGTTTTTGTTTTTCTTTTCTTTTCGCCGAAAAACACTTTTTCTCCAAAGTTTCCTTTGTGTTTGTGCTGAGTGCAATTGGAACGGAATTTTTTGAGTTGGTAACGTGGAGGAGAACTGCCTTCACACTGCTTTTGGAGGGATCGATAAAAAATCGCCAATCTTCGGAATTATATACATGGTGCATTGTAGAAACCAAACGAGTGAATTATTCTGAATTTATTTGAAAAAATTCGTAAAATGACGATGAGCCAAAATGTTCACTTGTTTTAAATCCTTTAACAAAATAATGGATTGCCGCTGCGATAGTTTCAGTCATCGTACCATAATATCCAAAAGATTTTGCGAGATTTCAATGTGATTACAAGGCGCAGTGACATTTGATGGTTGATACATTGATACACGTGTTTATCCGGTTTTATCATTGGTGGTAAATATTCTTCAGTTGGGTTTGATCTTTCCGGAACAGGAATTTCATTTGAATGCGGCAGCGGTAATTGGGCATATGTCGTTGCAGTGTATGTCAAAGAATCATCACTTATTTTGCGGCGATTTGTCATAATTTGAAATTGGCCACACACATAACAAAAGCAATTGAGTTTAAAAAATCCATCCATATTTCACCAGATTTCACAAGCCGCGTTCTTTTGTCACTTTATATATTTAAATGAAAAACATTTAATTTTTAATTTTATATTGTAGTTTTTATTTCTTCCTTATTGTGACTATTTTTTAAGAATAATCTCTTCTTAGGTTTCTTTTTTACTGCTATTACATAATTTATTTTGAAGCTGTTTATAGGTATACTGTTGCTATGCGCTGTTGTTTAGATCCTCCTTTGTTTTTAAGTTTTGGTGTTGATTTTGTCGTTAAGTAAATTGTTGTGGTTTTTGTAAAATGATAAAAAATCACTATAAAATCGATTGAATCGCTTCAATTTTTTTAAAATAATTTCTATTGGATCTACATTTGTCGATGCGATGTTTATTCGATCGATTTCAATCGATTTAAATTCAATAAATGGTTAAAAATGATAAAAAAAGTATTTTTCAATTTTATTGGTTCAAACACTATTGGTGAAAAATACCCACTGGATGCTATTCCTCTTATTTAATTGATCAGCAAAATTGTTGGCCGGAATAATAGAAACAACTTTGCTGAAGAAAGCAAAACGAAAATCTTAATGGTTCAAGAGCTATCAACGCGAAAATGAGTGCATATTTTGACGCATTTTTGACTCTGAGCCAAAAAATGCCGAAAGCCATATCTTAAAAATGGGGACTAGGTTTACCTCCTGGGTGCAAAGCTTGTCACAAAAAAAAAACTCAGCGATTCAAGCAGAGTGGTGTAACGATTTCCCTAAATGTGAGCGTTGTTTTTTTTTCTCTGTGTAATGTTTCAGGAATTAATTTTGACCTACCGCTTATATGTAGGTATAAACAATTATTTTTCAGACTTACCTACATTGCACTTAATTACACGGACAAGAATTGATTTGTGCTTACGGGATATGGATTTTGGTGTTGGTGACATGGTTGGAAAAGAGGTAAAAATTGAGCATTAAGTTAGTTAATTTTGGACTGAAAGATGAATAACATCAAAGAAAGAAATAAAAAAATTGGAAAACAACGAAAAACTTAAAATAAATGGTTATAATTTTGATAATAATTTTTGTTAAAATGAATTTAAAAATAAATAAAAAAAAACGAAAAATAACCTATCTATTGTAATATAAACTTAGTTCTTTGTAAATAAAAAAATTGTTAAAAGAATAAGTGTAAAGTTTTTTGTAATTGAAATTAAAATTGAATCACTGTAATACTGAACATTACCTGTATATATAGTGCAAATAAAGATTTTGGATGTTATATTGAAAAATAAAAATAAAAATATTTGTGCCCCATATTTGTACTAACGATAATAAAATAAGTGAATTCATTAATGAGTCTAAACCCAATAAATAAGTAAACAATATTTGACTTTTATTGTGCTGTGATTTTTTTATATGGGCATCCATGTTACGCTGGCCACCAAAGTTACGGTGATTGCACAGCTAATTATTGATGAGTGATAAAAACAAATAAAAGAGAAACAAATACCGATATTTCGAGAAAATTCGAAAATTACGGAATAAATTAATAAAACAAAAAAAAAAGTGAAGGAATCAGCTGTGCTCCGTGGTAATTCAGTGGGGTAACTAAGAGAGAACAGCTTAAGCGCAGCGTTCAGCGGTTATCCATACCAAATATTTCGGCGGTCAAGGGGGAAGCAGAGCGTGTACAGGGGCTTACAACGGAACACATCGAACTTGTAAGGTATCGCATGTTGCCAAAGTATAGGTAATAATTTTTTTTTTATTTAAGCTATTTTTTTTGTGTATTTAACGCATTTGGTGTTATTTATCCCGCAAGTTTTTTTTTTGTCCGAATTTTCTAAAATGTTAACAATGGAAAAGTCATTCATTCGTTAATAGGCAGTAACAAGAAAATATGTGGTAAAGTTGTTTTATTCATCATGGGGTAATGGATGCAGTGGCGTACGTATGATCGAATTGTTTTAGTTTTTCCATGACAGTAGAGTACTTTTTTTTTTTTTGCCTTGAAACAAGCCACTATAGCACACAAATTTTATTTTGTATCATGGCTGACGTAAAATGTGGGTTAACGGGACCTTCCCAAGCCGACAGGTAGTTATCCGGAACAGTGTGCGACCACATGTGAGGTCAAAACCTTAGCCATGCGGTTACAGTGGTCCCAATGGAAACTTGAACGAAATATTTAGTAAGTTTTTATTTTCTACTGCTGCCATTCCCATAGTTTCTCCTTTAATTATCCAAAGCATATACGCATACAAAATGCACAAATCACAATCTAAATCTTACAGTAATAACAACACTTATTATAATTCAATATAAAATAATGATGACTTTAACTGAAATATAAAAAAATAAATTTAAAATCGAATAAAATCCCGGTTCTTACTCGTATAATCGATTTGAAGTGAACAAGAAAACATCAAAAGCAAATTATACAAGATTTTGTAGCTTTTCCTCTTCGTGGATATGCGACTACATAGATAAATTTATAGTAGCGATACGTAACGTAAATAAATATTATCAAGATAAGTAGATAAAAGCAAATAAACTTCTTAATACACTTATTGCGACTATTGATTTTATCTGGTTTTGTTGTGATTTTCCGTTTGACTTGATACATTATAGGATAATCTATTTTGTCTTTTTTTTGATAAGAAATTAATATTAGAATCTACAAGCTTTTTAAATGAGAACAAAACTAAATTTTATATCGAATTAACTTGTTGTTAATGTAAACTGAATTAATAATTAAAATTTGTACACGGCTTAAAGTATGTAGTTTTAATCTAACTGAAATTATTTCTGAATTTTAAATAAATTATTACTTCATTTGTCCAAGACATACAAAAAACGATTGTCATATCCTAAGCTATCCGATCGGGAATCTAAATGACATCCTAATTTTATTTGTTCTACAACACAACGAATGAAAAAACAAACCACTTTAAAGCCTAAATTGTGCATATAAGAAGCTAATTTTTCGCCTTGCTTAAAATACCCACAAAAAAAAAATGGCTAAAGCACTAAAAAAATAACTCAAGCGCATATACTGTACATATATACATATTGTAAAAGCACAGCAAAAAAAAAAAAAAAAAAATTAAATCAACCGGAACTAAAAGATAACTAAATTACTACATTGACTCTAATGTGTTTTTATTGTAGTTTGTTGGTATGTAGTATCATCTCATATAATATCAGCAAAAATTGTTGCCAACAACAACAAAATCGAAAAAGTGCTTTTTCTGTGCTTTTTTTTTACTGTGCCATCGTTTCAATCCATAAATTTCATTTATTTTCTTGGACTTGTTTTCGTTTGATTATAACATATTTTTGTTGTTGGTATGTATATATATATGTATCCGTATATAGCACTAGCTATACGTATAATATAAAAAGTAAGCTTTTTTTGGCGTAGGAGAAAAATTTTGAGAAATTTGGATTGCGTCTGGTACCGTATTCGTTATTGTTGTTATTATTTGGTTATGCTTTTATTACAAAAGTCTATTACAATATGAAATAACAAAAGCTTTTTGTTTCGTGCCTTGTTGTATATTCATTTTCTGGAAATATTTCAATTTACAAAAATCCAAAAATACTAATGATGTTGATGTTGCCTAAAACAATATAAAAGATGATAAAGGGAAAAAATTGATGTACAAAAAAAATGGTTTTGTACTGCTTCGTAACAAAATTTTTGGTGCTTAAGGGAATGCAGTGGTTGTGGATTTTCATTTTTAGTTGGTCTTCATTAGAAATCTGCGTACTTATTTACTATGTTCTAACAACCGGATAATAATTTTATAGAAGTTTGAAATGTCCGATTGTTGTTATTAATGAACTTTATTTTATGCATTGGACCACAATGTAGATATGGCTTGAAAAAAAAAAGTAAACTACATACAATTTACAAAAAAGCATACTGAGCATAAATCGACTGCTTTATGCCAGGGCAAATTCCTTAATCTCTCGATGCGGTCGGTTCTTCGCTTGTCCCAAAATTCGGTAAATGTAGAAATGAAACATGTAGGAATCGGTATTCGTGGTGCCTTAATCTGTAAACTGCCGGTTGTTCATGTTTATTATTTCGCCACAAAAGAGAAATATCGAAATCTCGAAAAATCAACTAAATACCACGATTCAGATTTATATGTGTAACTCTGCCAGTTCGCACAAGTTAAAGCTAAGCGCACAATATTGTCATATAAAATTCGAATATATTTGAAAATACTTTAAAATCTCGAATAATCCTAGAAATGTCGAAAAACTTAAGAAATCTATAATAAGCCGCGGAACAATTTCGATGAACTCAGAAAAATTCGAATAGTCTCTATATTAAGTCAATTTAGATTGATCTGATCTCGAAAAATTTTAATACTACCGAAAAATCTGGATATTAATGAATCATTTCGGAAAGCCTTTAAAAATCTACAAAATCCACGAAAATTTCGAAAAATTGCGAAAATTCGTGTAAATATCAAACTATTTGTCAAGTAATTTAATGTTGCTAATACTAATAAGCTAAATGCTACTAAGCAAGTTAAGGCTAACTCTACTGTGCTACTAAGCAAGAATAGGCTCTACGATTTTCGAGTAACATCAAACTATCCCGATAATCTCGAAAAAAATACCCTGTTTCGAAACACTGAACCTCCAATTAATTCTCTTACAACAGGCATCCCGTTTCCATGCTATATATTCCAATAATCTCGACAAAGTTTAAAAAGTGATCAAAACATGAAATCCGAGACTACGGAATATGAAACAGGAGAATTTGCAATTTCCTTATATTTAAAATAAATTTGCAAAATAAACCGGATTTACCACATTCAATGTAAAATGTTGAATTTGAAGTGCAAACGTGGTAAATTTGGAGTGCAAAACGTATATTAGAAATAAATCACCCAGCAAACACAAAAATCGTTATCGTTTGATGTTGAAAGCTTTGATTTCAAATGAGTTTACCAAACTTTCTTCTAAATCTATATATCTATCAGAACCTAAAGCCATTTTTATTTGTATGGAGTCAGATTACATGTAATTACTCTGACATTCATCTTTTGCAACCGAGAAGAAATTGTTGGGCCTTTCTTAAGAAAATATTTAATAGCAAGAGGAACGATTTCTTATTTCTTTCTCTAAAAAATAGACCACCGCCTTTTCGTAAAAATTTCCGAAACATGTCCCGTTTTCCAAATTTCAATGGGTGGTCTACTTTAAGCTTAATCTTGATAACTCAGATCTTAACTTTGAACCAGTGGCGTAACTACTAATTTCGGACCCCCGCAAATTTTTTCTTGGGCCCCTAAAAATGCTTCTTGTACCTATGAACAAGTAAAGTGTTTTGTTAAAAATGTATTTCTTCCAATTGTCCAGCCTTGCATTAATTAAAAGTATCTGATTTTGAGAGTATGAAACAGCACATGATTCAGTTCAATGGCCTCAATCAAAACGTAATTTCTTGCAATCCAGCCCAATGCTATGACGATACTAAATATAACGATAAAGCATCACATATTTTGAGTATAATTTGAAAAATATCAAGAATGTCGAAATAATCTCGAGGGAATGTTAGCAACAAAGACTCAACCCGGTTCCAGACACCTAAGTAGTTGATAGTTAGTAAATTTGTTAGTAATTTATTTTTTTAGTAATTTATTTAACACAAAGACAATACAATTTTAAAGTTCATCTTTTACTGCTCCAACCTGTAAGAAGACACAATGACAACCAACACAAATTTCCTGGTACCGCAAACGCTATTTTTTTTTCTGAAAAGCTGTAAACAACTATTATTATTCCCCTCCACCATTTTTTCCATCGGCGGTTGTGAGAGGGGGGCAAGATTTCGTTCCATCATCATGTTCCCATGCGGTCACCCAAATTTGTACTAACTGTAGGTAGTGTTGCTTGACGTTGTTGTTGAAATCGTTGCGTCTCTGCTGTCCCTGCTACTCGCCCCCTATCGAATAATCCTAGGTAGAAATGTTGAAAAACTCTAAGGTGTTTCATTACGAGGTATATAACTTTAAGGTGGCAGCACTTTTTCAGTGACACCCGATTTGACAGCCGACAATTGATTTTTTTTAGTTTGGTTTGCCATTTCATAATCAATAGACTCACGCCAGAGCAACGTTTGGAAATTGTTCAAATTTACTTTGAAAATAATGGTTCAGTTCGTGACACTCATCGCGCGCTACGTCCATAATCGTCCATCATCCAAACGCGTTCGTATGATTTAACACCGCTGGACTATTTTCTTTGGGGCTATGTTAAGTCACTTATCTACGCTGATAAGCCAGAGTCTATTGAACACTTGGAAGCCAACATTCAACGCGTTATTGCCGAAATACGGCCAGAAATGCTGCGAAGAGTGATCGAAAAATCGGCATTAATGGCATAAAATTAAACAAAATGCTTCCTGCTTCTGTACTAAACAAAATGCTACTAAGCAAGTTAAGGATACGCTCAACAAAACGATATGCGTGAAACTGGTTGTTTCGAAACACCAAATCACCAATTAAGTTTCGAATATCACTTATCCCGTTTCCATACGATACTCCAATAATCTCAAGAAATTTTAAAAAGTGATCAAAAGATGGAACTCGAGACAAAGGGATATGAAACAGGGGAACCACCCCGAAAACTAATTAAAAACAAACACCATCACTAATTGCAAAATTAATTTGGAATCTACAATTTCCTTAGATTTAAAATAGAGCGCGTTAGTTTAGCGCGGTAATAAAAAAGATTCAGTAAATGACAAACTAAACAATAACATTCAATCTATTGCAAATCAAATTCAACCTTTTCTAATCAAAATTTGATTTCTAAAAGGTTGAATTTGTTTGGCAAAAGGCTTAATTTGATTTGTAAAAGATTGAAATTGAAGTGCAATAAAGGTAAATTTGGAGTGCAAAACGTAGATTACAAATAAATCAATCCAGCGAGCACTAAAATCATTATCGTTATCGATGTTGAAAGCTTTGATTTCACACGAGTTTAGCAAATTTTCGTCTAAATCTAAATATCTGTCAGAATCTAAAGCCATTTTTATTTGTATGGAGTCAGATTATGTGTAATTACTCTGATATTCATCTTCTGCAACCGAGAAGAAAGGATTGGGCCTTTCTTAAGAAAATATTTAATAGCAAGAGGAACGATTTCTTCTTTCTCTAAAAACTACACCACCGCCTTTTCTTCAAAAATTTCCTATATGCCGTTTTGCAAATTTGAAAGTATGGTCTACTTTAAGCTTAATCTGAGCTATCATCTATCGATTTTGACTTTCAATTAATAATCGAACTCTTGATAGATCTCGTGGGCCCCATTAACCGTGGGGCTCCTCGCGGCTGCATGTGTTGTGGGTAAATAGTTACGCCACTGGCGGCCCAGACCACGTTAATAATGCTAATTCTAATGCTCCATCCAGTTGGAGAGAGATGTTCAGCGAGCTCCTGAGGTGGCAATAACTAAATATTATTTGCTTTTACGTAAGGAAAATCCTAAGGAAAATAAAGTATAGTAATCGTGAAAATTTTGGACCTTGAGATTTTTAGAGTATTTATCTGTTTTGAGGTCGCCTGAGTCCGAAAAAGTGTGTTTCGAAATGATGTCTGTCTGTCAGCCTATCAGTATGTCAGTCTGTGTCCCTTCTTCAGCCCAGATGGTTTAACCAATCGAACTGAAACATCAGATTTAAGCTTTTGTGATAAATTAGAAGTCCCAGTAAATTTTACTCTAAATCTGCTAACCGGAAGTGGCCACTCCCTTGGTCCAGAAAATTTATTTTGCAAATATCTTAAAACGTATAAGGTTTAGAAAAAACTACTTAATACAAAATGTTTCCAAAAATTCAAAAAAAAAATAAAATTTCAAGTCGTGTGTTCGCCACATCTCCATTTTCTTTTTATTACTACCTACGCGCTTTGTTTTCCTTGCGTTAGGCTTACGAACTAGTGAGTGACATCTATAATTTGTTATGATAAGTATTTTACATTAAATATAAATCCTACATTTCGGCCATATCTGACTCTTCAGTCGACTCTGATTGCTCGTTATTCAAATTACAAGGCTTCATATTAAAAGCCGCAAAACACCACGAAATGTGGACAAGCGTTGTCTAGGAACATGTTCAACGATGTATCGTTCGCCTAACAATTTACTAGTAACAATATATGGTCATACATTTTGCAATACCGTCTCTTATTTCATTTAGATTTCTAGTTACATTCTCATTCTGAGAATCAATAAATTGTTTCAGAACATCATTTGACTTAATTTGACTAACGCCAAAAAGTGCAATTTACGGTGTAGTTCCTATAGTTCGGTTCTGCATATTCTTTGTCACAAATTCAGTATAATTAAGGACAGTGTCCCAACTTTTATTAGGATCGGAATCAACAAATTTTGAAAGTATCGGTTTAAAAGTACGATTAATTCGTTCAACCTGACCGTTTGATTGGGGAGAATTAGTGGTGGTTAACACATGTTGAGCGTTCACTTCGATTACAAATATCTTGAAATTATGTGAGGTGAAACATGTACCTCGATCTGATATTATTCGTAAAGGAACGCTGAACTGGTTAAAGTACGATTTTAAATGTTTGATAACTTCGGTCGTGTTCGTCGTCTTGGTCGGCTACAGTTTCGTAAATTTACTAAAACCATCAACTACCGCAAAAATACACCTTTAACCTCGCCTGGTCGTTTCTAACCTGGTCCGAGAAAACCCTCTCTAAGCGCTCTCCTTCGGTTCATAAATAAGACAATTCATACATTTTGTAATAAACTCGTTAATTGTTTCCACCAAATTCTTGAACCAATAATTACGTCTAATCATTTCGATGGTTTTACTAACACCTACATGTCCGATGTTATGATGTTGTCTTATTATTTCATCGACAAAGACCTGAGGCACCAAAAATAATAATCTGTTCTTGTATTTCAGATATACCAGATTTTTTCTCACCTCATAGAATTTATTTTCTCCGTTTTCGTTTAGATCATCGTAAATTATTTTTATGGTATCGTCTGTCAACTGAAAATGTGTCAGATTTCACGAAAGGTTGCATTTCAATATGAACATATTTGGTACACGACTAAGCGCAGCAACATGTCGCATTCTGTCATTAACACGATGAACGATCTCATAATCATATAGTTTTCCAATAATAAGGCCCACCGCATTATTCAATTATTAGTATCTTTTTATTCCAACGTCAGTTTTAATGAATTACAATTAGTTACTAATTTGACATGAATTCCACAAAACGTTGCTGAGCATAGATGATAGCAAGTGTTTCCAGTTCGTAAGAGTGATAACGTACTTCAGTTTCGATCGTTCGTTTGCTATAAAATATCCATCTGCTTGGCGCTGTAACAAGATAGCAACAAAACCTATTTGGCTAGCGTCCGTATTTAGTTCGGTAGCTGCGCTAGGATTATATAAACTCAAAGTTAGTGACGATGTCAATCTGGACTTTAACAAATAAAATGCGTCTGCTTCAACTTTATTCAAATCTATAATCAGCATCTTTTTTTAACAAATCGTATAAGGGTTTAGGCTAATATCGAGTAATTTTGTAAAAACCGTCTAAAGAAGCTTGTTAAATCGATAAAACGGTGAAGTTCGTGGACATTCTTAGGTAATGGATAATTTTGAATTGCATCAAGGTGCCGCGACATCGGGCGAATTTCATCTTCACCAATCTTGTAACCTAAGTAATCAATTTTATCTCGAAGAAAACGACATTTAGTAGTAATGTGTATGCGGCTTTAAAACAACATTCAAGTAGAGAGACACACATACACGTAGACATTCATATTATTATTGTTTATTGCTACTACCAAAATTATGTATATAATAAAACAAGAGTCGAACATGATGATCAATACAGTAAAGTTTATTGTTGAAACAACACAAATAACTCTTTTCTAATATTTAATAAATTGTATTAAAATCAAAAGTGGAATCTTATTTTGTATATTTAAATGTTATTTATAAACATAACAAGTAGATTTTTGCATACAATATGTCAAACACCTTTTTTAGTATTTCAAACTGTTCTTCTATTGTATTCGTCGCCACCAAGGTATCATCAATGTAAATTATCACGTCACCTAATTCAATTAATTGTTTAAGAATTATTACTACAAACCGATCTTTGAGGTTCCTTTCGTTCCAACTCGAGTAATTCACGTTCTGTCATAATTAAATTTCTTTCTCGATTAATTAATTCTCGTTCTCGTTCCAAATTCACATCGACGTTGGTAAAATTTTGTACTGTACTTGTATTAGGTAAATTTTCGCTCAACTCCATAGCCATCAATTTTAATTTTTAACGTTTCGTTTTCCGAATGATCGTTCTGTGCCAACCGTTTCAGTAACACCTTCTTATATCCGCTCGTTAAAAGGTTTTTACGTTTCAATAATGCACGCAGTTCATATACACTTAATTCATCCATCTTCAATGAATATTATAACATAAATACCGTCAAGTAATAATTATTTATTTAAATCGTTGGTGCAAACAAAACACTGACGCTAATATCTCGTGTTCGTTCGTTGAATTCACGTGTTTTTCACACAAATTATTTTAATTTTCGGTATTCGATGAATTTCAATAAAATTGATATTTTATGAGTATTCATTAATATTTTTAATTATCCCACTTATTATTTTGCCATGACACCTGGTATTTCTTTTTATTATCGTTTTATTACTACCTAGGCGCTTCGTCTTCCTTGTGTTAGGCTTGCGAATTAAACGATATATTCTTTATTCAATATAGTGCCATCTACTATTTGTTATAATAAGTATTTTACATTTATATAAACCCTACACAATAGAGTCAGATTACGTGTGATAACTCTAAATTCCTCCTTCAGCACCACCAGAAGAAATTGTTGGGCTATGGAGAAAATATTTAATAGCAATAGGAACGATTTATTCTTTTTCTAAAAATAGATCACCGCCTTTTCTTAAAAATTCCCGAAAACAGCTTCATTTTTTTAGATTTTAACTTTGAGCTAATAATCGTGCTCCCCTTCCCCCCCCCCCACTGCTGCAGGTAGTGCGGGTACCTAGTTATTACACTGAAATGGCCTCAGCTACCAGTGGTTGCCATGAGGAGACAGCAAGTACACTTGCGAATTGTGACCAGGTTACCCCTTACACCCTTTTTGCCCCCCCCCCCTCCAATAGATGTCAAACCACCTTTTTATATTTATAATTGAACATTTTGCACTTCAAATTAAACTTTTAACATTTCAAATTGAACTTCAAATTCAAATTATGAATGGACAGTAGGGGAAGTGGGGCTACTTTAAGCATGGGGTAAAAGTAAACAGGCTATTTATCTCTCAAACAAACGGGATTTATTGAAGTGAAGAAACAAATAACAATGAAAGAGAATACTATCTTCATACTAAAAAAAAATGTATTTCGATATTCAGTCTCAGTTTGGATTTATAGATGGAAAGGTGGGTTTTAATGGTTTTAGTAAATTTATGTAGTGTTTGGAAAAACTTCCATAGTGGGTTTAAAACTGAAACAGGTAAGGATTATTAAAAGGTAATTAAATGTACATACAATTTGCAATTTAATAACAAATTATGTTATTAATTATGTAGCCCATATCACAATTTTTTTTTATCGTTATTGAAAAAAATAAAAAACACGTGGGGTTAAGCTAAGCATTGTATAATTGTATTGTATTTGTATTGTAATACTTTTTAATTATTTTAAGAATGGTTAGAAATTATAAACGAACAACAGAAAGCCAAATTATAGAGGAGTCTATGGTCACAGCGATAAAAGATGTCCTTAGACAAAATTCGAGGAACCGCATCCAAATATAAGATTAACCACAACGCACTTTTCAAGCGGGTTAAATTGGCAAAATTAAATCCAGTAGTGCGTGAAGAGGATTCTGGAAATGACAGCGATGATGAAAATATAACGCCTGCATCCAAGCATCACAAACAAGTGTTTTGTATGAAAGAAGAGAATGATCTTCGGCAATATTTATTAAGATCTTCCCAAATAAATTATGGCCTAACGTACGGTCAAACTCAAAGTCTTGGGTATCAAAATGCACATAAGCTTCGAAAATCATATCCTAATAGTTGGGACATAAATCAAGCAGCCGGAAGAGACTGGATGTATGGGTTTATGAAAAGGCATTTCGATTTAAGCTTAAGGAAACCTGAAAAACGCGTTTGGCACGAGCTACAGCTTTTAATGTTACAAATGTGGGATAACTTTTTAATAACTATGTGCAAGTTATGGAGAATAATAAATTCTCTGCTTCTAAAATATTTAATCTTGATGAAACTGGCATGTTATGTAATCTCCAAAGGTTCAATTAAACCTATTCAGTTGTATTATGGGATTTAATTTTTGACTTTTGTCTAGGATATGGCGGAAAAGTCGAAAAGACAAGTGAGCCAAATTGTTTCGGCAGTACGTGGTGAGTTGGTAACGTTTTGTGCAATTGTGAATGCCGTAGGGAACTCGCTTCCACCAGTGTTCATCTTTCCCCGTGTTCGATACAAAGACCATTTTTTTACAAGAAGCTCCGTCTGGAAGTTTGGGTCTTGCAATAAAAACTGGGTGGATGACTACTGATCTCTTCCCTGAAGTGTTCAAACATATCCAAATCCATACTCAGTGCACCAAGGACAATCGTATTCTTTTGCTGATGGACAACCGTAATAGTCACTGCAATAGATTTTGCAAGAACGTGGGGAATCGTTCTCCTCTCATTTCCACCACATTGTTCACACAAGCTACAGCCACTAGACGTAGAGATTTTCGGTCTACGATCTACAATAGACCTCAGCTTGCAAAGCGTGCTTATGAAAGTGCTTTTACCGCAACAAATATTATGTCATCATTTCAAAAACCAGGAATTTGGCCGCTAAACCGGCTTATATTTGACAAAAATGATTCTGCTGGTGCATATGTAATAGATCAGCCATATAATCAACCTATTTTAAGCGATACTTCTCTTCTAGAAAGTAATCAACAAAATTTGCAACATCAAAACCAACAACCATCAACATCGCGGCAAGCTGCTTCAAATTCGGTCATAACAGAGCAGATAAGACCTAATCCAAAAGCTGCACCTCGCAAGGAGACATGTAAGGGTTGTGAAGGAAGGATGGATAGAAACAAAAAACACGATAAATCTAATAAAATAAAAAAGCGTTCAAAGCCCTTTTCCTGAAAACCCTTATGAAACATCGGAATCAGAAACTCTGCAGGATTTTCCCGATTCTGACGATTGCTCAATATTTTCTGAGGAAAACGAAAACCTTCCGAAGCTTTTAGTTGAAGACGACATTATTGAGCCAGAAGATTTTGTGCGAGTAAAATTTGCCCAAATCAAAGACAGGCAAGTGTTTTACAATGGTAGAATTGAGCAGGCATATGAAACAAAAGGTTTCAACAAAAGCAAACATTTTTGTATTTTATTTTTTTTTTTTTATAATTTATTACGACTAAGTTATTACAACTCATTTAGCAATTTTTCCTTTTTTATTTTAATTCTCTGATAGTTGGGCTATAACACAGTAGTTATTCCCAGTGGGCCCAGTACTTCCTGTTACATCAGCAAGTTTCAGTTCTGAGGAACTAAATGAAGCGGCTTAGTTCTCTTTAGCCGTCTCATCACTGTGCTGTCGACGTCGTTGACAATATGTTGAATATCCGTGTTTTCATGCAGGTGTAATCGCTGGATATATTTTTTGGCATTTTTTGTGGTTTCTTCGTTGACGGTTTCCATCTTTAGATCCCTATGTAGATTACCGTTTCTAATATACCAAGGTGCATTGACAATGCATCGCAGTACTTTGTTCTGGAACGTTTGTATAATTTTAACGTTCGTTTTCTTTGTGCATCCCCAGAACTGGATGCCATAGGTCCACACAGGCTTAAGTATTTGCCTGTATAAAAGCAGTTTATTGTGAATGGTAAGCTCACCATTTCTTCCAATGAGCCAATACATTTTTCTGAACTTTATATCCAATTCTTGCCTTTTTTTTTTTGACATGCTCTTTCCATTTTAACTTGGCGTCGAGCGTCATACCTAGGTATTTTGCCGTGTTCGCATGTGGTATTTCCTGCCTTTATTTAGATAGGTAAGTGATCAACTTTTAGATAGGTAAATGTTGTGTGAATTGATTTTAGCTCATTCAATTTTAATCTCCATTTTTTTGTCCAGTGGACAATCTCATTCACAGTGTGCTGTAATCTGCTGGTTGTTTCTTCGATTGGAGTTCCAACCGCCAAGATTGCAGTATCATCCGCAAAGTTTGCAATATCAGTTTCTCCAGTAATAGGTATGTCTCTCGTATAAAGCAAATACAAGACTGGTCCGAGCACGATCTCTTGTGGTACGCCTGCTTTAATTCTTTTCAGTGATGAGAACTCTCCTTCATATTTCACCCTGAAATCTCCCTTCATTGTATGATTTTAATATCGCATAGAACTGCTTAGGAAGGTCGCGTTGTAACTTATATTCAAGTTCTCGATGCCAGACTCGGTCAAAGGCCTGGGCAACATCAAGGAAAACTCCAGAACATACCTTTTGTTTTCAAGCGTCTTCTCAATCACGTTAGTGACTCTAAGTACCTGCTCAATGGTGGAGTGTTTCTCTCTGAAACCAAATTGATTCGATGGTAACAGGTGTCTTTCTTCAATCAGAGGTCTCATCCTTTTGAGGAGCAATTTTTCGAAGAGTTTGGACAATGATGGTAATACAGATATAGGTCTGTATGATGTTTTCTCATTAGGTGGCTTATTAGGCTTAGGTATCATAATAACTTCTGCTATTTTCCACTGCTGAGGAACATATTTCATTCTAAAAGCTGCGTTAATTATGTGTAGCACCTTCTTAAGACATTTTCCTCGCAAATTTTAATAACTTTTCTTGTAATAAGATCGTATCCAGGAGCCTTTTTTGCATTTAGGTTATGTTTGATTTCATTTTTGAGTTCTTTCATTGTAACTGGTTGTATGTCTAACTCATCTTCTGTTTGCATTAGAAAGGTATTTTCATCTGCTGTTTGTCCTCTAGTCAAAGGTTGGAACGTCTCTTCCAGATGTTCAGCAAAAAGATCAGCTTTATCTTTGGGGCTTTTGGCCCAAGTACCATCTGCTTTTTTAATTGGCGGCACCTGCTCTTTTGGTCTCTTTAGTCCTTTGTAGCTTTCCATAAAGAGTAAACGCTTTCTTTGTGGCCAGAAAGATTTATTAAATATTTGTTAAAGCTTACCGCTTTGGTTTCTTGTATTAATTTCTGCAGCTTGTTTTTGAGTTGATTGTAGATAGTTTTGCCTCCTGTGCTCGATATATATGCCAGATTTTGCGAGCTTTTCTCTTTTCTCTGACCAGATTACTTATTTCCTGTGTATATGTTTCATTCTTGTGAAGTTTATTTTTGGCAGGGGGACTGCTTTCCCATGCTGCGGTCTGAATATTGTTTATGAGCAGCTCTACTTCTCTTTCAAGTTGTGTTCGATTTATGATTGGGACTTGAAGATCAATCAATCTTTCCTCAATTAACAATGCGAATTTTCCCCAATTGGTCTTCCCAATTGTTAACCTTGGTGGCTTTTTCAATTATTGTTTCACTGATCGTAAGTATGATTGGAGAATGATCCTGGGATAACCCTTCATTATTTTCGATGTGGATATAGTTTTCTGAAATACCTTTGGCCATGAAAAATTCAATCACGTCTGGTATTTTGTTTGTATCCGTTGGCCAGTAAGTAGGAATACCACTTGAATGAAATTCGCAGTTTATTTGATGTCCAGCTTCTAATAGTTCTCTACCTTTAGGTGATATTAGTCTCGAACCCCAATGCGTATGTTTGGCATTGAAGTCTCCTCCTATAACGAAATTTGAGCCCATCATTTTGAGCATTGAGAGGTAATCATCCTTTTTAAGTTGATGCCTTGGTGGACAATATATCGCAGCAACCCGCAGCTATTTGATGTTATCTCTGATGAATATTGTTGTTCCACCCCTAGCTCTTTCTGCTGGATGTATAGAATGGTAACAAGAGTAACCTTTTATTTTTGCATAAGACTTTCTAGTGAAATGGCTCTCTGCTATTAAGCATATATCAATTTTTTCTGTATTCAAAAAGATTTCTAGCTCTGGAAGATGCTGTAGAAGTCCATTAGCATTCCAGGTTAATATTCTTAGTGTTTTGTTCATTTTTTTGGAGTGAAGGATCAGAAGATAAAGCAACTTTTTTGCTAGAAATCTCCTTAATTTTTTCTCGATGTCCTACTTGTTGTTCAAGATTAACTTGTCTCTTGTTTAGAAACTCTATATTTTCTTCTATTTTAGAAAGGCGATTGACATTAACATTCAAGGTGTTTTGAATTGTTGTCATAGCTTGTTGAATTCCAACATTTTGATCTGTAGGCCCAGGTAGTTCTTATCTTGCTGCTTGTGAGTATGAGAATCCCTCTGCCACTTTCGTACTATGGAACGTAGTGACAGTTTTCGTCGGGATTTTTTTTTCTTTCGTTGCTCTCTTTGGCTGGTTTTTGTTTGTCCTACTTCGCATGTTTTGCAGTGTTTTGGCTACTTCACACCCTCTATAACTAGCAGGATGGGATCCTTGGCAGTTAGCACATTTTGCTGGAGTGTTCTTATCTATCACGCATTCTTTAGTGTCATGCTTTCCCGCACATTTTACGCATCTGATTTCACGATTGCAGTATTTTTGCGTGTGGTTGTATGCCTGACAATTTTTTCATTGTGGTATGATCCCTGTTACCTTTTTCAATGGCTCCATTCGGACAACCATTCCCAAGATGTTCCTAATATTGAATATGTTCTCAATTTTCTCTGAGTTTGTAAAGGTCAGAGTGAATAGTGGTAACTTTATTTTATTAACTATACTCCCTTCTTTGCCGGTAGACTTCCTTTCAGTTTTACACATATTAACTGCATCTAAGATCGTTAAATTTTTTCTTTTGAGGTCTTCAATTATCTCATCTGGTATGCATGTTTGATGTAGACCCCTAGCAACTACTCTAATGGGTCTGGTAGTTTTATCTTCATATGTATACCATTGTAGACCTTTATCATTCAATACAGTTGAAAGTTTTCTATAACCGTCTGGATCAGGCATATTTATCCTCCAGACGTTGTTGTTTAGCGCACAAGCTTATACTCCTTTTCTGTCACTTCTTTCATTAGCGCTTGAATAACGCTAAATTTACCGACATGTGTGATATTGATTGGTGGTGGTGGTTTTTCTTTCTTGGTCTTGCTGATAGTTGGTAATTGGTTTACCTTTGCTCCCGATATGTTCACACTAGTGTTCATTTCTGGGGACGATTCAGCTTTCCTTTTACTAGAAGAATTTACTTCCTTTGTTTTTTGCTTTTTTAAGAGCCATTTTTGACTTTTTCATTATCCAATTGGTCTCTCTTTCTAAATCTTCCTCGTCGGTTTGGTACTCAATTAAGTTAGCACATTCCGTTTCTTTGTTGTTGTTTTCCTAGTTTAGGGCTTCTACTTCAACCGAAACTTCATGACCAGTTTGGTAGTCCATCTTTAGATTATGTTTAAGGTTTTTAACTTCTTCTTCAAGAAGTTGTATATGGTGCTGTATCCATTGAATTGCTTTATTTAATTCTTTATTTTCTTGTCTAGACTCGGCTAGAGCTTTGATTACTTCCTCAGATTGAGGGTTATTATTAGTTACTTTAGACGCAGTCGCGACTGTCGCAGCCCTCTTTAGTTGTAGTGTACAACTACTTACATTTAGAACCTTTAGAATTGGTGATCTCAACATTTTCGTGCTCTTAGGAAAGTTGTTCCCTTTATTTTGCAATAGTTGGTCCCCCTCAGATAACGGCATCCAACGATGATGATTGATTTGATGCTGTTAGAGACACATCCGTCTCGTTTTCTAATTTCGTTAGGATATTATTATTATTTCCAATCATTTTTATTCCCACGAGTAGCACGAGAAGTAACGGTCACCCATGACAGAGCTCTGCATTATCATGGGAAGGCTACGGGTTTAATCCGAACGTCGCCAAATTCGGAGTTCACATACTAACGACTAAGCACCCTCTTAGCCACGCAGCCATCGGCGTATGCAGTGCCACCTTAGCTTGGGTGTGCTAGTTTTTAATCCGCCCCGAGTATTTGATTTCCCCGGTACCTACCATATCTGGCAAGCTTTCCCCTATCCGCCACCTGGGGAGGCGCCTGATAGGGGAACTAGAAAGCCCCACACAGGTTCAAGAAAACATAATAATTATTAGATCAGAAGAAGTGACATTGTTGCGAAATTGGCTGATCCAAGCCAAATCCCAGGAACTATAAGGACTAAAGGTTACTATAGGTTTACCGTCGATTTAAGCGGTTACAACATGCGATAAATATTCGTAAGTCTGTTTAATTAATTTTATTTTGTGATATTATTTTATTTTAATAAAGTTATGTTAATCAACTATATCTATTTGGGGTTGTTTAGTTTATTTTTATCACACAGGAAAATTTCACTTGCTTACCTTTACCCCACTGTAGGAGTAAGCGGAAAATATACTTTTTTGTAAGCTGCTTTTTAAATATATTAAAAGGATTTTTTTTTGCTTCGGACAGACCTATTGTATATGCCAAACTTCATAAAATAATCTACGTATCGAAAAATTCCGAATATTTCAGTTTTAAAGCTTTTATTAAGTAAATTGTGGAAAGTGCTTACTTTAGCCCCACTTCCCCTACTAACCTATTTTACAACGCATTTGGCAATTGCAATGGAAATTATTTTATTATTTATACATCTCATTGATACTTACATATTCTAAAAGTTTTTTAATTTTTTATCTAGTGGTCTCCCCACATCACAACTTAATTAATTACTTAACATATATGTATATTATTGGTGCATTATAATACTTGACCGTTGTACACTTAGGCACGTAATTCTTGTTGTAAAATTATTGAACGTCGAAAAATAATAAAAGTAAATAAAATATTGTTTCTGTGGTCCTTCCGCTATCTATAACGATAATCATCTTTCAACCTCTTTTAACTTTTAAATAGGGTAACACTTTTCATAACAATTAAAATCCTCAAATATTTCATTTACCGAAGCTATAGACATAGTTATATACGTGGAGTGCCGCCTAGGCCAAGCTTTAAGTTGAGTAACAGGCATAAGTATTATGGCAACCGCACAACAAATATTAAAGCTCAGAACTTCAAAATGTGTAATAAGAAGTAGAAACTGTCAAAAGTTTAATTAATAACTTCATTCTTCATTTTCATTGCTTTTTTGCTACAGATTTCTTATATTTTACCTGTTTCTCTATTTTAGCACCAACTAACTAATCTACAGTGATAATATTCTACCCATAATAAGATCCAAATAATTTTTTCCCCTTACACTCTGCACTCCCGTATATTACATCACTGTTTGAATACTGAAGTCATACACAATTTGCAACTCTTTCGTTCGAAGAATTTTCAAAGAGTATATACGGATTTGTCATAATCTGTCAACAAATGATATGCATTTGTCATTAATAATAATAAATAATAAAATATGTAAATTATTTAAAATAAAAGTGAAAAACAAAATTTTCATTAATTTTGTCGTTGTTGTGGAAAATAATTTTCCAACAGAATAGCTTAATGAAAAGTTTCCTAGATTTAACAAAGATAGATGAATTTACGTTTTACATTTTTTTGTTTTTGTTTATCTTAAAGGATGTAATTGATTTATGGTGTGCATTTGTCATACGAAACACTGTTACAATATTAATTGAGTTCAGCGTTAAGCAAAATACGTACTCCTTTAAGTTTAATAACGAATCGAAATATTTTCTTAGTCGTATAATAAGAAAATTCCGATAATTTTTTTTTGTTATGTACCAAAGACGGAAATAAATTCAACTGACATAAAGTTTTGGTTTTTAATGACGATTCATTATATAGTATGTACTATAAAAGCCAGAAGAATATTATAATTTTTTTTATAGTACTCCGTCTCTGTTATCTTTAAACATTTTTGTTATCATTAATTTTCAGTTTTTTTACGTCTTAAGATGAAGTAATTTGTTTAAACAAAAAATTAAATTTATAATTACAAAAAAACTAGTCAAGTAAAATGTTTAAACTCTTTCTTTGAATATTTTGCAGTTGAGCTGTTGCAAAATGAAATATGTCGTGCACATAAAATGAAAATCTGAATAAATTTTCTTTTAAACTTTTCAAATGTGTACTCGTGTTTGCTTATATGTATGTGTACATATAAATTCACATTGTACAGTTATGTACTACATATTTAAATTTCTTTTTCTTGTTTAAATATAATTTCAGAATGAAATCTTACAAAAGAAAGAGTTTGTGAATAATTGTGAATCCTAAGACTTTATGTTGAGGTAGTTTCTGTTTTCGGGCAAAAATCAATTTTGATTATTTGTGTAAATTGTGTCGGAAAGTGATGATTTGTTTTTGGGACAAAAGTAGGACAGAAACGATCTTTTTGTTCTACTTTTTAAAAATTTTACATCCTACGGTGATTTATTTTTTATTTGTCCGACATTTTTTACCTAGTATTTGTATTAGAGGAAGCATAGTAAACCGATTTCGTCAACATCGATGTTGAAAAATCTTCGTATAAATTATATATGTATATAATCAGAGCCTACTCTATAAATAAGAGCCTCCACATTGACTGAATTTTTTACTAAGCTTAAAATAAAGTACATGAAATTTTTTCTTTACTATGAAACTATATGGGAAAACGATTGTTTTCATTTACATTTTAAGTCTATAAGAATTATGAGCTTTTACATTATTTTTATACGAAAATGTTCATAAAACATGTAATTTTATTTGATTGAAAAATCGAATCATGAAAATGTTTATTTCCTAGTGAAAATCCTCTTGGAATATAAACTATTGCTAAACTTTTATGGAATGTTGTTGTTGTAAAATACGTCATAACATAAAATTTATAAACAAATATAACCATCTCTTTTTAGTCTCCTTCTAAAAGCATCGCCACATGACAAAAATCTGCCCGAATACAGATTCATATCATGTGGCAATGCTTTATTAACGACTTTTGTTTAAACCATAGATGTCGCCTACAATTAAAACCATATAAAAAAATCAAATAGGTGATCGAACCGGTCGGATTCAAAAATCGGTCTGATTTTTGATTCGGTTAAACATATTTTTGGTGGCTTCACTGTATAGTAATAACTAAATTGTAATAATAATTAATTTAATACAATTTTTTTTATAAATTTATTAAAATTAAACCATTGCTATGAAAGAAATTATGTTAATTTTACGTAAAAACTTTTCTTTCAAATCGTTTACTCAGTCCGAATCCCTGTTGTTTTTATTTGTGTGTTAAGTGACATCTAGGAATGGGAATAATAAGTAAGAGCTATTTTATTTTATACACCGCTCTCAAATGTTATGACAATTCAAATATTCTAAACAAAAACTTATTTTGAATGGGTCATTAATTTTTGGGAATAAAAATCGATGCCAAATATTAATCATGTTGTATTTATTTTCAGCTGTGACTTAATTTAAATAATATTTCTAATACTTGAGAAATAAATAAGGCATTTATGTTACAGTTAATGTTTGTTGGTTATTTCGTTTATTTGTGATGCATAACAATCTGGGTTGATTTGATTTTTTTGATTTCTTCTCGCTCAATGCATATTATTATAATTTTTTCTCTTTGACTCTCTTTGATTTATTTTAATTTTGGCTGTTCAACGTATTGTCTTTTTTTTACCAACCATTGATTTTAGTTGTGAATAAGTGATGACGTCATTAAATAGAATATTCTCTTTTTAATACATATTGTTGTTGTTGTAGAACGTTTTTTAATTTAATTCCTTTATTTTCTTTTGATTATATCTGGAAAATGGGGAAGCTTGAGAATCTGTGCTTTAAATGAGTTAGTCATTGAGTTGTTTATTAGCGATTTCAGAAAAAATTATTTATCTAAGTTTAATTTTTAATTTATATTTTTTCGTCAATCGAAATCGCGTTTTTTCATACAAACTCTATGAAAATAAATTATTTTTTAGTGTTTCTATGTCCTTTATTTTAAGTTCATTTTTTACATGCCGGCTCTATTCATATCAAGATGGTTCTGATATAATACACAAGCCAAGAAAAAGCGTAGCCATAGGGCATTTCCACTCTTCTCTCAGTATAAATATTTTCATCTTAATTCTATAAAATAATCTATTAACAAACAGTATAAAAATACTAAAAGTATAATGGAAAGAACGTGTAAATGCTCTATCGTCGTTTCATTTCCGATAAAAATAGATAAAGAGCTGCTGAGAACTGAGAATGTGAAAAAATGAAAAGTACAAAAAGGTATAAAAAAATAAACGATACAAAACACAATTTATGCATGCACATTCATGATTGATGATTCACACAATCTTATACAGCAAGAATATATTTTTTGAATTTCGTCCAAATTTTATTCTCATTTCAATTAATGCTTTGCTTGCGGATATACGTATTATTTTGGATTTTGATTTTATTTCAGGCTTAAAAAAATATTTGTTTTACAATTTATATCAAAAATATAACATTGGAAGAAAACGTCACACAATTATTTTTCTTTGAACCATGCCCAAACCCCAATTTGGTTAGATACTTCCACATGTTCTTTTAAGGTAGGTCCATATTTTGATTTAAACAACCTGATTTTGCTTTACGAATACTACTAGTGACACGCAACAAGGGAATTACCATTCGAGGAAAATAGTGTTGCCCTGCCATGGGCGGACATGTTGTCGGCGTTAACAAGCGACTTTCATATGCCAGACTACCTTCTGCGAATAATGCATAGCTACCTTCAAGATAGAAGGCTTATGTTTGAAACCATGGAGGGTAAATATAGCAAAGAGATCACGGGAGGTGCTGCTCAAGGGTTCATTCTAGGTCCCGATTTGTGGAACGCATCTTACGACGGCATATTGCGTATGGAAATGCCAGATGACACCTTCATGGTGGGGTATGCAGATGATATAGCGGCAGTAATTATCGCTCGAAACATAGAGGATGTACAGCGTAAGCTTAACCAGGATATGCGCAGAGCAAACTCGTGGTTAGGCAGCCGTGGTTTAGCCCTAGCAACGGAAAAAACAGAGCTTGTGCTGCTTACGAGACGACACATGGCGACCGATGTACTGTTCGAGGTGGTAAAACTAACACAGCAATTAAGTACCTGGGGGTCTACCTGGACACAAAAGTAAATTTTGGAGAACAAATCAGACATTCTGCAGAGAAAGCAAACAAAGTCTTTTTTGCTCTGAGTAGGCTGATGACGAATGTCGGAGATCCAACGGCGGCGAAACGGAAACTACTGATGTCGGTCATAAATTCTATACTTTTATACGGGTGTGAAATATGGGCGGACACACTAAAGACGGATAAATATAGGAAAGTAATGGCTACTGTACAGCGTCAGATTACACTTGATCTCATTATTTAATTCCTGTAATGTTACACATCGAATATCATATTCATCAATTTTGCTAACTGTTATTATGTTTTCATCTGCTGTTTGCCTAGGTAACGGTTGAAAGGTGTCTTCCAAGTGAGCCCCAAATAAAATAGCTTTTTGCTTGTCGCTTTTGGCCCAGGTTCCTTCCCCATTTTTAATAGGCGGCACATGCATTTTGGTTCTTTTTAATCCCTTTGTTGCTTTCCAAAGAGAGTAATCAGTATCTTTATGTTCGGTGAGACCATTTAAGTACTTGTTAATAGTTTCGTTCTTAATTTTTTTTATAAGTTGTTTTAGTTTATTGCATAGAAAATTAAAAAAAAAAATTTTTCCGGGGCGCGTGTCCTTTGCCAGGTCTTTCTTGCCTTCCGTTTCTCTCTAACTAACTCCCTGATCTCAATAGGATAATTTTGATTCCTACGGGATTCGGTGTGACTAGCAGGAGAACTTTCCCATGCTGCTTGTTGAATAGTACTGTTAAATACCTCTAGTTCGTCTTCCAACTGTACCGGTGTTTTAATCGGCACTCGTAGATTTATTTGCATTTCAATTAATTCTTGGAATAGGTCCCAGTTAGTTCTATTGTTTGTTAATTTAGGCGGGTTATCCTTATTAATTATCATTGTGCTGAGAGTCATGATAACAGGTGTATGATCGGAATATATCCCCTCGCTGTTTTCGACGCACATGTAATCCTCGAATATCCCTTTCGTTACATAGAAATAAATGAGATCTGGTATTTTATTTATATCAGCAGGCCAGTAAGTTGGTTTACCTCCAGGTAGAACTCGCAGTTATTTACTCGTCCGGCTTCGAATAGCTCTTTTCCTTTATGGGTTGTAAGTCTTGATCCCCAATAGGTGTTTTTCCGTTAAAGTCACCACCAATAATAAAATTGGATCCTAGTGATCTAAAGAGTCATTGTTTAGATTATAGCGTGGAGGGCAGTAGATAGAGCAAATACTGTATTCATTATTATTGTTAGTTTCAACTTTTTTGGTTCTTCATAGCGTTTGAGATTCTTTTACACTATTACTGTTGATCCTCCTCTGGGTTTTCCTCCTGGGTGAACAGCATGGTAACATTCATAATCACGTATTTTAATAAATGATGTTTTTGTCAAATGGCTCTCCGATATAAGGCATATATCTATTTTTTCTAAATTTAGAAAAATTTCTAACTCTGGAACATGCTGCGCTAGTCCGTTCGCATTCCAGGTGACAATTCTTAATGTTCTGCTCATTTTAGTATATGAGGGCTGTTACCTCGTTCGTGGTTTGATGCATATCTAGACGCTTATATAAAGCTTCTAGACCACGTTCTTGCTTTGCTAGCCGTATATTTATGGCTTCTATGCTTCAACATATCCTTTCAAGGGGATTATCATTCATAGCATTAGCTAAATAAGTGATAAAGTAGATTTAGTTAATCAGTTTTCGCCATTGCCTGTCAAAATATAAAATAAATTTTAAAAACGGCCAAATTATTTTTATTACTTATTAGTTAAGTTTAAAATGAATCATATTATAGCTTCAATGCACATTTAATGCTAAAAATACAAATTTAGTTTTTATAAAATTTTATTTTCTTCTCATGGAACATGAATCGGAAATCTGTATTTCTCGCTGAAAATACTTTTCATTAAACTTTTCACGGAACGAGAACTAACCCCCTATTCTCGAACGAATTTGGAGTCTAACCATCGGCTCCTATAACTGTTGTGACGCAATAGAACAGTCTGGAATGATGGTTTGGAGTCTACACCTAACAAATGTTGCATTATTTATCGAAATAATCTCTCTTCAGCACGCGTGTAATCCAACCTTTACCTGTCTAATTAAGCTACTGCGTTATATTTAATTTATAATACCATTTCCAGTTATCAAGCCAACAAGAGTAAACCTTGATTCGAAGAAATTACAAAACCAATTAAAATTTAATTAGTTTTTCTATTCTTCTCCATTTTCACATTGCACATACAAAATTCATCTTAGAAACTAAAACTAGAGACTTAAAAAAATTAATAACAATAATAAAAATAACAAGAAGAAGAATATCTACATACAAATTGTTATGCACGTACATGAAACATAATTTACTTGAAAAACGGAAACATAATCTTAGACATAAAATTATAGTCTTGAAGTCATACATGTATATAGAGATAGAAAATATGTATGTATACCATATAATATGTCTTATCATGTACGTATATGATGATATATTTTATCAAAAGTTTTCCCATCTTCTGTAGATTTTAATTAATTATTTGGTACAAGCGAGTAAGTTTTCCTAATTGAGGTTGAATATGTGTAGTACACACAAAGGTTAGACATGACAAAAAAAAATGTGCTTCACTATAAAGTACAAAAGCACGTATTACCGGAATATTGAAGACGTAAATCTCTGTTGCTTCAATTACAAAACTAATTAATTTATTTGTTTACCTAATTAAAACAATTTGTATTAAATTTCCATATTTTTTGATTTTTGTTTTTTTTTTTTTTTAATTTAAAATAATTTATTTTGTTTGTTATTTAATTATATAAATAATTAATTTATTTGTTGAAAATTCGTTTTTTTTGTATTTCGGTATACGTTTGTTGGTTTAAATTAAATTTGAATAAATTATATTTTGTAATAATATTAATTTATATAACGAAATAATAAAGGCAAAAATTTATGCAAAAATTAAATTTCTGAAGAAAGCATAAATATGAAAATATGAAAATTTAATTTTCAAATGTTTTTTTTTTGTTACATTTTCCAAAAATATGGAATTGAATTTTATTCTGTTTTTTATATGGGTCTGAATAAACAATTAAGGATTCCGTAAATTCTGGTAGATGCTTTTCGCAAGGTTATTGATTTTTTTTTCTGAATAGGTAGTCGCAATCGCAGTCCACCAATTATTTCATCTTCGCATTTAGATTGTATTCTAATTGGATGTTATTTTCTTATCTTAATTGGAAATTTCTAGATAATTGTCCAGAAAAAAAAACAAACAAATTCGAACAATAGACGAATTGAGTTTCTTTTGTTTGGTTAATTAATGTTAACAATAACAAAATATAGCTTTGGTTCAATTATACAACCCAGACTAGTTACTTTCAGTAAGGCCCGGAATTAGGTACTGTAACACTACCAAATTCTATGTCTGTAA
Source organism: Tipula vernalis (assembly GCA_958295665.1). Classification (NCBI taxonomy): domain Eukaryota; kingdom Metazoa; phylum Arthropoda; class Insecta; order Diptera; family Tipulidae; genus Tipula; species Tipula vernalis. The sequence goes on along the minus strand of OY282558.1, from coordinate 384,605,632 downwards.
AAACAATTGAATAAACGCGATTTTGCGCGTGTCGATTGGATTAGTTTCAAATTCTGAATGATTCCAAGCGTACAGTGCTACCTGCATCGCTAATTATTCTATTGTTAGCGCGGTTCTGGTGTACTTTATCACTTCACGCTGTTCTTCACTTAGTTTACAATAAAATCGAGTTTTACTTATAATTATTATTATTTAAGATGTTTTTACTTTTTCCGCTATAACGGAGTTTTAATGGGTAAGTGTTGTAACCGCCAAATATTTTAACATTGAAAATGTTTTACGGACCGCTATCTATATATTTTGGTCACGAAAAAGCGTTACGTTTTTATATAAAAATAATATTTTTCTGTTTTGTTTTGTTAGTTTGCTTGCTACGTATTATGCCGCATACTCGAAAAAAATCAGTAAGCGGCATTACACGTAAATAAAAATGTTGTTTTTGTTTTGTGTAAAATTTGTTTAAATATAAAAATAATATTTTGGTTTTGTTAGTTTGTGTAAGATCTTGCTACGTATTACAAGTAAATAAAAATTTTGTTTTGTTAGTTGTGTAAATTGCTATACGTATTACACGTAAATAAAAATTTAAAAAAACGATTTGAATTAAAAAGTAAATTTTTTATAAAATAAAGATTGGTTCGAGATGGCTCCTCTTACTTCCGCCCAACGACAAGCCAATTATCGTAAGAGAAAGCGTGAGCAGTTAAATGTTTCTATTGGTTCCAGTTCTGCTTCTACAGCGGCAGAGCGTCAAGCGGCTTGTAGAAAACGGAAACGAGAGCAAACTATCACGATTAATTTAGAATCTAAATGGAATATGGAGTTTAAAAAGAGATTTGCAGATAATGGTTTCGGCTTCGTGTGCAATGTATGCGATCGTTTATGGTACAAAAATGATTTATCACGCATTTCATCTAAATGCTATGCCTTAATTCAGAAAGAATTTCCTTTACAGTGTGTAAAGAATATGATGGCGTGTAGTACATGTAAATCATCGATTGATAAGCATAAAATTCCACAATTATCGAGTTCCAATGGATTTAAATATCCTGAATATCCAAATCATCTACCGGATTTGGGTGTAATTGCTGAACAGCTGGTATCACCTAGATTACCTTTCATGCAAATTAGACGTTTACGGTATCAACAGGGCACCTATAAAATTATCGGACAAGTGATAAATGTTCCTGTTGATGTAAATAATATGGTGAATATGCTTCCTAGAGCATTAGATGATGATTTTACTATTAATGTAAATATAAAGCGACATCTTCTACATAAATCTTCCTACATCGAAGGATTTGTAAACAAAGACACGGCTAAAAAATGGTTAAATTACCTTATTAATAAACCGTTGTACGTGCATCACAATATACAGATTGATGAACATTTTTTTTTACAATCAATTGCATCTAAGGACGTCGATGTATTAGAACCATTGGAATTTGATGATGCTCAAGAAAATTTATTAGGTCAACAGCATACTTTATTTTGGAGTGAAGATAAATATTTAAATTTGGCTCCAGGCCAAAAAGAAAAGCCATTAAGTCTATTGTATGATCAATATGCTGAAGAGTTATCATTTCCTAAAATTTATTTGGGATATCCTCGTGTCTTTAAATCAGATGTGAATGTTACACCTTTCATGATGGCCACATCTGAAATTCGACGACGAGATCGTCGTGGTGTAACCCCACACCATATATTATACATGGCAATGAAGATTTTGATAATTCGTGTGAGTGAAGGATTGTATTTAGCTTTTCGAGCCTCTGATATGGAACATACGACTAGAAAGATGATAGAGGATAAAGATTACATAGAATCGTGTATTGATACAAATTTATCGTTCATGAAAAGTATTCCAAACTCAGCTCAATATTGGATTGAACGAAAGAGAAGTTTATTTGCTATGATGCGACAATTAGGAAAATCAACGATGTTTTTAACACTTAGTGCATCTGAAGTAAAGTGGGATGATTTAATACGATTGTTGCATCGATTAAAATAACATCGAGAAGCAGATAATGTTGAATCATTGAGTGCAATGGCTCGAGCTTCTCTTGTAAATGAAGATCCGGTTACGTGTAATTTATATTTTAACAAATTAGTTGATGTGCTGATGGCTATGCTTCAGCTAAAGAAAAATGGTCCTTTTGGTGATAACTATGTCGTTGATTACTTTAAACGAATTGAATTTCAACATCGTGGTAGTGCACACGCTCATATTCTATTGTGGTTGAATAATGCTTCCGATGAAAAAGTTGGTGCAGATATGTCGGAAAGTATTAAATTGATTGATCGTTTGGTGTCCGTTGATAAAAATCATTTATCACCTAAGTTTATAGATTCTCAGACACATCGACATACTTTTACTTGTTATAAAAGAAATACTACAATTTGTAGATTTCACGCTCCATTCTTTCCTATGGTTCGCACTGAAGTACTGCTGCCTTTAACTACTAATGATGGGCGTACATTTAATCAATTAAAACAAAATTTAGAAAATGAGTCGTATGATAGTATCGAGCAGTTTTGGAGTAAAAATTGAATATTAAATGAAGGACAGTATTATTCGATAATACAATCAGGTTTATCAAGACCAATGATGTTTCCTCAGCGAGATATAAAAAATATATGGACCAATAATTTTAATCCTTGGTTAGCTTCGATCTTACGGTCAAACATGGATTTACAGTATATTCTAGAAGAATATTCGTGTGCCGCGTATATGTGGCCGATTATATAAATAAAACAAATCGTGGTATTAGTAATTTACATAGAAAGTTGTTACAACTGCAAGATGAACATCCCGAAAAGGATTATGCTGAGATATTAATATCCATTGGAATATAAGTTTTAAATTCCGTCGAAATGAGTGCTCAAGAGGCAGCCTGGTTTCTATTGAGGTTACCTATGTCTAAAACTAGTAGAAATATTGAATTTATTACAACATCTTGGCCACAGGATAGGTTAAAAGTTAGAAAAACTAAAGAACAATTGGATCGAGAAATGTGAATACTGTATCTTTGATTGATTTTGTATCACTTTGGACAAAACGTCCGAGTGGTGAATATTACATGAGAAAACAAGCTAAAATCGTTCGTTGGATTGACAATGATGTTGATAAAGACTATGATAATTACAGACGAGAGATGGTTTTATTATTCCATTCATTTAGAAATGAAGAGGATGATTTATTGAGCGGTGAAAAGTACAAACAAATATATCTAGAAAATGAACAACAACTGTTAAAATTAAAGAAAAAATATTGTTCTAATCTCGATATTGTGGCAACCTTAAAAATTTGTCGAGAGATGAATCAACTTGAAGATGAAGAAGTCTTAAAGTCCGATATTGTGGATGATGTATACATAAATCGTCTTGTTGATTATGATATGATCGCAAACACACCAAATAACGACGATATAAAAAATTTACAAATGGATAGAATTGGTATCGTAGCAAAGCGAGAAAATGTTCTTAACCACGTGGATTATTGTTCTATGATTCGACTTACAAATAAAGAACAACGCGAATTAATTTTAGAGGCGATTTATCGTTTACATGATTCGGATAGTGATCCAATAGTCCAATAGTCCAATAGTGATCAAATATTCTTTAGTGGTCCTGCTGGTTGTGGCAAGACTTTTACATTAAAAGCATTGATGGAAACATACAATCGATTTTCACAGCAGCATAATGCTATATATAATGCCTACATATCTTGTGCATCCACTGGTAAAGCTGCAGTGGCGAAAAGAGACTCTGGTTTTACTTATCAAAATTTACAAATGTATCGATCTACTTTTCGTAATATTTGTATTGTATTTATTGACGAAGTCAGTATGATTGGAGCAGAATTATTAAACACGTTAAATTCAAAATTACAACAAGTTACCAGTGAATTCGATAAGCCATTTGGTGGAATGAATATCGTTTTTTGTGGAGATCTGCGACAGTTACCACCTGCTCGTGCTACGCCAATATATCGACGTCCGAAAGCAGTATTTGGTGGGGATATCTTGTGGCGTCAAATGAAGTATTTCCCATTACTTAAGGTTGTTCGTCAGAGCGATGTTTTATTCAGTTCGATACTTACTAAAATCGGTAATGGAGATAGTCTTTCTGCTGAAGAGTTGAGCATTATCGAAAGTCGATTTGTAAAAATCGAAGAAATTCAAGATATTTGTTCCGACGGTATACGTTTATTCTTTCGGAATATTGACGTATCATCATACAATAGAGCTAGTTTCCAAAGTGAGACTACAGTTGAGCATGCCGCTACCGATACCTATGTAAATTATACCGATACTACACAGAGAGATCATTTTCGGGAAAAGGTACACCAAATGTCATACAACGAAACGGGTGGTCTATCATATTATTTAAAATTACTGTTGGGGAAACCTTACATGATAACCACAAATGTTAATGTTGTTGATGGTTTAGCCAATGGTGCTATGGGATATCTTCGTTTTATTGAATATCAGCCAGACAATACTATTATTCATCGTCTGTGGTTAGAATTTACAGACCCAAGAATTGGTCGTGCTCTTAGATTAAAATACAAAGTTCATATTCAAGAAAATGTTGAGTTAAAAAACTCGTGGACGCACTCGTTATTAAGCGTAGTGCTACGATTACATCACGAAATAAACAGTTGAAGGTTAAACGAATTCAATTTCCTCTAATCGAAAGTGCTGCTGTAACGATTCATAAATCTCAAGGTGCGACTTACAATAAAATCGTATATATGTATCATCGCAGTCATGAGCATCAATTAGTTTATGTTGTGCTTTCAAGAGTTACGGATCTAAGTGGATTATATTTAACTAATATGGAGAATGATTTCAAGTTTTATCATTCGAACCGTTCAAAAAATTCAGATTTGCGGCGAGAGATGTCTAGATTAGAGACGACGCCATTGGATACCGTGACGAAACGGTGTGAACAGCACATTATGAAGGCCGATGCTAGCACCGCGCTTGTTAATGCGCAAAGTTTACATGCACACAACAAAGATATAACGACGGATAATGTTTTAAATAAAATTATGATCATTCTTTGTACCGAAACTTGGATGGATGATGATAACGTGGTTGAACTGGATGGATTCCAATGTAAAAGTTTTCGGAAACGTAAACGAGTTCGAGCTGGAGGAGTCGCGATTTATAAAAATAATAATTCGCCCCTATCGGTAGATGAACATATTCTTCATATGAATGATCATATACTGGGTAGTAGCCGTTCTACTATGCCTGAAATTGGAGATATATGTGCAGTAGAAGTCGTAATTCGTGGCCAAAGGTGTATTATGGTATCTGTGTATTTAAGCCCAAATACTTGTATGGCAGATATTCGAGCATTTCTTGCAATGAATTTGGGAGCATATACAAGAAAGTTCACAGAAGTGTTTCCGGATATCATACGATTTAATTTGACCGATTTGCCTATGATAGTGGCAGGTGATTTTAATTTAGATATTAAAAAGAAAGAAAACGAAGAGTTTGTGAATTTCATGAAAAATTACTTGGAGATTGATCTTTGTTATACAAAATCTTTATCGACAACAAAGAATAATACGTGTATCGATTTAATGTTCTCAAGAAATTGTGAGGGAGTGGATTATATGAAATATGTTAGTTATTATCATGACCCTATACTTGCGGTGATTAAAGTATCAAAAATGAAAATAAATAAAAAATTATGCTAACTTTAAAATTGGTTTTATTTGTTCGCGGTTAACATTTTCAATGTTTTCGTTGTTTTAATGTTGTTTTAATTAGATCACCAAGGCTTCAAAATAGCCAATTAAAAAATATCGTGTCCTTTCGTCAGTCTTACACTTTCGTTTTGCCCCAATATTAGACGGTAACCTGTTCATTTTGTTTAGTAAGGCGTATTAACCATAGAAAATTATTTATTAGACAATCTTTTTATTACCTCAGAAGACATTTCAACAAATTTTCACTTTTCCCACCATAACGAAGTCATATTGGCTAAGTATTGTAATCACGAAAAAAATTGCAGGACCCCCAAAACATCGATTAAAAAAATGTCGTGTCCGTTCTTCTCTTTTTCCATTATTCCATCATTCCAGTGATATATTTTTGTGATTTTTGTTTTGCCTTCCATTCTCACAAATGTTGATAGATTTGGTCGAAATTTTGTACAAAGATAGATTTTAGTAACAAGCAGTTTATGATAGCTTTTGGATCCATTCGGGTCATGAATAGAAGGGGTTAGGTTAGATTAGGTTAAGCTGGAGTGGCTGCTTAGGCACACCTAGACCGGTATCAGTGCATTGTGAAACCATAGGATACATACCCTTTACTCTTGCTGGCACTATTTTGGGCTACTTATGTTGCGGAGAGTCCGATAGGTTGTCCGTCTTAAACGTACCCAATGTCTCTTTCTACTGCTCGTCCAAATAGCTTCTACAGAAGTCAACAGAAGTCATTTGCCTCCAGACCCAGCCTTCTTGTATGTTCTCCAAAAAGGCAGTGTCTGCTAGGTATAGGTCTCACTCTCACTACGGTGGTGGAGAACCAGTATACCAGCTCCGACTTCAGACCCCATCTATTACCAATGGCATTCCCACAGGAGTACATAGCTATAGTAGCTTTGCCTACCCAGATATCTTGCTTTGTCAGCAAAAGTAAGTCTAGTGCCATTTTAGGTAGGAGGGGGTAAACCGAGATTTTGTATTTCTTAGTAGAGAGTACCAGCACCGTCTTGCACGGGTTAATTCCCTGAACTGATGCATCACGTTCACTATCGTACCCAGGAATTTCCCGGTAATACCTATCACCACATCTTCTGCCTAAGCGAAAACTTCAATACTCTCTCTCTCTCTCTCTCTCTCTCTCTCCAGCGCCCTAGTAATCCATTTACCACTATGTTCCGGAGAAGAGGGGACAAGAGCCCCTGCCTCTTGATTGTAGTCCCCCAGCCCCCTGGAAGTCCTTCTTCAAAAATGACAATCCTTCTCTGACGGAACTCCTTCAAGTTAATCGATTTCTCGATCCAGCTTCTGAAATAATGCCCAGTTATTGGGTCCTGTTTTACCTCTAATATATACATTTAACCTTTCCAGGGTTTTCAAAAGAAAGATCTATTAGTCTTACTTCCTTACGAAAGACATGTGAAATTTTCCCCACTTTCGGGATAAAGACCACATTAAGCTCCATCCAGTACCTAGGGATATAAAATAGCTTCAAACACCATTTGAACATCGCATCCAAATAAGGAAGAATAACTACTGAGTTGTTTTGAAGTGCAGCTGGTATAATATCATTCGGATCAGCCGGTTTGTATGGTTTAAAACTTTTAGGGCCCATGGGATCCATTTCCTGGTTACGATATTATCTGTACACACTGAAAGTGCTTCCTGACTCCTTGCGAAGGAAAGCTGTCCACGACGATTTTTTTCCCCAGTCCATATAAGCTGAAACCTGCCAAAATCTTCAAGTGCCTACTCCCAGGAAGACAGCAGTTGTGTCACGAAAGGCAAATTTAAATTATTTTTCCCAAGAATACAAGATATTATCTTCCCAGACTTACTAGAGGATAAAATATTGCACCACTTGGTTCTGACGGCCCAGATCTTACTAGTGTTAATCCAAGGTTGGATTAGTACCACGTCCTCATCCAAACTTGTCAGTCTGAGGAGTAGATCTACTGAAGCAGCATAAGAATTGTGGAGGTTAATTAACCATTATACGTTTACTTATCTCCATAAATATTTCCCGCTGCCGCATTTGCAATTGTCTTGGAAGTATCCACCCACTTGGCAATACCCACCCAGCTGGCATCACTTTCCAAAGTGATGCTCCTATCTTCTTGAGTTTCGTCAATAACGGCTATCAACACATGCTCGTTCAAGACATCGCTGAACAGCTTTGCCTTGTGTCCACTGGAGGAGCCCGACTTTGTCTCAGTCAGAAGGCAACAATTCCTTTCCGAGTTTTCGCAGTCCACTTATCAAGAATCCTAAAGGCCGAGCGACGATTCCGATATCTTTTCTTGGCCGGAGGGATATCCCTCATCCCTTTATCCTGTGTCACCCGTCTGATTCGAGGTACCTCCCTTCATTTTTACCGGCTTTTCCAGAGTGCCGGTGCTCTTAATTTTTTTGTTTTAAAGATCCATAACGATTCCTACTAGTATCGGAGAAAGAGAGATAGGCCTGTGCGGAGATCCGTATACCCAGGTAAGGATAATTACAACTGGAGACCGCCTGATATCTGGAGAGCCCCGTTAACGACTGGGATTTGTTTGATTGGCCAACTTAGAAGATCATCGGCACGGGTCGCTTTACACCTTAATCCTGCTCATTTTCCATTATTTAGCGTGACGCGCACCTTTTACCTAGATCACTATTTAACACCCGCTCAATGAGCGTGGACCCGGAGGCAACGGCTATTATAAGGCTTCAAATTAGTTTCTTTTTTATAAATTTGTCTATAAAAATCTGCGAAAAATTAAAAAAATAATCACAGACAATTACAACTATTTTTCGAAATATTTTTCGGACAGAATCATCAAGCTTAGGTACATATACAGTGCATAATTGTCGAACAAATGTTATAACTAACGACCAAGCCAAACTCAGCGAAACTTCGTGGTAAAGGTCCAAGACAGTAGCCCTTAACTTTTCAATCAGTAGGTACACTCGACTTATCACGATATATAGTGGGCAAATGGTAAATTTATTTGCTTGACTTTTTTATTTTTTTTTTTACAGGGTGAGCTATACTAGCCCTGTGCAACACGACCATTGAGGTCTGTTGTGCATTCCCAGAAAGTTTCACGTGAAGAGGAGGTTCAAGTCCTTGCCTTGTTTGTGATATATTTTCAAAACGGGTTCCATGTCTGTTTTTGATCTAGTATCACTCCCAGGTACTTAGCCTCCGTCGCCATTTGGAGAATTTCCCCATTTAGAGATAGAGATGGGAGAATTGTTTTCCTCCGATTTGTAAAGAAAGCACAAATAATTTTGCTGGCGGTTACTCTAAGGCCCGCCTCAATACACCAGCCGCTTACCAACTCGAGGGCATATTGCATACGTTCCGCTATTGTACTATCGAATTTCCCCCTTACCATTAAGACTAGATCGTCTGCGTAGGTGATATTCGAGAAGTGAGAGTTTTTTTAATCTTACAAGTAGTCCATCCATCACGAGTAGCCACAAAAGGGGTGAGAGAACTCCCCCCTGGGGACAACCCCTGGTAGCCGCAATCGTGATGGTTTTATCACCAAAGGAAGCCGTTATCCTCCTGTTTCTAAGCATATTGATTATCCACCCTTTGGTGGAGGAGTCTTTTCCCCTTGCATGTGCTTGTTCTTGAATCATTTCGACCTTGGAATTGTCAAAAGCTCCTTGAATATCGATGAAGGAGCATAACAAAACCTCTTTATTCCGAAGTGTATCTTCGATATTTGTTGTCAGCTCGTGGAGCGCTGTTTCTGTCGATCTCCCAGTCTGATACGAATATTGGCTGGGGTCTAAGGGATCCCTTAGGAGGGCATTGGATCTAATATATAGGCCCAGTATGAGTCTATAAGACCCGTCGTCCACTGCGGATCTTCTTCCGGTTTTCGGGATAAAAATCACCCGCACCTCCCTCCAGCTTCTTGGAACATATTTTAAGCTGTTTCTGGCTCTAAAGAGTCTAATCAAATAAGGCAACAGTATTTGTAGGCCTTGCTGTAAAAATGCAGGATATATAAAATCCCCTCCCGGAGATTTAAAGGGACCAAAGGAATTGACGGCCGATCTTACTTTACCGGGAGTGAAGATCTCTCTTGAGAATCTGTAAGCTTGCCTTGGAATCAGGTAGGGATGCTCGCTGTCTCTGGGAAATGGCCTTTCACCAGGCATTCGAGAGTTTCCTCTCTGCATGTAGTTGTTTCTCCATTCGGTTTCCTTACATATCCCAACGGATTTCGGTGGTCCAATGAGAGTGGCTTCTGGAGTCGACAATCCGCAGGCAGCCTATCTATTTTTTCACAGAAGTCTCTCCAACTCGACCTCTTGCTTTTCCTAAGAGCGACGTTATACTGGGTAAGAGTCATTCGATAGGTTATCCAACCGTTTGTCCTCTTAGCTCTGTTGAAAAGTTTACGAACCCCTCGTCTTTTGGTTTCCAGGGTGTGGTTCCACCAAGGAACGTCCCTTGCCCCCCTGATACGAACCATGGGTGAGCTTGAGTGGTAGGCACCAATAATTGCCTCTGTAACATTGCTTGAAATTCTATCGAGATCCTCAATAGAGTTGATGTTGGTCTGTGGACCAGTTACGTTATCATAAAGTCTTTCATTATAGACTGGCCAATTAGTACGTTTATTTGCATGACTTTCAGCAGTCCTTAAATGTTTATTTGGGCAGCATTTTTCTCTACAGCACTTTGTTATATGTTCTAAGGCATCACATTTAAGGGATCTTAATAGGGTTTCTGATTAGGACACTTCTTGCTTTTGAGGGCACTACTATGATCCAATATGCTGTTTTGCCATCTTTTTGTCCAGTTTTGAAACTATATTTTAGATCAGCATTGTTCATATCACTTGAGATTTGTTTATCGATTGCCTCATTAATATTCTTTAACGTTTCATGTGCTTCTTCATCAAAAATCATGTGATTTTCTATTTGTCCAGATCTTATCGTTTGCTCGTTTCAATCATAATACAGCAGGACAGATAATTTTCTAAACCCTCTTTTTTATCACACCGTTATTTGGAAAAGCAGTATTTTCACTCACTACGCCACTTAGATTTTTTAGGTTCCGCAACCTTTGCACCTAGCTGAAGGAAGGGCGCCTGAACTTTAACATCTCTGCATAAGTTGCCTAACCCTCAGCGTTCTTCAAGGACACAACATCGATTGGTCAATGGCTTTAATGCGTTATCTTACTTTCTGGCTCTTTCGACTACTTTTATTTTTAAGCTCGCTTTAAGCTTCTCTTCGAAGGCAGTAATTGCCTCAGCTCATTCGTAACAGGAATTTACAAAACTTAATATAAAAATTGCAGCTTGTTTAGGGTCAGGGTCTCAGCTCAGCTAGAGAATTAAATATTGAAAAATATTGGCTAACTAGACGTAAGCGCGTGCTACGCACGTGAGATATTAGTCGATAAGCTCTTATATACTACTTCACAGGTCAGTAATATCGGATGATTAACATGCTAGCACTCAGTAAACATCCTAAAAAGATTTTTACTGAGTGCTAGCATGTTAATCATCCGATATTACTGACCTGTGAGGTAGTAGATAAGCGCTTATCGACTGATATCTCACGTGCGTAGCACGCGCTTATGTCTAGTCCACTATATACTGTTGGGTTAATTTCCCAGCCATTAATAGTGGATTGAATGTGTCATCTCGAATCTGCAGTCGGTAGGAGAAGTACTGCATCTGGGATACCCGAAAATGAGACCCACCACCACCAAGTGGAATGTTTGAATGCCACGCTACCCCACCATACGGAAAGAGCAATGGATAGGTCATTGGATCAAGGCCAACATGATCAAATGCAAGAATTGAAGATCTTCTTGCATTTGGATTGTTGGCATCTGGTCTTAAATAGATCAACAGATCCCTCTCCATTGGAGGGTCGCCATTATTATTTCTAAAAGCCACAGCAACTTCGTTTGCAGCTACTGGGTTATTATATCGTCTCTGATCTGATGTTGGATCTTGACGAATAGCCATCATTATGTTGGGAAAACCCCCAACCCCAAGGTCCTAATCTTGCTCTTGTTCAACCTCATAAAGCATTTTGTGGGCTATTCCATACTGGTTGTTGTCTTTCAACAAAGCACCAAGTTCCAACATTAAATCTTTTCAACAATTAGTGTTTCCAGGATATTCCATCCTAGTCCTGGTAGCCTCCTGAGCATCTAAAACATAGAACTGAGCATACTGTCGTTGTTCACCAATAGTAGGGTGCAACATTCGGGCTTTATGGTAAATTTGCCCATGTATGCGAAAGCAGTAAGGGCCATGTCCAGGGGGAGGAGAAACTGAAGCTCCCATTGACATAAATCCAAGCGCACTGTTAAAAGAGCGTATATTTGCCATAAAGTATTTAGATTCATCAGAATTTCCTGTAGTTCCGGTTAAAAGCTCTTGAAAGCGTACAGGGTACTATCTCAGAGGTGGCAGTACTACTTTGCCTTTAGCGCAACAGATAAACTTTTTATCTGTTGGGCGTTCTCCATGAAAATGCTTGGAGTTGCAAAACTCATAAACAGCATCCATGGTCCCACAATAGGCTCAGGGACTAATAACTCATCATCAAAACAATTGTTGGCGATTTCTTGGGCAGTCAATGCCCCACATCTCATTCTGTTTTGTTTATATTGAGACACTTGCATAAGGCGGCGAGTTCTTGCCTCAGAGCTTTCATTAGATCTCATTGCTACCTTTCTTGAACTTTCTGCCTGCCTGTGAGAATTGTTAGAAATTTGTTCACCAGGAAGGCTACTTTGGGCCTGTGAATGTCGTGCAGATGCATCGCGTCTTCTTATCGAGCCACCTCAAGGCTGCCCAAACCCAAATCATAAAAGAAATCAAATTTAATTGTCATTGTTATTTTGGTACGTTACAGCCTGACCAACAGAGTGCGAGGTTTCCTTAAGTTTATTGTTATAATTATACATCCAATCACTACAGAGAAATCTTTAAGTACGTAAATAATTCAAAAAAATTATGTCTAGTTGTCAGTTTCATTGGTTGCTTTGGTTTACTTTATGGTTTCACCCTAATTGTCTAATGCTGCCATCTTAAAGCTTTAGGATACAAAATTTTATATTTTTCATATTGAAATAATTTACTGTATCAGCCTAAATGTTGATTACCAGTTTTACAAAATTTATTACATACGTATTGTTTTACAATACAAAATTTTATGTTTTTCAATTCGTATTAAACCAATAAAATGCCGTTATGAAAAAAAATTATTATTAAAATTATTAATATGGACTTTGACGAGCATCGAACTCGAAATGTTTTCAGTAAGAAAACGAAGTTTGTTGTTACTATGTCATGGTCAAATCATCAACACCTATATCACTTAGCCTACTGACGAATAAAACATGAAGATGTAAATTGGAAAGATAAGAAAAGCACTAAAAAGTGTTTTTATGACCTTTGATCTTGAAGGAGGTCATAATTTCAAAATCAAAGGAGAATGGAGCCGCCTAGATTTTTTCTTGTGATTTTTAGAGCTATAGCATGAGGCTCTAGGACATTGGGAAGTAATTTTCCATAACAATATTAGATATTATTGAAAATTTAGTACAACTTAAGGATCATATATAATAGATATAAAACAGTGCGGAGCTTCCATATATAAAACGCCGTACATTGACGGTGAACAGATTTACACAAAATTTAATAGACAAGTACAAGCCTTTCAAAACACAAAAAAAAAAAGAAATAATTAAACAAAAGTTTAGAACAAATGATTTGGTTTGGTTCTTATACGAGTGATATTTTTTTATTGTGTACATTCTAGAATTTCCACGAAACAAATAAGAATCTATATCAAATTCTACAAGCACATTAAAACCAGTAAAACGAACGAAATGGAATTACGAGTAAGTAGAAAAGGAAACCATTTGCGGTTTCATTTCCGATTTTGCAGAGGAAACTAAAAAAAATTAAAAAACAAGAGTACTACCAAATAGTAAATAAGTAAGTATTCGTTACGAACAACTAACTAAATTTATTTCATACATACTCGTATAAGTACAAAAGTAATATCCTGAACAAAAGGAGTATTACACAAAAAAACAACCCAGAATCATTTTTTTTAGTCGAATGTGGATTATAGTCTTTTACTCTCTTATATACATGCAACAAAATAAGCGATTTTTTGCAAACTCTTTATATAAATGTTCTATTCATCCTACAACAGCGATTTAATTTTAAATTTTAATTAAATTTAGAAATGCAATCGGAAAAAAAACAAAAATAAAAAAAAAACTTTGTACTTAAATTGAAATAAATTCTCCGTACCCTCTTATAACTCTAATTGGACTAATCATCGTTTCAGCTTTTGCTAAGAGTATAAATAACAGTTTTTCAATACTTCAGTATATGGTATGGAATGGAACCACTCACATTAATTCATTTTTAATTTTTTGTATTTTATATTTTCCAGCGAAACTTTTTATTAGACGACTCCAGTAGCGTAACTTAAAATATTCGACCCGACTATTACTTTTTATACTGTGGGTCACATCGATAAACTTTTGGAGCTTCAATAAATGGACAGTCACGTGTAAAATATTAAGGCAGTCAACCAATATAGAAAAAAAACTTTCAGCATTACATAGTCAGTTGTTAAAGAAAAAGTTTACTATCGCCCATTTGCTTATGTTCACTTTTCAATGAATAGTTTTATGTTAAGAGCAACATCCTAATTGGAACTGATCATTAATAGCGAAGACAATGAGATGAGGAGGATAGTCAAAAGATAACCGAAAGTTTCCAGCCGAAAGTAAAAAGTCGATAATGCAGATTACGTTGTTTACATTCCAGCCGAAAATAAAAAAATATCGTGGTTTTCAGCCGAAGGTTAACAGGATAGATGGAATGCATTAAAAAATGTTGTTAATAGTCGTGGAAATTTTTGGTGGAAAATATCGGAAAATGAGAAAAATCCAAAAAATTTTTAAAACTGTAATAAAATCTAGAGTGTACATCTGGAGATGGATTATCTTAATGTGATTTATCACATAATCAGAAATTTCTCGTAGGAAAACTGGGAAAATTCGATTTTCCAAAAATCATTCAATTAGAAGGCTTTTTTCAATATTCTTACATGGCCAACTAATTCTCGTGGAAAATTGTTTAAAATCCGTGGAACCCAAAAAATATTTAGAATTGGTATAAAATCAACTTATAGTCGTAGAGTATCTTCAAAAATCATTCCTTTTTCTATATAGAAAATTCAGTTTAACGATTATGAATCGTTGTAACAGGATCCTATGTCCTCAAAATGTTTGCAGGGTTCAACATTATCGATTTTTTACTTTCGGCCGGAAACTTTCAGGTAACTTTAACAGTATATCAAAGAGCATTTTGAAACATTGAAAAAAAAACTTTGAACTAATCTACATGAAGTCGTATAGGAATTTCGGTAAAAGTGGGTTCTAATGACATTTTTTAAAATAGATAAAGAACATATGACTAACTCAGTCGGTAAAAGAATTTAAATCGAACAAAGCAAGAAAAAATTGTTATAAAATAAGCTTATCGTGATGTCCTCTATAGAATTTAAATACATACAATATACTAAAGTGGCTATATAGCGCCAAACACAACATACAACGAACAGACTTTTCTTGAAAATATATCACATACAGTGGGCATCTCGATAAGGTGATTTCACAAGAATTAATCTTTATCAATGAAGCTCCTTGAGAAATACTTCGTATTTCTTTGTTATTTTCAGTAAATATTCGCACTGACCATGCAATTTGACATAGTTGATAGTTTTTTAAAACTTTGATCTTGAAGGGATATCCTAATGCCATTCCATAAATTTTTAAATTTTAATAGCTAGTAATAAACAGAGTAGATAGTTCACCACCGATTATATATTCGTTTTTCCGACTACCTCGTATTTGCCTTCAAAAATTACTAAACGGGAGCACATTTATGCCCAGAACCAAGAATAAAAACCAATTCTTATAGCAATGATTCTTTAAAAGCTTTTGCACAAACCAATCTAATATTGGTTAAAACGACAATTAAAAAGCTGATTCGGGAACACAGCGATGCTAATAATCAAATTGTCTCATGAAAGCATTATAAATGATGGTCGAAATTATTTCACAGAAATTGATTAGCCACAGATTCAAGACCTATTTTGGCTGCGTTTAAATATAATCCAAACTTCCATGCATCTTTCTTGTCTGGCAAGATTAAATGACTATATTTTATTAACTAAATGACTACATTTTATTAATGGAGTCTAGGCGTCTGGTGAAGGGGAAAACAAAGCTATGTAGTAATCACCAGCTCCGTAACCTTCAGTAGAGTGAGCTCCAGCAGGCTGTTCTGGTCATGTTTTAGGCAGTCCTGCCTGGAGCTCACGACCGCGTGAGGGGTAAACTAATCGTGGTTCGTAAGTGTACGTGCTACCTCCCCGTGGTGACCACCGGTAACTGATTGTTTGTTTACCGAACGACAGGCTAATGTACGATGCTAAAGGAAGGAATAACCTTGACAAAAAAAACCAAATCCAAGGTGAGACACGTGCGCCGAGGAATGAATGGCCATGGGTTATTTGGTCTCTAGCACGGAACTCCGGATACCTGTTGACCTCCGGTTTCAATTAGCCTTTCCACAGTAAGAGGCGCTGCTGTTGTGGACCTTCTTTTCCTCTCAACAAATCCGAAACTGCATGGATATTTCAGAAATAAAAAAATATGAGGGAGGTGGACACTCAAGCGTGGATACCATTGTCGGTGACCGAGTACAAGGCGCACAAGTGCCATCATTCTCGGACACCGCATCAGTGTCTACAACCGCCGAAATTAAAAGCAACCTCGAGGACTTGAAATTTGAGGATAGCAAGAAAAAGAGAAAGAGACTCAGCGGAGCTGCGAAGAAGCGCCTTGCCCATCTTAAATTGGCGGGCATTCTTCACGAGGTAGCTCTGGCACAGTGCCAAATTAATATAAAAGATCGAACGGTCACTGCCGCTAAACGGAGCCGGTCAGACGACACGACTCCAAAGAACACCCCAGCAAAAAGGGAGAAGAAAGAGCAACCTTTGCCAACCGAAGGAAAGGGTAGCTCACAAGATACGACAGGTCCGAAGCTAGGAGATGGTGGTAGCTCGGACGAGGTGAAGCTAACCTACAAGGACGCAGTGAAGGCCATCAGGTTGGAAATAACCGACCAAGGCTTCCCAGAATTCAAACTAGGTATCAGCCAGATCCTGGCTGTACAAGATAGCATCATGGATGTAGTGGCGGAACTACCAATGGACGGCATTAGCCCGACATTTTTAGGATGCCGCACGAGGAATGGATGGTTGACCGTCAACTGTGCTAACAACGACATGGCGGAGTGGCTTATTGCTACTGTGCCGTGCCTAAAGCCATTGGAAAACGCCACCCTTAAAGCAGGCAAACGAGAAGATACTTCGACAGAGAGAATGATCTCCTCCAACTAACCTTGTTGGTGTCGCATAAGACGGCGGAGATTTTAA
Organism: Tipula vernalis; assembly: GCA_958295665.1. Classification (NCBI taxonomy): domain Eukaryota; kingdom Metazoa; phylum Arthropoda; class Insecta; order Diptera; family Tipulidae; genus Tipula; species Tipula vernalis. The sequence goes on along the minus strand of OY282558.1, from coordinate 384,588,399 downwards.
AGGCCTCCAACTATAAAGTTAACTGGCTGTTTGGAGCCGTGTACTTTCGCCCCAAGAAGGATGGTGAGAGGAGTAACAGGGCTGAGAGGACATAGGCACCATCAGCAGGTAAAGCAGGGCTAAATCGCTCCGTGGAAAGAGCGGCTGGTTACCCAAGCCAGAAAGATCCCGGGAGCAAAGATGATCCAAACAAGCCAGGAACCGCAGGCACTGCACGTGGAGGACGCAGACCTGGAAAGGAGAACAAGCCTGATAAAAAACATGGGTTGAACTCACAGAGTTCCTCCAAACCACGTGCTAGTAGTAGCAGCACACAGGGCGGCTCATTGGAGGGCCTGAAAACATAAAGATCTATGCACGCGTCGGTAAGATGCGTACAAATCAACCTACATAGATCCAAGGCCGCCACATGTATGCTGAGTCGCCTCTTCAACACAAACAACTGGGACATAGCGCTTATCCAAGAGCCGTGGACCAACAATGGAAGAATTAAAGGTTTGCCAAGTAAGACAGGTAAGCTAATTTACAACACAGAAGTAGAAAGGACGAGGACATCGATTCTCTGTCGTTCGTCGTACAATATCTTCTCAATTAACAAATTTATTTCCAGAGACATAACTGCAGTCTCATTAGAGATACCTCTATCCAGAGGAGGCATGGTCACAATTAATATGGCATCAGCCTATTTTCTCGGGGACGGTAACGACCCACCTCCGGAAGAAGTACAAAGCTTTATCAATTACTGTACAGCTCATGGCCAGAAGTTCATCATTGGTTGTGATGCTAATTCACACCACACAGTCTAGGGTAGCACCAACACCAATACAAGAGGTGAATCACTTTTTGAATACTGCTCATCAAATAATATTGCTATAAATAATACAGGGAACGAGCCGACCTTGCTGGATCTTACTATGTCTGACTTGGGTACCTCCAGCACAGTCCAGAATTGGCATGTATCGGGGGAAGCATCTTTGTCGGATCATAGGTATATAAGATTTGATATTAGAACCCCCCAAATAACAGAAATTTCGGTAAGAATACCTAAAGGTACGAACTGGGCTGTCTTTACCAATAAACTACAAGACAATGTAGGGGGTTTACAAAACTCTATCGGCTCTATTGCAGAGCTTGATATAGTTGCTGATAATCTCACCAAGGCAATAATTGATGCCTTTCACTCAAGTTCTCCTGAGGTGCGTGTTAGAGGAACTAGGGATGTTCCTTAGTGGACCTCTGCCCTGGAGACTAAAAGAAAAACAGTACGTAAGCTCTTTAACAGAGCAAAAATAACAGATGACTGGGCAGCGTATCGAACTGCCATCACCCAGTATAATGAGACTCTGAGGAAGAGCAAAAGAGAGAGCTGGAGAACTTTTTGCGGGAAAATAGACGAGATTCCGGTAGCTTGCCGACTCCAAAAAGCCCTCGCATTAGATCATAAAAACCCTCTGGGCGCAGTAAGATGGCTGAACAGGACCTTAACCACATCAAGGGAAGAGACTCATGAATGTCTGGTGAAGGGACACTTTCCGGAGTGCACAATCATTGCGGGTCGGGAGGACCCTGATATGAGCGTGGTGCATCCATATCTAGTCCCAAGGGCGGCCTACAAGCGAGCGATGGAAATCTTCACCCCTGGAAAGTTGCGCTAGACTATCAATTCATTTGGTCCCTTTAAGTCTCCAGGAGGGGATGGAATCTATACTATTTTTCTTCAACGAGGCCTGGATGTTCTGGAGCCCCACCTAATCAAATTATATAGGGCCAGCTTTAGTCTGGAATACATCCCCAGATTCTGGAGGCAGGTAAGGTCATATTCATACCAAAAAATGGGAATAAATCCCCCGAGGACATTAGGTCCTATAGACCTATTAGCCCCTCATCATTTATACTTAAAACCATGGAAAACATATTGGGCCTGTATATTAGACTCAATACAATCCAAAGATGTCGTCTATATCCTAGCCAACATGCTTATCAGGTGGGCAAATCTACGAAGACAGCCCTGCATGAATTAACATCGGAAATCGAGGATACACTTCGCAACAAGGAGGCACTATTATGCTCCATCATTGACATCCAGGGTGCCTTCGATAATACTAATTTCGATGTGATTCGGGAACAAGGTGTAGCGAGGGGTATCGACTCCTCAACCATCAGGTGGATAATAAACATGCTCAGAAGCAGGAGAATTAAAGCCTCGATTGGCGAAGCAAGCATCTCAATTGCACCTACCAAGGGCTGCCCTCAGGGCGGAGTACTGTCGTTGTTACTGTGGCTCTTGGTAATGGACCACTTGCTCGCTATTTTGAGGAACTCTCGAATATTAATCATTGCCTATGCTGATGATCTGGTGCTGATGATCAGGGGCAAGCGTCAATCCCAAAAAAATATCATGTACTCTCCTTACAAATCGGAGGAGAATTTCATTTCCTCCAATAACTATGAACGAATGAATATCTTGGGATAATTTTTGACCAAAAATTAACCTGGAACCTCCACTTGAAATACATCGCAAATAAGGCAAACAAAGCATACTTTGGGTGCCAACGTATGTTTGGTAAAACATGGGGCCTAAACCCACAAATGATAATCTGGCTTTACCAAACCATCATAAGACCAATGCTATCTTATGCGGCGTTTATATGGTGACCAAAGACAGAGCAAATAAATGCTCGTTCAGCTTTGGACAAAATTAAAAGATGTTTGAGCGCAACGGGAGCAATTAGGACCTGCCCTACTGCTGCCCTTGAAAGACTGCTGGGACTCTCACCACTCCACATACATGTCAAAAGTGTGGCAGGTTTGAGAGCCATAAAACTGAAGCTAACAAATCAGGTTAGACTGACTAGATCGGGACACAATAGCATCCTGGATAAACTAAAATTGGCAAACGATATTGCCCAGCTATCAGATATGATGGTAAGGACTACTGACTGCCGGAGGAACTTCACAATCCGGATACCCGAAAGGAACATTTGTGCGGGGGTTGTGGGGCTCGGTTTCAGGCTCTGTATACCGTTGGGAAAGACCTCTACAGTTTTCCAGGCAGAAACCGTGGCCATCGAGACTAGCGTCAACAGATCGGGATAACAAGGTTACCCTCTTGTGGTCCCCCGGCCACTCTAATATACCAGGAAATGAGGCCGCCGACACCTGTACAAAATAGGGTGCGGGTGGCATCTTCTACGGCCCGGAGCCTAGCGTTGCCTATTCCAAAGGCCATGTAGCGAGGAGAGTCCTCTTCTGGGAGCAAAGATGTTCTGCTTCACTGTGGGTGTCATCTCGGGGAATGAGACAGACAAAGAAGCTCCTAAATTAGAAGATTACACACTTACAGGATATAATTAGAATGGATCGATCATCTCTGAAATCCCTCATATGGTACTTGACAGGACATGGTCCCTTTAACTACCATCTATTCAAAATGGGGAAAACCCCATCAGAGAACTGCAGGTTCTTTAATCTGGGAAGCGAAACATCCGAACACTTGCTGTTCGAGTGCAGTGCGATCGCCCTAAGAAGAATTAAAACATTCAATGCTTACTCTGTTCAGTGGCCTCACGCCGGCCTCTGTGGATGTGCATGTGCATGACCTTGTGGCGTTTATCAAGGACCTGGACCTACATTTGACATAGATTCATTTCTTTACTTTTACACGGGGATGCACAATAGATCTTGCTGGTCGAAGTGCGCAGGGTTCCTCTTACCAACCCACCCTCTTTAAAAAAAAAAAAAAAAAAAATATTTTATTAATTTGAAAAGGATTCGAAGCTAAAGTTGACTTAAGTTAAATTGGCTAAAAATAGCTAAACCAACTGAAAATTAAAAATGTATCTTACGGTTGCGCTCTAACTGATGTAGTGTAGCGGCTCGCTCATAATTCATTTACATATTCATTCATTTATTCGTTATATTAAATACACTCACCGCCACAGTTAGTTCGCACGCGAACCCGGTTAGAAACAAAAGGGAAGCACCCATTCAATAGCAATCGTACCAACGCAACAACGAATACTACCATATGCGCTACTCTTATTCTCAGTGCGTTAAAACATAGAAAAATTAAACCAACAAAACAAAAACAAAAAAACATAAAAAAATTGGGATACGAAAGTGTCAAGTCAAAAAAAAAAACGACAATCATTTTTTATTAATTCAAAAATAAAATTTTATATATACATTTTTCTCGGTACGCGACGTCGGTGAAGAAAAGTTTCTTTAACTTAATTTTCAATTATTGTATCTTAATTAGTGAATAACAAAATAAAATAAATTTGGATTTTGGTATAAACAGTGTGTGCGTTTCAATTAACATAACGTCACCTACACTGGGGACGTTATAGTAGTTAGAAATACCCCCCAGAAAATTTGAAACGTACTCCGTTTAAAATTTTCAGAACGACAGCACTGCTCTTCACCCTTCTACTTCCAGTCTTGTACTGCCTGTATCATTAGAGAAAAAATGACTACCTAAACGACCTGGTTTATGAGATAAATAATGGCATTTTTTTCATTATTTAGGCTTTGATTTGAATGATTGTAATTTTCTGTCAAATTTAGTATTAACTGAACATGAATTTAAAAGAAAAATTATTCCTTAATCCAATGATGTCAAAAAAAATTTAAAAATTACTAGTGGTATGGAACTTGGCTATTTCTTAGTCGGTTTTAGTGAAATTTGACATCCATGATTGAAATGAAATTTGACATTTGCGGTGGAAATGGAATTCTAAAATGATTTTTAGATGAAATTATGGAATATGGCAACAACTTTATCTAAAACTTATTTTAGAATCCTATTTCCATGGCACATGTCACATTTCATCATAATCGGTTAAGAAATAGCCAAGTTCCATCTTACTTGGCCATATACCAGGACTTGATCCAAAAATCAGACAAATATCACATTTCACTAAAATCCGTTAAGAAATAGCCAATAGTCCTAATTGGCCATATTCCAGAACTTCATCTAAAAATCATTTGGAACCATTTACAACGCCAATAATCGGTTAAGGATTAGCCAAATTCCATCTTTTACCTGGCCACATTCCAGAGCTCTATCCAAAGATCGTTTTAGAATCCCATTTTCAACGCACATGTCAAATTTCATCATAATCGGTTGAAAAACAGACAAGTTCCATCATACCTCGAACTATTCCAGAACTAAATCCCAAAATCATTTTAGAATTCCATTTCTATCACCCACATAAATTTCATCACAATCGGTTAAGAAATAGCCAAATTTCGTCATCATTGGCCATATTCTAGAACTTTATCCAAGAATGATTTTCGAATCCCATTTCCAACGCACATGTCGAATTTCATTATAATCGGTTAAGTAATAGCCAAGTTCCATCCTACTTGGCCATATTCCAGAACTTCGTCCAAAAATCATTTGGGAATCCTATTTTGATTGGAGATGCTGGATTTCATCAAAATCGGATAAGATATAGAATCCCAATAAAATTTTTATAAAAAAATTCCCAAATCCTCAGTTTAACGGACACCTCACTAAAACGGACAACTTTTTTGGTCTCGTCGATTTCCGTTGTAGTGAGGTTTCCCTGAATGTATATAGATTGCTCAACTACTCACTAAACCCTAATCCAACCACAACTAAATCAAGTCGCAATCGGAACCCAACTTAACCCTCAACTCAACCGCAAAATCCAAACCAAACTCAATCCTCGAGCCAGCATATATAAAAAATTGGTCACCAACTCACTATATCCTATAAAACCCTAACTCAACTTCAACTCAATTTCAACTCAACCCGCAAATTGACTTCTAGCTTAACCTTCAAATCAACCCCAAATTCAATGCTCAATTCAATAATCAAACCAGCATACATAAAAAATTTGTAAATATTTTTGTATAACCAGGTGTTTTGATTCAATTCGTATGACAGGTACCTCACCCTCTTGACGTACAGTTTCCAAAAGCTTTTCAAATCTCCGCCTTGACCATACCAACAGATTGGCGAAAAAAAAAATTCCAAATCGGACAAGCCGTTCCCGATATACCATGAGTACAGACCTCCAGCCATCCAGAATTCCGGACAGACGGACGGACATTTTTTTTTTTTGCTTTTTCAGAGCGTCGAGAATAATTGTTTTGGACCAACCAAATTTTTTTCGTCATTTTTGACAGGATTATTTCAATACATTGGTCTTTTCAAATCGAAGTAATTGTTCAAAATGCGGGTCAACATTTAGTCTAATTATTAATTCGAATTGAAAACATTTTAGGCCGTTCTCGAATGATTATTTTGGTATTTAAGTACAGGTATTTGATGATTAGACGGTTAGTATTTGGAATGCGGTAGAGAGAGGATTAAATGGTGCATGTGAATACAAGTGTGAAAAAGTTTTAAGATAATTGTGGAATAACTGCGAAATAATTGTGGATTTTGTGTAATAATTTTAAATGGATTCACCTTGACTGCCAAATTTCTAAGGGCCGAATTTCAAAGGACTGAATTTCAAAGGGCCGAATATCGAAGGGTCGAATGTCGAAGGACCGAAAGGGTCGAAGGGCTGAATTTTTTTTTGTTGTGTTTTTAGAAATACAATTTTTAAATTTTTTGTTTTAAGGAATATTTTGTAAATTTTTTTATCAAATATAAATTAATTTCTTATGAATTTATATATTTTATTATGTTTAATCTTTGTATATAATTTAAGCAGAAATTTTGGAAATTTTGCCTTAAACTGTAATTTGTCTTTATAATTACGTAATAAATCGTTATGGGAATATTACTAAATCACGATGAAATTATTTTATTCGTCTAAATAGAATTTTCCTTCACTCTAACGAATAAAAAATGGTCTGAGCCATCAGATCAAGGAATACTAAGATTAAGAGTTCTAAGAAAAACAAAATGAATGTAAGGCCTATTATCAGAAGGCTGCCATAGCGCCGAATGTCCCAAGTCGCGTGTGACAAAATTTTACTTCACCAAAATATATTACTGACTGGATACGTGGAATTTCAACATTCGTCTTCCACCCTATAATCAATAAAATTCGGAAACAAATAGCAGAGATACACAAGTAAAAAAGAAATAAAACATTATTAAATGTTAAACAATATTTCAAACCCCAATTTTATTCTTTTATTTATTTTGCATTTTACCATATAATGTCATTGATCTCCATTTAAATAAACTACCCTTTTGAAATGGCAATTAGGGGCGTACCAGTTCGATCTGTAGGGCTCGTAGGAAGAGTCATCCCGGAGTAATCTTTTTTCCCAAAATCTGTCCATCTGATTATCTTCAATTATTGTCTAATATGAATATATCTTTCAGATTTAACCGAATTCGACGTGCCCGTTGTCGTTGTAATGGAAATGGGTTCATTTAAAATTAAAATAAAATCACGATTAATTGTAAACATCAGACGAAATTAATGTTAAATGTAGTTTAATTTAAAATTTGATTTTTATTAAAATAACTTAAACGAATAAAAAAAAACTCCGTCTAAGAATAACAATTTATAATTTTTTCAAATAAAGAAAATTTAACAGAATGAAATATTAATATTTACGGATAGTAAAATCAATTATACAGGGTGTCCGGGTTTGGGATGCTGATCCGTCATGGGGTGATTCCTTGGTTCATTCTGAGAAACAAATCGTATGTGGAGGGGGGATCCATTTTTGATATCCTTTGAGATATAGGCTGTTTAAAAAATTTGGTTCAGAAAAAAAGTACACCCAAATATTAAACTGTAACTTCCAAAATATTTATCGGAGAGCAACCAACTTAGTCTTATTTAGTTGGTAATCGTATAGGCTATTATTAAGGTTTAAGTGGTTATCTTGAATCTGCATCCGTTTGAGAGCTATGATGATTTAAAGTAAACAAAAAATATTTGTTTTTTATAAAATCAAGTTTTTCTCAAAAAAACCGTTACAATTTTTTCTTTTGTTTATTTAATTTTAATTTGTCATGATCTCCTCTACAATCCCTCAATACAAAGTTTGGGTCGAGGAGTTATAAAAGGTGCTCAAAATGTCCTCCTTGTGATTGAATACATGCTAATATTCGTTTAAGTATGCCTTTGGTTATTTCAATTCTTGGTAATTCTTCCCTTATCTGTTGTGCTGCTGTGTGTATTCGTTGTATAAGTTCTTCTTTTGTTTCAATTTCTTTGGAGTATACAAGCCCCTTCATCCTTCCCCATACATAAAAATCCAATACCGTAAGATCGGGGGATCTTGCAAGCCAATGAATTGGACCATTTCTTCCAATCCAATTATTTGGATAATTTTCGTTAAAAAAATTCCTAACATTATTATGGTAGTGACAAGGTGCACCATCATGTTGGTATGTATGCGAGAATCTACTTAAAATGGGAACATCATCAAAAAGGAGTGGCAAATCGTTTTGTAAAAATTGTAAATAACGTTCACCATTTAATCTAGGTTGTAATATGAATGGTCCAATTAATTTATCGCCAATCACACCAGCCCATACGTTTACACTGAATCGGAGCTGAAATGATATTTGTTTTTTCGAATGAGGATTTTCAGCAGCCCACGTGTGTAGATTGTGAAAGTTTATTATGCCATCTCTTGTGAATTGAGATTCATCCGTCCATAGGATACGTTTCACAAAACTTGCATTGTCCAAATTCCTTTCCATCAACAAATTACAAAACTCCAATCTTGTAGTGCGGTCTATCGGTAATAGTTGTTGAACGGGTGTTGTATGGTATGGATGAAGATTCTCCTTGTGCAATACTTGATGAATTCGATAGCGAGAGACGTTTAATTGTAAAGCGAGCCTCCTTATGCTAATAGAAAGATTTGCTGTTACATTATGGATTATACCTTCGTCGACATCCAAATGGTTTGGTGAGACTGAATGGGGCTCCGCCCGGGTATTCGATCTTGTTACGATAGTTGGCAGTCTCCTATGAATATTTATAAATACTCTTGCGTCAGGAATGCGACGTGTTGGAAATCTGAGTTAATATTCATTGCGAGCTTGTGCTGCATTACCATCGCAAAATCCGTAAACAAAATGGATATCAATGTACTCCTCACCTGAGAACTGTGCCATTATAATATTAATTTTATTAAATTAATTAAAATTTTGATTCACAACACTGATACAACACTAGATAATATCTCGAAACTAATGACTGAATCTGAAAATATTTAGTTTTTGTTTTTTCAACATTTAAACAAATGAGTTGATAATCATCGCCTACTGTTTTACAGATCAAAATAAAATTGGTAAAATATTAACACTATAACATCTCTTAATTAGATTGAGAATAAACGGAATACGAAGAAAACTATGGTACATGGGTACAAGTAATGTATTGGGGGATTGTAGAGGAGATCATGACAAATTAAAATTAAATAAACAAAAGAAAAAATTGTAACGGTTTTTTTGAGAAAAACTCGATTTTATAAACAAATATTTTTTTTTTTACTTTAAATCATCATAGCTCTCAAACGGATGCAGATACAAGATAACCACTTAAACCTTAATAATAGCCTATACGATTACCAACCAAATAAGACTAAGTTGGTTGCTCTCCGATAAATATTTTGGAAGTTACAGTTTAATATTTGGGTGCACTTTTTTTCTGAACCAAATTTTTTAAACACCCTGTATCTCGAAGGATATCAAAAATGGATCCCCCCTCTACATACGGTTTGTTTCTCAGAATGAACCAAGAAATCGCCCCATGACGGATCAGCATCCCAAACCCGGACACCCTGTATAAAGTAAGAGAATTACAAAATACGTAATGTTGTAATTTATGATTATATAAATAGACACATCAATAAAACTCTGTTTTGTAGGTCCACCATTGAAAACTTCTAAAAACAAACCAAACAAAAAAATTCGGCCGATCGACCCTTTGACATTCGGCCCTTTGACATTCGGCCCTTCGACATTCGGCCCTTCGTCATTCGGCCCTTCGACATTCGGTCCTTTGACACTTTTGTCCCTTCGACACATTCGGCCATTCGATATTCGGCCCTTCGACATTCGGCCCTTCAGCATTCGACATTCAGCCCTTTCAAATTCGGCCCTTGGTACCCATTCCGACAAAATTTACCAATACATATAAAACATTGTTTTACAGGCTTGCAATTTCATATTACAGGGTGACTGACACGAAGTGTTACCAACTTCAGACTGTTATTGCTGTCAAACCAGCGATGACAGAGCGCTCAAATTTACACTAATGACAGTTCATTCCATTGTTTACAAGCGTACAGATGCATTTTAGTGGGAAATATTCAGAAAAAAAGTTATCCGCAATGGAATTCAGGCGTAATAGTGTGATTTCTCTATATTTGACTGGAAAATCACAGCCTCAGATTGTTAACCAGTTAAAACATCTGCATGTGAATAAAATGTTTGTGTATTGCACCATAAATCGTTATAACGATACTGGCAGCATTGCAAAACGCCATGGTGGTGGACCGAAACGCACTGAAACATCGCCGTATATCATTCGGAAGGTAAAAGCCAAATTGGCTCAGAATCCGCACCGTAGCGTCAGATGGCTCGTGAGGCGAACATTTCGCTCGAACGGATGCAGCACATATTGAAAGATCATCTTGGACTAAAGGCCCTGAAATTCCATAAAACGCATGGTCTCATCGATGCTCAAAATAAGTTAGAGTGGAAAGAGCAAAGGAGTTGTTACGCTTGCACGAAAGTGGCAATTTGCCGAATTTGGTTTTCTCCAATGAGTGACCGTTCGTTATTGAGCAATATGTGAACAAGTAAAACGACCGGATTTACTTGCCCGGCCGTTCTACTGAAAATTTGGACCAACGGATTGCCACTCGAAACCAAGCGCCGCCGAAAGCCGTTCACAGCTCGTTTATTTGGACCGTGGCATTAAGATAAATGCTCAAATTTATCGGGATCATATGTTGGAGGGAGCATTGAAGCCTTGGGCACAAAAACATTTTGGCCGCAGAGCCTGGATATTTCAACAGGACTCGGCGCCAAGTCATAAAGCGCGCGTCAATCAAGATTGGCTGAGAAACAACGTTCCGCGGTTCATTTCCACTGCCCAATGGCCACCAAATTCACCGGATGCAAATCCGCTAGATTTCTCGGTTTGGGGTATATTGAAGAGCAAGGTTGGGACAAAAAAATACCAAAGTGTCGATCATCTCAAGCAAGCGATTCGCCGGGAATGGGCCAAAATACCGCAGAGCCACTTTCGCACCCTGTAGAATCTAAACATAAAAAAAACTTAAAATACCTAGTTTAGAAGTAAACCCGTTTAATTAAATCAAAATTACTAATCCCTACTCTGACCAATACATAAGATTAACAAATTTTGAACGCTTCCTATGATAATATTTATAAAGATAATCGAACATCATTACAATAAACGTAAAAAACAATATTACGAAGCTGAGAAACTTAGCACACCATCTAGAATGAGGTCCCGATGTAAACATTTTATGATAAGTTCAATTTTTGCTAATATCCAAATTTCGAATCAGACATAAACATAATTTACACGATCAGCAATAACTGTAATAGATGGGATTCAAACAAATCTGATTATGAAACCCTGAGTCATCAGTGTCAATTATTTCAAAATTTTTATTCGTAAATATGAGGATATAACAAAAATGTATGTTCTGTTATAAATATAAATGTCCAATAATAAAATGAAAAACACAAAAAAATGGAAAAATAACCCAGCTATAAAACACGACAGTAAAATAGAAGTCCATATAGCAAAAATGAAAAATGTGTCTGACAATATAAATCTTACCAAAGTTCTTTATTTTCTAATAATAAATAAAACAGAAAATCATATTTTCCCTCGTGTTGTTGTACATTTTCCCATTTTCCCTTATACATATAAGCATAAATAAAAATATTTGACCTATTTCAAGTTATATTTTTTCATCTCTTTGCCTGTTAAAAACCAAAACGAATTTTATACAAAAAGGAAAAACACATAAACTAACCCAAATAAAAATAAAAAGTTTACCAGATCCCAGAAAATCGATATCAAAATTTCCCCTCCTCTTTATATTCATCATATCCTCTAAAAGCTGTAAGCTTTGCACAACAATAAGACGAGAGCGCAGGAAAAAGTCCATAAAACATTTTTTTTTAACAAAAGAAGAAAAATGATAACAAAAGCTCATAAAAATAAAATGAAAAGCTTTTTTTACAAAATCATATAGAGGTAATAGAAATGTAGATCATTATTCAAATTTTTATGTGATGTATTCTGACATTTTTTTTTGTGTCCTCTTCCATACGTGATGTGATTCCTCCTAGCCAATTTTTTCAGTCTAGTTTTGTGTTAGTTTTGTGTTTGGCAACAAAAAAAAAAAGGAAAATTAAATTGAAAGATAACAGAGTTTCTCAGTTCAGTGTTACAGTACAGCGGCTATACAGACACATAATTTAATGTGATTATCATCAAATTAGTGTTGAAATGGAAAAAGGAAGATGTAAATGAAAAGGGGTTAATTTGAAATTTTATTGGTGGATGAACAGAACAAATATGACACGAATCCAAGAAGATGTTATTTTGATCATCAACATGATTTATGGTATATACGATTTCGATTTTTAGGGTATGACCGATCTTAGACCGATATGAGTTTGGAGAATTTTAATGTACAGCTTCCAAAAACCAAACAGAACATTCAGATATAAGTGCGTTTATGGCCGTAAGATTCAAAACAAATGAAATTCTTTCGATAGGTTCAGTAAAATCTTGATGATTTGACAATCAAATGACTGTTAATAATATCATATGGTGGCCTTATTTCATTTGCTGTCAACAATTAATTATAAATGCAATTATTTTAATTGAATAACTTCTAAACAAAGCGTTTATAATAATAATTAAGAGCACGCGATATATGTCAACTATAATCAGCCATAATTAACACATATACATACATATAATGCTTTGAGTATCGTACATATATATATGAAAACAATAAAATGCATTCCAATCTTTTATCTCACTACCAATCACAAAAAAAAATTTGCACGCAAATGCAACAAGAGTGGCTGACCTCAATCATTTATAAATGAATGTATATTATGTATTAAATTATTCTGCTTATCGCACGCGGCACATTGTTCACCTGAAATGGAAAATTAAATTAAATTGGTTTTCATTATCGTACAACTATTTATTTATTTATATATTTGTGCGTCTGCTGAAGTACATGTACTGGTGTCTGAATTCGGTGCTCCCAAAACACATAAATAAAATTAAACCACCGCAGAACACGCAACCAAAACTATGATTTATTGATTTTGATTAAAAATTTATTGAAAATATTCGACTGTCCTCCATAGTTTATAGTTTTTTTTTTACCACCAATATTATAATTTATCTGATTTTATTTTTTTTTATTTAAACACCCGTATTTATATATTTAATTTAATATTATTTAATTTTGATTTATTAAATTGCTATTGGTACACGAGTAACATACCTATGTATCTATGTTTGTTATTTGATCATTTTTTGGTTAATACAAAAATATTTTTGAACCACGATGAGGGTCCAACTAAAAAAAACAACATGAAAATATTTTGCTGGGGTTTTGATCTATTAGAACACAAAAACATATGATCTAGTTTTGTAGTTAAGCTGGTATTCAAAGTTGGTTTGAGTTGACTGAAAATTGCTTGTATTGTTAAACTCACAATACAACATTCAATTTGCGAATGATGCCAACCAAAATGGTGTATTTAGATTTTTAGCTGTGATTTAGTAATAAAAAATGTACATAACAATTACCAAGTAAATTCACAAATCAGGGGGTCAATTCTCGTTCTATGAAAAAACCTAATGAAAAAAAAGTTTTCATTTTGATTCCATCAAGTCTTTTTCATTTATAACATTTCACACAACCACAATAAGCGATTCTCGATGTCCAAATGAAAAAGAATCGTGAGAAAAACGCTGAATAAGTTATTTCCATAGTAAGCTACACTGTAAACACATATTTTTTCGAGTTTCATGTATATTTCCGCTAGCTTATACAACAATTGGTTTAAATATTAGCTAAATAAATGATAAAGTAGATTTAGTTAATCAGTTTTTGTCATTGGCTGTCAAAATATAAAGTAAATTATAAAATTGACCAAATTATTTTTAAAACTTAACTAAATTAATTATTTGGAGGCTTTTCTTAAATATACGGAATAGTTTTTAATAGATTTACTTATTAGTTAAGTTTAAAGTGAATCATATTATAGTTTCAATGCACATTTAATGGTAAAAATACAAATTTAGTTTTTATAGAATTTTATTTCCATATTTATGATGTTCTCACCGCCAAAATGGTCGGTGAGAAAGTTTTATTCATATGAAAAGATTTTGACGTCATTTTTCTCCTTCTCATGGAACATGAATCGGAAATGTGTATTTCTCACTGAAAACACTTTTCATTGTACTTTTCATAGAACGAGAATTGACCCCCTGGACAGTGATTTTGGTCGCCAAATGAGGATTGATGTTAGAATTACTGGAAGGCAATAGTATTGGTGTCGAATGGCCGGTTTTTTTAGTTTTTCAAAATGCAAATAAGAGAGAAGAAATAAGACGAATAAGAGGAATAAGCTCAGGAGGGAGCGATCGAAAGAATCTATTAAAATATTGATTACACTTTATTATGTTCTTATATACTCCCACATATAACTTAGAAAGAAACAACAAATATTACGACGAATGTGGCCGACGAGGAAAATATAAATTAAAAACCATGTATTTATATTGCGTTTTGTTTTTGCTTTTTATTTGTTTTTATTGACGATCACGAGAATTTTTTTTGTTTTGGTTTTTTTTAACGAAACCAAATGAATGTCGTCGGTTACAACAACAATAGATACAAAAACAAGAATTCCACATGTTAGAGAAAGAGAAAAATGATTCAAGGCAAGTTGATAAGCATCAAAAATTTGAACCGATTTCACCCGATTCGATTATTTTTAATACTTTTTTTTTTTTTACGGGTGATGCATCCCCAGAAAGTTTCACGTAAAGTGGAGGTTCAAGTCCTTGATAAACGCCACCAGCTCATGCATATTTAAAGGGCCGACGTTAGGCCACTGTATTGTGTATGCATGGCGGAATTTAATCTTTTATGGATTATAGCATCACACGTGAATAGTAGATGTTCGAATGTTTCCCTTTCCAGGTTGCAAAATCTACAACGGTCTGTAGGGGACTTTCCCATTTTCTCCAAATGTCCAATAAAAGGGCCATGCCCTGTTATGTACCAGGTGAGGGATTTTAGAGACTGTCTATCCATCTTGATTGCCTGATCTAAACGTCTAGTATCATAGCTTAATAGTTTTTTGGTCTGTCTCATCCCAATGGAGGACTCCCAGAATATTTTCGTATGTTTTTATTCCCAATTCCTTGTGCCATTTGCCAGATGGCTCTTGGAGTAACCAATACTAGGCTCGGGGCCAAGGAAAGGGCACTCCGCTGCCTCTTTTGCACCGCGGTTTGCCGCCTCGTTTCCCTATATATCGGAATGTCCGGGGGACCACTAAAGGGTTACTTTGTTCTCCCTGCTGAGTTCTACAAGGTTGCAATAGCAGCTCCAGATTATTTTGGAATAGAAGACAGATGCTCCTAAGGCAAGCAATGCCGCCTGGCTATCCGATATTACGTGAATCTAGGTTTTTCTATATTTTTTTGTGAGACATCGAAGCACACATATCTCGATCGCACAAATCTCTGCTTGGAAAGCTATGGGGGTTTTACCCAATGGAATACAGAGTTCAAGACACGGCCCGATTATACCGGTACCAGTGCCCACCCCTAATTTTGAACCATCAGTGTACCATATGGAGGCGTGACGGGGTAAGGAGGAGATGATACTCCCCGCTTGTTTCCTGTCAGATACTTCAATCGTGAAATTCCTCCGGCAGTCAATAGTTTTAACCATCACGTCTCTGATGGTTGGATTATTTCCTCGTCCAGATTCAATTTGTCCAGGATGCTATTATGTCCTGGTCTAATAGTTTTAATATGAGATGTTATTTTTAGTTTAACTGCCCTGGAACCAGCTACTCTTTTAAGGTGCAAGTGGAGTGGTGAGAGCCCCAATAGCTTCTCAAGAGCAGCTGTAGGGCAGGTTTTCATTGCCCCCGTTACACTCAAACAAACTAGCCTTTAGATCCTATCCAATATTGAGCAGGCACCACTTTGCTCTATCTTAGGCCACCACACAAACGCCGCATAAGAGATTGTTGGTCTTACGATGGTTGAGTATAACCAAAGTGCCATTTGGGGATTTAGACCCCACGTTTTGCCAATCATTCTGTGGCAGGTGAAATGCGCCCTATTTGCCTTGTTTGTGATATATTTAAAAAACGGGTTCCATGTCAGTTTTTGATCAAGTATCACTCCCAGGGTTTACTCTAAGGCCCGTCTCAATACAACAGTCGCTTACCAACTCGAGGGCATATTGCATACGTTCCGCTATTGTACTCTCGAATTTCCTCCTGACCATTAAGACTAGATCGTCCGCGTAGGTGATATTCAAAAAGTGAGAGTTTTTTAATCTTACAAGTAGTCCATCCACCACGAGTAGCCACAAAAGGGGTGAAAGAACTCCCCCCTGGGGACAACCTCTTGTAGCCGCAATCGTGATGGTTTTATCACCAAAGGAGGCCGTTATCCTCCTGTTTCTAAGCATATTGATTATCCACCCTATGGTGGAGGAGTCTATTCTCATGTATGTGCTTGTTCTTGAATCATTTCGAACTTGGTATTGTCAAAAGCTCCTTGAATATCGATGAAGGAGCATAACAAAACCTCTTTATTCCGAAGTGTATCTTCGATATTTGTTGTCAGCTCGTGGAGCGCTGTTTCTGTCGATCTCCCAGCCTGATTTGTATGTTGGCTGGGGTCTAGAGGATGCCTTAGGAGGGCATTGGATCTAATATGTAGACCCAGTATCTTCTCTATCTTTAAATAAAAGATGTGAGGCTAATGGGTCTATAAGACCTGACGACCTCTGCGGATATTCTTCCCGTTTTCGGGATAAAAATCACCCGCACCTCCCTCCAGCTTGTTGGAACATATTTTAAGCTGTAGCTGGCTCTAGAGATTCTAATCAAATAAGGCAAGAATATTTGTAGGCCTTGCTGTAAAAATGCAGGATATATAGAATCCCCTCCCGGCGATTTAAAGGGACCAAAGGAATTGACGGCTCATCTTTGTTTTTCTGGGAGTGAAGATCTCTCTTGAGAACCTGTAAGCTTGCCTTGGAATCAGGTAGGGATGGTCGCTGTCTACATCGAGGTATTCCTGGCCTCCAAGTACAGTATATTCTGGGAAATGGCAATTCACCAGACATTCGAGAGTTTCCTCGCTGGATGTAGTTGTCTCTCCATTCGGTTTCCTTACAGATCCCAACGGATTTCGGTGGTCCAAGGAGAGTGCCTTCTGGAGTCGACAAGCCGCAAGCAGCCTATCTATTTTTTCACAGAAGTCTCTCCAGCTCGACCTCTTGCTTTTCCTAAGAGCAACGTTATACTGGGTAAGAGTCATTCGATAGATTGTCCAATCGTTTGTCCTCTTAGCCCTGTTGAAAAATTTACGAACCTCTTGTTTTTTGGTTTCCAGTGTGTGGTTCCACCAAGGAACGTCCCTTGTCCCCCTGATACGAACCATGGGTGAGCTTGAGTGTTAGGCATCAATAATTGCCTCGGTAACATTGCTTGAAACTCTATCGAGATCCTCAATAGAGTTGATGTTGGCCTGTAAACCAGTTACGTTATCATAAAGTCTTTCATTAAAGACCGGCTAAACATAATTCAAAAAGTTGCTCACCTCTGATGTTGGTGTCACTACTTCCCCAGACTATGTGGTGTGAATTTGCATCGCAACCGATGATGAATTTTTGGTAATGAGTCGTGCAGTAATTAACGAATCTATGTACCGGTTCTGGAGGTGGGTCGTCTTCGTCCCCGGGAAAATATGCCGAAGCACAGTTGAGCGTGCTTCGGCCTCCTTTGGGTAAAAGCGTCTCTATCGAGATCGCTGTTATGTCCCTGGAAATAAATTCATTAATGGAGAATATATTAAGTGTCGAGCGACAAAGAATTGCTGTCCTCGGCCTATCCACTTCCGTGTTGTAAAATAGCTTACCTGTTCTACTCGGCAAACCTTTGATTTTTCCACTGTGGGCCCACGGCTCCTGAATGAGCGCTATGTCCCAGTTCTCTATTAAAAAAGGCTTATGTTATAATTGACTGCCTTGGATTGATGAAGATTTATCTGCACACATCTCAAGGATGTGTGGTGTGTTGAATGGTGCATCATCTACCCGTTTATTTTGATATGGGCTCTGAATAGCCTTGTTCTCCCTTTTTGGGCTGTGATTGTGCCACCCTGTCCCTTGGGCTCAAACCGTGGCTTTTCCCCTTCTTACTCTGGGTCGGCCTTGGCCTTGTCACATCTGATGTGCTAGGCCTATTCGTCCTGCCATGCTCAGGGGCAGCTCTGGCGCGTTCCACATCTTTCGCTGATGCCATATTTAGTGGTTCCGGTCTCCTCCGCACGACTGCTCTTGTGGTACACCCATCCCTTGCTCTCTCCTTCTTCGAGCGAATGTGTACGGCACCGAACATCCAATTAACTATATAATTGGAGCCTTTAAGGATCTCCGTCGTTTTGTGGGAAACGGACATCGTCATCTGGAGGTGGTTGCCCTCCCGCTCCTTCCTCGCCAAAACCTTCCAGCCCGCTCCTCTCAACTCTTTGTTCTGGATCGCCGACCGGCGAAGTATACGAAAAAGATTTTGGGGCGAGGAAGCTCGTCCTCCCTGACCACTTTGATGGTTGCCTCCTCCCATAGATTTAGTTTTGGTACGACGCCTGTAAGCCACTCCGCCGTGTCCCCGTCCGCACAGTTAACTATGAGCGATCCGTTTTAATCATTGGAACGACGAACATCGTGTCGCGGCATTAATAGTGGCCCTTAAAGGTAACAGACCACCCAGGAACAAGAGCGCAGCAGATATCTCGAAATTATGAAGGCGCTGGATAGGAAGTACGGCAGTGATCACAAGCGGGAAATCTATCGAATGGAATTGAAAAGCCGCTACCAAAAGGGAGGAGAATCACTTCAGGAATTTTCATCGGCAATCGAGCGATTAGTACATCTAGCGCATACCAGTACATCGGCCGATTATATGGAAAGGCTAAAAATTGACGCATTCATTGACAGCATTCGAGATCCAGAGACACATAGCTCACACAGATGTTGTCACCTAAAGCAACCTTCTCGGAAACCATCGCTTGTGCGTTAACAAATGAAACTGCACAAGTCATCACCAAGCCGTCAATGAAAATACGCCGAGTGGAAACCGACACCAACATAAATGCAGGGTGGTCAGCACCAAGACACCGAGACGGAAGCGGCAAAATCAGATGTTGGGCATGTGTTAAGGTCGGTCACATATCTCGTGACTGCTGGGAAATAAGAAGAAAACGGGGAAGATCACCATCTCCTATGCAGCAACGACCAAGCGGAGCACAGGCGGTGGCCAAGCAAGAGGGCCAAATGACGATGGAGTCGTTAAACTTGAACGAGTCAGCTTAAAGGGGCAGAAGCTGACTCCCACTACCGATTGCCCCGTAACGTCCATCCGCGTTTCGAAAGTAGCAAGAGGCGGTGACAGCTTAACAATCAAAGGCGATATTGATGGCACGGACTGCATCATCACCCTGGATACGGGAGCAAATCGCACGATTGTCCGTGAAGATCTGATCGATGGAGGTATACAACCAGCTAATGGATTGAAATTACAAACAGCAACTGGAGGTAGTTCAATAATAAAAGGCAAAAATATCGTGAAAATAAAGATCGGGAGAACACTTTTCCAACACGAAGTGCTGATTGCAGATATTGTGGATGAAGTCATTTTGGGGATGGACTTCATGAGAGCAAATGATAACATCGATAACATCGAGTGGCCACTTCAATCTAGCAGTGCAGGAGCAACTACCAGGCGAATTGTTATTGATCATCGGGAGAAGCTGCCACCAAACTCGGAAACGATCGTGTGGGGAAAATTGGAGGGAGGTTTTGGGTCACCCAGGTTGTGGGTCGTGGATGCTAACGAAGAGGAGAACGGAGCCAAGGAAATTATAATCGGAAAAGCCCTAGTTAAACCAGACAACGACTATAGAGTACCAATTAGGACTCTAAATCTCTCGGATAAGACGAAAACCATCAAGAAAGGGACAGTCATCGGCAAATGTAACGAGGTTTCAACTATAGTAAAGTGTGAACAGAAAAGTCCGATTGAAAAAGCCGACATGCAAGAGCAGAAAGAAATGGTAGAACAACTCATACAGAAATGGACCGAAGATCTTACTGAGGCACAGAAAGATTCTGCACATGAACTACTCAAACAGTACACATCCATATTCTGCAGTACATCGGATAATAACGGAAGCACCTGAATGGTAAAGCTACGAATTGATACGGGAACGGAGATACCGATTCGTCAACCACCCAGGAGGCTACCTTTAGCAAAACAAGAAGAAATCAATCGAATGGTAACAGATATGCAGGCAGCAGGAGTAATCGAACCATCTAACAGCCCATGGAGCTCACTGGTAGTATTGGTCGAGAAGAAGGACGGTAGCGTGAGATTCTGCGTTGATTACCAAAAACTCAATGCTGTAACTAAAAAAGATAGCTACCTATTGCCAAGGATCGACGATACAATAGACACATTATCGGGTGCTCGAATATTTTCTACATTAGATCTACAAAGCAGCTATTGGCAGGTGGAAGTCCATGAGGAAGATCGCGAGAAAACGGCTTTCAGTGTGGGTAACGGACTTTGGCAATTTAATGTTATGCCGTTCGGATTATGTAATGCCCCTGCAACTTTTGAACGATTAATGGAGCGCGTGTTAAAGGGATTACATTGGAAGACTTGCCTAATATATCTGGACGACATCCTCGTTATGGGGAAGCATTTTGACGAGCATCTACGGAACTTGGCGGAAGAGATAATCTACGGTAACCTGGAGATCTTAAGTTTGGGGCTGTACCATGATCGACTTTATATGGACAGGATTACGTAGACCGAATGAAAGAGGAACTTAATGAGATTCATCAATTTGTACGGGAGAAAATACGGATGTCAAGTGACCGGATGAAGGCTCGATATGACATACGAGCAAATAACCAGGGCTTCCAGGAAGGGCAATTAGTATGGCTTCACAACCCGCAACGGAAAAAGGGATTATCACCGAAGCTGCAACCAGCATGGGAAGGACATTACACTGTCATCGCAAGGATGAACGACGTGGTTTATCGGCTACGGAAGGGACATCGAGGTAATCCAAAGGTGATGCATTTGGAGAGGCTGGCCCTATACAGAGGAGGTGGTTTGGGTCCTGTTCGAGACGAATAGGCTTAGGTGGGGGTAGTGTGACGGTGACACCTAGTGTGTAATAGAAGAAGTTAATTGAATAGCTCAATGTTTAACTGTACTAAAATGGAATTTTCCATGATAAAAATTGTTACGTAGTGTTTCTACGCTATTCTAACTGGAAAAGTAATAAGCTTTCTAGAAGTTTGGTTTGTATATAAAAAGGAGAACGAAGTCGAATTGGATTAGTAACATTTGGTAAGCGATAGTATAAAGATTAAAAGGAATTAAAAAGTGATTTAAAAAGGGTTTTTGTGCGAAATAAAAAGTAAAAGTGATCGGTAAAATTTGAGAATAATTTATATAAAGTGATTTTTGTGAATTTTTATTGATAAACTGTGTTGTAATAAATTTTGTGAAATAAATAAATGCGTTGGAGATAAATTAAATTGATTTTTTACTATTCACAATCCAGTGATACGAACCTTAATTGACAAGGTAAAAACGTAACACTGTCATAAGTTACGGTGACACCTAGGATGTAATAGAATAAGTTAAATTAATAGCTCAAGTTTTATTGTACTAAAATGGAATTTTCCATGATAAAACTGTTCTAAATATTTCAACACTATTCTTACTCGAAAAGTCATGAAGTTTCTAGAAGTTTTGTTTGTGTATATAAAAGGGCATGATTAGTTTTTGGTAATCGAAAGAATAAGGATTAAAAAGTGAATTAAAAGAGATTTAAAAAGTGAATAAGTGGGATATAAATAATAAAAGTGATTAATAAAATTTGTGCAAATATATAAAAGTGATTTTGGAATTATTGTTAATAAATTGTGCTGTAATAATTTTTGTGTGAAATAAATAAATTCGTTGCTGATAAATTGAATTGTTTTGTTTTTATTCACAATCCAGTGATTCGAACCTTGATTGGCAAGGCAGAAACATAAACATAATATATTTTTTGGCTCCATTTCTGGGCAACTTAAATACAGCATTCAGAGGTGGATTGGGTATTTGGGTTAGCTATCTTTTTCGATCAATCGCTGCACGACACTTTTTATAAACCACAAAACAAAATAAAAAGAATTGTTGGTCTGCTCTCAAAATGGTGCAAACCTCACGCGCGCTTTTCGCTGTTTTATTATACAAAATCAAATTAACCAAAATAAATAAGTTAAATTATATAAATAAAGTTATAAGTAACTAAATAAATGTTTCCAAACTTACGAAAACAAAAGTGGCGTGATTATTAGGAAACATTAAAAAAACACTAGTAAATTTATAATCGTCAATTTATAATCGTTAAGAATTTTTTCCACTTTTTGCCCACAAGTTATACCTCTAAAAAAGCTTCTAAAAAAGACGTCATTATGATTATGGCTCCGGTATTATACGTACGCATAATACCAGAGCCTTCTAGAGTATAGAGCCATAATAATAATGACGTATTTTTAGAAGCTTTTTTAGTGGTATAACTTTTCACTGATTTCCATAGGAATCTATAATAAAAATGGTGTTTTTTTAGCTGCAAGTTCTTCAATGAAAAAAGCAAAAATATTATAAAATGTTTATATAAAAGTATTCTACATATCTTTAATAACAATTTACAAGAAGGCTATATTGGTATTAAGTAAATATTAATTACAAAAATATTAAAATTAAATTATTTCTAAAATATTTTATTGAATTTTCATTTTGAAAAATACATCAAAGCTAGCTCTGACGAATTAAAATAGTACTTGTTAAATTTATCTTAAGTTTTACTAGTGTACGTAAGATGTCTAAAATGTTTACAGAAAAATACGAAAAACATTTTTTTAATCACAAAATTACCACACGTTCCTATATTTTGTGAATTTGTTTTACTTTTCCTACAATTTTTTAATTTAAAATTTCCCCAGGTGGTAATTTTTGTTACGATTTAACCCAATTTTTACTGCCATCACTGCCATCTATGTAATGTACATTAACTTAATGACCAAATGAATTGTATTAAGCTTTTATTTCAATTTGCCCAGAATGCTGTTGGTTGCTGTTGAAGAAAATGAAAACGATTTACTTAAACGGTGATCATAAGTGTTGATATTCAAATATTTGTGAAAGTATTTCAGAAATCATAATTAATAATTTGTCTCGTTTTCATTTAAGAATTTATCTTAGGAAAAAAGTGATTTCCCATATGTTTTGTGTGTTTTACTATGAAAAGTTTGGGTTTTTCCTCGTTTCTAATTCTCTTATAAAAGCTTCGTTTTTTAGACTATGGCTTTGTATAATCAAGGTTGCTTTGATAATACACCTACAAAAACAAGATTTACACAAATTTGGTGATTTCTCATGCACATATTTAGAAATTGTTCCTTTAATTTTGAACATTTTTAATTTCAGAGAAAAATAGCAAGAAACACTTGCAGAAGCACCGTTGCAAAACTCCTATTGCTCCTTTGGGCGTAATAAACTATTTTCAATGATGGTGTAAAAAAGCCTACATTCGAATATGATATTTGTTTGAAAATCTTAAGGAAAATAATATTTCTTACAATTATATCGTTTCGATTTCTACATAGTCAGTGCACGATTGTCACCAAAGCTTTGAAAACAAAGTTTTTCATTCAAAATTTCCACTTTAGACGTTTACATATAGATTAGTTTTTATTTACTATCATATCAATACTTGATTTTCAAAATTTTCAAGCATTTTTCATATTAACAACTAGGTACTAGAGATCGGATACAATCTAACTCTGCATTCACGGTAATGTTTTTGCCCAGCGTTTCGATGTTTGTTTCGGGTTTTAGTTTTTGTTGTTGCTTTTCTTTACGATATTAGCAAAGAAATGCTTCATTATCATATAAAAAACCTATCGTTCGCATGGAAAAAATCCAAGTTTTCTAGCAATATTATTTAGAGGCACTAAAAAAATATAGTGGCTGGTTATAGTTTATATTTATATTATTTATACTATCACATCCCTGCCGAAATTTAAGCATCGAACTTCAGAGCGCTGCTCTTGGTGTGTTTCAGCCCTTAAACGATATTTTGAGAGTACCCAATGAATTTTGCTCAACAAATAAGATTTTCAGTTCCATCTAGTTCCAACTTTTCGTGACAAGTTTCATAGTATCGCTTGTAATAAAATGGAACTCAAGTTGAGTTAAATTGAGTATTGGAAATTCGTAGTAAAAGTTGAAGTAAAAATACTTGTATTCAATATATTCCGAATACATTCTCTTTATACGAGACTGAAGGCAGACGCATGCCATTCTATTCCATCCATTCTTTCTGAGGAATGAATTAAAAAACACTCATTTACAAGCAAGCAATAAAAAAATAAAATGTAACGATTAAATTCAAAAACCCACAAAACCAAACAAAAATCAAAAATCAATCAATCAAAAACTAACTGGCTACTAACACCAAGAAAAATAGAAATGTCAATTTTTAGTTCTCATACACTGCAAAAATCGATTCGAAATTTTTTAAACGTCAAATGTTTTATATTACCAATCGAAACACGAAGCAATATCAATTTGTGTTGCATGTACTTTTCACACCACAAAATTTATATTGATTTGAAAAAAACGAAAAGAATTCGAAATAAGAAAATTTTGTAATGTAGAATTCCAAAATTCAGATGAAGCAACATTTTAACATTTACCAGCTTCAGTTTTTAAACATTAAAATATTAAAACAAATTGGTTTGACAATGTTACGTTTTTGCCTTGTCAATCAAGGTTCGTATTCATTGTGAATAGTACAAAATCAATTTAATTTATCACCAACGAATTTATTTATTTCACAAAATTTATTACAACATAGTTTATGAATAAAAATTCACAAAATCACTTTATCAAATTTTACTGATGACTTTTACTTTTTGTTTTACACAAAAACACTTTTTAAATCACTTTTTAATTCCTTTTACTCTTTACACTATCGCTTACCAAATATTACCAATAATCTTACAAGTTTACTCTATCGCGTTCCAAATTCGAATAATCCAATTCGATCTTGTTCGCCTTTTTATATACACAAACCAAACTTCTCGAAAGTTCATGACTTTTCCAGTTAGAATAACCTAGAAACATTACATAACAATTTTATCATGGAAAATTCCATTTTAGTACAGTAAACATTGAGCTATTCATTTAACTTATTCTATTATACACTAGGTGTCACCGTCACATTATCTTTTCACTTGATATTGAAGAGCTGAAGCATCCAAAATGCAATAATTTTTTTTTTATATTTTTTTTTATTACGACTGAGTCTTGTACCCATTTAGTAATTTACATTGCATAATAAAGTTTTTGATTAGTAGGCACAATCAAGTGATTATCCCCAGTTTCGTGTAACTCCTCCTCAGATTTTTCGCCACGGTAAGTCTACTGACCTCCTGGTCGCATTCTGCATATTAATTCTTTCTGTTAACCGTGTTTGGAAGAGATCCCAATTGGTTTTGAAGCTCGTTAATTACGGGTTACTCTCTTTCATAATAATTGTTTGGCTAAGTTTCATAATTACTGGTGAATGATCTGATGATAGACTTTCACTGTTCACTATATGGATATAATTATCTGAAATCCCTCTTGTAATAAAGAAGTCTATAAGATCTGGAGTCTTAGTGATATCCGAGGGCCAATAGGTTGGTGTACCGCCCGAGTGAAAATCGCATTTTAGTTGTTTGCCTGCTGCGAACAGTTCTTTTCCTCTAGCGGTCGTTAACCGTGATCCCCAATAGGTATTTTTTGCATTATAGTCACCTCCAATTAAGAAGACACTTCCTAGTGTTTTGAGAAGATTAGTATAATCTACTTGTTTGAGATTGTATCTTGGGGGGCAATAGATTGCTGAGATACTGCAGGTTTTAGTATTGTTTAATTGTATTTTGATTGCTGTGACTTGCATGGAAAGCTCCTCAACTTTAAGTACTTCGTTATGCTTTATATAATCTTTTATGAGGATAGCTGATCCACCTCTAGCTTTGTTCTCTGGATGTAATGCATGGTAGCAATTATATCCTTTTATTTTACAAAATGAAGTTTTGGTGAAATGAGTTTCTGATATAAGACATATATCTATATAATGCATGTTTAAAAATATATCTAGTTCTTGAATGTGATGCAATAGCCCATTTGCATTCCAGGTTACAATTCGTAATGTTTTATTCATTTCTTTGGTTTATATCTCGATTTTATATAATTTATATTTTGATACACTCGATCAAGGTTTTCTTCTACTCTTTTATTGAAACTAGTTTGTGATTTCATTTCTTCTAGTGCGTTCTGCAGGCTCATTTCCTACGAAGTAAGTCTTTTGTTGAGGTTCTCTAGATTTCTCAGTATGTCCTGTAAAACGAGATCCACTTTAGTCTGTTTCTGCTCTGTTTGCTGAGCTATTTGAGCATAAGTAACGTTTTTATTTACTCGCTCTCTTTATAAGTTAACATTAGGAGTCAACGATTTTGGCTTCGTGGTTTTTTTGATAGTTTCTACATTTCTTGATGTAACGGTTTACGTATTTTATCTTTCATTTTTTGCAGTTCTACTACAACTTCGCATCCTCTGTAATTGGCTGGATGCTGGCCATTACAGTTGATACAATTCGGTGTTGTATTTCGGGAAATTGTGCAGACATTTCCTGCATGTTTTCCTGCACATTTAACACATCTTGCTTCTCGATGGCATTATTTTTGTGTATGATTATAATCTTGGCAGTTTTTACATTGCGGAATTTGTCGAGTGACCTTTCTCGGTGTTTCTATTTTAACTCTGAGGTTAAGGGTAGCCTTAATATTATAAATATTTTCGATTTTTTCTTGGTTGTCGAAGGTTAGCATGAAAAGTGAGAGACCTCTTCTTGTGATTTCAACCTTTCCCTCCCTGTTTTCTCATCTCTCTTTTCTGATGATGTTAACTGCATCAACTATGTTCAGGCCTCTGTTTTTCAGGTCCTCAATGATTTCCTCTTTTGAACAAGTTGGGTGTAGACCTCTTGCCTTTACTTTAATTGAACGATCATTTTTATCCTCGTAAGTGTACCACTGGTGACCATCAGCATTTAATTTGTTAGCTAGAGCTTTATAGTCTTCAGGCTCTGTTGTATTTATTTTCCAGATATTATTACTGAGCGATATTACTTTGTAGTCATTTTGTACTAATTCTTTCATCCATTTCTGAATAATACCGTAATTTGTTATTCCCAGTATATTGATCGGGGGTGGGACCTGTTTCTTCTTTTCTGGCTCATGCACTTTTGGTACAGTAATTGCATTGGCATTTTTAAACTGGGTTTGAATTGGCTCAACTTCTGGTGATGATTCAGCTTTCTTCTTACTTGGTTTGGTTTCTTTTCTTATTTTCTTATTTGCTCTCTTGGCTTTCTGTAGTCTCCAATTGGTTTCGCTTTGTAGCTCATCTTCATCAGTGTGATATTCGTCTTGTTCTCTGAGTACTTGAAATTGGTTATTCATGCAATAATAGCTGCGTTTTTTTATTCGCTCCGGATAGCTGCTATCGAAAGCCGTCATTTTTATACGCCCAAATTTAAATTTGGAGAGCTATTTATTGGTAAACTAAACTTATTTAACATCAAACTATCATTTTTAATTCAATTGTTTAGCGAAAACTTGATATAAAAAATATTTGGCTCTACCGATTTATATGGAGCGCTGTCGAGAGCCACATTTTGTATGACGTCTCTCGATAGCAGCTATCCGGAGCGAATAAAAAACGCAGCTAATCATATTGTAACGGTGACTAAGTTAAATTAACAGCTCAATGTTAAACTGTACTAAAATGGAATTTTCCATGATAAAATTGTTCTACACTATTCTAACTAGAAAAATCATGAGCTTTCTAGAAGTTTGGTTTGTGTATATAAAAAGGCGAACGAAGTTGAATTGGATTAGTAATATTTGGAAAGCGACAGTGTGAAGATTAAAAGGAATTAAAAAGTGATTTAAAAAGTGTTGTAGTGCGAAATATTATAAGTGAACAGTAAAATTTGAGAATAATTTATATCATTTTGTGAATTTTTACTAATAAACTGTGTTGTAATAAATTTTATGAAATAAATAAATTCGTTGGAGATAAATTAAATTGATTTTGTATTATTCACAATCCAGTGATGCGAACCTTAGATCGCGATAGTAAGTAACAATATGCATGTACAAATATGAAAAATCACATTACAATAAAATATAAATATTTTTATTTATAAATAATTTTTAATTACTTTTAAATTAAATTAATCTAAACTTCTTAATTAAAGTAATCTAAAATTTAATTTTTCAACTTGTATAAAGTTTATTTAGAGGATGTAAATGTACCACACACACAAAAAAAAAACTGATCCACCTGACCAATCCATTGTCGTCTCAATAAATAATCACCCCTGAAACATAATACGTTTAACAACAACAAAAAACAGGATTTTAAAAACCATAATTTTTTTGTTTTTATGTTGAGTTGGTTTGGTAAAATATTGTATGTATATGCATTCCACAAGGGGTGTTAAATCGTAAATAATAAACTCAATTAATGTTACAGCACGAATTTTTGCTATGTACAAGACATACTCGTTTAACATCAACAATACCAACAAAAAATCATCATTTCGAATAAATTTATTAAAATTTATTTTTATTATTTCGAGTTTTTTTATTTAAATTGAACTAATAAATTTATGATTTCAACAGCATAACACAAAAAAAAAAAAAAAAAAAAAAATATTTAAATCGAGATGATTATGATTTTTAAAATTATTTTGT
Organism: Tipula vernalis; assembly: GCA_958295665.1. Lineage (NCBI taxonomy): Eukaryota > Metazoa > Arthropoda > Insecta > Diptera > Tipulidae > Tipula > Tipula vernalis. The sequence goes on along the minus strand of OY282558.1, from coordinate 384,559,221 downwards.
GGGAGGGTTTAATACTCATAATTTAATATAGGGACCATTAATGTTATGAAGAGATTCAAATCGGTACATTTCTAAATATGGATATACAATTAAGTAAAGGCCAAACAATAGGAAGTTATTTGCCAATGTGTCTTATATTTTAATGAAACGGTCCTAGGTTCTTTTAGTTGGAGGCACCACGAAAGACCAACAAAGGACTGGATTACAATTTGTTTATTTTAAACTTAGTTAATCGAATTCTAATTCGAGAATAGTATTAAAGATTAGACAAAGAGCGAACGCTAATGACATTGGTGGTGGTTGTTTTATTGAAGTTATCTTATAAACGAGACGAACGGAAATGACATATTTCGTTTTAATATTCAATATTATATTCAGTGCTGTTGAAGTGAGTACAATCGGAGTATTTGTACTACTTTCGCTTAGTGCTTACTCCTGTACTCCGCTATTTCATTTTGTACTCCCCTGTTCTAATAACTGCTATTCTAATAATACTTTTACATAATATTTTAAGTTATAGGCTTTTGCTTGCAATAATTATAATATTCTGGAAGATATCTAGCTTTTTCA